>CM031878.1:1311013-1342279 GCA_018697195.1 Certhia americana | reverse complement strand
ATCTAAGTCGGATTTTCAACAAAGAGTTGCAAAAGCCTTGGCGTAATGTACGTACTTGACTGTAGCTAATTATGAGTGTATTTTATTACAGGAGATTCATTCATTATTGATAAATGTTTGCAGTAACTTCCTGCTATGTAGAGTTGTATTTTACGAGGAATAAACAACCTATGGGGATTGGGAGTGTTTGGCTTTTACGCTTCTGCACTCTTTGACAGTTCCCATTACCCTCTTCAGGGTCTGGCTTGTCACCTCCCCTCTCTCTACACCCAAAAGCAACTTCTTTCCTCATCCCTTACCACCGCATTACTCTCGTTCCCTTGCCTTTTGCCACGATTTCAGGACGATCATTAAAAAAAAAAAAAAAAAAGTGATTTGTATAGTACAGGATTTTTCTGTTAGCACTCTTCCCTAAAGCTAGTTCCATATGGATGTCTCCAAAGGACTGTACAGACCGGGATGAGCTCCTGCTTCGGGCCAGCCGACGGGCAGGAGCTGTGCAACAAGCAGGCAACACACAGGAAGGGCTTGGAGGGCGGGGAAAAGGGTTTCCCCGGGGGCTCCCCGCTTCGGCTCCAGCTCTCGGACCCCCAAAGCTTTGGAGCCGCAGCCAGTTAAAAAATACCAATTAATAATAATTTAAAATATCTCTTCCCCCCCTCCTCCCCGGCTTTTAAACATCGGAGCCGCTGCTCAAGCGGAGGAGACGCTTCTCACAGGATGGTGGTCGCCTTTTATCCCACCTCTCCCGCAAAATCAGCCCCTTCCCAGGCAAGGAGGGTCGTTCCGGGGGGAGGAATGCCGGCCCGTCTGGGGCAGAGGCGCACACACCCACATCCCCCCAATCCATCCCGGTGCCGGCCGGACCCCGAGAGCTCCTTGCGCTGCCCTCCCCAGGGGGCCCGGGAGGTCCCCGCTTTGGATTTGGGGACCAACCGGCCCTGCTTGTCCCTTCCGATCTCCACGCCTAGCCCAAAGTTCACGATTTGTAAGGAAAATTAAAAACTATATATATGTCAAAGTAGGTATAAGGGACGCGGGAACGAGGAGCAGCGCATCCGGAAGGGATGAGCGGCGCGGCTCCAAACCATCGCCCCTTCCCTCCGCGGCAGCCCAAACTTGCGGGGGGCTCCTCTCTCCCTCCCATCGGCGCTCTCCCAGCTAGATCCCATCAGGCAGCGAACCTTCCACTCCCCTCCCCGCCACGGCCAGCACGACCCTGCCATCTATCGCGACAGCGAGCGACATCGCTAATTACTCCGCGAAGGGATGTTTACACCCAAATCAAAAGGTTCCCCCTCGCCCCATCCCGCCCCAGCCCCACGCTTACCTGGACACCCGGGCTCCATGGGCTCTCCGGGGGTGCGGCGGGTGCGGGGCCGCTCTCGCTGCACGGCAGCTCCGCGGCGCCCAAGTTTGGCTCCCGCGTCTGCGGCGGCGGCTGTGCCGCGGGTGGGTCGGGTCTCGGACGCCTTCTAGCAGCCAGGCAGCGCCTTGCAAGCCGTGCGGGGAAGCCGCCCCCTTCCCCGGCCCCCTCCCCTCGCTGGGGGGAGAACGGCGGCCGCCCCCGCCCCGCCGCTACCCCGGGGCAGGTCCGCCCCGACGGCTGAGGAGGATGGGAGGAGGGTACCCCCCACATTCTCCCCGCCTGGAGGGGGGGCAAGAGGGACCCTGTTGCAGGGGCGGACTCTGCTTCCCCAAGCTCCCCCCACCCCAAACTTCCCCTCTTCCCCCAAAATTTCCTTTGCCTCTTCCCTGCTTTCCCGGCAAAACAGGGGTGCGGGCGAGCCCCCCGCCCCCCAAATTGTCAGTGTTTTGAGGGACAGAGGGAAGGGTGTCCCCACGAGCCCCTGAGGGGTGCGTGGGGGGCACGGCCACCTCCTCCAAGCCCTCGCACTCCCGCAGAGCCCCAGTCCCCAGCAAAACGCTTCCCGCAGATCACTCGACGTGCGGAACAAGGCGGCTGCTTAAAAACACAAAGCCGGAGCCCTAATGAGTTCAATTACAATGTGGTAAACACATTGCCTCTACGCTTTAATTAAGCCGGCTGTCCAATTTTAACTCATTAGTAATTCATTAAGAGAACAGCCTTTAGCTGGCTGCGAGGAGTTCCGAAGCTTGTGCGCTTACGCGCCGTGTACATCCCAACGTATTTCAGGATGGGAGAGCGGTGTGTGTCCATCCTCCCCCAGAAAAGGGGGCACCTGGACCCCAGAGGGAGATCACTTGTTGTCCCAGCTGGTGCGCGACACCCTCGGAGAGGAAGCGGACCCGAAGGTGTCGGGCTGGGGAGGAGGAAAGGAGTACTCAGGTTACCCGGGACCCCCAGTGCCTCTTCCCTCGGGAGAAGCCAGATTGATTTACGGGCAGGCGGAGGGACACACGAGGGTCTGCGGGTCCCCGCGCCCCGTCTTAAAATAATAATAATAATAATAATAATAATAATAATAATAATAATAATAAAGTATATATATGTATATACGATAACGGAGAAGGTGTTTGAAACGTATCTGGGCCAAGAAACAGGTCAAACTTCCCCGAGAAGCGAATTTGGTTTGATGGGTGAACCCAGGGGTCTGCAGAACCGGGTCTTGCCTCTCCGCCCCGCGGAGCTGGAGGGGAGCCTGGGAACGGGGGTGCTGCGAGGTGCTCCCCACCCAAAAAAAAAAAAAAAAAAAAGAAAAAAAAAAAAAAAAAAAAAAATCCTTGTCGAAGCTGTCCCTGGCCCGCCGGGGCTCTCCCCGCTCCGCGGCACCCTGTGCCTCTCACCGCTCCTTTCCGCTCGATGCAGCGGCTGCTGCGGGGGGCACCGCGGCAAAACGGGTTGAGGGAGCCCTCGTTTCCCCTGTTTTCCCCGCTTTTCCTCCGAGGAGCGGCGAGCCGCCGTGTCCCGCACGTCCCGAGGGTGACGGTGGCGGTGCAGGGATTTAGGGTTTCCCGCTGCAGCTACTGCTCCATTAAGGATTAAAGCATTTTCCCTTCAAATGGCAATGTTTGGGGGGGCTCTGAGGCGCTCCGGGATAGACACCCCCAAACCTTCCCCCAATTCCATCCCACTGGAATCGCTGCTTTTTAAATGTTTGCATTATGAGCGTAGTTACCATTTTAGCGCAGCTCCAACAGGCTGGAGGTTGCATTTATTTTTTTTTTCCAGGTCTGTTGAAAGTTTCTTTTCCTTTCTTCCTGTATTTTTAGCTATCTGTGACATTTAAAATCTAAACATGCGAAAGTATTTAGCAGGTGCCTCAGAGAACACAACAACACTATAAAAAATCTTTCAGAAATAAGTTTGGGTGGGTTGTTTATTGTTTGGGTTTCATTTGTTTATTTGTTTGCTTGACCACAGGCATTTATCTGATCCCAGACAGATTCAGAAGGCTTTATTTTTTCTTGCCTTTCTCTCTCCTTGGCAGGGCTCCTTGCAGTGTCCCCAGCCTAGCACAGGCACTTGTCACCTCTGCTGTCCCCCTATGCCCAAGCTCAGCTCCAGCTCCATAGAAGGAGGCAGGTTCAGGACCTCTGAGCTACCAAGCAGTAAAACGGGGGCTTCAAACTCCAGATCTGAGTTGTAAACGACTAAATCCCTTCTGAAGAAGCCTTTAGGCAGACATCTCAAGAAGAAACCCTTAATAAGAGTCGTCTCCTTTGGGGAGTAGATTGGGAGCAGTTATCTCTTTGAAGCAGTTTTTCCTTTTTCGCATCGCGGGCCCTCTCTGCCATAGTCTTGATTTTCATTTGGCTCCAGGCTTACAAAATCGGATTGTCTGGAATTAAGAGATTTGAATATTGTTCCTCTTGATGTCAAAGAATTTTTTTTTTCCCGCCAAGAAGGAATATCGTACATTCAGGATCAAGACCCAGTGGAAGGCAAGTTTGTGGGCACGCTACTCAGGGTTCAAAAGCAGAGATATTTAACCTGTTGCTGTGTTGCCTTTGTCAGCTTCTCTTTATTATCAGATTTTTTTTAAAAAATACCCCAAAAGCTAAAAGAATATTGCTTATCTATTTCCAGAAACATCTTCCACTCCTTTGTCTTGACTAGCAAAGCACTGGCTTCTGGACACCCAGGGGACAATCTTCCTCCAGAGCCTCCTGGTATAAAGCTAAAAATAATCTTGAAGCCAGTGGTCTACAATTCATTTTATTACCCCAGTGTTAATCTAGAATAGGTACATAAAAACTGTTAGGACAATTAATCTGAATTAATTTCCAAAGTGAATTAAATTAAATTGAATGAAGACCACCTGAATTCTGAATAAGAACAACCTTCACAGGGGTTTCACGCAGTTTAATTAATCCACTTTTAAATTTTCACCTTCAGCTAATTTGGGTTATTTTCCTGAGTGTCCCCATGTAGGCAAAATCTTAGAGGTAAATGTGGCTCAGGGGAATTCCTCTGGATTTACCCAGATGTAATTTAGAACAGAAATGTATCCTCTAATACTCTTTGACCACGGCACAGAAATGATGCAGAAATGAGAGATATATAATCGTGCTGCTGCATGGAGCTCAGCTTTATGAAGGAAACCCTTCCCAAAAGTTTTTTGTTTATTTGTTTGGTTTTTAATTGTTTTTCTGTCTGCTGTCTCCCTCTACCTCTGTGTGTATAAATGCAGGTATGTATGTATGCAGATGTGTACATTAAGGATGTGTGCTCTATTTGACTTTGCTCTATTTGTTTAATCCATTAAAGCTTCTCCTCTGTGCACCTGGGACTCCCATTGAAGTTAAACTGGGAGCTAAAGAAACAGCAGGATCAGCTGGCTGGGAGAGAGCTCAGCACTGCACCTTCACAGCTGAAATAGGACGGCAAACCCAAAACCCACAGCCACCCAGGGCCCAGCAATCTAGGGCAAATACACAAAAGCAAGGTTGTCTTTCAAGAAGCAAAGTGTGAGGAAGTGTTGTAGGTGCAGGTGATGTTGTGATATTTATCACAACATTGCACTATTGCTGAGATGATGGTCCTCTGCTTTTTTTTGGTGCTTGGTGGATTGCGGAGAGCAACCAGAGCAGGCACAGGAAGGTCTCAATTTGCCCTCCTGGAAATCTGTTTCAAAGAGCTGATTTGTTATTTCAGCATATAAGGTAACTATCCTAGGTGTCTGGGTTTTTTTAAACAGCTGTTTTAAAAATCAAGGGAACTATTTTTCCTTCTGAAGTCAGTGGCTGTAGGACTCCAGGGTTAAAGCTCCCTAAATTGTACTTCATGACCAATGCCATAGAGCCACAGAATGGTTTTCTTTGGAAAGGACCTGAAAGATCATCTATTTCTAACCCTCTGAGATGGGGAGGGACATCACAAGTGGCTCCCTTGTGAGATTCCCCAGGTCAGAGCAGTCTTCTCTGAGTAGATACTTGTGCCAAATATCCCAGATTGTCACAATAACCCAGCCTCTGAAACAACTCCTCAAATAACCATATCAATGGGGTAAGGTCTATCGGTAAGATCATGCAAGGGCACATCCAGAAATCTGGAATTTTACTCCTTAGCAGGATGAATTACAGCGTGACCTTGCAGAGAGTCATTTATAGACCAACATTTTAAAGATAAGCTCTCAAATAAGAGTGCCCTGTGAGTAATCTGGTGTGCTTCTCATCTGTCCAGACTGGGCATTTCTGAAAATCAATCTCCTTTGGATTGGGATTTCTCAGCTGACATACCTAAGTTGGAAAAATACGACCTCTTCTTCAGGCCCCAATTTATGCACCTGGAAAGGATGTGTGTGCGTGTGAATGTGTTTAGGGAACATCATTCATCTACTAGCATCTCAGAGAGGTTTTATAAAATGTAGTTGAGTTAAAAAGTCAAACGTACCCTAGCCTTCATTCTCACTTTTTCATAACACAGTTGAAAATAAATAAATAACCAAACACCATAGCTAGAAGCATCTCTGAAAAGCTGCATAAAATGAAAGATTCCCCAAAATTTAGAAACAATGGAGTAACTTCATAGTTTGATTGAGGTATTTTCAGACTCATTAGGGCAGGAGATGTATGTCAGTCTTTCCCCCTTTCCATGCAAATTTTAGTTTCATGCACCATAAGACAAATCCACCTTCTGACACATTCTTTTCACAGATTTGGAAGCATTTTGGAAAATTCAAGGCCAGGCTGGATGAGGTTTTGAGCAACCTGTTCTAGTAGAAGGTGTCCCTGCCCGTGGCAGAGGGTCAAAATAAGATGGTCTTTAATGTCTCTTCCAACCCAAACTATTCTACAGTTCAAAGGAAAATGCTCCTACCAGTTTGTCAGATTTAAAAACATTGCAGCAACCCAATGGGCTCAATCAACAGCACAGGAGATTTTCAAAATGAGCAGCAGCAAATTTTATGGCACCTATGCCTAATACAAAAGGTGAGGATATGGCCTCAAGTTGTGCCAGTGGAGGTTTAGGTGGGGTGTTAGGGAAAATTCCTCCAAGGAAAAGGTTGTCCAGCTCCACAGGCTGCCCAGGTGGAGTCCCCATCCCTGGAGTGATTAGCACTTGGGGACGTGGATTAATGGTGAGCTTGGCAGAGCTGGGGAAATGGTTGGACTTGGTGAACTTAGAGATCTTTTTCAACATAAATGATTCTGTGATTCCTCCACCTGATGCTCTCACCACCTCCTGCTGGGGTTGGGCCATTCAGGCAAGTTGACAGCTTCTACCTTGACATCAGCTTAATCACCTCTATTCTTATCTTACCAACTCTCTGGTTGCTGCCATTCTCATAGTTACAATTTAGGCATTTCCAGAGCCCGGGACTTCACTGGTGTAATAGAATTTTCAAGGACTAGTGAGTTTTCACCAGTGGCAGGAACAGTTTCATTCCCTTTCCTCATGTCCTGCCTACTTTTCCAGCTCCCTCATTATGGTTCAGCTTCCTTTTATCTGTGATAACCCCTCTGTCTGCAGAGTCACCTTTCAATCTCACATAGTGAAATGCTGCTCAGAAAACAAAATTTTCTACCTCCACAAGAGAGCTGTGCCTCATCACAACATAAAAATACTGAAAAGAGGCTTAAAAATATCTTCAGTGGATTTTGACATCAGAAAAAGTAAATTGCAAGGATTTGTCTCTAGCATAAACTTGTAAGTCTCTATTTTAGGTACCTGAAAAAAGGACTTTTATTTCACATCAATGCTAGCACACTTTGATGAGCTGATGTTTAGAAACCAAGCAAGCACAGGACTAATTTCAAAGAAGCACTACTGTAGATAAGTTTGGGTCAGAAATTAAAGTCTTTCCTATCTGCTTTCGCTCATGATTGTTAATTAATTGGTAGGTAATAAACACAGACACCAATTTTGCAGGAGTAGAAACATGAGGATATCATGGACTAGCTTTCCTGGTGTTATTAAGTCACAGTCCAATTGTCAGGGGAAAAAACCTGCAGAGAAGAAATGAGAGGTGTTTTTGAAGAGGTTCCTACAAACCATCTGCAGCCCAGCTGCTTTTTGTACATCACTGTGTTCTCCTTTGGGGCCTGACCTGTCTGGTTAATCTCTCTCACAGTTCCAGCCCCAAGATGGGGCGGATCCTTGGTCAGGCATGGGGTGTCCTGCAGGACAGCTCAATTCAATTCCCCATGTGGGCAGTTTTGTCAATTCATACAATCATAGAATATTTTGGGTTGGATGGGACCTTCATAATCATCCAGTCCCACCCCCTGCCATGTGCAGGGACACCTTCCACTGTCCCAGGCTGCTCCAAGCCCCGTCCATCCTAGCTTTGGACACTGCAAGGGATCCAGGGGCAGCCCCAGCTGCTCTGGGCACCCTGTGCCAGGGCCTGCCCACCCTCCCAGACAGCAATTCCAACCCAATGCCCAGTCTAAATCTACTTCCTTTCTGTTTAAAAATTATTCCTGCTTTTCCTACCAGGTTCTTCCCAGGACAAATGAAAGTGCCCACAATTCATCACTGCAGGGCTTAAGGAGGCATCTCTGGTGCTGGATTAGGTTACCAGACATTCCCATGAATAAATTTGGGGGATATGTATTAATTCATATGACAAGTCCTCAAGATAATCTTTGGAAATACAATAACATTTTTGGAGGGTCAGTGTCTTAATTCCACCCACTGCAGTCACACTAAGTGTACAAACAAGTGTTTAACCAATTAATAGCGATTACAAATAAACAGAAAGTGCAATAAAAGTTGCCAGGGCATGGGGATGCAGTGAGAACAGAGGGGCATGGACAACACACTGTACTTTTACCCCATGAATTCCTGTCTCAGGGAATACCCCAGACATGTCGGTTTGCACACCAAACCCACCATCCCCAAGCTCTCTGGTCCCCACTCTGCCAAGTCCTTTTTCTGCTGCAGGTAAGGCAGACAGGTGTCCCTCTCAGGGAGGCAGGACAGGAGAGTGCCAGTCCCACGGGGACAAGCTCAGAGACAATCTCCTGGGCATGCAGTCAACCTCCTCTCACTAGAAGGGGTGTCGGTTTCCCAAACCTCATTAACTGAAGCAACACTATAAATGTTTGGCTGAGTTTTAGGAAGGGAGGAGTTAGAGCATCTACTTTGCCTATTTATATTTGCTGCTGCCAAAGGAACTGAAAGGCCATTAGCAACCCTGCTGGTCTTTCAGCATTGGAACTAAACACCTTTAGCCCCAGGGGGCTTCACAGCAGTAGGAAAAACCTCACGCTTGTAAGGTCTCCAGCCCTTTATTACTTTTTTCCATCATGATTACCTTGGCTCCAGAAAGTTTTAATACCGTTCAAAATTCAATCCAGTTTTATTGACATCTCTAGTTTTGCCAAACAGTTAAACTGAAGCAGACGGCATGAATTTCAGTCAATCAATATTCATTTAAAACTGGACACCCATATGTAAGCATACTCTCTCCCTGGCAATGAGTAGGGAGGCTAAACAATCAATCCACACTTGTATTTAAACTCAGCAACTGCATTCTCAAAAACCCCCACATAAGGCAAAATTGAATGGTTGAATAAGGCAACATGTGATTTCTGTTATGTTATTATTAATAATTAATAATTCACTTAATAACACCGCGGGAGCCTAATCCAAAACCCACTGATGTCAATAGATTTCTTTCCAGTATACTCAGCAGCACAAAGCAGACACAAAAGCTCAGGTTTTTAACAGTGTTTAAGCACCTACATTCTGTGCTGGACTCAGACACCTTCTGCTTCACAGCCTCTGGGCTCAGAACAAGGCAGTGAAGTGGTGGTGATATGGTACAGTGAATAATAGAGTGTGGTGGATCTATGGTGAGTAACAAAGAACAGATCAAGAGCTGTCTAAATACATGTGGCAGGGATAGATTTAAATTTTGGCCTTACAGCACTGGTTGAATATGCCCACCTCTTCTGTTATGGGTACACACCATTTAAGACTGACATTTATTCTGTTGTACATCAATATAACCAGCAGGTCGTATCCATTATTGACAGGCTGAGAGCACTGGGGTGCTCCCCTGCACAAGAGAAGGCTGCAGGGAGAGCTGGCAGCCCCTGGCAGGGCCTAAAGGGGCTCCAGGAGAGCTGCACAGGCACTGGGGACAAGGGCTGCAGGGACAGCAGCCAGGGAATGGCTTGCCAGTGCCAGAGGGCAGGCACAGCTGGGCTATTGGGCAGGAATTGCTGTCTGGGAGGGTGGGCAGGCCCTGGCACAGGGTGCCCAGAGCAGCTGGGGCTGCCCCTGCATCCCTGGCAGTGTCCCAGGCCAGGCTGGACAGGGCTTGGAGCAGTCTGGGACAGTGGAAGGTGTTCCAGAGATTGGAACAAGATAGTCTTGAAGATCCCTTGCAGTCCAAACTGTTTTGTGATCCTGTGATTAACAGCTGTCATACATTATCTGCAGCCCTGTTCTAGGCTCTGGCTTCGTGTAGATTCTGACGTGTAAAAGATAAGAAGATCCAGGAAACAGCAAGCTCTTAAGTTTACTTAAAACTTTCCCTGGCCTTTTCCTGGCTGCCATCAACATCTTCAAGGCAGCTTCTGAGAAGTGCTGTGGCAGCCAGACACCCAGGCCTTGGACATCTGGACCTTAAAGCAAATATTATGGTTGTTATTATTACCGTTTTGCCTCCCTAATTAACCAGTTGGTCACTTGCCAGCTCTTTCTCTCTGCATTGCAAGGATTGTTTCCATTGGGTTTAGGCAGACAGTCTTACTTTAAGATCCCTATTGATCAGCTGCCATTCTCACATGGTTAAAGCACTCCTCTTGGGGAACTCTCCAGTGTTTTAAGTGCACACAGTTACTCTCATGACTGGCTTGTAAACAGGTTTTAATGGGGCTATTAGTGTAAAAGGACAGGAAACTTTCAAAAACAGCCTTTTAAATATTCATGAAGATGTTTAATCTGGTGCTTAATCACCACTGTTTGCATATCAGAAAAGCAGGGGGAGGCAGCAGTGCCTCGCTGTTAACTTCAACAGGACATTAATAAATGCTCCTAGACCCACAATTAATGCCCAAATGGCAGCCAAACTGTTAAAAGAGCATTCCCCACCTTCTGCAGAAGACCTGGTGTCTTCCCAAAACTGGTGTCCAAGGAGAGTGTTATCACGCAGGAGAGGAGGTTCAGGATCAGGCTCTGCTCTTGCCCATGCTGAGCATGGCATGACCTGTACCTTCTGCTCTGGCCATGTCCCATTGGGTCACAGGGGCATCAGAGTGGACATTTCTGCCTGAGTGGAGGGTTCAGAGCCCCAGGGGATCTCCCAAAAGCAGCTGTGCTCAGGTGGGATGTGCTGTGTCCTGTGTCTGTCCCTCACTGAAGCCAGATGTGCCCTCCAGGAGATGCCAGCATCTCTCCACTCCCAACAATGGGTTCTTTCACTCATGTTTCCCTTCCAGCAAAGCTCTGGCTCAGACTTTCTAGTTTATGCTGTCTGAGTAGGTGCAAGGGCATGAAAAATCCCCTATTTAACTGGTTCAAACAGTGATTTTATCCCAATGTCCCATTCTCTGTAACCCCCACTGACCTTTCCTGGTCATTTGTGTGGTCTCACCTTTTCACTCTCTGCTCTGAGCTTCCCCAGGAGCCTCACAGCTTGGGTAAAGGCAGAGTGAGCTAAACACAGAATCCCAGCTTCTATGTTGCTTTGGGTGCGGATTTTAGCGACTTCTTTGGTAATTTTTGTAATATATTTTTTATTTTCACTTAAAAAGTAAAGGCAGAAAGGATAGTATTTCCCCAGTGGGAGAGACTTCATGCAATTTTAAAAACGTGCATTATTTAATCCAGCAGGCATTAAGATGCCTTGAGCTGTTAACACCTGTTGTGGAAATCCATAATACACAGGCTTAAAAAACCAACAACCCTGAGAGACCCATAAAGGTTCCTGCAGAGCTGTTGTCGCCTCTTGTGTCAATGAGTACTTAAGGGCCCTGAAATCTGTGGCTGAACTCACTTACTGAGCACGTGCTTTCTCTTCAGCTCAAAAAAAAAAAAAAAAAAAAAAATCCTTAGGATAATTTCATTGAAGAAAAAAAAAAAAAAAAAGAAGAAAAGAATAACGAATATGAAACACCAGTGAACTGCATTTCTTACACAAACCTCTCATGCATTTTTCATACATTTCCCCACCCAGGCGCCTAAATGCACCAGTTTATATTCTATGTTACTACCTTGTAAAACTCCACGTAAAACTTCAGCCAACATTGTTTTTTAGTGCTTTGACACACTGTCATTTAACATATGTCAAACCAGGTAGCCTGACCTCAGCTAGGGAGGTCAGCCCTGTCTTTTACACAAGTACATAAAAAAAATTATATTCCCCACAGGAAACGCAAGGGTAAAGCAAAACTCCCTGGGGAAAGTGTGGAAGACACTCCTAGTGTGATTTCACATCAGCAACACCTGTGCTCACTTCATCTTCATAATCAGCAGAAACCAGTTGTGCTGGAGCCAGCGGAAGTTTTCCCATTTAAACAACGGGACCCTTCTGATGGGACTTCTCTAATGGGACCACCTAAAATTTAGCCTTGAACAAGGAGCTGAGTGCCTGTTGCCATTTGAGCCCCTCCAGGGTGTCATCCTTGGCCTGTCACATACTTTGCTGACCCATGTCAGATTGTTGATCCCACAGGGATGCTTCTCCAATCCTGGTGTGTCTGGGAAGTCCTGGGTGACAAGAACAAGGAAAAAATAGTATCCATCTTTAAAAAGGGGAGAAAGTAGCCTCCTGGGAATTACCACCCTGTCGACCTGACCTCTGTGTCTGGGAAGATCATGGAACAGAAGCTGTGCTATTGGACATGGAGGACAGGGAGGTGATTTGAGACAGCAGGGCTGCACCAAGAAAAAATCCCATCTGACTCAACATAGTGCTTTATTTGATGAAGTGACTACATCAGTGGATCAGGGAATAGCTGCAGATGTCATTTATCTGGACCTCTGTAAAACCTTCTGACATGGTCTCCCCCAACATCCTTCCCTCCAAACTGGAGAGTGATGGATTCTGTGGGAGAACTATTAGATGGATTAGGAACTGGTAGGATGGCTGTATCCAGAGGGTTGTGTTCAATGGCTCAGGGTCCCAGTGGATGTCTGGGGCAGGTGCTGTCCCTCAGGGACCCACATGGGCACAGTGTCATTGAATATCTTCAGTAGTGACACAGAGAGAGGGGTCGAGGGCACCCTCAGTGAATTTGCAGATGGCCCCAAGCTGAGAGGTGCAGCTGACACACCTGGAGGATGGGATGACATCCAGAGGGACCTGGACAGACTGGAGAAGGGACCCAAGGGAGCCTGATGAGGTTTAACAAGTGCGGGAGCTGCACCTGGGTCAGGGCAGCCCCCGGGATCAATCCAGGCTGGGGATGAGCAGAGAGAGCAGCCCTGGGAGAAGGAGCTGGGGGTGCTGTGGGTGAGAGCTGGACCTGCCCCAGCCTGAGCCCCCCTGCCCTGGGCTGATCCCCCAGCGTGGGCAGCAGGGCAGGGGGGATTCTGCCCCTGTGCCCCTGTGCTCAGGGGAGAGCCCAGCTGCAGGGCTGCCTCCAGCCCTGGCTCCAACAGCACAAGGACAGGGAGCTGCTGGAGCCAGCCCAGAGGAGGCAGCAAGGTCATCAGAGGGATGGAGCAGATCTGCTGTGGGGAAAGGCTGAGAGAACTGGGATTGTCCAGCCTGGAGGAGCTTCAGGGTCATCTAATTTCAGCCTTCCAACACCTGAAGAGAACTTACAGAAAAGATGGGGCAAGACTGTTTACAACAGCCTGGAGTGACAGGACAAGGGGGAATGGCTTGAAGCTGAAAGAGAGTAGATCTAGATTAGATATTAGGAAAAAAGTCTCCACTGTGAGGGTGGACAGACCCTGGCACAGGGTGCCCAAAGCAGCTGTGGCTGCCCCTGGATCTCTGGCAGTGTCCAAGGACAGGTTGGATGAGGCTTGGAACAGTCTGGGATAGTGGAAGGTGTCCCTGCCCATGGCAGGGTGTTGGATGAGATGGTCTTTAGTGTGCCTTCCAACCCAAACCATTCCAGGATTCTATGATTCTATGGTTCTATGATTCTGTGATTCTTTCTAGGTGACCTGGGGGCTGGAGGCACACAGGTGTCTGCAGGTGCACTGGTGTCCCAGCTCCCAGCAGAGCCTGGAGATTGAGCTGGATCAAACAACTGATCTGTGAGATAAAACATAAATATTTGTTGCCATGTGAGTTGTTCAGGGCTATCTGGAGTACCACATTTGAGGGGATAGTATCCTTCTGGGGAAAGAGCTAAGGCCAGCTGAAATGACCAAGGTCCCCTCAGACATAGCTGGATTTCATGGTGTGATTCATGGGGATGTTCTGTGCAGGGCCAGGAGCTTGTGGGTCCCTTCCAGTGCAGGACATTCCATAATTCCTTGATTCTGTGACCTGTTTTAAGGCAGCTAGATTGAGTCCTGTGTGTCTGCACCAAAATCCCCCAGCCCTCCACGGCTGATCCTGCACGGCCTCAGCTACAGGAGACAGGTCCCACCTTGCTGCGGGGTAAGACAAATCCTACAGCTGCAGGAGAGTTTTATCACAGGGATAATTAGAAACTTTCCTACCTGCCTTTATTAACTAAATAATTTTATAATTAGTTTGCAGCACTCAAGCCATTTCAGCAGCAGGCATAGAAATCTCTGAGGAAGGCAGGGAATACCAAGATTGTTTATTCATGGATCCTAGGAAATTTTTCACCATGGCTGTCTCCTGTGGTGGACTCCTCAGGGACAAGTGAGAATCTCAGCAATTTTATGAAACTTACTTAACACTCTATCGATGTTCAGATGAGGAGAACAGAAGGCAGGAGGACAGGTGACATCATCATGAGAAAAGTCAAAGGCAAATCTGCCACAAAAAAGGGGAAAGCCATGGTCAGGCTCAGACAGGGAACTCATGCTGGTTGTGGTTATATGCCAGGCACATGATCTGGGGACACTTCTCCAGTTGAAGTTTCCCTCTGTTTCTCTGTTAGAATCAGAGGATTTTTTACATCAGGACACAAATTTGAGGATTTTCAATATTATTCTTGATTTCTAGATGTCTCTGTCTTAGCAAGATTGTCCCACTTAGCTTTTGCTTGAGTTTTACAGCTTGGCACTTAAGTGATGAAGCTTTTCTGGGAAGGATCTCATGGCATTTACAGAATAAGGCTTTTGGATTGACAACACAATTGTACAGGACCTTATCTTCAAGTAAAGCTACTCAAATTTATTCAGACAGAAAATTCTGAGGCTGGAAACATAGCTGTTAATTCTGTTTCTTAAACCATATGTAATGTGTTTTTTAAATAACATTGGTTGTAGAAGATAATTATAATTTGTCTTAAAATACTTCTCTCTCCCAGACTTTGATAAATTTCAATGAATTGCTTTGGGAAATATTTCAGTAATAAATGTAGGACAAGTGCAAGGACTTAATCTATTTTGAAAAGCTGTGGAATTAACGAAAGGTGATTTTTTGGATATTTTTAACAAAAACTGATACTTTCCCCCAAAAATATAAAGGAAAAATAGGAACACACGAAGTAATTCTACTCAGCCAGAATGGTGACTCCTTATAATAATTTCTGAGATCTATCCTGAAACTACACACTGTAAAAGAGAATTTTCAAAAAGAGAACAATAAAAAGAGGATTTTCAAAGTTGTTTTTCTAGCATAGAACCATAGATTGGCTTGAAGTAGAAGGAACCTTAAAGATCATCTCATCCCACTCCCCTGCCATGGGCAGGGACACCTTCCACTCTCCCAGGCTGCTCCAAGCCCTCTCCAGCCTGGCCTAGGCTATCACCCCTCAGGGATTTTTTTTGTAGTAGGGTGCTTCAGACAAAAGTAATTTCTTTGGCCTCTGTGGTCATTTCTGGCAGGTAATTGTGGGGTTGAGATTAAATCTTTCTTGACCAGCCTTGTTTCCTCCATCCTACATGCTTCGGGGTAAACCCATGAGTCCCTGCCCTAGTTCTTCCTCGTTAAATGAGATCAGCAGCTCATTGTGAAGTCTGCACAAAAATGACAACCCTAGGTGATTTTTGTGAGGAAAAAAGAAAACATAACCCAAATGAGAGGACAGTCTCCTGGCCATCCTTGCACCTGCAGTGGCAAAGGGCACCAGTGGACAGAATTCTCCAGGAAGAGAACACTTCTGGAGAATCCCTAAATAGGTGTTTATTTTCAACCCTCACACCCAAGCCTGGAAGATCCTGTTCTTTATGCAGGAGTCCTGTATTAGTGCTCCAGCTGAGGAACATGCATGCATTAGCAACTCTTAGTCTCTTGTACTGAGCATTATGTCTCATCTTCGGAGTCAGATTAGTGGAGATTAGTGGTACCACTTAAGAGTTTAAACATCATTCTGACCCAAATTGGTTGTGCATGCCCAATGTACAACGTTGCACATGCAAGGCTCTTACTGTCCAGAAAGTGATTTCATTAATTGTTTCAGAGAAGAAAGCTTGTGTTACTTTCTGCTCTAATCCTGAGGTACTGCCCCCCACGCTTTCCACATCCACTGTCAAACACATCTGGTTATCCTTCTATGCAAGGATCCATTTAATAATCAAAGATCATTTTGTTACAGCTGCAGTTGGCCCGTCTGCTTGCCTTCCCTGAGCTATTTCATCCATGCCTCTGATCTGTTGGATGTCTGCTCCAGTTTCCACAAGGAGTGATACAGGACTTGAGGAAAACTGACAAAAAATAAACAGGCACAGTGCTGCAGAAACTGCTGCACTGTATTAAAACAAATGGTTTTAATTATTTAAAATTAGATGCCTTGGCAGAAGCCGTGCAGAAACTAAAAAACAGAGGAAGCAAAAATATTCTTGTTTAAGACTACAGAAATGGAATTGATCCTAATAAGTCAAGTTTATTTTTGTGAAATAATTAAAGAAAACCTCTTGCATTTCTCTGGCTGTGTGACCAAAACCAATTTGGATACACACTGAACTTTTCAAGAAATCATTCACTTAGTTGGATTTGGTCCTGGTGTTATAAAAAAATACAAAGGAATAAAAGAGAAGCACTTTCCCAGTGTTGCTTTTAGCATTTCCCTTGGGACTGTCTACTGGTGTCAGCTGTTTTTTTGGACAGAGTGTTAAGAACAAACTCTCATTTCCCTGTTCACGGGCTTGGCAGCCCTTGGCTGGCTCACAGTCTTTGTTCTACCTCAAGGGTCTGCACAAACACGTGAGACCAAGGTCCAATTTCTGCCTGTGTTTCAATGAATGGTTGTCCTGATGCGTGTGGTCAGGTTCTCCATCCAACCGAGGGAGGGACAGAGGCGTCTTTGCAGGAGATTGAACACCCAGGGCAGGCAGACATTTTCTGCCTTGGTTGGCTTTCAAGAGCACCTCCACTTGGCAGAAGAGGAATTTATGTGGCTATTTTAAGAAGCCTCCCCCTCCCCTAAGTAATGAAGATGGAGGTATCTGACTTAGGCAAGGCTAAATCACAGGAGTGACACGTCTCCTGGCTCTGCTGAGGAGCAGCGAGTGTCAGGGTGCCATGGTTTACTGTCTCCTCACAGTGACTGGCCAGGTGTGTGCTCCACTCTAAATTAACCCAAGTCCAGGAGACAAATTCCCACCTCTCTCAAGAACTGCTCAGACAGCACTTTTAATAACTTATGTCCATCTCTCCCATCGCATACTGGAGACACTGCACCTCCAGCACAAGGAGCAAGGAGGGAGATACCTATTAACCACCACCCTTTCCTTCAGCACCCAGGGTTCTCTCTTGGGATTTCTCATCAAAACCCTGACCCACCCTGACCCTGTTTAGCTGTTGAGATCTGACAAGATCACAGCCTGGGGTGGTATGGCTGAATTTACATGTGCTTAACAAATTGCCTGTTCACTCAATTACATTTTATTTAATCATCTGTAATCATATAAATTATGCCTGATGGTAGTAAATGTTCGTGTCAGATCCTAATTACAGATTGATTAATTGACTGTGGTGATTTGTATTACTTATATAAGAATATATGAAGATGATGATAAATTATTAGTAGTATTCAACATTTCATGTGAAACATAGGGGAAACTTTCCTTTCTTTGAGACATACATTCAGTGTATCAAAATTTTTTTTCATTATTCCATGCCCCAAAGAGGGAAACTTGCACTACATTAAAAAAATCAAAGAAAGGAGAAATATGGTGTGTGTTGCTTTATGCCTCAGATGAGGCTTCAAGCAACCAAAAACTCTTGAGGATTCCACAAACTTGTCTGTTGCTTTCTATTCACTTGTGTTGATCTGCACATCAATTCAGGTTTTAGCATGATATTAAAGAAAGCAAGAAAAAGAATTTTGCTGATGTCACCTGGGGATCAGCCCTCTTGCTGTAGAGTTTAGCTCGGCCACGCTACTGCCTTGACAATTGCTCTGAGTTTGGTGGGCGGATGGTTTAAGCCCAGATTTGTTATTAAGAAGCAATACCTTGTGCTGAAGAATGTCTACATTCCCAGAAAAATATCCAACAAGACCAGGCTGCTCCAAGCCCCATTGGACATTTCCAGGGGCAGCCCCAGCTGCTCTGGGCACCCTGTGCCAGGGCCTGCCCACCCTCCCAGACAGCAATTCCTGCCCAATAGCCCAGCTGTGCCTGCCCTCTGGCACTGGCAAGCCATTCCCTGGCTGCTGTCCCTGCAGCCCTTGTCCCCAGTGCCTGTGCAGCTCTCCTGGAGCCCCTTTAGGCCCTGCCAGGGGCTGCCAGCTCTCCCTGCAGCCTTCTCTTGTCCAGGGGAGCACCCCCAGCTCTGCCAGGCTGGCTCCAGAGCACAGGGGCTCCAGCCCTGGCAGCAGCTCCGTGGCCTCCTCTGGACCCACTTCAACGTGTTTGAGTCATGAATGCTGTCAGTGCTCATTCCCAGAAGGAACCAGGAACTTTTAATTTGTCTGCCAGCACTACCACTCCATTTCTATCAATCCATTTCTCAAGGTCACATGGCTCCTCCCACACAGCATGGCAGTCATTCCCAAACTGATGGGTTTTATGTTTTCAGAAAGATAATTAGAAAATGTCTACCTTTTGTACCAAGGTCACTCACAGACATCTTAAATGTGACTACTGAAAAAACAATCCTCAAGGAGCCCCACTAACAAACCTCCCCCAGACCAGCACTACTTCTATTACTAGAGTCTCTTATTTCCCCTACAGGTAAACACCTCACAATTTTCTTTCTAAGCCCCCATTTCTCCAGCTCCACTAATCCAGCTAATCCCTCTCTGAAGCAAGGATAAGTGACACCTTTTTCATTCCCTTATCTGAAAGTTAGGTCTCTTATCAAAGAAATATGCTAAACACAAGTGACACTTTCTATTCTTTGGAAAACCCCAGTTATATTTAAGATCTCAGCTCTATATCTGTAGCCATTCTTCCCTCCAAATTTTGTTGCAGTTTTGTAACCTTATTGAGGTTAAAGCACTTAATAAACTGAAAAATTAAAGGTTTCATTTATTTTATACCTCTTTGTATCTGGGATGGAGATTGTCCAGCGCCTTCACCTAGACTGAATTAAGCTCTCCATCATTTTATTAGGTCTCAAAAGCGGTAATTTGCAGGTTTTTCCAACTTCTTCCTCAGTGTCCAGCCTGTCTGTGCTGCCCTCCTCAGATGCACCTCTCTCCCTCAACACTGAACCAAGGGATATGGTTGAAAAGTAAAACCAGAGTATGTCTGACAGTTGTTGGACAAGAAGCTTTTCTTTAAAAATGTTTCTACTCCCCTGCATCTTCCAGGAACCTGTGGGCACCGACTTGCAATGTTCTTTTCCTGTTTTGTCAAATTAGTTGTCTATCCTTAGATCCACAGGGTGGGTAACCACATTATGGGCATTACCCCATCCAATGTTCCATTCAAGGAACCCTTCTCTGAGCTGTTGCTGTGGCAATTTGTGAGACATCAGCTCTTGGGAGTGGCATCCAGATGACTATCCTTTCACCCTCTGCTTCTGAAAGAAGACTCTGGACTACTCACTAAGGAAAAGAATTGGAGCCCATCTCAAAAACCTGAGAGCCAAGTAACTCCATCAGCTTCTTGTTCTCATTAAGGAGAAAACGTAGAGATTTTGGTTAGTATTGACAGGTCTGACAAAGGCAACCTGTTTCTTACACCTGAATTTTGTCCTCCACCTACCCTGGTTCAAACAGGGTGGATAGCATAAATCAGTTATGCAGAGGATAAGGCTTTTGGGTGGATATATCTATTTGTCTTCTAGTTTGTCTGTCTCTCAGTGCTGTCAGGTGTGGGAGGTGTCAGGTGTGGGATATGTCTGAGCATCCCTATCTTTTGACAAGAGAAGACTTTTCTGTAAACATGAGTGCTTTCTTTCTCCCAGGCCCCTGCTGGGCAGTGCAGGGAGGTATTTTAGCAGGTGTCACTATTACGATTTCTCTCCGCAAATCAGGAGTTCTCTTTCTTTTTTGTTGTTGTTGGTTGTTGTCGATTTTTTTTGTTTTGGGTTTTTTTGTGGTTTGGTTTGGTTTCAGGGTTTCAGGGGTTTTTTGGTGTTGTTTTTTGGTGGTTTTTTGTGTGTGTCTGTGGGGGTTTTTTTTGTTTTTGGTTTTTGGGTTTTTTTTGTTTTCTTCCCTTTCCCTGTCATGACATTGTGTCTCTTTCTCAGATGCTGTTGTAGCCGCTCTGCAGAAACTCTCCTGGTGGACGTCTGACTCTCTCTGCAAGAGAAGCAGTCAGCTGCCCACAAGTATGTGAGCTTGAATAAATTACTTACCCATCACTGCC
Organism: Certhia americana; assembly: GCA_018697195.1. Lineage (NCBI taxonomy): Eukaryota > Metazoa > Chordata > Aves > Passeriformes > Certhiidae > Certhia > Certhia americana. The sequence goes on along the minus strand of CM031878.1, from coordinate 1,322,097 downwards.
TTGGTTTCTCTATCAGAAAAAATCAGTACAAAACGATTACAGAGTGAGGTCTATTCAGGTAATGCTGATAAAGAGCCAAGGGACCAGGCAGGGAGCACACAGTAGAAATATCTACCCTGTTGCTGCTGCTAACGTGGCCACTTACATTCCTGTGTGTAAATAAATCTTGAAGGGGAAAAGCCTCTGGGATGACCAGGAAACACACAAATGCTGGAAATGTCTCATCCATTTATGGTGAGCTGAATTCCTAAGCTGGAGGAGTGAGTGGAGTTGTTCTCTTTTCACTCAGTTTTGTATTCAGGCTTTGCTGTGTGCCCTTTGGGACAGAGAGAATCTTTTTGCTCTGTGCTTCTGCCCTGCAGGCCGTGGCAGATCTGCCAGAATAAGGGGTGCCAGGGAGGGACTGGGAGATTCATCTACCTATCCATTCACCTCCCCATCCACTCACCTCTGGGATGATCTGTCCACTCCCAGCAACAAACTGATTCAAAAACCCTGAAACTATATTCCCCACCCATCTTTGAGTCTCCTCAGCTTGTGAGCTGACAGCAGACTTGCCATAATTAGCTCATTTTTACATGTTTAGCAGGATCCCACCCTTCTTTATTGGACAGCCCTCTAATGCTTTCCTTGAACAGGGCGGGAAACGCAGCTCAATAGACGTTTCTATAACCAGATGTTTAAATGATGATAATTGTTTTTACAAAACTAATCTATGTGGTCAAACAAGCAGAACTATGCTGGTGCTTTTAAAAAATGCAGTAGATCTGTAGTTGATGCGTTAGTATCAGTTAATTCTCATAAAAGATCATTAATGGTGCATACAGTGAAGTGCAGGACTGGACAGGCTGGGTAAGAGGGAGAGGCTATCTGCATGACTGATGTGCAGTGCTCAGGGTCAGAGCATTACAAAATTATTCTCTTGAATTATTTACATCCTTCTATTGACTGCGTGGTGGGATTGGGCCTGTGCAAGGAGTTTCTGCTATCCTTTCAGGGTTTTTCCTTCTCCTCAGGAATGATATTCATTTAAATAAAAATTATCTGGTGAAATCCTGTCCTGTTTCCTGTGGCTGACAAAGATTCAGGGAGGAGAGTGGGTGGTACTACTGCAGTCACTCGAGGCTGGGGAACCCTGTGCTCCCTGACATGGTAACTGCTGCACATAAATCCTGTGAGTCCATCCTGCACGAGCCCCTCGCGAGGGGATCCCACCACCAGGTACAAAAACCAGGCTGGGAAGAAGGATTAAGGCTGCCAAATTCATAACAGATTATAAGCTTATTATCATCATCAACAGCAACAACGAAGGAGTTCAAATGCTTCTCTCTCCCTACCTCCAAACCTCCTTTCAGAGAAAGGAAACTAACTTAATTTTTTTTTAAATTCCTTTTTTTTTTTTTTTTTTTATTTTGCTGATGGCAACAGCATCAGGCGTGCTATATATCAGCCATGATATATAGCCTTTCGAGCTGACTGTTGACAACTTATGGCTCTTTTGTCTGGGTTTGCCTACTTGGCTGTTTAATTACGTGAAGTGCCTGTTTCTCCGCGCGACGCTCATTTCGTACCAGCGGCTGCTGGAATTCATGGGTGGTGTTATGTTTACACCAGCCATCAAGCTGATGCTTCAAACACATTAGCATGACCATGCTGCAAAATATAGGGTGGGAGGAGTTGCTATTGCAGCTCTTTGGTTCATCTGTGAGAGCTAAATCAGACAGAATATTTCTTAGAACGAAGTGATAGAATTCTGTAATTCTATGAAAAACGTTTCTCATCATAGGTTCAATGCCTCCTTGCATCCCTTTTCTTTTTTTCTTTTTTTTTTTTTAATGTTAATGGAATTTAAATTATTGACCAAAGCAATTTAACTTCTGATGAAAATAGCAATTAATAGAGAGGGCATTAGAGAGAAGAATCCTGAGACTTTATGAGTATGGATTACTGTAAGGCTACATAATAAAATGATTACAGCATGCATAAAAGGTCATTATTGCTGTAATAATGCTGTCCCAAAGTACCTTTTCCATTCTGCTGGACTGAAACTTGTTACCAAACCTAAATGAAAAGCAAGAAGCCATGTCTCAGACCTCTGTTACCACAAAATTTAAAAATTAACCCAAAAATCTGATAACCATTTCTATTAGTGCTGTTCAGAAATCTGTTCTCCCATCCTTTTATCTCCTGAAAAAAGAAAATTTAAGCATGGAAAGGGGCAGAATTTTTTAATGGCAAAAATCTGGAATATGTGATAGAAACGTCACTGATGTTTTCAATGAACTCCACATAACCATAGCTAGAGGTCCTTATTAAGATCCCTGTCTTCTACTATCTAAAGTAAGAAAAAAGCCTGAGCCAGAATGAAATATATCTATATTCCATGTCTCTGTTCTCTTTAATCTACAAATTGTGCTTGTGAAATAATAGTATCTGACTGGACATCTTTTCTGAAGAGCTCAATCAAGTGCTGTCCTATGTTTATTCAAATGAGCACATTTGCGCTTTTTGGCATTATTTGAACAAAAATTAGATTTTTTGGTTTGGCTTTGGATCTATGCGCACTCTTCTAGAATGAAAGGGAAGCCGTCAATATGAAAATTAAAAGAAAAAAATTCAAAGTCTCCTAACAGCACTTGAAAAATGAAGGATACTGTTTTAATCCTGAAATTTTGGGCTGTCTCTTCTCACGCCTGGAGCACCACAAATGCACCATGAGTGTAACAATAGTCTTGGTTGCCTTTCATTGGGGTTGTTTTGCTATTAGATCTTAAAAGAAATTCTGTCTGCTCCACCTAGGACAAAAATCTCTCCCAACCCACTTCCATTTAATATTTGTCTTCCCACTTTTCTCTCGTGCCCTAGTTTGTGTCCCTCCAGCTCCATCCTCTCCATAGCTGGAGGCAATGGTCTTTTATCAGCCACCTTCATGGTGGCACTTCTGGCAAGGCCAGAAGTTGAGTCTCCACTTTGGGACATCCCTGTACCCACTTTAGTGGATTTAGAGACACAATTCCTATTAACCTATAACAGGATTTAGGCCTTCAAATCATATTACCCTAAAAGAATTTAAGAAAAACTCCACTGCACATTGCAAAACTTGAACAATTTGCTCTTTTGGAAGGGACAGGTGTGCACTGGGATTGTTTTATGGAAAAGGAATGAGGTGTAAATCCCAGCAGCCTCATTTACCTTCAGGGGCTTGGTTCAGGCCTTGAAACCCTAAACAAAGGGTTTCAAACCCAAAGACCATCAGAAGAAATCTCACCTTGTATTCTCATCCACGTAGCTATAAATGCTCATTTCCCATTTTAATCTCTGTCCAGAGGATGAGCAGGCATAAGGCATATAATTTCAATTAATCTGAGATCTGCAAGTATAAGAAGCTATAAAAGAGCTTATTATTATTTATTTCTCCAGGCATTTTATCCATGTACCATTAGACATATACAGCTAAATGTGCCTTCTATGTCAATGATAGTGCTCTGTGAAATAGCAAACATTAAAAACCCATAGGAGAGGTTATTCTTTCACATCTGATGGAGGCTTCAGAAAAATGCTTGGCTGGTATTTCACATGGATGTCAGAGAGCTGTGTACAGGCACACAGCTATCCAGACTTTCTTCTTCTCCTGGGCTGGCACTGCTGGGGCACCTCCAGTGCTGGGGACAGCTCTGGGCCCCTCAGGACAAGAGAGACACCGAGGGGCTGGAGCGTGTGCAGGGCAGGGAACGGAGCTGGGCAAGGCTCTGGAGCCCCAGGAGGGGCTGAGGGAGCTGGGAAAGGGGCTCAGGCTGGAGCAAAGAAGGATGAAGGGGGCCCTTGTGGCTCTGCACAATTCCCTGCTAGGAGGGGACAGCCGGGGGGGTTGGGCTGTGCTCCCAGGGAACAGGGACAGGAGCAGAGGGAATAGCCTCAGAATGGGACAAGGGAAGGTTTAAATTGAATATTAGGGAAAATTCCTTCATGTATAGGGCTGTCCAGCTGGCACAGGTGCCCAGGGCATTGGTGGAGCCTCCATCCCTGGACGGATTTAAAAACCGTGTGGATGTGGCACTTGGAAATATGGGTCAGTGGTGGGCTGGGGAATGCCAGGGGTCTGGTTTGAATTGGTAATCCTGGAAATCTCTTTCAATCTAAACTGTTCTATGATTCTCTGCATATCATGGAACATAGTTGGGTTTTGAAGATCACAAACTCTATCCATGGATGTATTCAGCACCTGAAGTGCCATCATCTCACTATGGGTGGCAGCTCTTCCTTATCCTGCTGCTGCCAGGAGGCCCCTCAGCAGGTCCCCACTGTGCCTTGGAATGCCCATTGCTGGGTTGCTGTGGCTGTGGAGCCAGAGCCATGCAGCAGTTCCATGGATCAGCACTGGGGTCCCCATGCTGCCAAACCAGTACCAGACCCTTGCCAGGGCTGGGGTCTCCTGAAGAGCTGAGTCATGGAGATCATAGAATCACAAAACCAAAGCATGGTCTGGGTTGGAAGGGATGTTTAAAGGCCATCTAGTTCAAGCACCTTGCAAGAAGCAGGAACACCTTCAACTAGATCAGATAGCTTATAGTTCTCTCCAATCTGATTCTGAATGTGTCTAGAGAAAGGGCAACCACCACCTATCTGGGAAACCTCTGCCTGTGCCCCACCTCCCTCAGTGTAAAATTTTTCTTCCTAATGTCTCTTCTGAGTCTTTTCTCTTTTCATTTAAAACCATTCCCCATTGTCCTATCAGTACATGCCCTTGTCAGAGGTCCCTCTCTGTTCTCCTGGAGCCCCTTTAGGCCCTGGCAGGGGATCTGAGGTCTCTCTGGAGCCTTCTCTTTGCAGATGAATAAGCCATAGTGTCTCAGCCTGTCTCCAGAGTGAGTTCCAACAGAAAGAGCTGCTGAACCCTAAGCAGCGTGTCCAGAGAGATGGGTCTTTCAAATACAGGGCACTGAAGGAGGGAGGGAGTCCCTGGGTGCAGGGAGGTTGGGAACCTCCTTGAGAAGCTCGCTGGGAAGGGGACACAAACACGTTGTGGTGAGCATGGTTGTCAGCAGCACCCCACACTGTACAAGAGTGACAGCCAGAGTGATGCTTCATTCCTGGAGACTCACTGCATTGATATTACATTAGCTGCTGCCACCCCTCATCATACTTTCCTGCCCCTGCACCCCTCCCTCCTCTTTTTAATGATTAAATGACTGCATTTGGTAAAGGCACAATAGGAAAAAAAAAAAAAAATTAATAGAGGCTCCTTCATCTCCTCCTGAGGGGGGCAATGGCACAGAGGCATCTGTGTGCATGTTTAATGGGTTCAATTTCCTTTCCCTGCCATGGTTTGGTGGCTGACAAGGGAATGCAGCAAGATGGTGGTTACTGCTGCTTTATTGAACGGGACTCCATGAACACCCACTTGGGTATAACGTGAGCTGTGCCCAGGCTTCCCTCTCCTCAGCATCTGTGCACGTGGCCAAGGGCAAGCGTTTCTTCGAGAAGGATCATCCCCCTTTTCGCTTCCCTCCCCCTCAATCCGTTCAAAGTAGCCAAACTGCCACAAAGGATGCTGGCAAACTGGATGTGCTGGAAGAGCAGAGCTCCCGAAACGCCCCTTGGAGCGCCGTAAATGTGTGTCGAAGGAAATTAATTGAATGCTGTGTATCGAAGGAAATAACAATAACAATAATCACACACATCCCTAGCAACTAGAGAGAGGGAAAAGATATATGTGGTTCTTTCATCTCTTCCCTGCCAAGGAGTGATTATTCTCTTCCCCAGTTAATCCCAGAACCATCAGGCAGCTATTTTGAAGAGGGGAGGTGTTTTTCCAAGGGCAGGTAGGTGCTAACATCAGAAGAAGAGGCACGATCTTTCTGCAGGTCTCGAAGGGGGTGCTGGAGGTCTCACTGCGGTGCTGATTACTACATCCAGCAGTCATGATCCACAGTGGTCATGAGGACCAGGATGGAGGACCTGGAACTCACTCATCACATGTGGGCAGCACAGCAGATAGAGTTGTAGAATCCCAAAATTATTTGGGTCGGAAGGGACCTCTAAAGGTCATCCAGTCCAACACCCTGCCATGGAGAGGGGCAGCTCCCACTAGTCCTGGTAGCTCAGACGCAAGGTTGGAGTGTCTCTGCTGGCATGGACTGAGATCTCATGCTGATTCTCTGCCTGGGGTGTTTTTGAGGCCAGCAGGATCATTCTTGGTAAGATAACTTCAGATGCCACATGCATGCAGATTTTTGCCTGTTGGTTGAGCTTGGTTGTTGTCTTCAGATTTTTTTTCTCACACAGAGCCACCCAGCTTATACTGGCTGGATTGTGACAAAACAAGAGGTTTCCCTAGAATCTAGGCAGGGTTGGGAGCCACATGTGGTTCTCCTCTTCCTGCTTTGCTGGATTCCATCTTCCTTCAGGACCCCAGACCAATCTGCCACATGCAGGAGCTGACAAGTCGTCCTTCCACCCCTGGGGAGGGAGACTTGGAGGAAACTTACAGCCATAAGAGACTGTAGGACTAGCTTGGAAGAACAGGTTGGAGATTGGATCTAACCTACAGGATGCCCTTCCAGCTGTGGCTCGCACCAAGGAGTGGGAGGTGTCTGGCTGAAAAATGCCTGTGAGTTGGATGGATGAAATCCATCTCTTCCCTTGAAACCCTGACAACTGCTTTTCCTCTCTGCACCTTCGCTCCCCATTCATAAAGAGCTGATGAGAATATGCTTCTGCTCTCTCACACTGAGGCTTTGTTCATTAATAGTTACAAAAGGTTTTGAGATCCTCAGATGGCCAGTGCGAGAGAAGTAATTATTTATTAACAGCCTCTGTGAAGGTGTGGGCAGCCATATTACATCTCTCCAGGGTATTTAATTTAGGTGCTGAGCATTTAGTGTGAGTCTGAGAAAGTAATTGCTGATCTGGGCAGCGGGAGGTGGTAAGATTATTTTTTATTGTTATTTTTTAATTATTTTTTTTGCACCTGAACGAAACGCCTATAAACACAGATCATATTTTTTACAACGGAGATCAAGAGTGGACACCAAGAGACCAAGAGTCCTTGAGACTTTTACTGAGCTGGAGGTGTGTCTTTGTTCAACATGCTGTTGGAGGGTGCCCAGGGATGGTTGGGGTGCTGTGCTGCTCTCCCCTTGGGCATCCTACAGGGGTTGTGGGGTCGGCAGCGGACGAGCATCTCCTCATGAATTCGCCTGGGCTGATGCCCACCTTGCCCTGGCCTCCCTCCAGGGGCTGGCCCCCCTTCCGAAAGCCTGCTGAGCCCTTGCAGGTGTGTGGGGACACCACCCTCCTCCCCCCAGACACAGCGGTAACGCGGGGCCTTTGCCATTAAGCGCCTTCCGTCTCCTTTCCTTTTGTTAAAACCAAATGGAACAATGTAATTAGCTTGTTACAATTAAAGTGACTCGACTGGATAAATTGTAATCACCCAGACTGAAGTTAGGCATCCCTGCAGGTCCCGGCCAGAGCAGCTGAGCTGCCTCATTTGCATAATTAAAATATACAAATGATAATGGATTTTGTACTCAATTTCCAGCGGCTGTAAATTCGAGAAACTATGAAATTAGAATAACTGAGATGGAACCCGCCTTGAGGTAATGAGGATGACAAGTTTTGACAGTAGGGGTGTTTATAACACTAGTTTCTCGCTGCAAAATAAATAAGTACAAAAAAGATTAGACAGTGATATTACTTAATAGTTCCATGGACAGTAGGGGAAGGAGATAGACTGGTGATTACCTCTGCAAATTTACGCTGCCTTTTTGACAAGATCACTCCTAACCTTAGGGGACACCTTTCTCCTGATTATGAGAAATTGAGAATGAATTAAATGCATAAAAAGGGTTGTCACGGATAGACAAACTAAAGGAAAAGAAATGAAATTAGTCTTGCCATTTTAGCTTGCCGCAGGAGGAGAGGGGAGAGGGAAGGGGAAAAGGCTGGGAGAGAGGTTTCAGTGCTCCTGCACGCAGGAAATTAAGAGACTGAGTGGTCCAGAACCAAGGCTGTTTTCACAAGAAATGGAAAGTCCTTGGGACCGCAGGTAAAAATAGGAGAGAAAATAAAAAAAAAATGGGTAGAGTAATTTTCTTGTACAGGGAAGCTACAGGTTCAGTCTGGCAATGAATTTTGGTTTTATATGGACTGGTTCTCTTTCTTTCTTTTTTCTTTCTTTCTTTTATTTTCTTTTTCTTTTCTTTCTCTTTTCTTTTCTTTCTTTTCTTTCTTTTTTTTTTCTTTCTTTTATTTTCTTTCTTTCTGTTTCTTTTCTTTCTTTTCTTTCTTTTCTTTTCTTTTCTTTTCTTTTCTTTTCTTTTCTTTTTCTTTATTCCTTTCTTCCTTTCTTTCTTTCTTTCTTTTTTCTTTCTTTCTTTCTTTTTCTTTCTTTTCGTTCTTTATTTCTCTTTTTCTTATTTATGTCTTTCTTCTTTCTTTCGTTCTTTCTTTCTTCTTTCTTTCTTTCTTCTTTCTTTCGTTCTTTATTTTTTTCTTTCTTTTTCTTCTGCTGTCTTTCTTCTCTTTCTTTCTTTCGTCTTTCTTTCTTTCTTTCTATTTCGTTCTTTCTTTCTTTCTTTCTTTCTTCTTTCTTTCTCTTCTTTCTTTCGTCTTTCTTTCTTTCGTTTCTTTCTTTTTTTTTCTTTCTTTCTTTCTTTCTGTCTTTCTTTCTTTTCTCTCTCTTTCTCTCTCTCTGTCTTTCTTTTTTTTTTGAAATTTTTAGCAAATATTTTCTGCATCCATATTTAAGATCTCTAGATCTATAAGAAACCAATCAGAGCTGGAAATCTGGTGAGCAGGAGGGGCCAGGTTTTGGGCATTCCTGATTCTTCTCCTTAATCACAGCCAAAATAGCAGAAGTTTTTATGAATATACAACAAAAGAAGAGTTTGTCCACCATGATTATGTTGCAACACGTCCACTAAAAAAGAGTTGGTCTGCTCTCCTCAAATTTTCAATTAGTCCCAAAAGAATAACTAACAATTGATGTGGTTGATAATGCTTTGTTTGTGAACTTTTATCTTTAAGTAGGGACATCATGCCCCAGCATAAAGAGAACTGAGCCCGTTCAGAGCAAGTGTTGAGGCGAAGATGTCCGGGAAAGGTGTGAATGAAAGTTGGGAGAGTGTGGAGTCAAGACTGATTCTGGTGAGCAGGCGTACCGGCCTCCTGCGTTCTGTGCCCTGTGATCAGGGGCAAGTGTGCTGATTTGCTTTTATTCTCCTTCTTATTTTGCTCTGGTAGGAGTGCCACACTGGTCAGCTCATATGGAAATTCCAATCCAATAAGTGGCTCTGGAGTTTTCGAAGGGGTCTTAAAAAAGGGCATTGTTGATCTGAAACAAGGAAGGAAATTGATTAGGGATTAGTTGAAGGAAAAGCGTGGCACAATGCTAGGGCCAATTGTTCCTTGGCCACAGGTGGAGGCAGGGATGGGACATGGGTGTGTGGAGCACTGACGTGACAGATCTGCCTTGACAATGGGTTTGGCTGGTTTTGAAGATGGTAGCTCACTATCCATTCCCCTCTCCGGATCCAAGCGATCCCATGTTTAATTAAAAGCTTGTAAGTACCTCTGTATCAGTGGAACTCACCATAATATCCCAGACAGCTGAAATAAGAAATGGTGGAAGAAGATGGAGGGAGGTGAGAGAAATAGGATAAGGAGGAGAAAGAGGAAGAAAGAAAGGGGAAAAAGGAGGGAGCAGGACAAGCAAGAGCGAACCCACAAAGCAAAGAGGGGAGCAGGTGCTGAGAGAAATGGGTTGGGGGGGGGGCTGCAGCGGATCCAGCTGGAACCATCCCCCACCAAAAGTAGCAGCCCGGAGCACTTTCTCAACATGACTGGAAAATACTTTACAGCAACGGATGTCTCCCCTATGCCTGGCAACAGCCATGGGTAAAAAACAGTGCAGTGCTTATGTGTATCCTTTTGAATATCATCGGAATGAATCCTATCGTCCTCAAAGGGTTTTGCATGTTTTCAGGGCATTGAGCACAGCTTCCCGTTCCTCTTTTCCTTTTCCCGAGCCTCCAGTGTGTTTCCAGTCAGGACAGCGTGTCAAATTCATTTTATAGTGTGCTTACAGCATCTTGTTTAGTGCGTTGTATCGTTAACGAATGTAATTTTAATGTGTTTTATAGCATCGCTTCATAAATAAGTTATTAAAGATATGTCCTGCAGGCTAGTTGAAGTACTTAATAAAAATATTATATATATAGCAATTCCAGATGATGGCCATCAGTAAGAGGTTGCAAAAGAAACCCGTGTAGCCCTATCTTAGAAGTGTTTCTGTGCTGCGCTTACACAAGAGTTGACGACGGCCAAAGTTTGTAAGAAGTGAAGAGATGGAAGGAGCAGGCCTTGATGCCCAGTGTAAGTTTGTGATTGACTTCCCATGGTCTTCACATAAGTGATCCAGGCCCAGGTTGGACAGGGCTTTGGGAGCAACTGGGGTTAGGGCGAAGGTGACATGGGAAATGCAAAGATATTCCATTGTCCCTTGTCTAGAACCTAAATCGCATCCCGGACTTCCAAGATGTCTATTGAGAGGTCCCAGTTTTGCCAATATCCTTCTGCCCCCAGAATTCCAGATGACATGGATTTTGTTCTTGGGCGTGGGGCGGGGGCCGGGGCCGGGGTTATGGGTTTATGCCTTGTTTTGGTTTGTTTGGGTTTTTTACTTGGGTTGGTTTTTTTTTGGTATTGTTTGTTAGTTGGTTGTTTGAGAGGTGTTGTTTTTTTTTTTTGTTGGTTTGGTTTTGGTTTCATGTGGGGGGTTTTGTTTTTGTTTTGCTATTTTTTTTTTGTAAATGAAGTCCAATAGCAGTATTAAAAGGGTAACGGCAGAAAAAGAAAGAGGAATCTGAAGGGATATGTGATGGATTTGTGTCCATTAAAGTGAGGAACACAGAGGTTGGCTTTTGCAGGAGATGGTTATGTTGCATCTGCATTGTGCTTCAAATTCGACTAACTTTTATCTTTCGCACTAGAAATAGCTCCCCACCTTCCTATTCTTTGTGTCTGAACACAAAAAAGTAGCTTTACCGCCTTGTATCAATCGCGGGCCTCCCTTTTTACCA
>CM031878.1:985108-1308967 GCA_018697195.1 Certhia americana | reverse complement strand
CTCCTAAGAAACCATCAGAGCTGAAAATCTGAGCTGAGCCAGGAGTGGGCAGGTTTCTGGGCATCTCTGACTTCTCTTTACCTTCACAGACAAAATAGCAGCAGTTTTATGAATATACACAAAAATTAATTTTGTCCAAAATTATTCTGCAAAGCTGACTAAAAAAAAAGTTGGTGTCTGCTCTCCTCAACTTTTTCACTTAGTCCAAAAGAATAACTAACAATTGAATGTGGTTGATAATGCTTTGTTTTTGCAACTTTTATCTCTTTCAGTAGGACATTCAGCAGCATAAAGAGAACTGAGCCCGTTCAGAGCAAGTGTTGAGCAGATGTCCCTGGAAAGGTGTGAAAGTGGGGAGAAGTGTTGGAGTCAAGACTGATTCTGGTGAGCAGGATTTACCTGCCTCCTGCTTCTGTGCAGTGATCATGGGATGTGCTGATTTTGCTTTTTATTCTCCTCTTATTTTGCTCTGGTAGGAGCTGCACTGGTCAGCTCATATGGAAATTCCAATCCCATAAGTGGCTGGATTTTCCAAGGGGTTAAAAACGGGCATTTGTTTGCTCTGAAACAAGGAAATTGATTAGGGATTAGTTGAAGGAAAACTGGCACAATGCTAGTGCTTGTTCCTTGGCCCCATGTGGAGGCAGGGATGGGACCATGGGTGTGTGGGAGCACTGAGGACCAGATCTGCCTTGACAATGGGTTTGGCTGGTTGTTGGAGATGGTAGCTCCACTATCCATCTCCCCTCTCCAGGATCCCATGGATCCCATGTTTAAAAGCTTGTAAGTCCTCTGTACTCCAGTGAAATCCCAATAATATCACAGACAGCCTGAAATAAAGAAGGTGGAAGAAGATGGAGGGAGGTGAGAGAAATAGGAAAGGAGGAGAAAGAGGAAGAAAGCACAAGGGGAAAAAGGAGGGAGCAGGCAAAGCAAGAGGAACCCAAAAAGCAAAGAGTGGAGAGGTGCTGAGAGAGATGGGCTTGGGCTGGGGGGCTGCAGGGATCCAGAGGGTCCCATCCCCACCCACAAGTAGCAGCAGGAGCACTTTCTCACCCTGCTTGGAAATACTTTTACAGCAACTGTATGTCTCCCTCTGCTTGTCCACAGCCATGGGTCAAAACAGTGCAGTGCTCTGTTTATCTTTTGAATATCATCTGAATTAATCCTCTCGTCCTCCAAAGGGTTTTGCATGTTTTCAGGGCCATTGAGCACAGCTTCCTTTCCTCTTTTCCCTTTTCCCTAGCCTCCAGTGTGTTTCCAGTTCAGGTACAGCTGTCATTTACATTTTATAGTTTGCTTTACAGCATCTTGTTATTGCGTTATCTGTTAAAGAATGTATTTTTAATGTGTTTTATAGCATGCTTTATAAATAAGTTATTAAAGAATGTACCTGCAGCTAGTGATCACTTAATAAATATTAATAAAGCAATTCCAGATGAGGCCATCATTAAGAGTGTTGCAGAACACCCTTGCTAGCTACCTAGAAAGTGTTTCTGTGCTGGTTACCAAAGAGTTGACGAGGGTTAAGAAGTAGAGATGGGAAGGAGCAGGCTGCCCAGGTAAGTTGTGACTGTCCCATCCCCATAAGTGATCCAGGCCAGGTTGGACAGGGCTTGGAGCAACCTGGGGTAGTGGAAGGTGACATGGAACAAAACTATATTCCATGTCCTTTCAAACCTAAACCATCCTGTGATTCCAAGATTCTATGAAGGTCACAGTTTTGCAATATCCTTCTGCCCCAGAATTCCAGACTGACATGGATTTTGTCTTGGGGTGGGGCGGGGGGTTCTGGGTTTATTGCTTGTTTTGGTTTGTTTGGGTTTTTTTACTTGGTTGGTTTTTTGGTTTGTTTGTTGGTTTTTTGAGGGTGTTGTTTTTGTTTGTTTGGTTTGGTTTCATGTGGGGGTTTTTTGTTTTTGTTTTGTATTTTTTTTTTTTTTAAATGAAGTACCAATAGCAGATATTAAAAAGGGTAAGGCAGAAAAAGAAAGAGGAACTCTGAAGATATTGATGGATTTGTGTCCATTACAAGTGAGGAACACAGAGGTGGCTTTGCAGGAGGTTATTTCACTTCATTGGCTTTTCAAATTCTGACTAAATTTTATCTTAGCACTAAGAAATACTCAATCCTATTTCTTTTTCCATATGACTTTCCATATGAATCTTTTTTTTTTTTTTTTTTTTTTTTTTTTTTTTTTTTTTTTTTTTTTTGATATCTGACAGACATAAAGACCCACAGTAAATGTGGTCATTTGCTTCCATTTTGCAAATCTATTTTGGTTCTAGCTAGAGGAGGCTTAACAGCATCCATGGGAAGGTGATCTGATGACAGACAGGCCTTTTGTGTGGGGAGTAAAGCACCTAAATTCAGTCAATTTACAAGATTATTTACTGTACAATAATGAATTTGAAACTTTGTAGGCTCAGCTTGCACACAGTCGGTAGGATCATGGGTAGCAGCTGAATTAGTCACAGCACCACTGAACATCGTGCAGTAGTTGCACAAAGCTGTTCTTGGTGACTGAGACCAGAGCAGACAGGAGGGTGTTCCCTGCTGTTCATGCAGTGCTGATGGAGGAGATTCAGGTGAGATTTCAATTGATATTAGGGAAAATATCTTCAAAACGGGCTGACCTGGCACAGCCAGCCCTGGCACAGCTGCCCATGGCATGGCATCCCTGGAGGGATTTAAAAGCCGTGTGGATGTGGCACCTGCAGACATGGGTCAGTGGTAGCCTTGGCTGTGCTGGGGGAATGGCTGGAATTCAAGGTCTTTTCCAGCCTAAAGGATTCCATGACTCTGTGAGTCCTAAGAACTTCAGAACATTCTTCATAGTTCCCTGTCCACATTCCAGTCCTAGGCTGCTTTCTGGAGCAGCAAACCTCTGCTAGACATTGGAATCTGCTGTGTCTTTTTTCCATGTGGTGTCACAGTTAATGATGACCATTGTGGATATATTTGTTTCTGCATTAACATCCACCTCCTTTTTAAATCACGTGCAAGCTTCCTCCCACCCACATCTTGCCCCAATCCCTTATTCAGATCCATGTTTCCAACAGATCAGAGATACTCCCAAAGGGGAGAAAGTGCTTCATGAAGGAAGAGGCAGCAAAGCTGGCTTCATCCTTCCACCTCCCCTTTTTTTGCTCTCATTGCAGGCCAGGTACCCTGCTCCCACAACCCTGAAAGCAGAGGATGGGTTTGAAACTTCCCTCTTCTCCCTGCAGCTCCCATAATTGCCTTTGACACTGTTTATCATCTGTGATAATACAGCTGTGCCCTGTTACCTCCAGCTGCCCTAATTCGTGTTATCAGTCTGGCACCAGGGAGAGGGAGGTGAGAGGTACAGAGGAGAGGTGAAGCCATTACAGAGCTGACAGGGTAGTGAGAATGGAGGGTGGTGATGGACTAGCCATCACTTGACCTGAATGCAAACATACATCCTATTGGATTGACCTTTCCCTGAGAGTAATGGATCTCCTTGTGCATCATTTTTGCTACATTGCTGGCCATTCGAAGGAGATGGTTTCTGGTAATTAAGATAGATCCCTTGTATAATCCACCCACAGCGACAATCAATAGGCCCCTCCAGAGGGATATTTCCAGATTATTGCAATGTCAGCGCAACTTGTGGGAGCTTTGTAGATCTTACAGTGAGAAGCAGGACCAGGAAAGCAACACAGGGGCAATTTCTGGGGAGGGAAAGAGTTTTCAGGAGCCATGTAGGGTTTTGCAGGTACATATGGGCTTCTATACCCTCTCTTGTTTGGGATGACAAGCATCTGAGAATTACAAACCGCAGTACAGCTGCAAGGAAATGCCATTGCAGAAACTCTGCAGTCCTGCTATAATAGAAAAGCAGACTCAGAATGGAGTGACTGCTGCAGGCTGCTGAGGTGGCCACTGGTGGCATCCAGGATTGTATCTGCCATTGTGAGGTTGGCAGGAGCAGGGAAGTGATTGTCCTTCGCCACTGGGTGAGGCTGCACCTTGAGCCCTGGTTTCAGTTTTGGATCCCTCAAAACAAGAAAGACATTGAGGCGCTGGTCCAGGGAAGAAAATAGGGCTGGGGGAGGGTCTAGAGAGTAAATCATTAAAGAGTGGCTGAGAAAACTTTGTCTCTGCACAACTCCCTGCCAGGAGGGGACAGCCAGAGGGGTCAGGCTGTGCTCCCAGAGAACAGGGACAAGAGGAGAGGGAACGGCCTCAGGCTGGGCCAGGGGGGTTTCAGGCTGGACATCAGCAGGAATTTCTTCACAGAGAGGATTGTTGAGCATTGGAATGGGCTGCCCATGGAGGTGCTGGAGTCCCCATCCCCGGAGGTGTCCAAGAAATGCCTGGATGTGGCATGCAATGCTCCGTCTGGATGGCAAGATGGGAATGATTCACAGGCTGGATTTGATCTTGGAGGTCTTTTCCAAATTTAAACTTTCTCTGATGGTATAAATCAAACTCACTCTCTCACTCTTCTCAGTTGAGAAAGTGCTTTCTTGCTCATTCTTCCTCTTTTTCTATGTGATGTTTTAGTACCTACAAGGCAGGGAGCAAAGTCCCCAGCACTACACACAGATACAAGGCTAGAGGTACTGGGTACAGGCACTTGCAAGTGTGGAATTGGGGAAAAAAATCTTTGTTTTCATTTGCAAATTGAACACATTTGATGGAGTTGTCCTCTCAGGAGTGCACATCAGAGGAGGAGGACACAAGTGCCACTTGCTCTACTTGATTCAACCACTTCTCTAGTTAGCCAAACGTAATACCACAGTGTCTTCAAATTACAAATATGTATCTAGGAATGAAACCCCCACATGAAGCAGTTGTACAAAGCAAGGAGCTACCCAATTTGTGCTGCCCCCACCCAATATGTGCTGCCCCCTTTAGAGGTACAAAATCTGCAACGAGGTTTCCTTCTGGAACAAGGAAATTCAAAATGTTGAGTGTGGTTCAATGCCCTTGATCAAGTACCCTTAGGTACTTATCCTAAGTGAGGACATTCCCTTGGAATTTATGTCTATTATAATTCAAGAAAAGACCTGACAGCTATGGAGTCTTGCATTCTTATTGCATTCTTGAATCATCCATCAGTTCTTGATCTACTTAATAATGTCTCTTTGCTCCTTTTTGGCTCCTTTTGAGCAGGTCTTGCTATATATTCATACCCCACCATGGGGCCTAGAAGAGAAATACTAATTCTAAAGAAACATATTGAGATACCAAAATACTGGTGATGGTAATAAATAATGCATTTTATGGAGTTTAACACTGTGCATCATTTACTGTAAGAAATTACAGTAAAAGACGTTTTTGAATAGCTGAATCTTCCCCAGAACTTTTTCGGGGGATTCAGTAGCCAATCTAGTTGGTGAGACACATCAACAGCATTGGTGTTTTGGAACTCCAGGGGGAGGGTTGGCTTTGAATCGTGTGGTAAAGCCCCTGCTGACGACAAGAGTCTCTGAAATTTGTTCCCTTAAGTCATATTGATCCAAGAAACGCAGCCAAACACGAGTTGGGATATGCGCTTTAAAAATGTCAAGGGGAAATTATTTCAAGCTCTGAATATATATGAAGTTAATAACTTGCCTCTTCCCGTTTCCCTTTTTAGCTTTTATTCTGGATTGCTGACCTGATTTTCCAGAAAGGGATATTTGGTGGGTCAGTGGTAGGGAGGGACACAAATGATTCCCTGTAAGGTTCAGACACCATTTTTGCCACCAGAGCCTGGTCCTCTTGCACAATCCTCTGAGGGCTTCTGGGTTGAGAGGAAGCCTCCAGAGTGTGGGTTTTTTTCTTACCAAGCACTTCACATTTACCTGATGCACATTTTTCATCTGAGTCATCTTCTAATTTGTCTTTGTTCTGGAAACAACATCTTCAGAGGTTCTGGTAAAAGGGAAGTGGAGGAAACCCCTCTTTCAAGGGAAAACCTGTTATGAAGGTCCCCAGCCTGTGAATTACATTCCAAACATTGAGACATAGAGATACCCTTTCTCATCTCCGGATTTTGTCGTTAATGTTTCCATGAATTTATGGAACATTTTTGCTCTTTGTCCCTCCTAATCTTTTAAATCAGCTTTACATACCTTCCATGCCCAGTTTGATCTTCACGGCTTTTCGTGTTGTCGGTTTTTTCGTTGTCTTTTTTTTTTTTTTTTCATTATAGCTTTCCATTTCATGTTAGCACATAAAGAAAAATGTATTTTATTGGAATAGCTATGTCACAGCAAAGATTATTTTTTCTCCCTGTGGATGAAACCAGATACTGTTTTTCATGTGGCTCATGTTATAACAATCTCACTCAGGCTGTATGGCCAAAACCTAATTGTAGTATTTTGAGAGGAAATTCTTATTATTTAAATGCAGTTTCACCCGTGATACATTTTAGAGCTATAAAAGAACATTAACTGGTTCTTATTTTATTTGCTTCATAATACTAAGGGTTTATATGAATTGATAAAGCTCTTAAAAAGTCGATTATATTTGTACCTCTCCGCACTACTGTGTGTAAAATTTGTAAACAATAATAAAAAAGAGATCTGTCCACCACCCAGCCAATGTAATGATCATTTTTAAAATGTATGGGTGCTTTTCTGATTGGACTGAAGAAAAAGAACCTGATGGATGATTTCTCTTAGGCCAAATCAGCACTGACCCTTTGGGCATAGAGGCAAAAGCTACCCCAGCTGAAGGGCATGACATTAAATACAGAGACATCTTGAATTTCCATTTGGGTATAAATATGCAATACTGAAACTCAGCTGCTTTGGAGGAAGAAGGGGACTGAAGTTTTTATGGAGTAACTTAAGAGGTTTTAAGACTTCTAAGTTCCTGAGTTATCCCTCCCCCCCCCCCCCCCCCCCCCCCACAACCCCCTACGAATCATAGAATGGTTTAGGTTGGAAGGGACCTTGAAAACTCATCTCATTCCAACCCCTGCCATGGGCAGGGACACCTCCCACTATCCCAGGCTGCTTCCAGCCCCATCCAACCTGGCCTGGGATGCTGCCAGGGATCCAGGGGCAGCCCCAGCTGCTCTGGGCACCCTGTGCCAGGGCCCCACCATCCACACTGGGAAAAATTCCTTCCCAGTATTCCACCTAATCCTGCCCTCTGGCAGTGGGAAGCCATTTTCCCTTATCCTGACATTCCAGTCCCTTGTGAATAGTCCCCTCTATTTTTTTTGTCTGCTCCTTCATGTCCTGGAAGGTCACAATTAGATCACCTTGGATCTTCCTTTCCTCAGGCTGGAAAATCATGATCCTCTCAGCCTTTCCTCATAAAAGGAAGTGCTCCAGCCCTCTGATCATTTTTGATGTCTCTGTGAGAAACTACTTCCAACGCACCTAGTTGCAGGATTAGTAGCTCCCCACAGATTCCTGGCTCAGTGTTACAAACTCATTGGTCTGCCATCACAGGGCATTGGCAGCAGGTACCAGACCATCAGACCCACCATAAGGATGGGCTTTGGAACAAATCCCCCAGATATTCTGTGACTCATTTAATCTGATCTCGAAAATAATTCCTGGTAAATAGAAGACTATGGATATCTTCAGATCTTGAGAAACAATCCTTTAGTATGTGTGTGTATGTGTGATTGTGGATTAATATCTTTCTGAGCTCCAGTGAAAGGGGCCATTATAAAAATGAGGTTGGCTAAGATGATTAAACGTTATTTACAGAAAGGACATAGGTCTGATTAAACCACAGGGAGGGGGGGTCTGTTTTATGGTGACAGGAAAAAATACGTGTCATTCAACAGAGGTGCTTGCTTCATTTCAGTAATTAGAAACTAAAACAACTTGGACAGTCTGTCAGCTTCAATATGGTGGCATTAACTAGTTGATCATGTAAATAAAAGATGTGTGATTAGACCAAAAATTAAAAGCCCATAATTTTTCCGTTACCTTGCAATTTACTGTTGAGGTTTGTCGAAATGGTCTCACCAAGCACACACCTCCAAGAATAATTATTTATAGGGCTGCCTTTTTTAAAACTCCTTTAATAGTTTCCCCTCTAGAACCCAGTTAAGTGACCAAATTTTTGGAGGGTCTGGCTAGACAGGTCCACAAAGAGATCTTATGGTAGCAGAATTCAGCATCTGAGGTTCCTATTAGCTTGTCTTTTCAAAATTAGACCCTAAAAATTTCTGCTATAAATATTTTTTTTACCTAGTCTTGGTTCCAAGTTTATTTTATTAGTGTGGGCAAGAGAGAAAGAGATTTCAGTGCTTTTCCAATAAACTCATTGGCATGACAGAGGTATAAAATGCAGCCATCCCATCCTCTATGTATCCTGCCCAAGGTCTGAGCTATGCTGGAATCATACTGAAATGCAGAATTGGGTGAGTGAAACTGGAAATCCTTGTCAGGCACCTTACTGAGGGTAAGTATTAGCAAATTATGGGAACTCCATAGGGGAGAGGAACATTTAAACTACCAAGCGTTCAGAGAACCATAGAATGGTTTAAGTTGGAAAATACCTTTTAGCTGTCATTAATAAAATCTCTTCTTTTCCCAGGATAACTTCTTCCTGGAGGACACCTGACTGTTTCTGGATGCCTCAGAGCTAAACAAAGAGACCAAGAAGAAATCTGTTTCATCCTTGAACGGATGCTAAGAGCAGGTTGGGACAATTTGACTCAAATGGGAGCCATGCCCAGCCACCAGGGCTGTGGGCACCCATGGGCAAGGAGCTCTCTGCACCTCCAGATGTACAATCAGTGTATTGCCTGGTGAAGTTAATTTTCTGCAGCAGCACATTTTTTTGAAATCCATTGAGTGTGTCCCACTGCTGTCTGTGACTCTGTCACCTTTCTTAATCTTCTGCTCTGGACAACCATAGCTTTGTGCTTGAAGCCAGCACCAGCATCACCAGCCCAAGACTGATGCCTTTCCAGAAATGTGATCTAGACAGAAACCAACTTCCTGCAGTTAACACAGCCTGAGGTGTGCAGGGTACAGCTGCCTGATCCTCCAGGTCTTTCTGGCCCTTGGAAAAAATTGCAAAAACAACCAGGTGGCTGTGTCTCTTTCTCTGGGAGGTCTGTTGGGATGGTGCCTCTGGCTCCTTTCAAAGGGACAAAAAGCTTTTCCAGTGGTTTTATATTTCTAGTTGCCACACTAAAACTGTTGCCTGTTTGCACTTTTTTTGGGACATGTTCTTAATGTCTGTTTAATCAATACCTGAAGCATTGTGTTTGTCTGCATTGTGCTTCCAGAGCAAACACGGATATTGGCAAAGGGGAAATGCGAGGCAGGTGTGTGCCTCTCTGTCACCAGGGAGTTCATACCAGCTATTTTTTATCTTGCTTCTTTATCCCTTATGTGGCACATAGAGGAATTTTGAATAAGTTGATGAGGTTTAGTAGTCTCCTGTGATGCAATGAGGCACTTTTTCAAACCCATAAAAAACGGAATGGGATTAAAACCAGCATTTTAGCAATGCCATTCCTGGCAGTGGCACAAGTTCCTTGCTTTCCAGGACTCTTTTGTTATTTTTTATTTATTATGCATACCGTAGTTGCATCTAAAAGCGCCATTTGGAGACCACTGCACGAAGTGCCGTGAGTGAATACATATCAAAATAACCATTTTTTTTTTTTTTTTTTTTTTTTTTTTTTTTTTTTTTTTTTTTTTGTTGTTTTTTTTTTCCCCCCTCCCTGACTGGGAGTTGCCTGTTTTATTCCTGGTGGGAATGGAGGGGCTGTTCCTGCCCTCCCGCCTCTCTCCGGGGCAGGGGAGCCGCAGATGCTGCGGAGCGCCAGCGGGGCACAGCGCAGGGTGCGCCGCAGGAGCCGCGGATCCATCCCCGGCCGTCCCCCGGAGAGGGGGCGGCGAGGACATCCATCTGTCCTGCCTCCCTGAGGCTGTTCCTGACAGAGGAAGGAGCGGAGGAAGCGTTTTGCCGATTTGTGCCGCCACTAGGTAGATCCGACTAGGCTGAGCTAGACAGCGAGATGCCAAAAGGGAGAATTTGTGTGTGTGTGTGTCGGGGGAGGATGACAGCCAGAGACCTGCATATAGGTATTTTAAATTTACCCAGTGGTTATATGTTAATTGTACTAATTCTTCCTCCTATGTGCACAGCTACTGGTTAGGACTCTGCCACCTTTGTTTTATCTTGACTTCCCAGCAGAAACCGATGTGAGGACAAGCAAGCATAAAAGCATGGGAAGAAGTCAAGAAAAGTGCTCCCTCTGTTCACATCAATGTCAAGGTACCTCCACATGTCCAGAGCCCACACAAGCACGTGGAAAGTTGCTTTTTCATGCCCCTGAATTCTTTTTCTACAAAAAGTAAAAGTAAGGGAAATTTTATATTCTATTTAGTGACAAACTTGCTTTGCTGCTTGAGTCTGACACAGCCAGAGCTTCCAAAGCTCTGTAGTGAATAACTTTGGTTGTATTTATTATGCTCTGTGCAAGGCAAGTCAAGATAGACATTTAGCACCTGGATTTTGGGTTTATTTTAGGTGAGAAGGTGAAATCCAGGGTGTTATGAACTGGGGTGTGCACTTCCCCAAAGAACAGAGCCCAGCTACAGTGCTGTGTAACCCTTTCATCTCTCCATTAGGTCAATATCATAGATCCATAGAATAATGGGATCATTTAGGTTGGAGAAGACTTCCAGGATTACCAAGTCCAACCATTCCCCCAGTCCTGCCAAGGCCACCACTGAGCCATGTCCCCAAGTGCCACATCCACACAGCTTTTAAATCTCTCTGGGGATGGGGGCTGCACCACTGCCCTGGGCAGCTCTGCCAGGGCTGGACAGCCCTTTCCACAAAGGAATTTTCCCAATATCCAATCTAAACTGCAGGGCAGTACCCAGCCACTCTGCCTCAGCCTGTAGAGCCACCAGGAGCTGTTGTGAACATGCAAAGTAACTTAATTTCTTCTTCCAGCCAGGTCTGTCTCCAGCTCCTATGGGCTTGCTGTAGCTATTTACTTCACCTTAAAATTGCCACTAAATCTCTGTGCTGTTGTTTCCCCACTGGTGAGATGAGAACAGGACCAATGATCTGTTAATGTTTCTAACGAAAGGGAGGAAAGCACTGAGTGTAATTTTAATAAATGGCCGTGTGGAAGTTTTCTCTGCTCCACTGCCTTCTCTCGCAGATGATATAAACCACACAAACTATCTGCTCTCCTCCTAACACTCCCTTCACTCCAGTGGAGTTAATGTGATTTAATGCACTTACCATCCTGGCAGTTACAATTTAAGTGGCACGCTCTTGATTGCAAATGATAACCTTTTAATGACATTTCTCCCAATGTGCGGGTGGCTGCAGCTCCCTTGGCAGCCTCCTTTCTCCTTTGGGAAAAGGGAACCCAGACCCTGCCTCAGCTAAGCTGAGCCCTGTGGCTCTAACAAGCTTTACTGATAGAAGGTGCATGTCCCACCAGACTCTGCTTTTTCCCTACCACAGATGCTCCAGGTTTGAATCCTGTGGCTGAATTTGCAGCCCAGACTCTAGGAACAGGGCTGTCGCCCTTCAGTGCTGCCAGAGGATGTTTAACTGTGTTAGCTGGCTCTGTGCTGTGCACATTGGGCTTTTCTCCTGCTGCTGCCATTACAGTTGGCACCATTAAATTCTCGGTGTTTGCTGCCTGGGGATGTGCAATTATTGTGGAGCCTTCTCGTAGTTACAGTAGGAGACACCACAGTTACCACAGTCACTGTGGAGTGATAAATGAGCTTTTAACGACACCTGCGCTACCTGGAATTATCTGTAAACTACAATTAAGGAAGTAGCAACTCAAGGAATTAAAGATCAGAGGAAAAAATGGCATGCTTTTGTGGTGACTTATGGGGAGATCTGCAAATTCAAGATTGTTTTCTGTGGAACAGGTTGAGAGATGCAACAGAATGCAACAGCTTAAGATCTCTTCTCCACCATCACTGTAGGATGCCAGTGCTGCTGCAGGTCTTATCAGGCTATTCAGCTCAAGCAAATCTGCAGGAGTCAGTCTCTCCAGGGTTGACTGGTCCATAGGCACACTGGATTTTGAAAGACTGGTGTGAATTTTGATTAATTTTGAAGACTCTGCCACCAATGTCTGAATCTTCAGAGCTGTCAGGCATTTCCAAGGTACCCTAAAAAGAAATATGGTCAGACTGCAGGAGCAAGACCAAATTAGCAAGTCAATTAGCAGGAGATCTAAAGTGGCTGGGGCAACCTGCTACTGGTTTCAGGGGCCCCAAAACTGGAAGGTGCCCAGTGCACTGGAAGTGTGGCCATGGATCAGATTATTTATCCTGTCCTTGTGGTAGTGGTGTCTACAGAGAGGACATCTGTGGCCTTCTCTCAGAAGCATGTCTTTGTAGAGAAGTTGTCCCACTGTTTTGAAAGAGGATGAAAAAGTTAAAGAAGAGCAAATGAGAATAAAAATCATAAAACCACCATTTAAATTGGGAGAGACCTACAAGATCATCATCTCCGACCATTAGAGCATCAAGTCCAGCCTTCAATGTAAAGTATAAAAAATATATAATTTACCAAGTCTGTCTTCAGACAAATCTGCTGGAATTACAGGGACTAAACAAACTCCCTAGGATTTCACCCTAAAAAAGCATCCAGCTGTGGAGCCACACTCAAAATTATTGACTGTCTTTGAGGAAGTTTTATCATGGGAATCACTCTGACAGCAAATCTCCAGAGCATGACCCAGGCAAAAGTTACCAAGTATTAAAAATAGAATTACACTAAGCAATGCCTTTTTGCTTAGTCATCTTTCCTTTTCTGTGGTATTTTATTATTGCTGATCCAATGTGCTGGTTATTGAGTATATGATTATTCTTTCAAATGAGTTTGGACAGCGTCTATAGCTTTGTGGCAATTAAGAGGCCGCAGACTTTAGCAGCTCAGGAGAAATGGAATAGGTTTTAATAGCTTTATTTATCTTTAGCTTCTGCAGAGCTGTTTGTACTTCCTCAATGGTGGGCAGTTTTGTATCAATAAAAGGATGCTGGAACTTATTCTTGTAAATGCAAGCAGGTCATTATCAATGGCATGGGGAGCCTTGCACAGGGCTCGAGAGAGACGCTTTCTCTCTTAACTCTGTCATCAATTACAAGTCTGCCAATGAATCTTGGAAAATGTGAACAAAAGCATTTTATGACCTGCCTCAGTAAAAGTGTGGCAGGCTGCAATGCTTCCTTGCTGTTGCTAATTGTCTTCCTCACAGTGCCTGCTGCCAGCTTGAATGCCCAACGCCTACATTTACCTGGGGGAAACAGAGGGAAGTCTGGCCAGGTAAGTCAGGTAGTTGGTGCTGTTAAATTAACTCTTCTAGTTAATTTTCTAACCTTCTACATAATTGAATTAGCTCTCAGGCATCATTCTTGAGGCTGTCCTGTGCAAGGCCAGGAGCTGGGATTTGATGATCCTTGTCAGTCCCTTTCAACTCAGGGCATTCTGTGAGTCTGTGATTCTTCATTTACTTATTTTGAATAGGTTTTTTACTCATAACCCATGCTACATGTGAAGAGCCCTTAATGTGTGCTGATCACTGGTGCAGGTTTGGGAAGGCATGAGAGGTGACTCACTGATCTCTAAGTCTCAGTTTGTCTTCCTCTTGTAAATGATAAGAAATCAGAACTTTGGCACAATCATATAGTTCATCATCTTCATTGTCCTGCTGCTCTCAGGAGATTTTGTGGTTTCTGTGCCTGAAAGACTGGTTGCAATCCAATGGACAACCAAACAAAGGAAACAAAATCTCCTTTGATTTTGAGGAATACATGTTACTGGCTGAAGCTCAAACACTGTGATTAACACATCACTAAATTTTGAAACTGTATAGGAGGAATGGGAACTGGTCCATTAGCACTCAGCTTTGTTTCATTTGCTCCTTTCCTTGTCAGGTGATTAAAAATCTGATTTTCCTGGTAACCTCTGGTCTATGATATTCTCAACAGTGCACACATAAGTTTGTTCCTGAGTTCTCACTCTTGTTTATTTATGGCAGTTCCCACTGGAGCTGTCAAACAACTTCACTTCAGCAGCCCAAAGGATTCAAAAGCACCCTGAGCAGTGTTTGAGTCCAGGCTTAAACACCATTGGAGGATTTCCTGGCATACATTCTTTCTGTATTTTATTGAGTGAGTTTTTCAGCACCCTCAGGTGTTTTCTGACTTAGGACAGCATAGCAAAGAGATCAGAATAGCATTGAATAACGGAGCACAAGGAGCAAACATTTTCCTGAGTCCTGACTCATTGTCTGATGCCTGACAAGTCTCTTAAAGTGCATGGAAAGCAACAGTTTCTTGCACAAAATGAGGTACTGCTGCTTTGTGCTTTTTAGTGCAAGAAGTGCTAAGAAACTTCTTTGGTGGCAGCCTGAGAATTACAGCTCATGGCAAAACAAAGTCTTTTACCACTTGTGGTTCAACTGGCACTAGTAGAGCTGTGCATTAATGACAGATATTTGGATCATTACAGGTGCAAATGATGCTTAGGGATCTATTCAAAGTTTCATTTTCCTTTGCCTAGCTGATATGTTTCAATTAGCCTTTCACTTTTCAAAGAAAATGGAATTCTTACTGCTCTCAAATTCTTACTGGCTAAATGTTCTTTTCCAGTGAAAACCCAAGGACACTTCATACATTGCATACACATCTTTATACACATATGTATTAACAAATTGGTAATATATAAACTGTTAAGAGTATAAAATCAACACTTTGAGGAAAAAAAAATCTTTTGCTATGGTTTTTTTCTAGATTAAACACACTTCTGTGCTGCAAGGATGGAGATGGGGAGCTAAAGTTCAGCATGAAGTTGTTAAGCCCGTCTGGCAAGATGCAAACCCAAATTTCTCACCTGATTGCTCCTTACTGCCTACAGGGTAAATGTTCCAAATGATGCACAGGAGGTGTGTGGACAAAACCTATTAATAAATAATTGGTTTTGTACCCGTGCCTCCTGCACACTTTTTTTGAAAATTCCCTTCTCTTTCTTGCCTCCAAGTGTCATTCATGGCAGTCTATAGAAAATAAGACTGAAGAGTAAATGCAGGGTAAGAAGCAATGCTTAAGGGAAGAGCTCTCAGCTGTATTCCCCTCCATCTGAGGTTATGAAGGCAGACAGAATATTTCCTCGCACTGAAGGACATTTTTGTTGTATGCATATTCCACATCACGTAGCATTTTCCTTATCATCGCACAGTAACAATCCCTAGAAAGAGGAATATGGCCCTCAGGCCTCATAATATCATCCTTTATTAGAAGTAAGAACAAAGAATGCAATTAAAACACAAATATTTCACATCCCAGAGGCCTAGATGCTGCTTGGCAGCTCCCAGGTGGTTTCATCTTCGAAGAGGCGTTACGGATGCGGATGCGCGCGAGGGGAAGCCCCGTCGGAATGGGAATGGGAATGTGGCTAAAAAGGCACAGAAATGCTGCTGGGGGAAAAAGGGAGGAAACTTTTTTAGGGCGTTTGCTCTGGAGACCTCCTGAAGGCAGTGCCTGAAGCCCCAGGTGTTGGGGATTGTTAGGTTTTGTGTTGATCAGGGCAGACAGGGGAGAGATTAACTTGAAGGTCAGAGCCTGTCCCTGTGTCCTTCTGCTCTTTGTGCTATAACCTTGCTGGAGAAGAGAGTCTGGAGAGACATTCACTGTCCTGGACTGTGATTTTACAGCACTGAATAACTCCCTTTAGATTTAAAAACCTCTTCTGATGAAACATGATTACAAGCATTTACTACTAGCTTTGGTTTAAAAAAAAAACAAACTTCATTCTGAAGTTCATAACAAAAAAACCCCAAACTCCAGATCTTCTGAGTGGTGCTTGGTCAAAAATAAGACGACAAAGCACTGATAAATAGCTGGTTTTTGCAACTCCCAGAAATCAGTAATACTATTGTATGAAACATTATTGATAAATCACATTACCTGTCAATGTGATGTGTATTACTTTATTAAAAATTTATCCATGTATATATGGATATAACATATCCATTGTTTGACTTCTGCCCCACAGAAGATGGTGTGTGAAAATCCCATTTTTTTCACTTAGATGCCTTTAAAGTGATGGTTAAAAAAGCTCCAGTGACCAAAGAAATCAGGTCCATTTCTGGATGTTTCTATCCCAACATATCCCCTAATATTTTTTCAATGTCAGTCCACACTAGAGGAAGACTCAGCTTGGACACCTCTTCTGTTGCACTCTGTAATAAAGACTGATTTTTGCCCAGCATATGTGACAAACTTTTCTCAGCTTTTCTCTGGGGAAAGAAAGGGAGGATTTATGCACTTTCACTTTGTAAAACTTGGTGCTGGCAGTGTATCTTGGCCCAGGATCTCCCTGTGTTTTCATCCACCATTGTGAACCTGGGGTTCCTCCTGCCTGTGGCTTCATGTTCCTATAAAATTCAAGATTTATCATCCCTTGATGATCGATTGGCCATTCCTGGATCAATACTTACCACTTGGGTCAATTAATCTTGATACTCACTTTAAGAGTAGTCAGTATCTACTTATTGATTTTAAGAATAATGAAAAATAAGTACCTGGGACCCAATCCCTGGACTCCTGGTTGGGGTAAACCTCCTACCACAGTCAGGCTTTGGCAGACATTGGAGCTGACTCCCCAAGGATAACAATTCCCAATTTGCTTTTTAAATTCTTGACTACCTCTTTGTCCCTTCCCAAAGGTGTCACGTCACTCAGAGACATGAAGTGCCTCTGTGGCATTTCCAAGGTATGAAAGTAATGTTTGAACAACACTGAGCTGAGACAGCATCATTGATGCTCCTGTGGGCTACTGACACCACTCACAGGAGGTATTCTCAAAATTAAAGATTAAAGAATGTCCTTGTCACACTGGGCTTGGATGCTTTATGGTTCAGACCTCCCATCATTTCTGCTTAGAATGTTCCATGAGTCACTGTGAGCTCATAGGTGGTGCCTAACCAAAAAAATGAAATCAAACAACTCATAAAGATAAATATATTTCAACATTTTTAAGCAGTTCTTGATTGCCTATGAGAATTTAACCTGAAAAAGCTCAAAGAACCACAAAATCTGGCCCTCTATTATTAATTGATGTGTTTGCAGTAGAGCAGTGCATACAATTTTACGCATGAAATGTAAGAATATATTTCTTTGACTTGAAAACAAAACAATGATGTATCAGTAAATTCTTCCCTGACTACAAATTTATATTCTGGAAAGTGTTCATGGAACGTGTAGCCATTTGTATTCTCTGTAGTATTATTTCTGTATCTTTAGAATGCTCTGAGAATAACAAATGAGCTGCCAGTTTAGAGTGACAATATGTTCAATAAGATGGAAATGGGCTATCTAATATTTGCAAAAATAAAATAAAAAATTAGTCCCTGGAGGTAATTTTTAATTTTTGGACTTTTGCATAAAATACTTTAGCAGACCAAACCATCATTGTAACAAAAATACATTCTTCAACTAGTTGTCAGAATAATATTTTTGTTCTGCTAAAGTCCCTCCTTCCCTCCCTCTTTTCTGTCCCTCTCCTCCACTTGATTTTCCCTCTCTTCCTTTATTACTCTTTTGCTTTCTTATTCAATTTCTCTTTTCTTCCTTTTTTCTCTTACTCTCTTTACTTTTTTCAATTATGCTGGCTACTACAACCCCCTGATCCACTGTTCAAATAACCAAGGAAAAAAATATAATCCTATCCACATAAAGGGAAAAAAACCCTCCCTTCAAAAGTGGGTGACAATCAATTAGAAAAAAAATAGACATCAGTGCATAAAAGAGCAGAAGAGGAAGCTGAGTTCAGCTCAGCAATGGTTTGTTTAGTCTAAGGGATTAATTATTCAACAGTTGCCGTCATGATGAGAGTGTGCACACCAGACTGAAACTGGCACAGAGGTTAATTGGTATCTGAGGGCTGTCTCTAGTCACCTGATACCCTTAAGTAGCGTGGTTGCTATTTTAGTACCTTTTTGGACTTTAGAAAGAACCCACAAAAGAACCCTAAGTCACACGTGAGGAGGTGGAGACATGATTTCCTGGCATGAGGATTTCGGGAAATTGGTACCCAGCATCAGCTTACCCGATGAGAAGAAAGAGATCTTGTGTGCTTGCTGCAGTTGAAAAATGGATTCCCCATTGCTGCTGGTTTAAGCCTTATGGGTGCTATTTAAACTTGGCATGTCATAAATCCAGTATCTACCAGAGCGTTTGTTCTCTATCCCTTTTTATTTGTGAGCGTGTGCAAAGAATTGCAGCGGTGCAAACTAAGAGATATGTCATTCCAGCCAAAACCAAGTAAGCCCCAAACTTTGTTTCCTCACAAGGGGCAGCAGAGGGACAGGGACTGATCTATTCTCTCTGGTGATCAGTGACAGAGCCTGAGGCAACATCACGGTGATGTTTAGGTAGGACATTAGGAAAAAGTTTTTCCCCCAGAGGGTCCTGGGGGACTGAATGGCCTCCCCAGGGAGTGGGCATGGCCTAGAGGCTGCCAGAGATCCAGGAGAGTTTGGACAACGCTCTCAGGCACAGGGTGGGATTGTTGGGTTGTCTGTGCAGAGGGAGGAGTTGAACCAGATGATCCTTGTGGGTCTCTTCCAATCCAGGACATTCTGCTTTGCTATGATTTGCCAAGGGTCTTCTTAATTCAAAATTTTAGAGGAGGTCCTCAAGATTGCCAAAACCTGGCAAGATATAGAGTGTGTATGCACAGGTCCCAGAGGTTTCAGGTGTGACCTGATGAACCACCAGTAATTATCAGCAGGACAGCACATGGTGCTGAGCTTAAAAATGACCCTGACTTCATATTCCTGATTGTCTGTTGGAAGGTTCTGCTTTAGGCTCAGAGGACCTTCCTTTACCTGATATCCCAAGAATGGCATCTCTTCAGCCCCTGCTTCAGAAACTGGGATATTCCCCCTCTGGCTTTTGTCTCCTGCATGCAGGGGAATATCTGCAAAGCCCCTGGTAGAGAAGGCAGCGATGGTTCCAAGTCAGAGTGCAAACCATGTGCCATCATGCACATCTGGCTGTGCCACAGCCCCTGCTGCCATAGCATCTCAGGGTGTGTACTGCAAATTTTCAACAATCAAGGTGTGCCCAGGGAGACTTTGAATCTTTTCAGGACTAGGAAGTGGAGTGATTTTTAGTATCTTATGATACAAAGACTTTTGGAAAAGGCGGCTAGTGCTCATAAGCTAACTGTGGTTTACCTGATAACAAAAGAGCGGAAGATGCTGGGAGCTGTGCACAAGATGGATAAAGCTGAAGGAGAGACATAGGCAAAACTGCAATAGGCATTTGCAGCAGGAAGAGTCACAGTTTTTTAAAGGAGCTTAACAATATGTGCTTGTTACATAGTCACTCAGGCTCGGGCAAGAGCTCTGAGGTGGGAACAAAATGTAAGAGATGCCAAGGACACAAAGGAAAGAAACCATCTCACTGTCCCACCAGCTGCCAACATCTGACACCAACAGTGCTTTGCCTGAACAAGAGCAAGGATGTGCCCATCATCCACCTATAAATCATCCACCTATAACCCTTCCTTTGGGGTTTATAAATCAGGAACTGGCTCCTGACTGACATCTGACATTCCACATCCCCACCTGTGAGTATTTGTTGACTCTGTTTTCTTCCTCATGTAGGCAGCTCCTCTCTCCCATTCCACGCCATGGCAGCACCTCTGTGTTGGGATGAAATGACAGCAGCCATTTGAACTTGTAACGTGAGAGCGTGGTGAGAGGAGCTGGGGTGTCCAGGAACTTAGAGAGATGCTTGTTTGCTCTTTTCTAAGTTCCATTGATGCAGGAATGATCACGTCCTCTGTCAGGGAAATGGGGAAGTAAAACAGTGAGCATCAAGTAAGAAGAAGAAGAAATGATATTTAATGAAATTGGATTCGGAAATGTTTTTGTTCCAGCTACTTTACAGCACCACTGGCATCCTAACTGGGGAACTGCCAAGAAGATAATCTTTTCTTCTGTTGTGGCAGCTTGTCTCCCCCCTTCCCTGGCTTCTTTCTCGGGCACATTTTGGCAGGTGATAAATCATGTGCTGGAAGAGTGCATGTCTCTTCTGTTTGTCTTTAACATTGACCTCAGTCCTAGGGAGCCTCAAACAACCAAAACCTGTCTTGGTCCAGATTGTCTTCTGGGTTACAGCAGTGTCTTCAGTGTGAGAGGACAGACCTCATCTTAGAAACCACACAGACATCTGAAGTAGTGGGATCAAAGCCCCAGTAAACATCAAGGCTCAAGTGTGCAGCTGAGTGAATCCAAGGGACAAAGACATCCAGATAATATTTCTAGCTATTAACATAATATATTACCATGAGTTAAGAGAAAACAGTACTTTCAAATGATCTTCCTGCCCAGCTCCTGAGTTATCAAGAAGGTGAATGGACAATTCTAAAGGAAACAGAACACCTCAGGGTGAAAAAGGAGGCTATTTTCAGTATCTTTGGCATCATAAACTCATAAATCTTGAAAGACTTTGTAAAGGAAGGCATTGTTGCTACTGTGTGCTCATCTCTGACCATCGGTGAAGCATCATGGTGAACATCACATCAACATCCCATTTCCAACACCTGGTTTTTGTGTGTCAGAGCAGCAGGCTGTGTCCTGGGATGTTGGGATGTATGCAGGTCCCATGACCATCCAGGTCTCTGTTGGGCCAAGGATGAAGCTCTCCTGGTGTCATATTTCAAATCCCCTGGTGAGCCCATTGGGGATGAACCCCCTTCTCCAGTGTCAGGATAAAAAACCTTATTTAGCAACACCGCCACTGAGGACAAAATTGAAAAGCCTTTTGTTGAACAAAGCACCTTTCACTTAAAAAATCCAGGCAAGATAAAATGACATGTGTGCTAATGATGTATTTTATGAACCACCATCTGTCTCAGGAAAGGTCAGAGAAAAATGGCAACCACTGCTCAGGTGATTGGTGGTGGAGGGGGGAAAATGGCCTCATCTGAACGTGACAAGAAGCTTCAGTGACATCATATAAATGCCATAATTGGGAAGTGGTAAATTGAACAGGGCTGCCTTTGGAATTTGATGTGTCAATAAACAAGTTCAAGGTGACACGTTGGATCAATACAGCACGACAAGAATCATCCGACAAATTTACTGCAAAGTAATTGGGTGCAAAATGACTCAACTCAACCTTCACACTGCAGAAAATCAAACAAACAGGCAACCTACAGGCAACAGTTTGTATATGTCAGATGCTGCTTAAGGTAGCTTGCGCAGTACTAATAGAGTTGTTTTAAAGAGAGATGGGGAAAAAAAATAAAAGTGAGGTTCCCGTTATTATGAGTGTGACCTGAGGCATTGCTATAACCCTTTATGCACCTCGAGGGTGTATAAATAGAAAAACAAAACACACAATTGCTAGAGGTAGTCTTAAATATTGATATTTTTCTTCCTGTCTCTGTTGAGATGACAAATAAAATAAACTATAAACTGGAAAACAGGGAACACCTTTTTTTTTTCTCTTAGCACAAATGAGAGATTTTTTATCTAATAGGTTTCTCACCTCTCACTCCCCTTATTTTTTGATAAAAGAAGGTGTAACAAGTCATTTCTATTAAAAAACAGCTGCATTTTCCCACATTACACAGAGCTATTGAATGCAAATCCCTGGCTACCATTAGAATTAACCGTCCCCACTTACTACTAAACCTGAAGAGAGTCACTCAGAGAAGTCTCTTCACCACATTAATTTGTTGACAACATATTTGATGCTTGATTTGTCCTCACTTCACAACCTTTAATCTTGAGATTCTCCGAGAGGAAAGTCAAGAGCTTATTTTTTTTCCAAGAAATCTGGGCTCTCGCCAAGGCTACGAAAGGAGCTGGTACACTGACTGCACACTTTGGAAATGTCACAGAGATTGATTGTGTTTTAATTGTGCATTCATTCTGGAGTGAGAAAAGAGAGAAGATGAGTGGAAAGTCACAGCCAAGGAGAAAGACGCCATTCATGCTCTCATCCCCTCCCAGCCAGGCTAAGTTTTAGCAGAGAATACTTTTTAATTTTATTTCTTTGCTAGCAGTGGCTTTGTGCATGCCTGGAAATGATGGGGAGGCCTCGCTCCTGCCTTGCCCCTGATGTTGCTGGAGCACAGGGAATGCAACGCAGACCTCAGGCCCTGGCGCTGACACATGGCTCCAGCATCCACATAATTTACAGTGATCTGAAAATGCAGGAGAGCAGACAAACTCAACAGCTGAGCTTTATTGATGGACTGACGCCACCGGATAAAGCAGTGTGCCGTATTGGTAAGCTTTGGGCACACCGAGAATTTAATGAATGTCAGAATGTGGACAGGGGAAAAATAGTAAGATTGAGACAGAAGATTTGTGCCAGGGATGGGATTAGTGTGAAGAATTATGAGTGCAGTAGTTATGTTAAAAAAACCAACCATTCATATATATATATATATATATATATATATATATATATATATTTACACACACATACACACATACACTTATTTATACATAAAATAGAGAGATTTGCCCCTGGTTGCCATCTTGAAGTTCTCATGCTCCCTCAGGCAGGGACATCCCTGGGAGCACTGCCCAGGGCCAGGGGCTGTGCAGCCCCTCCAAACTCAGGAGCCTGTTCAGGTTGGAAATTTCTGCCAAGATGTGTGGGCTGTGTCCCACCAAAGAAATGCAACCTAGGTGAACAAAGAACTAGCAGTCCATCCTTTCTGGGTAGAAATATCCCCAGATCTAGCAGGTGACCTGATGCTGAGATGTGGAACCATGTGTGTAACATCATAGGGCCAGCTTTTCTCTTTTCTCTGCCACCAAAGTTGTCCTGCTATGTAGCAGAATGGGAAAAATTCCCCTTTTTACCCCAGCTGTGGTTTGGGATGCCCTTGAGCTGCCACCTGACCAAAGAACAAGGCTATTCACTTATCAGAAGATTTCCTTGTCTTTCAAGAATGACTTGGAAATTCAGCAGGGAAGTGGGAACTGTCTTATCCCAAAGGATTAGGCAGTCCATTCTGTAAACCTGACATTTCTGGTGGGGTGCTTTACTCCCCTCACCTTGGCTGAATCACAGAGGAGTCACAGCAGAATGTTGAAACTGGACAGACTTGGTTGGAGGGGGCGATGTGATGCAGGCCAGCTCCCAGCAGGGCTAAACTGAGTTCTAAAACTTCAAAACAGAACTTGTATCACTTCTTCAAAAGGTATCTTGAGGTGTTTTACTGTGTTTTGCTGGGGCTATTTGTCAGTTTCACTGGGTTTTTTTGCCTGGTTTTTTGGTTTGTTTGTGTTTTTTTTCTCTGCACTATTTGCATCCAAGCCAACTCTGGTTGTGGAAGGAATTGTATGGGATATTGGCAAAGCTGGAGAAGCAAAAATGCAAGGATACTTTATTTTAAAATTTTTAGGAAATGTTTGGGTTATCAAAATGTTGCTAACCTAGTTCTATTGTACTCTGTGAAGAAAAAGTACTTGGTAAAGCTGAAAGCCTCATGTTGCTGTGCTGCAGCACATCTGCCAGGCAGTGGAGATAATGTGGTATTTCCATCAGTGTTTCAGATATTTTAGATTTCTACAGCAGTAGCTGTAGATGAATACCTGCCTTTGTACCATTCTTTGCTTTGAATCAACCTGCACATCTGAAAACATCACCTCTACACCTGAGAGAGGAGTCTGGGATGTTCATTTCCATTAATTAAAGTGGGAATCAGATATCCAGTCTCTCAGGTTGCTGTACAAACAAAACCTTGAGGGAATCACACTTTGCAGGGCACAAATAGGGAGCTGACAGACTGGTGGCACCTGAGTCCATTGGAGATGTGGATCCACAGTTTGGGGTTTCCAACACCTGAAGCATAGTGGGAAAACCCAAAGCTAACAGTTCTTTGCACTAATTTTGCTGAATTTCTTGTTTCTCAAACTAAATTCAACTGATTTTCTCTCTTTGAATGACATTGATTTCCAGTGTTTCTCTAATTAATTCTTTATCATCCTGGTTTACTTGTAATGATTATTTTGTTGTTAATTGATATTTCTGCTGTGCTCCTTAAAAGTTGATTGAAAATCAGTTCAAGCCAACGGTAAACCTATCTCAGATTTCAGTGCATTTTCAGGTTATTATTGTTACTTTTTCCTTCTTTTACTATAGCAAAAGGGGAAAAAATACAAATAAAACAGTCCTTTAAGCTGTGTAGCTCTTCCTGGAAATATTCTGTATGTATGGTACCTTCCCTAAATCCTTAACACTTTGATTGTCTTTGGGTTATCAATCACACCGGTTATTTTCTTGTCTGACTTAAGAGGATTATTGGGACTGGATTTTGTACTTTGTCAGTATTACAGAGTGACACCTCCACACTCGGGGCTGGGTTGCAGCCTGGCAGTGAGCCTGCCTGGCTTCCCTCTCACTGAAATCACCTGGAGATGCCACCCACCTTACTGGTGACAGTCTCTAGGAAATCTGTCCAGCCCAAGCAGAAAATTCAAATTAAAGCAGCTGGGAGGCAGGGAAAGGGTGAAGGGGACAGATTTCATCCTAAGGAGCAAGTGATAAAGCATGGTTTTTCTTTTTGGGATCCTGGCAGAAATCAGATGCCTACAGCACAGAAGCTTTGATATCACCTTAACTCATGCGAGCAGGTTGAAAGCAAAATGGTATTTCATTTTGTGTTGAACTGAGGAATGAATCTGACCCCATTACTACTCTGCAGAGGAGCTTGTGGGCTGCTCTTCAGAGAAACATATTATTCCAAAGATTTCTCAGCTACGTAGCTGAACACTCTTTTCCCTTCCAGTTGTCTCTCCTCTTGTTTTATTTACCTGTAGGGACATACATTAATAAATTTTGGCAGCCTTTGGACCAAGCCTTGCCTGAGGGACCAAGTGTTCTTTGGGCATTGTGTTTGACCCCAGATTGTTTCCTTCTTGAGTGAACAGGAGCAGAAGAGTCATGAGGGAGGTTGTCTGGGGCTGTGGGACCACGTCCATGGGGTCTCTTGCAGCCCTCTGTGCGTTCTCTTTCTCCTTTCAAGTGGAGAGGAGCTCAGATGCTGCTGAGCCCCTCAAAGTTCCTGCAGAGAGGGTCTAACCCTGTCCTTCCTGTGATCTCCCCCACATCTCTTCACTCAACAGAATTCTGATGTTGCCAAGCATGTCTGCAGGTCTGGTCCAGGAGAGCCCAGGAGCTCTCCTCTTTCCTGGAATAAATATTGCAGCTTTGGACAGTTAAACTATCCTGCCATGGTGGGGCTGCTGTGTTAATTGAGCTGCAATTGCAGGGCCTGAAAGGCAGCAGGGTTTGTTTAGAGTTGCTATTAGTTTTTCTGGGTTGCAGAGAAGCTTTGCATGGAAATTGAGCCCATTATGTATTTGGGTCTTGCTTAACGAGATGCAGTGCAAAAGGCAGTCCATTACTTTGGAACTAGAGGCTTTGCCTTCTTTCCAAGATTGATTTTTATTTCACAAATTATTACTGCATGGATTAATGATCTCTCTGCATTCAAATGCTCTCGGCTTCTACCCAGGTACATTAACCTTTCATAGAACAAAGAATTCCTCCTCCACGATGTTGCTTTGACCAAAGAATTTCTCTTCTAGGTGCTGAATATTAAATACACAGGCATCACCCCCTTGCTGTTCCCAATCACACAGGATCTGGATTCAGGAATTTTAGACCTCTGTGTGTGTGTGGGAACCTCCAGGTTCTGTGACCTCCTCCAGATGTTATCTTCTTCACTGGACCACTACAGGCTCTTTGGGCTCAAGAGAAAAATTGTAGGCTATAATGAAGAAGATAGTACTTGTCCCTAACAAAGCATTTGTGGAACACAAATGTAGCACACAGGCATATTCAAACAGGAAAAGGCTGAAGTTTATTGGTATGTATAGTGGGACTTGGAGGTGGAAAAAAATATGTCCATGAAGGTCCCAGAAAGAAGAGTCAAGACTCCTGAAGCTCATCACCATTCTTGCAAGTGAAAGCAACACAGTTCTGTTAAAAGAAGCTGATCCCCTGAACCCTGCTGTCCTAAAACTTCCACAAGGATGTCCTCAAGACGTAAGCTCATAACAAAGGGGTCAATCCTGCAACAGCTTCTGCCATCAGGGTGATTGTATGTGCCACAAATATGAGACAGAACAAAGGGGAACAGCTTTAAATTGCCAGAGGACAGGGATGGATGGGATATTGGGAAGAAATTATTCCCAGTGAGGGTGGGCAGGCCCTGGCACAGGGTGCCCAGAGCAGCTGTGGCTGCCCCAGATCCCAAGGCCAGGCTGGACAGGGCTTGGATCACCCTGGTCTGATGTCCCTGCCATGATAGGGGGTTAGACTATGTGAGTTTTAAGGTCTTTTCCAACCCAAACCATTCTGTGATTCTGTTCAAGCTGTTGTAGAAATGGGGATTCTTTTATTTTTTATGTTGTCCAACATCCTTAGTCCAGTTCTCTCCTGGTCATTCTGTCATGGCAGCACGCTCATTTAGATTTGAAAACTCTGCTCTGCTGGCAGATTGCTGCCTGCTCTCAGTAAATAGCATGAAATGTAGCCAGCTTTGCTGTAT
This sequence comes from Certhia americana, assembly GCA_018697195.1. Lineage (NCBI taxonomy): Eukaryota > Metazoa > Chordata > Aves > Passeriformes > Certhiidae > Certhia > Certhia americana. Next base: position 1,282,440 of record CM031878.1, on the reverse strand, counting down.
TTGTGAAACTTTCCCCACAGCTCTAATTGTGCCCGGGTAGTACTAACATTTAGTCAGCTTAAATTATTAAACTCTTGCAGCCCCCGCAGGTAAAAACCTGTTTAATTAATGACTGATTAGTTAAATCATTATGTGTTCTGATATGAATCACAATAATTTTTATAGGCCATATTATCATTTTAAAGGCATGCTAATTTATTGAAGGATTCTTTTTCCTAAAAGGAACAGAAATAGGCGTACCTTAGAGCTTAGGAGAAACCACCTCCTTTATTAAGGACAAATGATATCAGCAGAAATCTAGTACAGAAAGATACTCCCTAAACAATCCCATATGCTCTTCACTACATCTGGAATCTGGAGATGCTTAGACTCTAAAGTAAGAGTCCTTCAGATCTGGACATAAATATGTTTAAACTTGTATTTTTATTTATTTCCCCATTTGGAGGGCAAATCCTAGCACAACTGCACAGCTCTCAGAGGTTCTCAGCGCTGCCAGCTGGAGTAGAGCTGATGTCCCCTTTCCATCATTGTCCTTCTGTTGATCTCTGCTGCCCACCACAACTCCTGTCTTGGGCAACAGAGCCCCATGTTCAGCACAAGTGGCTGTCAGTGTCAGTCTCGACTAAATCAAGGCATCACTGTTTGTATGGATTGAGCCAGGTAGCTTGTAGCTCTTGCCAAACTGTGTTGGTCCATGGCCCCATGTCCAGGAGATGGACTGGCATGTCCAGATATTATCCTTCCTAGCATATGACACTGCTAGCTGAATGGTTGGCTGATGCAACCTTTGGCTTTGACCCCAAGGCTGAAATCCAATCCTGGGGCAAATGCCAGGGGCTACAACTGTGCCAGAATAGAAAAACAAACAAATAAACAAACAAAAAACCAACAAATATGTAAATAAATATGTAAACAAACCTCAAACCTCTTTTTCTCAAGGATCTCCATCACACATGATTCCTGACACATCATTGCCCCTTATCTTATTCAGGTGCTCAGACACCTTAAATCTCTGAGTTACTGATGAAGGTATTATTAGACACCAGGAAGTTGTCCCTGACAGCAGTCATTTCTGTGAGGACTACAAATTTTTTCAGAAGACTACATTCAGCTAAGCTTTGTCAACTCACAGCAAAATGGTTGTGGCATTATCTGTCAGATAATGCCTTTTGCCTCTGAGCCAGACTTGCTGTGATGGAGATAAGCTCCTTTTCCCTGAAGCAAATATATTTGACTGTTGGAAAGCAGAGATATACAAGAAATTGTACGTCAAATTTGAATGCTGCTCTCTGGACAAGGACTGTGGCCACACTCTTTCAGGAGCTGACAGAAACATCCATTTTTCTCTTTGAGTGGAAGCAGTGGGCACAAACAGCAAACTTCCCATCTCCAAAGCCCCACAACCCTCACCAAGAACCTGAAGCCATGCACTGACAGCCTTATATTCCAAGGCATGGCTAGGTTTAGTCTCTTGGGGACCACAACAGCCTGATTTGCAAAATTTGGGGAAATTATGCTGTTTCTTGATCTCGTAAGAGTTGAGTTCAGTCTCTGGCATGAGCCTCAATAGATCTGATTGTCTTCAGCACAGCAAAGTGATGACCCTCCAAGGCAATGGCCTTGGGAGGTCGCCTGCAGGCAGGGTGCACACCTTGACAAGAGGTGGCTGAAGGGCAAATTCAGGTGAATTCAGAGGAATTTCAGCTCTTTGCCCAGCTGGAGGCAGCTGTGCTCTCCCAGGGGAGCCAGCAGGAAGAGTCAGCTTGGGAGATTCATAATGAGATGAATGTAATGTAGTGTTTCCTCACTTCAGAAGTCTAGCATGATATTTGCAAAAGGGAAAGGAGAAGGTAAAAAAGGCTATTTTTAGATAAATGCTCTCACAGAAACGTAATGCATTGCAAAACACTGTTCACTTCCCTTTGGTTTACCTAAGCATTGCAGTCCAACTGTGCAACAAACACACTCCAAAGAGAAGACAAGGCTTTTTTTTTTTTTTTTTTTTTTTTTTTTTTTTTTTTGGTTTGTATTGTTTAGTTAAACCAATGGATCTGTATTTTTCTTTTATATTTATACATCAGGGTGTGAACCATAAAAAAGCAGTAATGCATTGCAAACATGGTAACGTCCCTTGGTTATACGCTGCAGCCAATTTGCAACAAACCACACTCAAAGAACGAAAGACACGGCTTTTTTTGTTTTTTTTTTTTTTTTTTTTTTTTTTTTTTGTGTGTGTGTGTGTGTGTGTAGCTCTCTGCTTTTCTCTCCCTCTTTTCCTATCATATTGAATCATCAGGGTGTGAAATATAATAAAGCACTGTACCATTCAATCTGTCGGCTGTACCTTACAGGTGTACTCCAGGTAAATATCCCCTTGGCTGGTGAAAAATGAGCTTACCTGAAAGAGATGACTTTGATGAACTTCAGTAGCTGGGCCTCTATCACTCTTTTCCAATTGGCTTCCCCAGCAAAGCATGGTTACCCCACACAAATTTGTCTTACTGAAGGAAAGATATTCTCTAATTCACTTTGTTCCCAGCGACTTGCCCCCCTCGCTGACGTCTTCACTTCATCTGGCGTTTCATAAAAGTATAAATGGCAGGGCTTGTCATCTCTTCCACTGGGCGACTTTGGGAAATAAATTAATTATTTACCAGCCTATCGCACGCCCCATTGCTTTGATAAAACTGGAATATAAATAAAAATGACCACGTATTAAAAGATGCCATTTGCTGGATGCAGCAGTGGCAGGTACAGGATCACAGCAAAAAAAAAAGCTCCTGCTTCCCCCCACTGCCCTCCCCAGGCAGTCCCTGCTCAGTGCCAAGGAGGGGCTGACAGCAGAAACAAAGTAGAGACCTATGCAGATAAGATCCCTGTACCTGCAAGGGCTTTCACTACTCACCATTTTAATTTTAGATAAGTTGCTGAATGCCTCTTTACTCTCAAAAAGAACATCTAGAAGATTAAGTCCTGCCTGACTAGTAGTAATCCAGGGGAGTCATTCCAAATGGTTTGGAGGTTTCTTTTCTTTGATGGCTCTTTGATGATTTCTAATTTTATTTGTTTGTTTTTATTCTTTTCTCAGACAGACCTCTCAAGAGGGCAGGGAATGGCCAGGAGAAATCTTGGGAGTGACTGGGAACAGAGAGATGCCATTGTGGGCAGTGGATCCTCAGTGGAAAAGTCAGACACCTGCTCCTTCTGCAAGACCAGAGGGTGCAGGCTGGGGAGTAGAGTGAGGCCTTTTCCCCACTTTTTCCTTCAATAACTCACTTGGGTAAAAAAACACACTGATTTCCTGAGGAAGACTGATTTAGGAAATACTTTTTGCCTGAGTATTTTCAAAATCTATTTGAGCAGTAAAGAAAACCTTACACATTACAAGAGGGATTGGCTGGTTGGGTAGTAGGGAATGACCTTTCCACTGAAGAATCCTTTTGTTTGTCATTAATTGTCATTTGCGGTAGAATGTACTGATTTTCCTCTGTAAAAGAGATAAAAAAGCAAATTGCCTTGTCCATAGAGGCCTTTAAGAGGGACAAATAGACTATTTCCTTTTGTTGACTGGAAAAAGTAAAGGTGATGACAAGACCTCTCCACAACAGTGAAGCCAAGAGTTTTAAACCTTTAAGTGTTTGCACTGAGCACAACACCCATCTTGATTCTGTGACTGCATTTCCCTCTTAATGCTGCGTTGCTGCTTCTGGGCCTCATCTCTCAGAGAATAAAAAGAGTTTATGGATTTTACTCTTTCCTTTCTCCCACGTGGATAAGAGAAGAAACTTGAGACTGTGGGCATCTCAGTCTGCTTCTTTCCCAAACTGGAATCTTTGGGATAGTGGGGTGTATTTTCTAGACATGCAGAGATGCTGAGAGAACTGGACAGGCAGGGTCAAAAGGTGAGGCATTTTGGGGTGGGTGACCCTTCCCCCCCCCCCCCTTCTAAATTTTCAAACAAGTAAACTCTGCTTCAATAAGTGGCTGAAAAGACAAAGCAACAAGGCTGTTAATGGGGCTCCACAGGAGTTTGTGCATGAAGAGACCAAGTTACTTTGGAAGATATAGAAAAGGAAGAATGCAAAAGGATGCCCAGAGGAGAACTTCCTAAAACCATCAGAGCATAAGCAAGGTTATTATATCCACTTAAAAATTAAGTGCTCTGTAAGGTGGCCAGGGATGATATTTTCCAACCCTTTATAAACTTGTGCAGAGCCCCAGTAGACCCAAACCATTAAACAGAGCTTCCCTAGGACCAGAAATAACCTCACTAATCTCAGAAACTTCCCTTCTCACTGAATCCAGTTCTGTCCTAAGCAAATTCAACATTTCACTTCAACCCTTATTGTTTTTCATTCTGCAAAGCAACAGGCAGGGAACAGAAGCTACAAATCCTACTCAAACTTGAATGATTACAGCAAAACTCTGCTCTGGGTTCTTTTTTCTTTTTTTTCCCCTGGTCATCATGGAATGGGTTAATCTGCAACCGCAGCCCAAACTAGGATATATTTTAAAAGCCTTCAGAGCAGAATTGTACTCATATTCAGTGCCTCAGCTTTTTGTTTCAGGCCAGGGCTTATTTGTGTCTTCCTCCTTCTTCCTCCTTTTTTTCTAAATGGTACCACCAAGTTGTAAAAGCACCATCCATGTTTCAGATGCATTCAAAATAAACTATAGAAGGAAAGTGGCAGATAAATTTAACGAGCATTAAAGTTATATATAATTTAAATATGTATAAAATTATTTGGTATATCGATTAGAAAATGGGCTGTTGACCATTTAAAGGCAACAATCAATTTCATAGTTCACAGGTCAGGTCAAGTTTCATTCTAATGATCTAAAAAACCAAATAGCATTAGGAGATAATGAACTCCACAGGATTACAGATGTGATCTATAGCTCTGCTGTGGCACAAGACCCAGCAAATGAGAGAGGGCATCATCTGAAGTGCCCTGGCCTCCACGGACAAAAACCATGTTTTTATAACTTGGCAAGGTGTCAATTTATGATGTAATCAAAGGCAGACGATGGAATTACTCTGCTCCTAAAACCCCACATGGTTAGGCTCAATGTCATCAATGAGCAAGGATCCCCATTAATGTGGTCTACAAAGTTATCTTCCCTGTTCTGGTAAGTGAACATCAGGCATACCCACCCTGTTAATCAAAGGGAGTTGATAGCCCTCTCTGCTCCCACCAAGGGGTTGGGTTACACCAGGGAAACACTGCAGGGCTGCCACAGGGCTCTTCCTGGTGTGAAGCAAAGGAGCAGCTTCTCCGAATCTCAGCGAGGGAGGAAGGAAAAAGAAATCTGTGCGTGGAGAGGGAGAATAATTTGTGTCAATTTCCATGTAGATATACAGATCTCTTACATGTATGGGTATGGGTGAGCATATTTTCATTGGGATGTGGAAGGAAGAGGTCATTCAAACTTTTAATAAGAGGAGAAAGTGTCAGTGACATTTGAGAAGCCTGGTATATGCCTTCACAAAATCACAGAATTGTTAGGCTTAGAAGGGCCCTGTAAAGACCATCTGGTCCAAACCCCTTGCCAAGGCAGGGTCACCCAGAGCAGGTCACACAGGGATGCGTGCAGGTGGTTTAGGAATTCCTCCAGAAAGGGAGGAACTATGTCCTCCATGGGCAACTGTTCCAACATAAAAAAAATCTTCCAACATAAAAAATATCTTCCACATCTTGAGGTGTAACTGCTTGTGTCCTAGCTTACAGCCACTTGAAGATATTTAGCTATTATTTTGTGAAAACTTCTCATTTTCTGAAGAATCACTAGCTTTTGGCCTGGGTCTTAAACTTCCACACTCATTTAGCCTAGGAGAGACTCAGTAGTGACCTTTTCACACTCTACAACCCCCTGAAAGGAGGTGGTTGCCTCCTCCTCCCAGGTAATCTGTGGACAAGAGGACAAGCCTGAAGGTGCACCATAGGAGGAATTCCTCCATGGAAAGGGTGGTTAGGCATTGGAAGGGGCTTCCTAGAGAGGTGTTGAAGTCTCCATCCCTGGAGGTGTCCAGGGAAGGCCTGGACATGACACTCAGTGCTCTGAGCTGGTGACAAGGTGGGGATTGGACACAGCTTGGCCTCAATAACCTTGGAGAGCTTTCCCAATCTCAGAGATTCTGTGAGTCTATAAATCTTCCATCCATATCTTCTGAACCACATGACCAAAATTTTTGTATCCCTACTTTTCACTTTGCCTCAAAATTTGAAAGGAGTACAAAATCCATCTAGATTTGGGGCTGGGATGGGCTGAGTTTAAATCCAAGCATGATACTTATGTAATCTCAATATCCCATTTCCACCTCTGTTTTGGACACATAAGAAACTTGGCAGTTTCTGAGTGGGTGCCTGAAACGTGAGGTAATCTTGAAGAAAGATGAGGCAAGATTCCTTTGAGTGCCCATTAGATAGAAGTAAAGGAAGGAACTGCAGTTTTATCAAGAGGCATGAGGAAGATTTTCCACCTTTTTGACCATGAAGGTGCCTTGAACATCTTGAATGTGAGTCAGTGACTGCATTTCAACGGCTGGGTCCCACAAATGTTTATGCAGATTCTATCAGCTGGGCATATGACTTTTCTGTCTTTGTGATCAGCCCACATTGCTGCCTTCAGCTTCTTTAAACAGCATTCACTTCCACACTGCTGTGTCTGCTCGGCTGTTGCAGTGTTAATGGTCTTACTTGGGTTATGAATTGGGATCATTAGACTTATTTTCCTCTTTAATATAATGAGTGTGCAAGCACTAAACTAAGAGGCATGAAACTTTGATAAATGAGAAAATTGGATAATTGCACAGCATCATTGCTGTGCTCATAGGGGCCTTCTTAAAAAAAATGGAAGAGGGAGAAAGGCAGAAGGAATGAAGGTAAAAACAGAGAAATAAGAGTATCTAGAATGAGCCTTCAGCATCATCATATGTTCTTCTTGCATAATAGATTGAGTCTGCTTGGCTGGGATACAAGGCCCCCAAGTAACATCCCAGAGCATTTATGCTGAAGGGGGTGAGATACTGACATAGGTTTCCTGGCAAATCCTCATCTCTGGAAATATTCAAGATCAGGCTGGATGAGGCTTGGAGCAACCTGGTCTAGTGGTTTTTGGACTAAATGACCTTCAAAGGCCCCTTCCAATTTAAACCATTCTGTGATTCTATGTTTTCAACCCATCTTTTTACCTCTCTTAGTGGTAAGGATGTATGGGCTGTAACTGCAGCTGGCTGCTCCAGTTCAGCATGTCATGTAAACATATATTGAATAATTAAACATGGATGTACTCACATACGTGTTCAATAGGGTCCAATTCAGCATGGGGTTTAGACTAGATGACTTCTACAGGTCTCTTCCAACAAAAACTATTCTTTGAGTATGCTCTTGTACATCCAGAAGTCCCATAGATCCTCAAGCAAATGGATAAAAGAGGCATCAGCCCAAACACCTTCCCTGACAAAAGCAAAAATGAAGAGGCAACAGTAATCCCAAAGGCAAAGTGAAACCAAAGAAACTGAAGATGGTGAGCCTACAAGAATATCCATTTCCAGAACAATCTACATATGAATGATCTTACCAAAAATCTCAGACAAAAATGTGCTTCAACTCATTGCAGCACAACGGCACGAAGCAAGTCCTGTGAAGCTGTGCTGTTCATTGTAGTCCTGGATCATTGCTTATCTATTCTAATAGGCAAGAAATACAACGGCTAAATTATAATTATGTACTGTACACAGCAGTGTTAGCAAAATAACACGATGTTTGGTACTTTTCCCATCATCTTCTTAGGAGGTACAACGAGCTGCAGGTTTGTAACAATCTTCTGTTTCCTCACCTCATTAATCTCCCGAAGCGGAGAGAGAGCAATACAAGCAGAGGGAGCCCAGAAATGTATGTACATTACCGAATTAACCAGGCATGTAATTAGTGCTCAGGTGCTTAGTCAAGGAAGAAACATGCAGGATTATTTAGATTTGGATTTAACACCCCAAAGTTTGAACAGTGGAGGTGGGTTGTATGTGTTTTTCAATCAGCCGCTCCAGCTGTGCTGGAGAAATAGGGATTTGTGCCCTTGTTTTTGCCTCTGGCATTGTGTTGCTTCTCAGCCTTCCTCTTATTTATGGGAGTATATGAAAGTGAAGCATGCAGCATGTCACAGCCCACCCTAGGAATGGGGACACATGTCTGTCTACCCAGGGAGATGGACAATGCTTCTCACCCCAAAAAGCGAGTCTGGCATGACCCAAAAATACTTGAATTCTTCTTTGCTGACTGGTAATAAGAAATGATGCTGGGGTTTATTTTGGCATGTTCTAGAGGGCTTCTGCTTTACCAGGGTAAATTATCTCTGTTGTGGTACCTTCTGATTGACACCTCCTGAAAATCTCCTGCTTTAAGTGCATTTAGTGTCCATGGGGACCTGAAGGCATATGAGTTCTGCTTGTCCCACAGGGTAACCACATAATTTCTAAAACATGCCCTGGGATGCTGGGGGTGTGATCCTGCTTCACACTGAGCTTGCCCTGCTTTGAAGTGCACTTTGGGCCCTCTGTTTCTACCTCATGTCTGGTGATTATTTGTAATCTCAACCTGAACCGTATTGAGCAGAACTGGCCAAAGTGTGCATCCCAATCCACAGAAACCACCAAAAGCAAGGAATCATAGAACAATTTGGGTTGGAAGGGCCCTTCAAAGCTCTTCTCATCCCAATCCCCTGCCAAGGGCTGGGACACCTCCCACCATCCCAGGCTGCTCCAACCCACTTCCAACCTGGCCTTGGACACTTCCAGGGATCCAGGGACAGCCACAGCTGCTCTGGGCACCCTGTGCCAGGGCCTGCCCACCCTCATTGTGAAAAGCCTCTTCTACATATCTCATCTAAATCAACCCTCCTTCAGTTTAAGACCATCACACCTTGTCCTGCTGCAACACGCTCTGCTGAAAAGTTTGTTCCCATCTTTCTTGTAAGCACCGCATAAGTACGAAAAGATCACAATAAGATTTTCCTGGAGCCTTCTCTTTTCTGGGTGAACACCCCCAGGTCTGCCAGGCTGGCTCCAGAGCACAGGGGCTCCAGCCCTGGCAGCAGCTCCGTGGCCTCCTCTGGGCTGGCTCCAGCAGCTCCCTGTCCTTGTGCTGTTGGAGCCAGGGCTGGAGGCAGCTCTGCATCTGGGCTCTCCCCTGAGCACAGGGGCACAGGGGCAGAATCCCCCCTGCCCTCCCTTGACCTCCTGCCCATATAGCTGAATGATCAACTTTGCCCCATAACTAATTTCCAAGCCTTTTCTAGCCCATCTTTCACTATTTCCAGTCTACCTCCTCAATCCACCTTCTGGATCCCCACATTTTGACTCCACCCCATTGCAGGCACCGGGTTCTGTGTGCATTTTCATGCTGGCCTGGATAAAGCACAGTGAGAAGCTGAATTGCAAATGGTAGCCTTGAGTTACATTTATGTAAACACCACCGTAAAGCAGAGATAAGGGAATGAGGCACATTCCTGCACATCAGCTCACTGGGGTTATTTGCTGCTTGTAGCTGGTGAATGAGAGAGAGGGCTCCCTGGAACAGCAGCATGATGATAAAATTGTGATGAAAATACTTTCTGTATTGCTTTTCATTGAAATATTGCCCCTTGGCGGGAAGCAGATTGGTAACATCAGCCAGCAGGAGTAGAAAGTGGGTCTTAACATCCTATAAGCTCATCATGGCAAACTCAGGCCGTGATGTGTTTGGTGAACAGCCCTCATGTGCTTAATTTTGAAAGTTCAGAGAGAGGTTTGGCTACAATAGTAAAGGAAACGTACACGTGTGAAATGCAGAATTTGTTAGGAACAAGGTTTTGTTCTGCAGAGGACATCCAAGATTGTCAAGAAAGCAAATTAAAATCCCTTAAAAAAGAGTAGCTTAAATCTCACAAAATCTGTATTTTCCTAGAAGCATGCACAGAAAACTTCTGGGGGTTGTCCTAATTCCATTTCTGGGAATTCAGTTACATAGTTGGGAAAAATTGTGTTAATGACAAATCTCAAAGCAAACTTTAATTTATGCAGACCTTGTCCAGTGCAGGATTTGTTATGGCTTCAATATGCATCAAATGATCTGTGCACACTCATGTAAATACACACATTCCCCACAATGATCTGATAAAAATAATTTAAAGCAGCTAGATTAAATAAGGCCTAAATAAATGATGATTATATGTGAATTTGGCTAAACTTCCACCATTGATAACCTTGGTTACAATCACAGAACATCTACTTTACTTCACCTGCCTCACAGTAGGAGTATTTCTACTGAAGCAATGTTTAATTTTAATTCCAATTTTATTTTTATTTTTATTTATATTTTTGTTTGTTATGTAGAAATGAGGCAGTGGGGGGCTCACAGGGTGTAATTCCAGGGCAAAACCCTTGCCTCATGCTTATGCTCTCAAATCTTTTCTCCTCTGCTGGTAAAACAAGCAGAATTAGCACACGATAAGACCAGTGGAGATAATAATTACACTGGCTATGAGCAAATTCCAGAACCACGGAATAAATCCCCAAACAATTATTAAAATGGCTCAATGCATTACACAAATTGGAAAAGACTGAGACATTTTTGGGAGGGGCGAAGGGAGGTAAGACACATTATTTAAGTGTTCTTGTAAGCCTTCTAAGATATTAATGTTGCAAAGCTTCTTATGAATATTTAAGAACATAAAATGGAGATACACTTCAGCCCAGCATTACCACAGAAGCCTGTAATACAGTTGAGTCCACTTAAGAAGGCAATATCTGACATCCATGACAGATTTAAACATGATAAGGCAAAGGTCATGTTTATAGCTGAAAAGTCCATGCAAACTAGTTAAATATTACTGCAGTTAGCTCTGTTATAGTTATTTTTATGTCTCAATAGATGCATTTATAGTATTTCCTTAAAGATTCAACTTTGCCTCTAGGTGGCTGTACTTTTGGAAACACTTCAAAAATTACTTGTTATTAAATTATTTGATGTTTTATGGAGAAAGAACTAGTACTATGTGTTAAAAAGGAAGAGATCTTTATTTCTTGCTCTTTTGGGAGATGCCTGGGAGATATTCCCTAATGTTGGTACCACTAGGACTGGTTTCAGCAGAACTTTTCATAGGAAAAGGTTTTATTTAAGTAAAGGAATGGGTGCCAACATTTTTCTTCAAAGACACTATAATACTCTTAACACCTAAGACAAAATTTTTAACCTCACATCACATTTTTTCCTCTATTCTTAAAGAAAGTATTTCCATGGAATCACAGACTCATAGAATACAACAAAAAAGTTATTTTAATTTATCAAGTTTAGATTTTGAGTAATCTTCTTCTCTTTCAGTTGGTATCCACCCTTAGAGAAATATAAAGGTTTTCTAACTAACTGTGATATTCATAGTGTTTGTTCAAAATTACTAAATCTATTTAAAATAGCCATCAGGATATCCTTGTTTTACAGACTGATGAAAACAATTGTGGTTATGGAAATTTTTCTATTCCCTTCAGCAAACGTGATTTTAACTGTTCAAGGAAAATTGGATGACATTTTTGTTGGGTTTTTTGTTTGTTTGTTTGTTTGTTTGTTTTTTTAATGAGGAATAAATTTTAGAACAAAACTAAAGGATCAAAATCAGGAGTGGCCTCTGAAAAAGAGAAAAAGTACCAATAAAGCTGATGTATTTTACATGAAACGTGACTGTAAGAGAGCTTTATAAACAGCAGATGGCTCCCATATAGAAGAGGCTGAGCAATCTGAGCAAACAATAATCAACATGAAAAAGCAAAGCTGAGTTTGACACACGGGGAAATTTAAGACACTGAAATTAAAAGATATATTGGAACATACTGTAAAGAAAGACAGAAATGTCTCTGTTTTGGTCGTTTGGGTCTTGGTAGCTTCTCAGGTTGGCATGAATATGTACGTGGTGAAAATCTTTGTGGTGGACGACTGTACCTGCTACCCACACAGGTCATGGGATCTCAGGGCCTTGCTTTTTATCTGCTTTTGTTTTCCCATCACCTGTGCATCTACAAACCCTTCAGAGATGATTACTGAGCAGTCATGGTTTAGGACAGCCCTGGTGCTCTTGTGGAGATGCACAGCTGTAGTCACCACAGATAACCTCTTGTGCATGGTCATGAGCACTTCTGTCCCCGTGAGGTTACAATTTCTCCCAGGAGAATATGTCTCATGGATAATGTAACAGAACCCTGGAAAGCTTTGTGTTGGAAGGGACATTTATAGACCACGTCATCCAATGCCCTGCCATGGGCAGGGACATCTTCTACTATCCCAGGCTGCTCCAAGCCCCATCCAGCCTGTCCTTGGACACTGCCAGGGATCCAGGGGCAGCCACAGCTGCTCCAGGCACCCTGTGACAGGGCCTGCCCACCCTGACAGGGAAGAATTTACTCCTGTCATCCAATCTAAATCTCCTCTTTTTTCATATGAGACTGTTTTGTTTTCATATGAGACTGTTCCCCCTAGTCCTGTCACTATCTCTCTCTGTAAAACACCACTATCAGAAGTTTTCTTCAGCATTAAATACCTTAGTAAGAAGAGAGTATTAAAATGAGCAGTTTCTATAAGATTTTTCTCCTGGAAAAAAGGATGTAATGTGCAGAAAGAAATCTTAGTTTTGTCTCAGTAGTTGTCTCCTGTACAGACCCATTCAGCTACTGACAAGAAGTAGCTTAACAGCTTATATTTATTGACGTTTTCCGGTGTTTCTCTAAGGACCCAAGGAAATTTCAGGTGACAACAGGGATATCACATGCACAGCTATCATACCAAGCTAGTTTCAGAATGCTCTTTTTGCTGCATATTAACTGCAAGATTTCCAGCACATGTATTTTTATGGCATTTATTACAAAGACTCATAGACAAAGAAATAAAAAATAATTAAGGAAGGCAGGAATGGTAGCGGGAAGGAAGGGCAGAGTGGAGAGGGGATGGGGACAGAGAGGTTGGTTTCTCCCCTTTCCAGGCTAACCTCCTACAGGGATGTGTAATGAACCAGCTCCACAGAAGTGTCCCAATTGGGCTCCTATTTTTCCAGGGTTTGCTGAGGACTGTGTGTGATCCTTTACTTCACACTCAGATGCACTGGTCTATTAGAGCAGCCTCTGTGCTGTTGGATGAAGGATTTATTTTATCAACATAGCAATAAAAGTAGTGTGTTGCAACCAGTAAAGCACTAAGGAAGCCTGCTCCTTTGGTCTGGCGAGTAGTTGTGTTCCCTGAAGATGTGATCTGCTCCTCAGGTGACCACGTTAAAGTAGATAGAGTCCCTCCTGTGACTTGGTCTTTTCCAGCTTTATTATCAACGCAAAGGCTGGAAATGATAGTGGCTGAAACATATGTATGAGAATTGTTCCCTTCTTTTAAGCTCCGATTCAGTTCAGTAGGAGCAGAGTTAATTTTGTAGGACTGAAATAAATGAGATGGAAGGTCACAGAGCTAAGTGTTTTCCACAGCCTCCTACCCTGCATTGCTCCATTTCACTGTGTGTCTAGGATGTTAGTTTCCTGTTTTACCTCCTATTTTGACTTCTTAAGTTTGTGCCACTAGGGATCAATAGGAATCTGTGTTTTGTAGCAGCTGCCTTGGAGAAATAATACAATTTGCCTGAAAACCTAGAGTGCATTCCAGACACAGGCTACAGGGAGAGCACAACTGAAATAAAACTCTTGTGTCCATTCTTTTCTTTTATTAAGACATTCTGTACGGCAGAAAATGTCCCTATTCAACATTTCTCCTTAAGGATGCTAGAGATTATCAGGTGTTTTTACCCTCTGATTCCAGTGGTTTAAGTGCATGTTGTGAATACCAGGCTAGAAATGCATGAAAATTGTATTATTTCTGTAGCCAGTTACAGACATAATTCCTGGGAAGAAGAAGGAACTAAACAAAAATAGAGTTATAGAATGTTTTGGGTTGGAAGGGGCATTAAATACCATTTATTTCCAGCATCCCTGTCAAGGGCAAGAATAGATCATTACCATATGTAACCATATAGTTTCTAAGGAACAATATTTCTTCATATTTCTGCAGGAGGGGAGCCTCTTGGCTAAGTCCTTGTCTGTAGCAGGAGGCTGCTACATAAACAAAGGTAAGGCAGGATGTGCAAAACATCTCTTTGCAAAGCCAAATGTCATATCTGCTAAATAACCAGAGCTAAGATAATGCTTGGTGTTAAAATTCTTTGATGTACAGGTTTCCTTCTGTTTTTGGTGGTTTCACAGCTTTCATTAAGGAACAAACAAGATCTGAAGAACAAGACTCAAGGAATACATTTGGATAAACTATTTGCTTATATGCCACCATATGTTGCCTCCCCACAGGTTATTGCTGCCAGGGACGAGTCTAGAGAAAAGGAATCAGTCTCACTTTTGATACTGTTGTAGCTGTTCCTTGACCTCTTAATCAGGCACAGACAGTAATTATTTGTTGTGGTGACCATACAACTCATTGGCTGGTCTGAGGGTCTTTTAAAATGAGGTTGGTTAATCTTTTCCACTGTCACTGTGTACTGAAACCTGTTGACAGGGGAATTAGGGAACTGAAAATCTGTGTATTTACAAAGGATTAACATTAAAAACCTCCTCTGAGGACTGAAGCATCTTCTGCTTAGTGGAAAAGCTGAGCAGTATGGAAGCTAGGGGCCATCACTTTTCAGTGAGAGAAGAAAACATCTCTGGAGTGCAACCTTACAGCTATTTTATCATGAAGTCCTTTGTTCACACTGCACTGAGACATTGAAAGCCTAGGGCTTGGAGCTCAACTGTCTCATCACAAGCTTTCCCAGCTGAAAATTTGTTGTGCTTTACTTTCCAAGTTGATTATCCTCACAAAGTTGCCTTGGTGTCTGATCTAAGCCCTGAAGTAAAAGGGAACCTTTCCATGGACTTTTATTGTTTTTGGATAAGGCCTTAGCTATCTCTGTAGTTATTAAGAGAGGCACAAGTTGTGGAATGAAGTGCAGGTGTTTTTGCAGCTAGGAGGAAGACCTTGTACTGTATTTAATGTTCTTTAATTAATTGAGTCCCAAGGTATAGAGTGGGCTTATGTTCCCAGAAAATGCATTAGGGTAACACAGCACCTTCCATTTGCAGCAATCCAAATACAATATTAAAGTTTTATGTTTATTGAACAAGATCCAGGAACCCACGTGCAGGAGCACTTCACCTTCCGCTGGAATGCAGCTTCTCCTTTGGAGCGAAATGCAGGAATCATTTCACAAGGACAGAAGAAGAGTGAAGCAAAAAGTATGAAACTCCAGTGAAAGCATCAGGTTTCTGATGTGAGCTGTCAGTACAGGACCAATGCCATAAATGTAGTCAGAATTTTCCCAGTGTCCTGACCTTGCTGTCGTGTTGTGTGGGCTTTGTGCAGCTACAGTGCCCTGTGGTCAGTCCAAGGTATCACACTTCCAACAGCAGAGTATCTTCATGTGATGTTGAAAACTTAGGCTAGGTGCCCACACTTCTGAAGCTAAACAGTCAGAGCCAGCCTGGCAGCCTGGGATGTCTTCCCAGTCAATGGAAGGAAATAGGTGCTTTCTGAAGAGTAATTCAATTTGGTTTGGTAAATCTGCCCCTGAAGTTGCCTCTTTCTGTTCGCCAACTGGAGGAGAGCCCAGCTGACTGGTCTGAGATGTCATTCAGGTGTGAAAGTGAGATTGACCTACCTTCAGCTAATGAAGTCTTGTGGGATGCCTGCCTCAAGCTTCTTTGATGCCACCAGTACTGCAGTGGCCTGCCAAGGTGAGGAAGGATCCATGAAATACTCTTGAGAGGAGAGGCTTGGCTTTGAAAATCTGTAGAAAAGGAGAAAATCCACAGGCTTGAGGAGGAACCAATTTCTACATTGTCAAAGTCTTTTACAGACTTGGAATAACAACAGGAGAAGAAGATGATCTTGAGTGACTCAAGGGTTCTGTGGGGAAAGGAGTGGTGTGACTCCCAGAAGGAGATGAGAGTTGGAGCTAGGAGGGTAGGGAAAACCTGGGAAAAACAGGGATGGGGGGTGGCTGTAGGATGGCTGAGAAAGCAGCTGTGTGAGAAAGTGCAGACCAAACTGCTCCGGCTCAGCCCTTTGCAGGAGGAATTTGGGTCCTGGGGGAAGCAGATGGAGGACAACAGAGGGTTTGGGGGCATTTGGCCATGGGCGTGGGCAAAACCGGTATTGCTGAGATAAACTGCAACAGGGAGAGCTTTTTTGAGGCTGTAAACCTTGGATAGAAGGAGTCTGCACTCACAGAGCAATTCTGCAGATATTAATGGCAGCTTCGGTGGGGAAGAGCACCCCATAATTTGGGTTATGCTAAGATATGTTAGAAGACCTCTTAATCAGCTTAGAAACATATTTCCTTGTATAGAACAATCGAGCCACCCCTGCTCAGTGATATTTATTGCAAAGTCAGAAAGTGGCAGAGTTCAGATTTCCAAGTGCATGTTTGGTATAGACAAGTCAATATGTTTTTGTTTTTTTTCTTAATTTAACTTCTTGATTGACTTATTATGTACATTGGCACTTTTAAGAGCTTCAAATAAAACACAGTGAGAGTTCAGAACAAATGTAAATGGCCTAAAAGAAAAGGAAAAAAAATCCTATAATCTTTTTTAATGGCTATAAAACGTGGGAAGGATATATCATAAGCTCCCCGCATGGGGTCCTTGTCTGCGTTCAATCCAGTATTGTAATTTAGACATGACTTTTTATTTAATTTCTGACTGAGAAAGGGAAATTAGAAAACAACATTATCTCAGCTGCTCCGTTATAATGAACAATATTTCACAGTGCCAGTATAAGTTACCTTAAGAACTTATTTTATGAGACAAACATTGGCTGAATTCCACAAACAACTGGGTTTTCTGGTGTCTTTTGTCTGCTGAAGAACCCAAACTTAAGTAAGGTTTTTAATTTTAAATAAAGCCACCATTACGGTGACGTGTGTGGTACATGGGTGTAACATGTGGACCTCCACAGTGATGGAAGTGATGGTGGAAAGCTCTGGGTTAGAAACAGGGAATAAATTCCTGCTGAAGTGCAAATCAGAGGCTGCTTTGTCTCATGTTAAATATTGTTTTCTGATTTTTTTTCCTCTGGAGCTTGTATAGATGTTGTGGTACCAGTGGTGTTTGATATGACAGGTACAACAGAGACCCATGGAAACACCTTATGAGCTTGGTTCTTTGAGAAGGGTAGACTGAAAAAAAAATAATTGAGGATTCAGCATTGAAAAAGATGGAGAGATAACAGGGCAAAGTGGAGATATGAGTGCCTTGAACAGTCTCAGGTCAAGGCCAGAACAAATCTGCTCCTAACAAACTCCTACAAATATTTCCAAGAACACCAGCCCCAGGGTAGGAAGGTGCCTTGGATGAGCAACTTTTTTGTTTTCATTCAGTGTAAACTAGCCTTCTCTGTTTTTTCACTGCTGTATGAATGTAGACCATTCATATAAAATACTGACTTTGCTTGGTTTTCCTATGGGGAAATCCCAGATCGGGATTATGCAGCTGAATGTTTATTTAGCTGTAAATAACACATTCTCCTGTTAATCTCTGTATCTGTTTTATCAATTTTTAAGTCATGGAGATTTATCCAGTTTGTAATTAACCCTTTTGTATGGCAAAAGGCAGGATTGTCTCTTTTCCCCCAGCCACTAAATACATAATGTTCTGATAAATATTTAAGCAGTAATGAGGAACGTAATGCACAGTAATCCATTAGTGCTGCATTCTGGGGGAGCAGTACGGTGCTAAAATGGATGCTGTAAGTGCTAAAATCCCAGATTGAGCAGAAGGACTGCTGTCCACCGTGAGATTTGGCTTTGAACTATGCTACAGGTTGGAAAAACCCATTTGAATGTGCAGACACACTTTCTTTGCCTGCCAAGAATTCTTCCTTAAAAAAAAAAACCCATAAGCAACCCCCAAAACCCCCCAAACAATAATAAAAACCCCAGTTATTTCTGTGAATGGTGCAGCCAAATATTTTCCAGTCAGAAGGCCACCAAAAGGCAAGAGTGGAAAATCAGAACCTGGACCAGTGGTGAGAATAAGATGATGTTAGAGGTATGACTACAGCTTGTGACCACAATTTATCTGTTGCTGGTTCCACTAACATCTAAAAACAGGCTGCAGGGGGATCTTTGAGAACTTTATCTCTTTGAGTAGCCTTTTCTTCTCTTAGCCCCGTTTTTATTCCTTACTCGTTATATCATACTGTCATATTACTATTATGTCTTTGGCAGCTGCTTTTCACAGCAGGGTCTTGATTCTTGATTGTCAAAGGCAGGGAAAGGTGAGGTTCGATACCAGGACCTTTGTGCTCCTGGTAGCCACTGCAGCTGAGATTTGTGTTCACTTCCAAGCAGAATCCCAACGATATTCTCTTCACTCGTCTCTGTGCACTGAGCAATGGCAAGTGGCTCTGAAGAGATGTTCTGCTGGGGCACATGGCAGAGCAGGATGGGCACTTACTGTCTCAGCAGAAAGTCATGGGAGTTGGTAGACACCAGCAATGTTTCATTGAGGTCATGGAAAAGGAAGTTTTCAGGAGTATCTGCGAATTTGCACCTGGACCAATAAACATTTTTTTTTAATTGTTATTCATTTTACACCTCAATAAAGCTTAATTATAAGTAAGCAGTAAGAAAAGCAGGAGACATGTTCCAATAATATTGCACTTTCCTGAATCATTCCTGTGGGGCTCCGGCAATTTTGTTACCATGAAGCAAAATAAAACAAATTAAGAAAACTATTCAAAATTCATTTAAAAACATCATCCAAGGAGCATCATAATAAAAGCACAATAAGAGAGACAAGCTCACTTGGCTAATTTCCTTCATGTGCTGTGCATGTTTATGGTGTGTCTCTTAGTATGTTTTAATTAGCATCCAAATCATCAACTGGTAACTAACAGCATGTATTGTTCAGGTTGGGAGATGCAGGCCACCTATTTGGAGCAGAGGAGGGGCTGAGGATTTCATATTCTCTCTGTGCGTCAGCAGAGCCTGCTGGCTGTAGAGCCCCAAGTCTTGGCCACAGAGAATGCACTTGAGGAAAGGAACAGATTTCAGACACTGAACATTCCATCCCTTGGGGCTTCCCATCCTTGGTCACAACTTTTACCTTTCTGGTCAATGCAGGACTCCCAAGGCAGACATTGATCTGTATTGATCACATTGCTTACTGCCAGCCTGAAAACCACTTCATTTTTTTTCCCTGTGGGTGTAAACATCCTATTTGTGAATTTAGTGTCCTCTTAGATACATCATAAAGAATCTTCCCTGTCCTTGTTTTCACTACAGGAAGCAAGTTGCTCAGTTTGCTGTTGGTGTGCCCTCCCTTTACTGAAGCTCAGCTTGGGACATTTTATTCAGAGAACTATCTTGCTGCTTTTGTTTTTATTTTAATTTAATTCTATTTTAAAATTCTACCTCCATCTGAGCACCAGTTGGTGGTGTGGGAACCATGTCAGATACCTGAGGCTGCAACTGAACACAGTCACCTCTTCAAGGCCAGGTTGGATGGGAGCAACCTGGGATAGTGGAAGGTGTCCCTGCCCATTACAGAGGATGAAATAAGATGAAGTTTAAGGTCCTTTTCAACCTAAACCTGTCTAGGATTCTATGACATGATCTCACCCAGAATTAAGTGAACTTTTCTTAACATCTTCCAGAACAGAGCTGACCTGCTTCTTCTGATTTTGGGGTGACTTATTTCAGGAATTCTGTCCAGCTGTGAGTTAGAAACTGCCACCAAAAGGGATGGGGAAGATGCAGCCATAATGGACAGACCATGCTTAGTGACCTTTAAAGGTTTTAGGATGACATTTCTTCTACATTTGGGCACTATTCTCGTGTCTGGAAAAGCATCACTTCACCAGTGAAGTGATCACTTCACCATCACTTCGCCACCTGCACAAAAACACCCTCTACTGTTATTTCCTTGACAACCCCATGTAATGGGATTTTTCTCTCCTGACCTGTTTCAGGTACTGTCTCTGGAGTAGTTGACATAGCTGTGCAACAGGGACTTGCAGTGTCTTGCAGTGATCCCATTTGTCTTGTGATGTGCACTCTGAAATGATGGTATTTGCATCTGGTAAAGGCAGGTTAGTAGAGGAGGAAAAGCTTTGGCCATGTTTTCATCTGAGAATACTTTGATCTGGATACTTGGCTCAGCCACTTGCTGTTATTATTGAGGTATCTTGTCTAATTCACTTTTTTCCTTTAAAAAAAAAGTCACTTCCCCTTAAGAATTTATGAACTGCTGCACTGTAGCAGTGTGATAGTTCATAACAGAATCGAGAAGAGCATGAATTATTGTCAGAGCTACATTAGTAATGTGTAATCTGCAGCATTGGTTAATTTGTTTTGATATTAAAGTTTTAATAGGAAATATAATTTGATTGCATTTTAAAAATAAAAACTGATTTTCTGTATTACAGAAAAATATTATGAATAATAAGCAAAAAAGGGGCTAATATAACTAGGCATTTCTATTAACAAAATGAATATGTTTCACGCGCTCTCTGTGTACTAATTCAAGTCATCAGATGCCAGTTTGAGCTGATTTAACATAAACTACAGCCTTGTTCCTTTGCTCTGCATTTTGCAACGTTGCTAGCATTGACGTGGGGATGGGATCAAAGTTTTGCAGTATCAGCTCCTTGCACCTCAGCTATTGGCACTCAATTATTAGCAGCATTAACACCTTGTGCTGCGCTCTCAACACACCAGAGGGGTCAGGTCTGTGTTTATAGATGTTTTCCAGTTGGACTGAGAATAACTAAAGAACCCAACAGCAACAACAATGGGATCTCAATCTCTTAAATGAGTGTGGGTGGCTCACTCTGGTGGTAAGGTGCAGATGGGTGTGTTATTAGGATTATGGCAGGGGAACGGCAGCTCAGCAAAGGTGCAGCCCGAAGTGTGATGAGTGCTCTGGCTTGATGTGAAAAAGTTAAGAGCAACCACAGTGGGTCAAATGAATCATAGAATTGTTCAGTTTGGAAAAGTGCTCTGAGACCACTGAGTCAAATAATTTCCCCAGCACTGCCAAGCCCAACACTCACCCCTGTCCCCAAATGCCACATCCATACAACTCTTCAATCCCTACAGGGATAAGGACTCCACTACTGCCCTGGGCAGCTGTGACAAGGCTGGACAGACCCTTCCATGAAGGAATTTTCCCCAATATTCACCCTGTCCCTCCTCTGGCCCATCCTGAGGCCGTTCCCTCTGCTCCTGTCCCTGTTCCCTGGGAGCACAGCCCGACCCCCCCGGCTGTCCCCTCCTGGCAGGGAGTTGTGCAGAGCCACAAGGGCCCCCCTCAGCCTCCTTTGCTCCAGCCTGAGCCCCTTTCCCAGCTCCCTCAGCCCCTCCTGGGGCTCCAGAGCCTTGCCCAGCTCCGTTCCCTGCCCTGCACACGCTCCAGCCCCTCGGTGTCTCTCTTGTCCTGAGGGGCCCAGAGCTGTCCCCAGCACTGGAGGTCTGGCTTCCAATGAAAGGTCTATTTCAGTCTTTTTTCATCAATGCCTCCCATGGAACCTGGGGAAAAGGCTAAGGATGAAGTCAGTATTCTTTGACGGATGCTTTCCATTCTCTAATCACTGCCCAAGTTTCATTGTTTTCCATATTTAGCAACTTCCAGTGTATTTCTCTACCATGCTAGAGCTGAGGCTCCAAAGGGCAAACTGTTGCTGTGGTGTTTTTTCACCTTTAATAAGATGCTTTGCCCCCTCGTAGCTCTGTCCTTATGCTGTGTGACCTTGTTTACAGTGGTTAAAGACCTCAGGGCACTGTTATTAAAGAATGTGAGCTTAGAGTAATGGAAGGGTAAAAGCTGTCCCAGAGCAAGAGGCTGAAGGTACATGATCTATTCAGCTTATCAGAAAGATATAGAGGAGAATTGATGAGAGAGTGTATTTCCTTCCTGGATCCTTCAGTGGGTACCAAAAGACTTCTCAGTCTGGTGGGAAAAGACATAACAAGAGCCAAGGACTGGAGTCAAAAACTGTAAGATATCAAATTGGAAACAAAACACACATTTTTTTCTCAGTGAGAATAATTAACCATGAATAATAATCATTAGGGGGAAAAGAAGATTTTGTCTGAGATGAATTCTAGCCTTTAACTACTTAGCTCATTCTTTCACCCTTCCTTTTCACTACTGCAAAAAAGAAAAATGTTTTTGTCCATCTCTAAAATGAGCATTGTTTTTGCCTTTGCCAGCCATGGCAAATTTCCATGTCTGAATATTATTTCTTTCCTTACATTGTTTTTTTTTTTCCCTTTGTGGCTTGGCACAGATCATTTTCCCATTCTCCCTTACAAGAAGAAAAGGGTTTGGCACTTCTACTCATCCTGGATAGAGGAACACATAAAGACCACTAGCACTGGGGGAATGGACAGCTGAGGGGACATGCATATTTTATTAAGCAGTTTAATTCCTGCATTGATAGCTAGAATTTCTATACTTACCAGATATCCTTTAAATTTTGTGAGGTGTGAGACTAAGCCTGTCAAATCAAAAGCAATAAATACGAACATATAAATTTAACGGAGAAGAAAGAATTATATCTTTGTTTATCCTTGTGGTATAGAAATAAATGGATCCTGTTCAGCAATCCTGCACAAAACATGAAAGAGATCTCAAGCCCATGAGATTTCTCCAGAGGAGTCAATAAGAATAGGTTGTCTTTGGTGGCAATCTGGTTGCTTTGTCTCTGATAATGACATTAGGGAAAGCAGTAATGGACAGGTTAGGGGCTGTAGTAAGCTTTCCTTGTCAGAGGTGTCTGGGATGTCTTGAAAGAGGCAGTGATGATTATAGAGGTTTGTGTGTTTCTATCAGGAATAGGAATAGGAAATAGCTATTGACTATTTATCTTATCAGAGGAACCTGTGCTAGGAAGATGTAGAAATGAATTAGGGGTGGTTTCTCACATCTTTCCAACAGCCTTAGGCAAGTGGAGAACAGCCTGGGCCTGACACATTGCTTCCAACCCTTTGGACTGTCCTGATGCACAGTGATGGACCATTATTATAACAAAAATTAAAACTAACTAGCAGCACCCTACCATCTTCCTCTGCCAGGCAGGCCCATTTCATGCAATTCATCTGTTATTACAACTTTTTCTTTTGCCTTTTTTTCTTATTAAGTCTTCCTTTTCACCACCTGTGAATCAAAAATCACCTATTTCTTCTCTAACTGCCAGATTTTTAAACTCTGTTTTATCTGTCTGAAAACCATGTTGTGTTTCTCCTTTTATGTACACCAACCTTGCAATAAAGTTTGTGACACCAGAGCTCACAGTGCCTTTATATCCAGCTATATCAGCTCCGAGGCTGTAAAATCTCCATTACCTTTCCTTTCCAGTCTCTCAGCTCTGCTGAACCACCCACTTGTCCAAAGGAAAATGAAGAGCAGCTTCTTCTTTTGAGTAGCCCTAGGCTGGGAGGAGCAGTAGGGGGAAATACCTGGGCTTAGGCTGGAGAAGAAAAGACTCCAGGGAGAGCTGCCAGCCCCTGGCAGGGCCTAAAGGGGCTCCAGGAGAGCTGCACAGGCACTGGGGACAAGGGCTGCAGGGACAGCAGCCAGGGAATGGCTTGCCAGTGCCAGAGGGCAGGCACAGCTGGGCTATTGGGCAGGAATTGCTGTCTGGGAGGGTGGGCAGGCCCTGGCACAGGGTGCCCAGAGCAGCTGGGGCTGTCCCTGCATCCCTGGCAGTGTCCAAGGACAGGCTGGACAGGGCTTGGAGCAGCCTGGGACAGTGGAAAGTGTCCCTGCCCAAGGCAGGGGTGGAACAGATGAGGTGGAATGTCCTTTCCAACCCAATTCTATGATTCAGCTCCTGGTATTGCCACAGACCTGCTTCTACAGCAATGCCACTTTTTCAGAAGTGGCTAATAATTTTCTAATTATGTTTGTCTTCTTTAATTTGATCGACTTTTTCCCAATGAACACCCAGCACAGCTTTGTTTCACTCACAGCTCCTGGCATAATTTGTTATAGGGCATTTCTTCCAGGCAGGCATTCTTCCAGCCTTTCCTTTCACAGCCTGTACATATAATTTTCAGAGATACTTTCATGGGATTTTTTTTGAGTATATCACACCTAAAAAGGAAGGTGAGGTGAGGCAGGACTTTTGGGCCACTTTGCTCTACCTCAGCTTTCCCAGCAGCACCTGGATTTGCTTCGTCCTTCCAAGTGGTGTTCCACAGACCAAATGATAGTTTCCTTCATTCTTCTTGATGAGGATGAAATAAAGGGAGAAAGGTGCTGTAGTAGTATTTGTTATCTAAATATGATAAAAATAATCCGGCAAAATTTTTCAGAAGATGTATGAAAAGGTAAAAAAATTGGCAATGGTTACTGAATTGGTGAATTGCTGATGTGTTTGGCTGTGAGGAAACAGTGATAAATCTGGTAATACCTAGGTTTTCCTCAGAACAAGCCTGGAAGCAGAACTCATGGCAGCAGTAGCTCAGAAGTACCTAAAGGTAATCTGCACTTGGCATCATGGCTTATTTGTCACATTTTATAATTGTGCCTGCTTGAGTTTATCGTTGTCTGCTCATGCATTTTAACCACACCAAGGTGTTATGTGCAAGCCATGGGAATATTCCTGAAGGACAGAGGCCCAAATTCTTCCCTGTCACTCTGAGTTTTGTAAATCATCCATTAGCTTGCAGTCTGGACTAAAGTGATTTTCCTCCAACAAACCATGTCAAGCCAACTTGAGGTCTCTGCACTGGCTCCCTGGTGATGCTTCAGGAAGTCATTCTGATTTACCTGTGTGGACAGATTGGTAAAGATTAATTTGGATCTACAGACAGAGTTCAGACAAACACTTGGGTCTGAGTTTGAAAGAACTCCAGTTTTCATGAGCCAGACCAGACCCCAGTCCTGCTCAGACCAGGACCATGACCAAGTGTGGGTTGGAAGCTGAATGCCTGAATTATTGAGTGTGAGCTCATTCCTGTTGTGGGTTGCTCAGCAGTGCTATGCAGAGCTTGATGGATTCCATTGCAAATATGGGCTATGTTCATGTACACTTGACTGTGTCAGCTTCAAGCTGAGCTGCAAACTCAGTGGAATGAAAATAATTCAGAGTGAGACTCCAGTTAGGCTGCTGGGTTTCTCCAGTCAAACTAGAGGGTTTCCCTCACTGAAGATAAAATCTTCTAGACACCAATAAGTTCCATGGGAAACCAGATGAGAAATAAATAGACACAGGTAAGTTGAGCTGCAGTGAGAAACAAGTCTATGCTGAAACTCTGCACCAAAGATTAAAGAGTGCCTTCTGCAGGAATCTATAGCTCCTCCTAAAGAAGCTGCCTGACATCCAAGAAGGAAAAGCTGCTGCCTCTTAACTCAGGCAGGACAGCCAGAGGATGAAAGATGCTGCAGAAGGAAAATGCACCTCAGCTGTCTTCAAAGCAGGTTGCAAATTGAGATCTGGAGCACAAGCCTGTCCCAGGGCTCAAGGCACACTGTGTGACTTCCAGCATCTCCCTTTAGACTGCATCACACCCCTTGTGGGATTATTTCACATTTAGGTCCTCCTGAGGCAAAGACTGTGACAATGGTTTAGCAAAAAATTATTCTTATTTTTTTTCCAAGACACACAATTTTTGCAAGGGCAAGCATTTTGCAGTACTCAGCCCCCTGAAAGGTGAGAGAGTGCATACAGCAGTAAGTTCACATAGATCTCAGTACAATTTCAGCTCAGGGCTTATTTTCTTTAGTACTTGCCTCACAGGTCCTCCTTTGCCACAGCATCCCTTAGTAGAAATCACAGCATATTTACATCTCTCATGAGATGAAATAACACAGTAGATGATCCCTCTCCTTTGTTCCTCCTGCAGGAATCACTGTAAAATTCCCTGGCCTGTGTTATAATGGAGGTCAGAACAGAGCAAAATATCCCCTCCTGGCCTTAAAATCTATGAATAACATTTTCCCTTGGAGACTTCAGTCAGGATACAGTGGGAAGAGCCTCAGCCCCACCTGGGTTATGGACTGGGACTGGGTTTAGGCTGGATAAAACCATCATACAAGGATGGATGGATTTGATGCGTCTCCCTCTGTCCAGCTGCACCTTTATCCCAGCCCCACAGGGCAGTAGCATTGTCGTATCACAGCAGTAAAGCCACTGTGAGCTAGGATGGCATCTCACATGTTTGCTCTTGCTCACTGATTTAGTATTCAGAATTTAGAATTTATTGAGGATTCATCCTTTGTCACATCATCTATCAGAGACAGACACCACTGAGATGGAAGGGGGAAAAAAAATTAAAAACCTGTTTATTGCTCAACTTGCTCTAGGCATGTTTTAGTTTATTGTTCAGCTTGGTTCATTTCAGTGTTTCAATTTGAACGGTTCACTTAGTTGCTGTGGCTAAAAAAAAATAAATTAAGAAAACCATAAGAAAACCTATTTAAAAAAAAAAAAAAAAAATAAAAAGAAGAAGAAGAAGAAGAAAAGGCAGCAGCAAAAGTTGAGATTTGCAGGGCCCCTCAGCACCTCACAATGTCAGAGGTGTCAGCGGATAATTTCAGGGCACAATCCCACGACGCTAGAAGAGACGTGCTCCTAATTCCCTAAATCCGCACGTGTTCGCCAGTGGAGCTGCTGTTGGCACCCCTGGGAGGAGAGACCCGCATTGCAGATACCCTGCCCATCCCCAGAGGGTTTGCTGCTCCGAGCCTGCCGCGCTGCTCCGCACAGAGCTCTGTGCCACAGCCCGAGCGCGGCCGCATGGCAGGGCCTGTGGCACATTCCTCTCCATCCACACCACTGTCCTGGGCTGATGCTGGGCTGTGTCCCCATTCCTCTGTTTAGCTCAGAAATAAGTTTTACACCTTTAAACCTGGATCCAAGAGTGAAGGAGAAGCAGTGGAAAAGTCCGAGGAGGTTGTTTTCAGAACACAAAGATCAGAGTTTTCAGCTTTCCTTCACACACGGTTTGTGCTGTCTGCAGTGAGGGACAGCAGGACAGAGCTCTCCTTTGCTCTTGGTTAGTTTTTGGCTAGCTGAGGCAGAGAAGTTCTCCAGACTGTGTTTTTTTTCCTTTTTTTTGGAACTGTTTGAACCTGTTCTGGACTAAAACCCCATCAGAGCCCCAGGAGCTCAGAGCCATGGCCCAGCAGGCCTGTCCTGGGCCCGGCAGGGACTGACAACAACGGAGTGAGCCGAGCTAAAGCCCACAGGAGAGACTTTTGGAATGTCATCTCTCCAGAGCAGAGAGGGCACAATCCCACGATGCCAGAAGAGAAGAGACTGTTCACTATTGTTCATTTGTTGTGCTAGGGGGGTACTTTGCCTGTGAAATAAGCAGGTTTTTTCCACTTCTCTCCAAGGAAATTTTTTCCCTAACCAGTTAAGGGAGGGGCAGCTTAAATTTGTTTTCTAGAAGAGCCCCCTTGGAGGTTTTCTCCCAAATTTGGCCAAAACCAGGACAAACTGGCATAAAAGCAGTTGGAGCCCACAGGGAGAAAGAGGGGATCATATCTCTTGTGATCACCCCACAGCAGGTCTGATTCGGGCCCCACAGGTTCCCAAGAATGGCATCATTGTGTGCTGCCTCTATCCAAAAGCAGCAGCTCTTATTCCAGCAGCCCTAATTATGGCTCTGCTGATCCTTCAGACTTTGCCTCAGATATCTCTGCCTCCAGCCGGGTAGGGGTTTTCCAAAGAAAACAGGATCCAGCTTCTCCATGCAGCTGCTTTTAGCATTTGAAGAAACCTTCTCCAGCAGCAAGTGTAGTAATCTCAATGGGAGATAAGTCAATTACAGCAAATTGAGCTATTTAATTTCTGGCTGCAAATGGCTTTCAGTTACACAAGTAGACACATTAATCTAATAACTAATGATCATATATTTTACTAATCATACAACGCTGCGTGAGGTATTATATCTAATTATATTTAAGATTAAGACATCTTTATATGTGTATTTTTGCTGGTTGCCAGGCTGGTGCAGATGGATGAAAACAGAAAAAGAAAGCAGGAATAGTTCCAATCCCCGCCCTGTAAGAAACAGGAGGTCCCTTTGAAAGATGGAAAGATACAATTCAGAGAGGATTGACTGAGGTTGCCTCCAGGTTAGAACAGAAGAGAATGGGAAAGAAACACTGCAATAAAATATTCTATGATATTGGCTTTTTTCTTTGGAAGTAAGGATTGAATCCAGAGATTTGATGCTAGTGGCTTGGGAGCAAAACAAAGAAAATTGTTGAGTTTGGAAAAGCCCTCTCAGATCATCAAGTCCAAATACCCCCCAGCACTGCCAAGGCTGACACAACCCCATGTCCCTAGGAGCCACATCCACATGGCTTTTAAATCCCTTCAGGAACTGGGACATCAATGCTCTGGACAGCTCTGCCAGGCTGAAGATATTTTCCACCATTTCTTCCTGTCCTCTTCCTTCTTACCAGGGAGAACAGACCGACCCTTGTCTTGGTTTGGAAAGACAGGGGTGTCTGCTAGGGAACCAAAAAAAAGAATGGAAACTTCCCTTGGACTTGTTATTATCCTAAAATTAAATGGGGGTCTCGGGCAACAGTGTGAGGGTAGGAATAACAGTTCTTTACTAGTTAGTCTAACAAGGTAAATTAACAATAATCACTATAATATTGACAACAAACAGAATGAGAGAAGAAAAGGGAAAAAAACAACAACTCAGCTACAGTTTTCCTCTGGCACCCCCCACCCCCCTCAGTACTGTTACAAGCTACCAGAGCCAGCAGCAGTCCTGGGAGGATGAGATGTATCCGAGCTTGGCAGTGGCTGGAGCTGTTGGAAATGTCCTGGCTAGACACGGGTTGCGGAAAACACAGCGTGGGGAGACCTTGAACAAAACTGAAGAAGCCGTGGGTGCAGGGCAGGGAGAAGGAGCTCCTGGCAGGGCAGGACAGGGAGGGAACGGGTTCCCAAAATCCCGGGGGACACACGAAGAGACGGTGGTCCGACCGAGTTCCAGGTGAAGGATGGTGAGAGCTCTCCGCCGTGCCGAGATGAGCAGCCCCGGGCCGTTTTTCCGAGAGCAGAAAACTGCCCAGAGCGAAGTGAAGACAGTGCCTCCCTGTCTCTGCCTTAGCTGCTTCTTTTGTTTGTTCCTAAGCACCCATGAGTACCAAAAAGCACCCAGCCATTAGCTTCTTAGCAACTTCTGGGAAAAAATTCTATAAGAAAATAACCCCCAACAACCCTAAATTAAATTAAACAGTTCACATTGTTCTCGCCCTTCTAATCTGGCCTTGGAGCCTCCAGGCCTGAAATGCTGATGAGAGACAACCAAGAGATGCTCCCCCAAAGCTGTACTTGCAGAAAACCTGACTGCCTCCAGCTTCTGGGCTTTTCAAGGAGTTCAATCAGAGACACTCCTGAGGCAGATCAACCACCAAAACCCTCAGTGCAACCCAGAAAACCTGCAGTGCCCAGAATCCTCTCAAGGACCTGAGAAACACAGAATAACAGGACTTTTAGGGTTGGAAAAACTCTCGAAGATCATTCTGCTGCCCACAGTACTGGCTGGCTGCTTCCCAGTTCCTAATTCAGCTGGGGTGGACCATTTCCTGTGTCTGGTGCTTCCAGAACGGAGCAAAATCACACGGCCACAGAGGAGTCCTAGATGATCCTCTTCCACTCAAGGAATGTCTTCCTCCAGGATGGTATAGCTCTTTTCTCTGTGATCCAAAGAGCAAAGGCTGACATCAACAAGTTGCCCTACACTTAGACTGGGTTATTTCCTTTTCCGGGCTCAAAGAAGCCCCCAAGAAACCAAGGGATTATTATTAAAATAGCTACTTGAAACAGGGTCTCCAGTGCATTCTCTTAAAGCTTATCCTGACAAAAATTAGTCTGTGCTAAGATCACTCCTTCAGCTTGCCTGGGCTGCTGGTCAATATGATAATGTCTTAAATGCACTTATGCAATCACTGATTATTCTCTTTGGTAAATATTTTTATTTATGCGGGTATTTTTTGCATCAGTCTAGTGGCAATCCATCATATGTGAAGGTCTCGTGGCAGCAGCTGTTGAAATCAATATGTGTTAGGATGCCAGAAAACTGAGCTCATTTTTCTCCTCTTTGACATCGTAACTAAAGATCATAAAAAGAGATAATGATAATGACACAAGGCAATGATTAGAGATACTCTGCTAAAGGAAAGAATGGAATCAAGCAAGCAAGAAAAGAAAGGGTGGTGAAATAACAGAAAAGGACCTTCCTCTTTCCCAGAGGGAAAAGCTAAGTTAATTGCAAGGGAAGCATATATGGAAATCACAATTAATAATCCTTTACCCTTGCCCTATCACTCTCATGTAGACCCCTGCATTACAGCACCTCTGCAGTGAGCACTGCCAAAGCCAGGGCCTGGGTCTTCAAGCCCCATTCTGGGCAAACAGCTCTTCAGATTCAGAGAGTCCAATGAAACACCAATTTATCAGGAGGAAAAAAATTCCTTCCCTGCTTACCAGTGGTGACAAGATCAGCTACCAGCACAGTCCAGGTTCTGTGAGACAGGGCTGGGTCTTGGTGTCCTAATCAGCTGTGACTTACTCTGCAGTGTGTTTGCATGGGAAAACAACACTCTTCACTCAAGCAGGAGTGCTTGAGTGCTTGAGTGCACGCTGCATAAGAGCTAACAAACCTGTGATATAATATATATAATACATATAATAGATACTATGTATATAACATATATAATATATAAAGTATATGATACATGATGTATGATATACAATACATATGATCTGCATAATATATAAAATATATAACAAAATGAACATGACATAGTATAGTGCAGCTCACATATGTAAACCCCCCAGAATATCCCATAGGGATATAAGCCATGATAGGCATGCATCTCTACATACTTAAAGAATCCTAGAATTGTTGGGGTTGGAAGGCACCTTTAAAGACCATCTAGTTCCACCCAGAGGGACAGTTTCCACTGTCCCAGACTGCTCCAAGCCCTGTCCATCCTGTCCTGGGACATTTCCAGGGATCCAGGGGCAGCCCCAGCTGCTCTGGGCACCCTGTGCCAGGGCCTGCCCACCCTCCCAGACAGCAATTCCTGCCCAATAGCCCAGCTGTGGCTGCCCTCTGGCACTGGGAAGCCTTTCCCCCTTGTTCTGTTCAGCACATACCCTTGTAAAACACATACATACACTCATATATGTTCTGTGTTCTACTTTAAGGAACAAATTAGCATAAACACATGAAAATGTGTTTCCATACAGCATCTTTCATATGTAAGAATCATCTCTCATTCATAAGAGCATTTTTTCATACATAATCTTATTTTATTTTGTCTGAATATGGAGTGCATGAGTGTATTTGCACATCTCTGAAGTACACCACGAGCCTTGAGCACAAGGTGAAATCTGAAAAAAACAGAAAATATATGTGCATTTGTTGCATAGCAAGTATGGAAATGAGACACATGAACAACCCCACTGCTGAAATCCCAACGTCAAGTGTAAGGTGAGTCCCAAAAGCTTGAGATTCTTTACAGCATCAACACAGCAGTCTCAAGCCCCCAAATCCGTGGCCAGAAAATCAAGCTCAGTGTCAGTACGAGCAGGCTTCTCTTGCTCTGATTGCCTCCCTGCAAGCATAACCCCATCCTGGGAGGCAGGAGCCGTGTTCGGATGTCACAGGGAGACTGATCCCCCCTGCGCTGGCGCCTTGGGCAGGTGCTCTTTGTTGTTCAGTTCCACTAATCACACTGCAGCTCTGACATCCCTCCCAATATTTAACTTTCCTGGGACCTCTGGTAGTTTATTAACATTTTCAGGCTACAGGTACTGGTGTTCTCTGCCTTCAATTATGCGGCCACTTTTAGCTGCGGGAAAATTCCCTGCCCCAGGCGAAGCGTTGGCTGCAGTGATAGGAATAATCATTTGTGGGTGATATTTCAGCAATGCGCAGGGGGAAGTGGAGGACGATCTGTGACAAACAAAATGGATAGTATCAAAAATCAATTCCACTCTTGCTACAGGAATGAGCAATGGAAAGGAAAAAAGAGGCAATTCAACAGCTTTTACGGGGGGGGAGGGGGGGGGGAGGGAAGAAAGCATTCTGCTTAGAATACTCACTTTGCACTTGAAAAAACGTGCCACTTAAAAAATTTAAAGTTTTTGATGTGGATTTGGATGTGTCTATGAGTACTCCCACTGGGTTTGGTGTTGGGAAACCCAGTCAGTGCCAGATCTCAGCCTGCTTCTTTGACCTCAGCCAGATCCTTCCCCAAGACAGGATATCCCTGTTTGTGTCTGTGTGCATGTGTGATATGTGCACACATGAGTGATGTGTGCAGACACGAGTTTGCACGACTGTAAATGTGTACACAGGCATATACATGTGAGTTTTTTCCCCTTAGAACTATGGTACCAAGGTAGAACAGGGTCTGTGAGCTATTTAAATCCTTCTAGGTCTTCAAGGAAGTCTTCGCTTAAAGCCATGGTCAAAGGAGCACTCAAAGAAGTGACCTCACACCTATCAAAAGTGAATGAGGCTTTTTTTATAGAGATACCTGCTTTGGCTATAAAAGCCCTTGACGTGTGTAGACATAGGTGAGTCTGGGTTTTCAGGGTTAAAACTTGCACTAAGTTACTTGTAAAACCTTGAGGGTTTACCCTGAAAAAATAACTTTGTGATGGGCCAACTTGTTGATTATGGAATTGAACCACTCATGACAAGCTGAGGGGCTGGAGAGTGTGCGGGGCAGGGAACGGAGCTGGGCAAGGGTCTGGAGCCCCAGGAGGGGCTGAGAGAGCTGGGAAAGGGGCTCAGGCTGGAGCAAAGGAGGCTGAGGGGGGCCCTTGTGGCTCTGCACAATTCCCTGCCAGGAGGGGACAGCCGGGGGGGTTGGGCTGTGCTCCCAGGGAACAGGGGTAGGAAGAGAGGGAACATCCCTGAGTTGCACCAAGAGAGGTTTAAATTTAAAATTAGAATTTTTTTTAATTGTGAAAATTTCTTCACTGAAAGGGTTGTCCAGCCCTGGCATAGTTTTCCAGGGCATTGGTGGAGTCCCCATCCCTGTAGGGATTTAAAGCTGTGTGGATGTGGCCCCTGGGGACATGGGTTAATAGTGACCTTGGCAGTGTTGGGAGAATGGTTGGATTTGATGATTTTAAAGTACTTTTCTAGCCTAAATGAGTCTGTGATTCATTATTGCTGCAGATGTCTATCTGAAGGCACACAAATGTGTAAAAAACAAACACCATTTTCACTGCTGGCAAATCAGAAAATTTACTCTGTGAGTTGTGGCCTCAGTGCTTCCCAAAATGTCCACAACAACCAGAACCATCTTGCTTTGTTCAGGAGGTCCTTTCAGATATTCACAGCTCTGATAATTAGAAAGCTTCTTGTAATTTCCAGCCGAAATTTATTCATAGCTAGTTTAGATCCATTTGCACTTCAATAGCCCACTCCCAGAGGAAGGAGGAGGTTGCAGGGCTGTAGATGGAGGTGATAGGTTTGACCCAGAAAGGAACCTGGTTCCTGCAGCCTCTGTCAAAGTCCCTGGCGACTGGATTGAGCAATGGCCATTTGAAGTCTATGAGCGGGGCTGAAATATTAGGAGTATCAAGCCTGCAGGTGGGGAATTCAGAGATGCTCATCATTTCTTATTACAAATTAAATATTTGGTGGTGTCAAAATTGTACTTACTTTCAGCTAAGAGATTGTCCCTTCTTTTCTCTCAATATCTTCTATTCTTGATGAAGCTGGAAGAGAGGAAAATGAAATACCTTAGGTTTATTTCTCCTTGATTGATATTTTTCTTTAAATTGTTACTTTCAACACTCCCTACATTGCTGAGAGAAGAGGATGATAAATGCTAAGTCATTTTAGCAAGTTATTGGGAACCTGTATAAAGTTTAGATTTTAAAAACTGATTTTCAAATGTTTTCCCTGTTTTCCCAAACAGGTGCCTGGAAGAAAGTTGTGGCACAGTACCCCTTGAAAATCAACCCGAGCACTCTGTCCTCTACAGATTGGAGGAAAATATGATCTTGCCTGAGCACTTATAGAAACAGAGAGAGAGGGTCCCTGGTATGAACAGAAATAAATTGCCTCTTGAAGTGCCAAGCACACTGCAGTGTATCTGCCTTCTCTTAAAGAAAGAGAATCTTTGAAAATGTATGGGAATTAGAAGTGAAAATACCACTCAGAGCTTTTTCTAGTCCATGGAAAAACCCTCTCTGGAAATAGTGATCCTTTTCACTCCTTCTGGAGGGTGTGGAAAGAGGTGTGCAGGGTGGGGAAGTCTTGAGCAGGTCATCCAAGTGTCTGCTGCAAATTCTGGTTGGGGCAGGATGGGGCCCTGCAGCATTTGCCTCTTCAGATTGCTCCACAGTCACACAATGTTACTCTGGACTCCCTCTGCTTTTATCACCTTCTCCACAATTCTCCAGCCTAAAAAATCGTAAGATCACTGAATGGTTTGGGTTGGGATGGTCCTAAAGCTCATCCCATTCTGCTCCCTACCATAGGCAGAGACACCTTCCACTCTCTCAGGTTGCTCCAAGCCCCCTCCAACCTGGTCTTGGGCACTTGCAGGGATTCAAGGGCAGCCACAGCTGCTCTGGGAAACTTGTGTCAGGGCTTCACCACCCTCACAGTCAAGATTTTTTCCTAACATCCAGTCTGAACTGAATCTTTTTCTGTTTAAAGCCATTCCCCATTGTTCTGCCACTACACACCCTCGTCAAAAACATCTCCCCACACTGCTCCAGCATTCTCTCCTGTTTTTCTACCATACTCTCTGAGATGCTACTTCCCTCTGGGACCATGCAAGGTCCAGCAGGTCACCCAGGGGGGTGGGACACAGAGCCCTGGTGGAGCTCACCAGTGAGGACTTAATGTGCCAGAATCCAGCCCTGCACATGGATCTCATCTGCCAAAAAGGGCCACCCTGCAGACCCACCATGAGCCACACTTTTCCTGCTGCTACTTGGAATTCATAACTGTTTAAACAAACACAACACCAACAAACACTGCAGAGTTTGGGTTTTTTTTAACAAGATCCCACTGCTGTTAGTACCCAAATTCCACTAATGATTTGAAAATAATTAGTGCCTTTCACGTCATGAGGAGGGTTGATCACGTTCACCCACTTTTGGTTTTATTTACAGCCTTCCCCTTTGTCATCTTGACATTTGCCACATGAAAGTTGGGGAAGTCTGGGGAGGGAGGGCTGAAAGGAAGCAATATCTGATCATGTAAACAATTAGACCTTTATCCATCCTGCCCAAA
The DNA here is from genome assembly GCA_018697195.1 of Certhia americana. Classification (NCBI taxonomy): domain Eukaryota; kingdom Metazoa; phylum Chordata; class Aves; order Passeriformes; family Certhiidae; genus Certhia; species Certhia americana. The sequence goes on along the minus strand of CM031878.1, from coordinate 1,247,136 downwards.
GAGGTCCTTTATCTGACGACAACCTCTGCAGAACGGAAGAGGAATAGGTACCTCCCTCTGGGACCATCCTAACTATTCAATCAATTCTCCTCAATTACTAACAAATCTAAATGTGATTTATCTGCCCAGGAATCATTCCAATATCAGGCAAGGATCTATCAATAAAACCCCCAAAGGCAATCTTTTTTTCAGAGCTGTCAATAGAACCTCTGAAGCACAAAGAGAGGGAGCCGACAATTGAGATATTTTGCTGCTTTTTTTTTTCCTTCTCTTTTTTTTTTGAGCACTTAATTAAGTCGACAAGAAGCTGTCAAGGATAATTTTCAAAGCACACGGCCTCAGCATCTGACATTTGATAATATTACACTCCATGTTGATTGAAATTGATTTTTTTCTCCTCTTTTTTTTCCTTTTTTTTTTTGTTTTGTTTTGTTGGTGGTGAAAGGCTGCAAAAAAGGGGGCATTTGACAACTTTTTTGCCCATAGATCCAAGGACAGCAGGCCAGTTTGTTAAGGTCAGTCATGACAAACAGTATGATGGGTTTTTAAAACCAGCTGAGTTTAACAATAGTAGGGCACGGGTGTGTTATTTCAGTGTCAATAAAGCGAGCTGCTCAGCAGTTAGCAAATATCTCAGCAAGATCAGAGGTGCCGGGATTAGAAGTAATAGTAAATTTATAGGGTCGGATTCTGATCTCAGTTAATACCATTGTAAATCCAGGGCGAATTTCATTGACTTCAATAGTTTTTGATCCAGAACAGACCAGATGTGGTCATTTTCTGAACTTGTTACCTGAGCTGCCAATTGCATCGTTGCTTTGGATTTATTTGTGTTTATTTTTCACCCTGATGGGAGTTGGGTACTTCCCTTCCCATTGCCCCTCCCTCTGTAAAACTCACTACTGTAAATCTCTCTAGATGATTATCTTCTTAAGTTCCTAAGCTATTTTGTAAACCTATACATGCAGTAGTAGCTGCAGTTCCTGTGCCTTTGAAACAAGTGCAACTCTGCAGACATGGAGCAGAATCTGGCCCTTGTCCTTGCTCAAACAGGGAAAAAAAAAGTACAGATAGCAAAAAGTAGGTTTCAGGCTTTTCTCGCTCTTTGCCTCTCTAATCAGTGATCAGTATTTACTATTTGCTGCTTAGCACCCCATGCAGAAAGCAAAGCATGCTTTTCTCAGCAAATTGATTTGAACGATAATATTTTATTAAAGTTCTGTATTTAGTTGCTCTTGCAGCTGCAGCTGAGCAATTATGGCATTTCAAGAATAATTTATTGGTTATTGGAATCCAAGATATTATTTCTTTTGTCTCAGCTACAGAAAAAGACCCTGGGGTAAGGCAGTTTTGTGAGAGGCTGGGAAGCAGAAAGATGCTCTCCTCAGCCTCTGGGCAAAACAGCAGTGACCTGCCAAATTTTTTTAATTCAAAAGGGGGTGGCTTTGAAAAGAGTGGGGTTCAGAATATACAAGTCCTAGTCCTAGAATCTTTTAGGTTGGAAAAGCATCTTACAGACCAATTACTCCTCACCACTCCCAGGGATGCCTCTGACCAATGTCCCCAGGTGCCACATCCACGTGGTTTTAAATCCCTCCAGGGATAGGGATTCCACCACTGCCCTGGACAGGTAGGCAAGGGGCTGGAAAGCCCTTTCAGAGAGTTTTCTTTATTTCCCCTATTCCTGTACATACTGCTTGGCTTCAGTTTGAGCCCTCCCATAGGATAACTCATATCACCTGCTCCAGCACCAGGACTCAACAGGAATGGGAACGGCTTGGGAAGTGCTTCCTTGGTCCCACACTGAAGAGGGGCTCCAAGATCAGGTCAGATCCTGCTCCTGTTTTATTCCTTATTATTATTTTCTGTTCCTTGCACAGCACAAGATGGAGATGCATCAGCATCAAACAGCACCCTGTTTCAGAAGACTCAGTTCTGGATGGCTTGAGAGGGGAGACAGGGTCATCTCATCAGAAACCAGATCTAAAGGCCCAGGTCTGTCTTAAACAGATATATAATTTCTCAGGAATATGTAATTTAGACAGTGGGCAGCTTTCATCTGTCAGAGAGCATCAGAGAGCACGCAAGCTAAATTAATTAATTGAATTGCCCAAGGTCATTGAGGAAATCTGCAGAAGAGGTCAGCCACAGCCACAAACACCAAAATCATCACCCGCACTGCCGCAGGTGTGGTCTCAGCAGGATTGTGGGATGTGAAGGGTTAATCCAGGCTAGATTGAAGAGAGACATAATTATCCCAGGTAAGAATTAACTTGTGAGGAATTGGGAGCAAGGCATCACCTGAACCAAGCAAAATGATCTAAATCTGTCTGTCCCACGCTGATTCCCATGCGGCTCTCCCGCAAATGATGCACCAGAATTAACTGAAAGTATTTTACAGTAGGTACATTTCACCCCTTGGAGGGATGCTATAAATGTTGGTCTCACAGACACGACTCCTGCAGTACCATGAGATAAGGAGAGAGGGTTTAAATCCAAATCAGTGCCAGCACTGCCTCTGGAAAGGTCTCACAACAATTAAAGCAGAATTTTAACGGGTTCCCGGGGGTGACCGCAGTTTGGATTTGGAGGGTGAGGGATCCTGGTCTCTTCACCTTGTTTCAGGCAAATGAAGTCTGGGTTTTATGACTTTTGAGACCTTGTGGCTAGGAAATTAAAAAGTTACCAGGGTCACTGCTGGGCACTGGAAAGTGACTAAACCAAACAGTTAATCCATTCTGAAGGTGTCCTAGACCAGGGGTAGCTGTCCCACCCCCAGCTACTTCCTAGGGGTGCTCTGGGGAACAGTCTGAGCCAGCACCACCACCTGCTTTGGTCTGGCCACCCCAGGTAGCAGTACAGATGAGGGAGTTTGTGCTGGAGAATGGCCCAGGTGGGCTGATTTTGGCAGTGCAGGTATGGCATTTTGGTCTTTCTTCCCGGCTTCTTGGTCTAAGAGTGAATTTGAAACCTCAGCTATAGCACAACAAGTGCTATCAAGTTGAAAAAAGTGGAGGTGGAAATGTTCACCTGAACAAACTAGCAGTGATGCTGCTCTCAGGAATGGCCTCAAAAGGATAAATCCAGCCCTGTCCCCCACTCTGCTCCCTCGTTGGTTACCTATACCCTCTTGCTTCTAAGGTCCAGGCTGGATCCTGCCAGAGATGGTGGCTCAGGTTTGTCTCCCAAAGATCCAGGGTCAAAATGACACTGTGGCCATCCCTGGACCACTCTGCCTCTCCATCCTGCCCTGTGCCATGTCTTGCTTGCTTGTCCACAGGGCTAAATCTCAGCTCTTGTGCTTGCCATTGTCTTGAAGCACGTCTGCAGGATTTCCTGGGAGGACTCAGAGGCATAGAAATAGTCATCAGTCACAACCTGAGCAAACTTCTCATCCACAAGTATGTTTTTTCCTTGCTTAGGCTCCACTTGGCTGCACAAACCCATGAGCACCAAGATTTATTCCTGCTATTTGATTTCTGTTGTTAACTCTTTATTTCCTGGAGCCCTGGGATAATAGAAAAACTTGTTTCCTTAAGAAATAGATGTGTGCAACCACGGGCTGGAGTTTGCTGATCTGGGAAATCAGATCAGATCTGGGGAATCTGTGAAAATGAAAGAGGTGCATAACTGTGACACATCATTCTCCTCTGGCTTCATCGGCTCCTCCCTTACCACCCAAGGGGACGATCCCTGCCCATGATCTCCCTCAAAATGTGTAGGGATTAGCCAGACTGGGCTTGCTGGGACGAACACAAGCTGATTTGAGCATTGTGACTTTCATCACCCCCACAGTGTGACCTGTTGTCCTTAAGGACATTTTTCAGTAGTGGGCTTGGCAGAGCTGTGGGAACAGGTGGACTCAATCATCATTGAGGACTTTTCTCCCCTATATGATTCTATAATGCTATGATTTTATCCCTTCTCCTGTGTCTGGCTGGAGTCTGGTCCTCCTGTAGCAGAAGGGAGGAAGGTTTGCACACCTGAAAAATCAACTGTTTTTTTCCCAAATACATGAATTGTTCTTACAAGAGATAAAGTTTATTTTCACAAACCTACCTCCACCTTAGAGTCTGAAATCACAGTATTCAGCTCCTTGTGCAATATACTAGAGAAGGATTTACTCTGAGCCGTCAGTCCCTACACTGCAACCTGAGGTAATGCAGAGACAGGATGGGCTGAGTCCTCATTATCTTGTCCCTGAAGTGGTTAATCAACAACTCACTTAGACCCTGAAGACAACATTCTACCAAAATTCTGTCCAAAAAAATCTTCCTTTGTTGAGACTCTGTCTCTGTCTGGGGTAGCTTTACCCTGGAGCAAATCAGGGGGATCCCTGGAGAGTCAGCAGCACCCCTGGGTGATAAATGCAGCTCCAGGCTCACCAGAGCTCACCTTGACCATGGTGAGATCTGGGCTTTGGCAAAATGACTTCAGGGTTTTCCTTGGGGAATTAGAGCAGGAATTTAAGTAGTCTTGGTACAATGAGGTCTCGAGGTGATGAGGATGAGCAGTGTCCAAGCTGGGCTGGAGCAAGACCAGTCAATGCTGGCCACAGGATGCTGGTTTCACCTTCCATGCCTTTGCCTCTGGCAAGTTTCTTAACAGTGAGGTTTCCCTCTGTGTAAAATGGGTAGAATAATCACTTCCTACCTTGCAGGGGAGACATGAGGATTAATTAATTAATTAATTAATTGTTTTGGAAGTAATTAAGTTTCTTATTTCAAAATGAATTGCTCTTTTCTTTCTGTTCCTTTTTTTTTTTTTTTTAACTGTCATGTTGTGGGGTGGACCTTGGGTTTCGCCATGGGCATGAGCTGATGGACCAGGACAGCTCCAAGTCCTTGTTGGGAAGACAGAGCTGGGGTCTTGCTGTTCCTATTGGGTTTGCAGGTTACAACCACCAAGCCTCCTGAGCCAGGTTTAAAAACCCAGTATTGCCATTTTTCCCACTTGAAAGACCACATCCTGCCAGCCTCTGGCTCCTCCAATACCTAGTGACTGAGGCTAGGGCACATGAGATGAGGTCTTTGCCCCTGCCAGGCAGCAGGGCTGGATTCTGAGTCTCTCTGGTGTGCCCAGGCCTTGGGGCTGGTCCCTGTTCCCCACAGGCAGCTCTGACCCACAGCACCTCACTGATCCTGTGGAGCTGGCAGAGATCCCCTGTGGCAGTCAGGGACATGGGGACACAATGAGAACAGAGGACAGGGAGAAGTGACACTCTTCAAAAGACAATTTGGTTTTGCCTATCTTTCCCTAAACCATCCAAGTCTTTCAAACTGCAATTAAGACTTTTGAAAGCATTGCTAATCCTTGAGAAGCATTATGCGGGGTTCTTAAAGCACAGGTTCTGAAGTGAATTTGGTACAAGAACTCATATATTCAGATTGTCCTTAGTTTACCACTCAAGATGCAGAGTTCAAAATCTCTTGTTATGTCACCACTTTCAGAAAAGTTGCAAGAAACAAGACACATGAGGAACCCAGCACTATCTGCTCTCAACAGACATCTGACAAAGGTGTAAGTATAGCTAATTCCCCTGGGCATTATTTGTACACAGTGCATAGGTATGGGTGAATTATTGCTGTCCCCGACTGTCTCATGATTTTTTTTTCCCCTTCTCATATGATCTTTTCTTCCTTACCCGATGTTTTGACATCTGAGAAATTCATATTGGCAGGTTGATCTATATTGTCTAATACAACATGGAGTGTAATTAATCACAAATCCTGCTGAGTTTTTCTTCAGCAACTTCAGACACAGCGAAATGGCAGAGATCTGTTTCAAGATAATGATGATTACATGACTAATTTCCACTAAAAACTTGCCACACAGATCAGAACCACTAAAAAAATAAGAATAGCACTCAGGCTTTAAATTATGCTTCGGTATTTACTACTGTAGAACCAGATCAACACAGAGACTTGGGAAGTCTTGCAGTTAAGAATTGAGAAAATAATGCACAAGGAGGGTTTTTCATCAAGAACAGAGAAACCCTTGAGGACAAGCAGAAGACACTTGGCCAGAGTAGGACTGAGCCTTAAAATTGAAATGCTCCTGGAATGCTTTTAGAAATTAAAACTCAGGGAAAGCTAACAGGAAAGGAGAATCACAAACTTCTGGATGATGCATATTCTGGTAGTAAAGATGATAGCATTTCTTTATGTTGAAATAAAGGGTAGACCAGAACCTGCCAAAACTCAAGAATCAAATCAAATTAAATCTCTTTTAAATGTTGCACTTTAAAACAGGCCACTGGGTCAATTGTGGGATGGGGCATAGTGACAAAACAACCACGAAGCTTCAGCCATCAGTATTCTACTTTAGAAAAGGGACCTGCATAAAAGTGGGAGAGTATAAAGAGGAGAAGAGTGAAAAAAAAGGCTAAAGGGTGGTAAAGAGGCAAGAGATTTACCTAGAGGTGCTATTTCAGAGATTACCAATAAGTCTCTACCTCAGACCATGGTACACAGTAGAAAAACTCACACCGAAATCAGCAATTGCTCAAAGGAAATTACGAGGATTTGGAAGCTCCAAGCTGAATGCATGCCCACCAAAAGAAAAGAGGAAACAAAATATCTGCCACCTTCAATCTAAAACTACAACAGGATAAAAACAACCAACCAAAAAACCAGCCAAACAAACAAACAAACAAACAAAAAAAACAAAAAAAAAAAAAAAAAAAAAAGAAAAAAATTGCTGAAGTGGCAAACACAGGTAATAAATCAGAGGTAGGAGTCTGAAGGTTTGTAGGGCAATTATAACACAAGAATAATTGCACTGTCAGGCTAAAGCTTCCTCTACCACAGTACCCTGTCTCCAACAGTAGCTGACACAGATGTTTAGGAAGGCATAGCACAACATTTAGTTTCACAGGACCCTTTCTCAGCCTTCAGAGATTTGAAGCTCAGTAGCTTCCAATAGACCAATAGACCTCACCAGGGACTGCAGGTGTTTTTGATATAATAGTGAAATTTAGAGAGGTTTGGGCCTCAGCAGAGAAACTAAGTGAGATTTTCACAACTGTATTCAGTACAAAGAAGCCCAGAGTGTGATACACTTGTAAGGTCTGTTTCTTGGGGTTCAGCAGAAGAAAGTCCAGATTCTGAACTTTCAGTAGAGGGAATCTAAAGTGGTTTGGTACAGCAAACACAGTGGTTATTAAGGTGGGAAGCTGTTCTTCTCTGAGCTGCAGAGGAACTTGAGCATAACCTGGGTTGCACTTTTCTGTGTCCCTACTCAATGTCACTGTGACTTCTGCACACACACACTCTTCTCCTGGGTGTCTGCAGCGTGACAGTGCCCATAAATCTCAAGTCTGCACTAAGAAAACTGTTAGATGTAAAGATGATCATCAGGGCATTAATGGTAAATACAACATCACAAAGAAGGCTCAACCCTCCTTCATAAAGGGAAGACAAGCTTTTAAATCTGTTAGAGCTCTCTGAAGGTCTTGTTAAGCATATGGAAAAGGTAATCTGATGTTACATAAATAAGCTTTCTATGACATTCCATTCTGAAAGCTCAAGAAAAAGCTAGTGAGGTAGGACTTTTAATCAATTAAAAACTAGATGGGGTAAAATACCTAGGAAACAGAGCACAGGAATAACTTGTACAAGTTACCAATGGAACCCATTGTGTGTGTGTGTGTGTGTAGTCAGATCCATTCAGTTCAGCATATTCATAAATAACCCAGGAAGGAGTGTGGATAGTGAGATGAAAAATCTCAGTGATATTACTGAATTATTCAGGGTGGTAAAAGCCAGAGCTGACTGATGAGACTTACTGAGATCTGCAACCCAAAGTGACAAGAATATAAAATTGAAGTTTAACATTGCTAAATGCAAAGTAATGTGCACACATGTACTCTGACATGTCTATTACCTTCAGAAAAGGGAATATGGTGTCACAACAGGTAATTCTGAGAAACTGTTAGCTCACTGCTTGATTACAGACAGAAAAGCAAACTGGCTGCTTGTGATTGCTAAGAAGGAGTGAAGAACAAGCCAGGAATGTTATGCAGCTGCATGAATTAATGTTACGTCTGCATCATCCCTTTCAGAACCTCCTGTCCCCTTAAGGAAAGCAGAGGAACAAGATTGGCAGGGCTGTCCAAGAGAAGAATGGCTTCACACAAGGTCCAGGAGAATCCACAAAAAAGGTGAGTGTGGAGACAGAGGTGTATAAAGCCAAAGGAGGTATATTGTTCCTACTGTACATTGTGGGCTTCACAGCTTGTCAAAAACAGATGAGGTGGAAGCTGAGTTGATGTGATTTCAGGGCTCAATAGAATTAATTAATGGAAGAGAAATCCATTAAGACCTTTGATACATATCTATCACTTTCACTTCAGAAAGCCCTTATCCTGGAAATTCAGAGAATGCATTTGATGCAAAGTGATTTGTGCTTGCCATACTCTTATATTCATCTCTTGAGCCCACAATGGTCAGACATAGAGCACTCAGACATGGGGCATTTTGGGTTGAGGAAGCTGATGTATTTTTTTGCTACAGCAAAATCCCAAAATTCTACAGGACCTCAAAAAGCATCTCAGAGGCCCTGAGCTCTGGACAGACACCTGGAGTAGTTCATGCCCTCCCTAGCCAGCTTCCCATGCTGTCTGCACACTCAGGCAACCATCACAGTTACACTGCCTCATTTCAGGGTCACTTGCTCAGAAACCAGGGTGAAGAACACATTCTTTAAATGAAGTGTGGGTTCTTGTGCCTGATTCTGAACCAGGACCATTTCACAGCTGCCCAATACAGGGCAGGATGGATGGACAGGAGGGTGTGACTATTGTCACCCATCTTGTATGAATGTCCTGAACAATGTCTATGTCATGCCACTTGGGACACCCAGGAGCTTTTGGACATGAGCCCCGTTCTCTCCAGTGAGAAGAAGGAGCAGGATTCCATCTCTTTGCTGGCAGAAATACAGCCCCAGCCTACACGCCGCTCCTGCTGCTGCATTTAAATCCCACCAACCTCCCTGCTCTACCTTAAACCGCCAGCTTTAGAGGTCCCCACTCATCAAAGTCTTGTCAGGCAACAAGAGAGGGAACAAGGAGGGCTTAATTGATCAGCTTCGAAAGTAGCCTTGAGAACTTGATTCAGATATTGACTTCCAACGAGCTGGTTTAACTCCAGCTTCCAGAGCCAGCAATGGCTGAACATCAAAACTATTAACCTCTGGCCTTACCAGTTGGTGAGACATCACAGCAGCAGTAATTAGGAAGTCAATCGGAATCACATGTCTCACTTACACTGGCATGTCAATCAATAGTGCCAGTGACAGATTCATTAGGCCAGGCCTTGCAGCACAAGCTAGTAACAACCTCATAAAATACGCTTTTGAGGCAAGGCAAAGAAAAATCTGCTTGGAGGACTTGACTAGATGACAATATGTATTGATTAGGGCTCAAGCAATTTATGAAGTGCTACTTGCTCGGCAACCTTTCTGTCTCGGTGTTAAATTTTCCCAAGTAGTTGCTAAATAAAACAAAATATTACACTTTTTAAAGCCTTCTTCTGACAGGGCATTTTTTAAATTTTAGTTACAACTTACAAATAATATAGCAAGGTAAAACTTCTATAGTTACTTAATGGTGAAAGGTACCTTTCATTTTTCTGGCCAACAGGCTTTGATAGAAGATATCATCTAGATGAGAAAAAAAAAAAAATCATCTGAAACATGATTAGGAAGCCCTCCTACCTTCCAGAGACAAATTTCATTTTAGAATTTCTTTCTTTAGAGCATTTAATGTCAATTATTTCTGTCAGATCACATGAAAAGTGGATATTTCTGATTTTAAAACCAAATCAAAAGCTGGATATGTGGACTATGACCAGATCTCTACTGCTTGCTGCAAAGAGTACTTTTTTAAAGGCAGAAACAGTGTAATTGGAAACTTCATGAAATGCTCCTTGCAGTGCTGTTATTTGGATCTTTGTGTCTAAGATTTGCTTGTATCTGTTTTTTGTCAGGATTTCCTCAAGGTTCATAAGGACTCGCTGCCCTCTGTTCACTCTGTCACTGGGGGTGGGATTTATTTCCTCTTGCCCTGCACAGTGAGGGAGCAGCAGGGTTGAGAGAAAGTGTCAGTGCAGTGTCCCTGCAGTGACATCTCTGTCAGATTTCAGGACTTGCCTGCCTTGACCCTCTCTCCAAGACAATATCAGAACCAGTGCATCTTTATCTCACTAGCCCAAAATGCCAAAATGCACCTGCGAGGCTGGTGGGACAATTTTCATGAATATTGAAGAAATAAAGGATTTTTCAGAGTCTCTCCCAGCATGTCATAAATTGCCTGTATTTGGCTGTAACTGGCAGGGCACCTGGAAAAAAAAGTGGAGGCAATTTCAGTGAAGATCAAAGGAAAATTTGTCTTCTCAAATTTTGGTGCTGAAAGTACATCCCTGGGTTCTTCTGCACAGGAATGAGCTCAAGTCCTTACTCAGCATTAGTAAGACTCACTTCTTGCTAGGTATAATTTTAGTAACCTCTGAGGTACCAAAGATTGCTCAAAAGTGGTAAAATAGTCACTGGGTTTCAGCAACCCCTAGGAAAGGAGCTCAGGAAGACACAAGAGAGAGATTCTGACTGTCTGTGAACTGAACACTGATGGGGTTTGCCTTGCCTTGCCTTCCTTTTTTCCCTTCCCTAATGCACCTCCTACTTAATTTTCCAGCAGATATTTCATTGTCACTAGGATCATCCTAGTGATCAACTTTAATAATCTATGGCTTTGTACAGGAAAGCTCTTTGAAAATCCTAGAATCCAAAAAAAATCACAGAATGGTTTGGGTTGGAAGGGATATTAAAGTCCATCTCATCCCATCCCCAGCCATGGTCACTATCCCAGGTTGGTCAGAGCTCCATCCAGGCTGGACTTTCAAGCCCTTCCATCACTTTGAAATCTTTTAGTTAAGTGTAAAAGACACAGTGGAAGTGCTTGATTGGTCAGAGCTCAAGCAGTTCTGATTGTAGGAAAGATTTCCCCACTTTTTCCAAGTACCTTTGGCTCTGAGGTGATGAGCAAGGGAATATTTCTCAGGGTGGAAAAGCTGATCACCAGTGGTAGCACCATGTCTAGAGAAGGCTTCAGTCAATTATTTTCACATCAGATTAATAAAACCACCAAAGCACCCCCTGTGAGGCAAAGACCTAATACTTTGGAAGGACAGTGACAAAAGGCTTGATAATTCGTCAATAACAACAGTTTTCTGGTTAATTATTTTGGGAACTTCATTCATGTTAATAGCACAGTTGGACCGATAATTTATAATGATTTATTTCATTGCTAAAATCAGAACTTTTCTGCTCTTGATTTGTCCAAGAACAGATTGTAGTTTTCTCAAATCAATTAATTACTTTAAATTACTTGCCAGATGACTTCTGCAAATAAGTCTGGCTTTGGGTCTGGTTCACAAGCAGTTCAGTGTTGTGTACTACACATAAATGCTGAACTGTGGGATGGGACAGGTCATTCACCAAGGGAGTTTGGTATTTTAGTTTGGCACATGAAATATTTTAACTTGTTTTCATTGCCAAATGTCTGTGGGTAACATTAAATTGTCCTCTCTCCAATTCTCTCCAACACTCCTGCCAGTAAACTCCTCATTCCACCAAACAACCTTGCCAGTAAATTAAAATTCACTAGAATAACCAAGAGAAAAGGCCATAAACAGGATTTAAGTAGAAACAACTTGATTTTAAATTCAGAATGAATACACATGACCATATTTTTCCATTAGTTTTCATGTTACACCAATTAATTCCTAAAAACTTCAACCATCTTTCCTAAAATAATCCCAGGTGGTTCAATAAAATCCAGTGGAAACGGAAGAGCGAACTGGGCATGAGCTGTTGAGTGCTGGGAATCCTTTAAATTATTTCTAACATGGAAAGTTTTGGAAAGGAGGAGTATTCACTCCATGTACAGATTGGAAGAAGGTCTCTTTGCATATGGTTTCCTCTGTAATAGCAGCTTGTTTCCCATAATAAAGCAAAAGATTTAATAAAAAAGTAATAATGGCTTACATTGGCAAACAGTGAAAACAGCTGTGTTTTTGCGAAAAACAATAAAATCAGTTTGTTTCCTCCAGTAGGTTGACTTTTTGAGACTTTTCTAAAGACCCTTTGGTTTTATCCCTCGGTGAAGTTATTTTAAAGGGTCTAATGAGAAGGCCAGCTCCAGCTCATTACAAGGTTTGTGTGTGGGGAGAGGCAGGTTTCTCTTTCCTGCAGACTCTCCAAGCAGCCCTGGGGGAAGGTGAGGGAAACCCTTGGCCAGTCCCAGGCCCCACCCAATCCCCCTGGGACACAAGCCCTGGTGACACACTGTTGGCTATGAATTTTCTGCATATAGTCACCAGCTTGTGGGTTAGATGTGTCTGGAGCTCTTTATTAAAGCAGCAATCTCATTACATGATTGAGACAATAGGATGATGACAGCAGCTCAGGTCCCCCAGCTGTGCCCAGAGATTCTGCTGTTACAGTACATTTTAAAAACTCAACAGCATAAAGAAAAAGCTTACAGACAGTGCTTTTTAGCCAACCACTAAAAGTACACCTACACCAGCTTAGATTAATGCATGCTTACTCCTACACAATGCCCGCTTGTAAGCATTCTAGTTACAATGCACAGTACTTCATTATGTAAGCTTAAAACTTTCTAGTATCTTGCTAGATATATTTTTCTGCCATCCTAAGGCAGAATTGGATTATCCAAGCTCAAAACACTAGCTATTGTTTCATGCCCTTGCTTGCTATCTATTGTAACTCTTCTACTTTCCATCTTTGCAGCTGCAGCTTAATTCTAAGTTGTCTGTCCTATTCTGTTTCTGAGGCCTTCTTTTACAGCTTTCCCCAAAACCACTAACTTTTAATAATTCCCACAATTCCCCCCCTCAGTACAACCAAAAAGAAACTCTCTTTGTCTCTTATTAACCACTGAGGTTGCAGCAAGACGTGGATATGAAGGCTCACATCCTCCCTGCCAACTCACAGGACCCTTGCTGCCTGTAGCTGAAGAAATCCTACTGTTGCCACAGCTCAGAGCTGCTGGTATGAACAAGCTATGGTGGCCACTGCCATTTAAATTGTCTGGCATCGGAGACCTGCTTGGATGGTGTCAGGCAATTGGTTTTAGTCCAAGCCTGGCAAGCCCCTGAATCACTTCCGCACTTCAGCTTGGACTTTCCAGGGCTGATTTGTTCCAGTTTTATCAACACGCAGACCTGGAAGAGGAAACTATTGAATTAATATCACAATTAAAATTCAATCAGTGCAGCACTCAGTTGAAATCCCTGAGTCAGCACATTAAGTCGTGAAATCAAATTATGAGGTATTAGAGTAGGAGCTGATTGTTGCAGTCGTGTCTCAGTAAATTTAATGGGGAAAAAAGCTTTGCAGTGCTGTCAGTGCAATGCGCTGGTATACTGCTGGTATAATGCACATGTGTCCATATGACTTTGATGGTTATAATTCTCTTCTGATTTAAGGCAACTTTGAGGCAGTAGAACAATCAGAAAACGCATCAAGGATGTTCATGTCCATACGAGATACAAAACATTTTGCATTTTACAATTTTGATTTATCAAAGACTTTCAGTGTTGACTCTTGAAGTGTCACATAATTTCATGAGTGAAGATGCAATGAAGTGACTCTCCTGAAGCAGAAGGACTGTCCTTCCTTCCTGCTGGGTAGATAGGCCTCTGTCCCTGCATCCCCAGTCCTTGTATCCCTGAATTCGTCCCTGGAAGTATTCGAGAAACTGCTGGATGTGACACTCAGCACTGTGTTTTATTTTACAAGGTGGTCAGTCAAGGTTGGACACGGTGACTTTGGAGACTTTTTTCAGTCTAAATAACTCTGTAATTTTGTGACCCCTGTACCATCCTGGCTGTGGCTGCCCCTGGATCCCTGGAAATATCCCAGGCCAGGTTGGACAGGGCTTGGAGCCTGGGGCAGTGAAAGGCGTCCCTGCCATAGCAAGGGTGGAAGGAGATGACCTTTAAGGTTCCTTCCAAATCGTTCCATGATTCTCTGACACTTCTGCTCTAAAAGTGTGGCCATGAGCCTGCAGACTCATGCAGATCACCAGCAGATCATGGGAGCTTTCTAATATCTGACTTAGAGAAAGAAGTAAATCTATGTTAGGACAGAGTGATCATTACAGTCTCATAAACAGAGGTGTTAAATTCACAATTTTGCTATGGTGTCTATGAAAAATGAATTTAAAAAAAATAAACAGGAATCTAAAGGAAACACAAAGTTTCTGCAAAACATTTTCTAGTGCCCCAACTAGCTTGGTTTTCTAGTAAAGAGGATTTAAACCCCCTCATATAAAATTTTTCAGCAGCCCACCTGAAATCAGAGCACACCCAGAACTCAGATTTTTTTTTTTTTTTCCTCACTATCTTTTTCTCCACCAATTACTGTCTCCCATGACCTTTGGTAGGCTAAATACTCTAAGGATGTTAAAAACTTTTCTGAGATGTTTTAACTCAACACCTTATGAAGGCAAGTCACACATCCATTTTGGGAATAAAAACAAGACATCCGTTTTTGGGGTTAAAAGCTTATTTTTAGAGATCGGCTGTGGTTTCAAATAGGAAATGTTCTTGTATTTGTCTAGTGGAAAATTTCCCTGTTCATGGCAGGGGGGACTTGAACTAGATGATCATTAAGGTCTATTCCAATGCAAACTATTTTATGATTCTGTTATTCTATGGCTCTGATTTTATCAGATGCAATGACTGCTCATAAAGTTTTCATATTTTGTAGCCAACAGATTTTTTTTTAGGGAAAGTATGGCTGATTTGTGTTTAATTTGCGGAATAAGTTAAAAGAGAAAAAAAAAAAAAAAAAGGCTGGAAAATCTAAAAGAAAACAATTTTTTAAAAAAACAAATTAAATTTTGAAGTTTTTCTAATAGCTGGTGTTTGAAAAGGTTTAAAAATAGCCTTCTTCCCCTTCAGGTTTCCATTCTCAAAGTACTATTTCTTCCCTAGATCTTGAGGAAAAAAAATAAAAATAAAGAAGATTATTTCTATTTTCTGCAGAAAACTAGTATCCTTCCAGCTAGCACTATCCTTCTTGGATCAGAAGAAAGAGTACTTTCTCTCTTCTAGGCCTGGTTGATAGAAAATCTTGCGATTTTTTTTAAGACTCTAGGCCTAAGGTCAGTCTCTCACACTGAGTGTTGGTCTCTTTTCCCAACTAACAAGGGACAGCACTAGAGTAAATGACTTCATGATGTGCCAGGGGAGGTTTACATGAGACAATAGGAAAAAAATTCCTTCATGAAAAGTCCAACCCTGGCATGGGCCACCCAAAGAAGGGATGGAGTCACCATTCCTGAAGATCCAAATGTGTGAATGTGGCACCAGGGTCAGTGGTGGCCTTGTCAGTGCTGGGACAATGGTTGGGCTTGATGGTCTTGCAGGGCTCTTCCAGCCTCTAAGGTTCTGTGATTCTCTATTTTAATTAATTATTCCCATTCCTCCTGCCCCTCCAAGGGGGCAGATGGACCCTTGAAGAGCCTGTACTGCACCAAGTTCCCAGGCAGGTGAGGGTTTCCTTCTCAGCACATGCAAGAGGCTTTAAGAAGAGCTCCACGTCTCTCACTTGGCTTTGTTCCGCACTCCTTAAATATAAGTGTTTCCATTTGAAGTTTCTCAAGAGTGAGATGATGCTCTGGCTCCAATACCAACTGTTTTATCAAGTCAGGTTTATGTTTTAGTGATCATCAATGAGCAAAAAATCCAAGACAAAAACCAGCAGAAAGCAAAATTTTCTAAGGGAGAGAGAATGACTTGAGATTGATGATTTATTTCCATGTCAGAAGGATGTGGTGAAAATCCCAAACTCCAGTCTTCCCATGGATGTTGCATCACTGCTTTGTTTTCCCTCTGTGGGAACGGGGTCCAGGGTGCACTGGTGCAGTGTCACCAGGTCCTGGGCTCTGCAGTGACAGGTAACACAAGGATCCCAAAACCACATTCTCCTGCTAAAGAAGGAATGAGTAAAGGAAACACCTCTTGGCCTCCTACCAGAAGTGACAGGATTGTGCTCTAATTATCTCAGTGTCCAGTTCATCAGCATTCCCTGGTAAAAATATTACAAGGATCTTAGTTTTGGCTTCACCTGACACAACCAAAACCAACCTACTTTCCCTGGGACCAGCTCCCTAGCCACCTTTCTGCGCTTTGTTGACAACTTTGACACTGTTTCTGTTTTGAGGCTCATGCAAACACCAAGAGCAGATTTGACAAGAAGGATCTTCCCCAGAGAATAATGTTAGGAATGACAGGAGCAATTTCTGTGTATGCAGGGGAGATTTCTTGTGCCTTGTTGAAAAGATGAAAGACAGGAAGACTGTCATTTCAAAACAAAAAGAGCAACCTCAAGTAGCACACCAACAGCCATGTGGTTCCACCTCCTGTTGCAACTATTTTTATCACCACTTTATGCTCCATTGACCAATGGATTTTTTTTCCAGCTTTGCACTTTTATATATATTATCCATACACACAGGACTATTATTTTTATCTTCATCATTACATAGTGCTGCTTTTTGTGCCATTTAGATGTGAACCTCATTTGAACCCTAAAGCCCCATTTTGTGACACACAAAAATACTGTCATTTACATTCTGTGCCAAAGTATTATATAAAAAGCATCAAACGGGAGGAGAGGCAGGAAGCTGGGAGTAAAGATATATAGTCAGCAAAGTATATAACTTCTGGCATATTACTGCTTAATCCTAACATAATTATTCTCATCCTTTTATTTGATTAACTTCTAATAGTTCCTCTTGGTGTTAAAGGTCCCAGTCTGATCATTTGATTTTAGTGTCTGCTATAATTACCGATAATGTTCTTTGCAAGACAATTTAATGATAACCGCATAATGGCCTATATGAAGAAAGCTGCAGGGTTTCAATGCTTTTGAGTAATATAAAATACATTAGACTAACACAAGCTATCAACATGACAGGGAATGTTTGATTTACACCAAGGACTACGTTATAGAGTTGTGGATTTTTTTTTTCCCTTCTTCCTTTTTTTTTCCCTTCTTTCTTTTTTTTTTTTTCTTTTGCAACCGTTTACAATAAATGACAGAACAGTTGGACAATCTGCAACTTGCTGAGAGCAATAAAATGTAGCACAAAGTTAGAAGTGACACGGAGCCAGGCCCAGAGAGCTGTGCTGAAGCATCCAGACAGACTGGTGTGGCAGCAGGGCTTGCTTTGTCCTTACTAGAGGATGCTACAGGGGCAGACTCCTCAATGTCTTTTAAAACCAAACTTAGCCAAAGTTTCTAACCTCACATATCTTTCCTGGATAAACGTGTGGTTTACATATCCAGGAGGGTTTGCCTCTGCATTTAAAGTCACTGAACAACATGCAACTTGCCCCAATATTTATTGACAGGTCTTTGCCTCCTTTTCCCAGACCTGACATAAAAAGAATTTGACTTCAGCCCAGACAGCCTGACGTTTGCATTCATGTTTTGTTTCACACTGTCGCATTTTCACAGCTAAATACTACACTGAGCTAACTGGTTCAAGCTTAGCAAACACTCCTTCGCACGAAATTAAACAATCGCTCACGGTTTTGGCAAAATGCAGCATAATTCATGGTGTGCACGCAGGAGAGAAAATTTCCTGTCAAAAAAAGGTTAGCAGTGGACATATTACATTTGCTGCTCTTTTTTATTCCAGGATAATGGCATTTGGACAAAAGTAGGCCTGTCCTGTTTATAGTGCTTTATGCCCCATTAGTATTATTGCAAGTCTCTGGACTCACATGTAAAAGCACTTAATCAAAGGCAATGGGTTGAAAATCATGTCCCAGCACTTCTCATATTTGATTCGTTCCTCCCAGATAGAAAGAAGTAAAAAACACATTACTAGCATCAAAACAGCACATGCATTATCTGCTAAGCAGTTGAGAAGCTATCATTGGGTTTTATCCCTTTGGGTACTAGGACGGACAGGAATTTTCCCCATTCATCCATTCATAGATCTGAGACTGCTATTTTTCATTTTTCTTCCTCTGACAGACAATCCTTTCAGTTTTTTCATAGATCTCTATTTTAAAGACATCTTCATGTCACTTATTTTAATTGCAGGCTGCAGGCACCAGGTCTGAAAAAGAAAAAAATAAAAAAAGGAGAAAAAGGAAAAGAAAAGGAAGCTTTAGAAAGACAATATTTGAAGTAGTGGTAGTTTTATGAAGATCCTCCAAGGATTTTCTCTGAGACAAACCTAATAATGGGAGAGGAACATATCTTAAGGGGAGAATTAATTTATACATTTAATTACTTGGGATCCACTCCACTTCTTGACGATGTATTTCGATTCTCCACGAGAGCCCTGGCTACAGCTCGGTGGGGATCAAGGGAGTCAGGAAGAGGGGTGAGCCCAGTCCAGGGCTGCTGCAGCATGGCAGTATCGATCCAGGTGCACCTGTCTGCTGCTCGGGGAGGTGCTGATGGGTTTGTCCCTCCCTTTCTCCGAAGAGGAGAGCGACACTAGACCCGTGTCCAGGGAATTTACAGCCTGCAGAAACGCCAGGCAGCCTGAGCACAAAGGAGGGCAAGGCGGCCGTGAGGTGAGGAGGTGGCTGGATGGGATGGATGGGTGGAATGAGGTGGGTGGATGCCTAAACCATGCATGTTGCAAAACTCCACCAGATCCTGGGAAACTGAGTGGCAATTGCAATTTTTGATGCCATTCCTACTGTTCTAAAACGAAGAGTTTTATTTTATTTAGGCACAGCTAAAGCAGGGGGGGATTTGAACCTGAGATGCTCTGCAGAAGCAGAGTGAACTCCGTGTTTTTTAGAGCTGTAACTTTTTACTTTGGGGGAAGTAATGGTGGTTTGCAATAGGGATAAAAGTAGGCTCTACCCAGGGAAAAGAAGAAAGAAATAATTCAGAATAATCCACAAAGCCAATAAATGTTCCCAGCTTCATAACTCTCACTGAACAATTTTTAGGTTTCAAGGGCTGAAATAACTTAGCCTCATAAAATCACCGAATGGTTTGGGTTGGAAGCTCATTGATTCCACTCCTGCCATGGGCAGAGACACCTCCCGTTGTCCCAGGATGCTCCAAGCCCTATCCAGCCTGTCCTTGGACATTTCCAGGGATGCAGGGGCAGCCCCAGATGCTCTGGGCACCCTGTGCCAGGGCCTGCCCACCCTCCCAGACAGCAATTCCTGCCCAATAGCCCAGCTGTGCCTGCCCTCTGGCACTGGCAAGCCATTCCCTGGCTGCTGTCCCTGCAGCCCTTGTCCCCAGTGCCTGTGCAGCTCTCCTGGAGCCCCTTTAGGCCCTGCCAGGGGCTGCCAGCTCTCCCTGCAGCCTTCTCTTGTCCAGGGGAGCACCCCTAGTCTTAACTTGATAATACTTACTTATGCACTGTCCTTTCTGTACAGCCCCATCCCCACAGCTGGTTTTGCAGAAAGATTTCTTTCAAGAAGAAAAAAAATCCCTGGGCAGGATCTTTGCTTTGAAAAGTGTTGTGCTTCCTGTACAGCTCCAAGCACATACAGGTTTGTTAATAAAATGCAAATAACTAAAGCTCATCAGTGACAGTTTCATGGTTGATTTGTACAGACACATCACTTTTTTTTTCTCCCTTTGTTTTTTTCTTATGAGATAAACAAAATGAAGACAGAAAAATTATACATTTCCGTTTTCCTCCCCAGTGAAATCTTTTGTGGTTCACTGTCCAGTCCTTCAGACTCAGGATCTTTTTCAATACTAATGAAACTCAAAGCACAGACATAATTTAGTTGTAATAAAATATTAATATATATCAATACATTATATTTATAATATTGATAATTTGTTTAGGGTACTTTATAGTTACAGGTTTTTTGTTTCCTTCTGCCAATATCTAAAGGAATTCAATGGCCAGCTAAAAGAAAAATTATTTTTCTGGAGATTTGGGAAGGCAATGACACATTGGGGAGGTTTCCCAGAGAAGCTGTGGCTGCCCCATCCCTGGAAATGTTCAAGGCCAAATTGGGCACGGCCTGGAGCAACCTGGGATGGTGCAAGGTAGTGGTGTTGGAAGTAGGTGGTCTTTAAGGCCCCCTCCAACCCAAGCCATTCTATGATGTAAACCTCCCCTGTACCCTTTTCACTTTGTGAGCAGATGGAATACCTGAGCCACTTGTCTGAGGATGTGGAGTTTTCTAGAAGAAATGGTAGTCCCTGATGTCAGAGTCAAGATGGTGCAAACATTTTCCCCTGCTACCTAAAGGCAGAAACTTCTGGACCCAGAACATGTGGTGTGCATGTAGTACATCCTCTGTACAAGACCCATTAGCTGTTTATTCTGATATGTGCCCAGCTCACCCTTGAGCTGGCACTGGCATATCCTTTGAGATTTCCCCTTCCATGAAATACCAGTGGTGTTGACAGTATCTCTTTTCTTCCTTGGTCTGAATAATCCCAATTTTGGGCCAGTGTTGTGGTTTGAAAGACAGGTGTCTGCTAGGGAAGGCAGGAGTCTCCCTTGGAATGGAGAATTTAAACCCCCTCCCTCCCAATTATTATGACTTTGAAATTAAGGGGCTCTCAAGCAAAGATATGGGAATAGGAATAACAGTTCTTTATTAGGGGAACTAAAATAAACAATAAAACCAAAACACATGCAGGATTACAAAAGAAAACAAACAAACAACCAAACAAGCCCACTGACAGAGTCAGGATCCAACCTGCCCCCCTGTGGGTCAGGGTGTTGGTGGCAGTGCCATTCCATGGTGGCTGCAGTCCCAATGGCAGATGTGGCTCTGTTGAAGTGATGCTCCTGGAGAAAAGTGGAGGGTTTTATTTTGCTGAAGGTCCAGTGGTGGTAGATGGGCCTGGTCATCCTCTGGGAATCCAGTGGAAAGGCTGTTTGGTGTTCCAACTCCCAGATTTTTATCCAGGTAGGAATACTTGGCTCCTCCCCCTGACTGGAGCATTTCCCAGTGGGATGATGGAATTCTCTCAGTGACACTCACTGGCCCATGAGCAGAAGATCTCTCCCTGGAGGGAGGCTGGGTTGTGGAAGAGATCAGAAAACTGACCCAGCAGGTTTATTGACAGTTGCCATTGACAGATGATTGCAGCACCCCCACACACCCCAGTTTCATTAGATGGGGATGGAATACAGAGTTTGGGTAACATTTTGCACTGCAACCCATTACAGCCAGCTAGCAAAGAAACAAAAGCTGCATTTATAGCACAAGTCCAATCCTTTGTGCATGCAGCACAGCCACAGCCTTGTATTTGTTCTTTATTCTCTCTCCCCTTCTAACAGAGCCTAATGTCTTATTTACTTTTTTGACCTCTGCTGCACATTGAGCTGTCAGTAGCAATGCCTAAATCTTGTCCCAGTGAGTTACGACTAATTCAGAACCCATCAGCATGTACAAGTAGTTTAAACTGTTTTCCTTCTAGTGTGCATTACCTACACACTGCCTCTCTTTCTCATCTGCCACTGAACTGCCCAGCTGTAATTTGGTAGAGCCTTCCAGCAAACCTCTTTCATCTTCACAAGCCTTAGGACGCCTGAGTGGTCCGCACAGGAATCTAAGAAGAAGACAAAGCAGGAAGAGGTTATTATTGCCAACAAAGAGGATTTTTCTCCCCTTAATGCTGCTCTGACACAAATTTCTGGCACAGCCAGCAGCCTGGTCTAGTGGAAGTGTGCCTGCCCATGGCAGGGGAGTCAAGAAGACCTTTAAAAGTCACTTCCTATACAAATCATCTATGATTCTGTGACTGCAATAGTTGTAAAGTTATTGCCAGACCAATGTCAGACCAGATTTGTTGCTCTTCAGGATGATCATTAGGAATTCCTTCAGGGCTGTGGCATTGTCTTCTTACTTCTGTTGATGTCTTTGTACCTCTCTGTTCTTCCCAGAAATGCATTTTAATTTCCAGTCACTCTTTGCAGCATGTTGGGTCCACTCGTGGGATTCAGGCTTTCTTTGGATCTAGCAGTCACAGCTTCCACTGCAAGCAGACTGATTTAGAGGGTGGAACCCCTGAAAGGGGATGTCAAAGAGGAAGACAGGAAATGCTTTCCATGGAGTTTTCTTCACTGTCTGGAGGAAAAATCTGAATAACCACATACTCTGACATTAGAGGCAGTTGAGAACTTTTCACAGAATCACACGGTGATTTTGGTTGGAAGAGGCCTTCAAGATCATCTCATTCCAGCTCCCCTGCCAAGGGCAGGGACAGCTTCTACTAGACAAGGTCGCTCAGAGATGAAAACTTTTTTGTTGATAACAGAGGACCACCTTCCTACAGTTATTTTCTGTTTCTTAAGTCTGCGACTGCCCCTTACCCCTTCTGAGCTTTTATCTTGGTTAATGTCAAGATAAATTCTGAGAAATTTGTGACTGGAAAATCTTCAGATCAGTCAGGCTGAGGAACATGGCTGCAAGGAGGTCTTGAGCAAAGGAACTTGTTTGTTCCAATAAAGTTGAATTCAAAGAGGAACCCAAAGAGAACAGTAAGGTTACTTGAAAGGTTGCTCCAAAGAGTTGTTGGTAATGAAGTATGGCAGAAAGAAGTTGCGACTGGAGTGGTTTTGGGTTGGGCTGACACAAATATTTTGTCAGGACAAGGCTGAAGCCTTGGGCAGTAGTCCACCCAGCCTGTTGGATGTATCCCACTTGGACACATCTCTGGCATGTTGAGTTGCTATCAAAGCAACTTCACACTCCCAATGCCTCAGCAGAGGATATATAAATTTCTCTTCTCCTGTGGTAGCAAAGCATCCTCTGGAGATGCAGAGGCAACTGAGCTACCTTCTGCACAGCCTGGATGGTTATGCAGACAGGAGATCATTAAGAGATTCCTTACACATATCCTAATTAAAAACTCTGCAATGCAAATAGGAAGATAAAGGGATTTCTGACAATAAGCAGGATGAAGTGCCACTCAAGCACTAATTAAATATGATGGCGGTTAATCAGCATGGAGTGTCTTCCAACAATTTGCTAATGATAATGGTGGATTGACCTTGAAGGCTCTTGGAAATGTTTTCCAGAAGTCCTTTCAAATGTGTCAATAACATTGTTGAAAGTAGGTGACACTCAATAAAAATGATTTTTTTTCTTTCTAGGATTTATAACAGGGTTCATCAGGTCTTCAGCTCCCAGGTGTATTTGAAGGTTCAACTCTATCCAGAAAATTGGCTTCTTTGTTCATCCTGGGAGGATGATTCCTGCTTTGGTTTACCTCTTTGCTCTTTGCACATATTGAAAGATGATTTGCCTGTTACACATCACAAGCTGATCCTCAAAAAGCTTCACTACTACCTGAAAGGGAACTGGACATCAGGATGGTTCCAGAACCTGCAGCACAGACAGATGAGGTTTCATTGCAAATTCCTTAATGCAAAATCATGCATAAAGGGGTTAAAGAGATGTCACAGTGGGAATTTCGCATGAAACTCCCATGATTTCAAAATACGAAAAGAGGTAAAACATTTGAGTGCCCAGCTCAAAATCTGTATGGAGTAAATGACAGTGCCAGTATTTATATTGTAGGTTCATCAATCAATATCTTTAACAATAGGCAATTAATCAATACCTCTAACAACCCTGGGAGAGGATGACATCTCTGGTAAATCTGGATGTTATGCTATAGATCCATGTCTTAAATACTCATCCCTCTGTTACAGCTGAAGTATTTGACTGAATCCTGGAAGGTGCTGAGCACCTGCAGTTTTCATGAGGTGAGTGCATTCTCTGAAATCTCTGTTTTCTTGCTGGGAAGTAGGAATGTGTGTTTTTCCTATTGGCAAATAAAATTCAAACAGATTTTGTTGACCTCTTCCTGATGAGTACACGGGTGGCACTGGACTTCAGAGAGGACATCTCTGCTGAGTTCATTCTGCTTCTCTATAGGGACAGTGTCTATTGAGTTTATTTCACAGGTAGATATGTAGGTGTTTTCCCACTAGAATCTGTTTCAGCATCCTTAAGGAGGACAGGCAGCCACCCCCAGGCTGTTTTCAGCACTACTTACAGCTAATTCAGAACACAACCCACGGCATCCACTGGCAACATCATCCCTGATTAATCCAAATTCTTTATCAAGATGCTCTGTACTGTGTGAATATCTTACAGAACACTCTTGTACACAACATAAGCCCATTAAAATGATGGTCTGATTCTCTAAAGGTTTGGCTATATGGCTTCCCATAAAAAGTTTCATAAACCACCCACAATCAGCCGCCTTAATCCTCAATTCCTAAAAGCATATTGTGCACAGAGTGACACACTGAAAAATGAGAGGAGTTCTCTGGGCACAGCACCAGAACTCAACTGCTAATTGTGGAAATAAATAACAACAGCTCCTAGAGGCCCAGTGTTTGGGTTGTTTGGTTGGTTGTTTGTTTATCCTCCCTACCAGCAAGATTTCTCCATGGGTGGAATATGGAAGTATGAAATGAAACAAACAAACAAGCAAACAACTCTCTCTCTCCTGCATAAGTTTGATTAAATGCAATATGTTGTGAGTGGGTTTGAGTGTTTTTTTTACACTGGGAAGGTCATCAGGAAATGGAAAAATCAGGCAATTTAGAAACTGAAATTCTCCCTTACACAGCCATCCAGCAGCGGCCAGCAGCTTGATTCTTCTGCTAAATATGACACCCAACAGTGACAGAACATTGCAAAGGATGCATGGCTGGCAAGGAGATGTTCTACAAATCTGGTTCTGCAAATCCTTCTCCATTCATAGCCTGGACTCTGTTCTAGCTCCAGCTGGCTGCTGAACAGTCATCCTGATGAAGCCTGTGGTTCCTCTAGTACTGATTTTTGTGAGTGTGCTAAGACTTCTGGCTTTTTTGTAAGTGTCAGGGACAGCAACCTCAGAACTATAGACTGGTTTGGGTTAAAAGTGACTTCTAAAGGTCACCTACTCCAACCTCCCTCCCATGGGCAGGGACACTTTTCACTATCCCAAGTTGCTCAAAACCCCTGGCCTGGCACTGGAGTCTTCCAGGGATGAGATTTCTACCATGTCTCCAGGAAATCTGTGTCAGCCCCTCATCATCATCACAGGAAATAATTCCTTACTGATATCTAATCTAAACCTGCCCTCTGTCAATTCAGAGCCATTTTCTCTTGCCCAAAGTCCCTCTTCAGGGCACTGTCAGGGTTTTTGAGGTCTCCTTGGACCCATCTTTTCTCCACCCTGAACAGCCCCAGCTGTTCCGGCCTAGCTCCTTAACAGACATGCCCCAGTCCTCCGACATTCCAACAATTTATTTTCCAAGGATAAGGAGTAGCAAGAACTGCTGCAACTAATTCTTGATGGAGCTCTTTTTTTTTCACCTTGGTACCATGGGGGCATTTTTAGGGGAAAACCACAACCATGTCCCCATGCCCTGCACAGTGATAATGTGGCAGAAAACAGAGTTTAGCTGAAGGAATCTGTTTTACTACTGTCCACAAATCACAGTCTCAGAGATGTTAGCTGAGAAGGAGAAATTTTGATTTTGGATGTCAAATTTTGGCACTGTTAATAAAAGCAAACCTCCCCAGCAGCAACAATGTAAGATAACTAGCAGCAGATGCCTTGGAAGGGGGCAATGATTTTCCATACACCAAATTAATATTGAACATTGAAGTTTTCTTTCATGTCCGGGGTGTCAGCCATCAGACTTTTCCCCTCATATTTCACATTTATTTTATGTGTTATGCAGAAGGTCTGACATTACACAAAAGGCAGATAGAGTTTAGTGAGGTCCAGCTGGCAGTTCCTTAAAGCCCTGCTAGTTAGAGACTTTTGAACTTCACTTCTGAGTATATCCAAGGGAACTCTGCCATTAAAAGATCAGCCCAATACCCATTACAGCTTTTGAGTCTGAGTTACCAGGTTTTACCAGGAAAGAGAAATAATTAAAAAAAAAAAAAAAAAAAAAGAAACCACTCAAGTTTTCCATTTAAACATTCCTTGTGGAGCACAAACATCAGTGTAAAGCGGGTCTTCAGAACAATATATATTGTTTTAATCTTAGTTCCAAGTACTAGAACCTTGTTCTGCATGGAAGAGAATACCATGAATAGGCCAGGTTGCATTAGTGAGTGGGTCCCATCTGTCTCCTGCTACAACTCAATTTGATTTCATTCATTCTCCTTTGTCTCTTTCACTTTGGAGCAGACTTCTGAGAATCTCACAACAGGCACCAGGGCAACTGCTTAGTGTTCAAAATTGCTATTAAGAATCCACAGAGGTATCTCACAAACAATAGGACTGGCCACTTTCTCCAGGTATCGTTTCATCAGGCTCTTTAGAACCCCAAATAAAAGGAAAAGACATTTCAAACCGTTATTTAGTGAGGTTAAAATATCTGTACTGCTTGCATCTGGCCAGTGTCAATGGGATTGTAAGGGTTTCTTTTAGCTTTTACTTGCTCTTTCCTTGCGACAATGGTAAGAGGGTATAGATGTAGAGGGAGCTATTCTGTCTTTGTTTAAATTTTAAATAGGCCATAGAAATGCTGTTCAGTAGAATTTGATTAAAATTGGACTGAACAAAAACTCTTTCCATTTTTACTCATGTACACGAGCACTGCATATCATTTAATGGAGGCATTATTTATGTAACACTCAGTCTGTAATATGCATATTCAGAAATGTAGATGGAAAATCAGTTTTCCACTGACATGATTCTGAAGTAACTCCAAGTAACTCCATCTCCTTTGCCCTTTATGTTAGCACCAGCAAGTAACACAGAAAATTGAAACTTAATGTGGAGAACAGAAATTGGGAAGAACAAAAGGAAACTGCTCCTACTGAATCCCATCAACTCAGCAAAGTGTCTTAGAAATCCCTGGAAGGGATTGTAGGGAACAAGATAATGATTTTTTTAGGATGGTCCACAGGGTATATGGCAATGTAGACACTGCATCACTCCTTGCCAGGGTTTGAGGCTACTTTAGTTACATCTGGATTTCACCCTGGAAGAGGGGGTTGTGCACCCCAGAGGGGGGAAAAGATGAGTCTGTGTTTTCACAAGTTTTCTGTCTGGGTTTTAATCCTGTGTAGTTTGCTGCTCTCCTTATCACTCTTTACAGGACGTCTCTTCTAATGACCTTCTTGGTCTCTTGCTTAAAAACATAATGAGTAGAAAACTCTTAACAGGTGAAAAATTCCAGCTGCTACCAGATGTGAATGCAGGGAATACAGCAAGAAGAGTATTGGTATTAAATACTGGATGATGAATGTGTGGCAGTTGTGTTCATGTGCAGGACACAATATCTGGAAAATGTGAGATTTTTTTCCATTAATCATGTTAGTTCTTCAACTAAAAAGCTGCACACAGACCTGCAAGGATCTCTGGGATCCCTGAAACTCAAAAAGGAAAGAAGGAACAACCAGCTCAAAAATTATGTGAAACTAAGTGGGAGATTGTCCCATGATTGCTCAGAAACCTGTAGGGTGACATACATTTAAGTGAATATCACTGACTCATTAGCCCCAGTCAACAGAAGATTCCAAGTTTAAACTACCCACAGATCTCCATGGTGTACACTTAATTTTAAAACAATTAAAACAGCTGGATGGGTAGTTGAACAGCAGTAGAGGGCATAGAATCTGCAAGATCACTGTTTATTTTTTAAGGAACTATCAGTCCCTGTCAGAGGGAAGTTTTTCCTGTAACAGACTGTCTTATAAAAATGAGAACATATGGGAAGCCAGTATTTTATGGTTTAACAGCTTTTTGATGTGGATGAGGCCCCATCCACTACAGTCCAGGAATAATGAATACCCAGCAAGGCTTGCCTTGCTCTGTGGGCGACTGGGGTGGATTACTGGAGGAAGGTGGTCCCTATGGCTTGTAGCCCTCTCCCCACCCCTAAAACCTTCATTGCCTGAGATAAGCTTTGCACTGCAGAAAAGGCAGCAACCCCCAGCCCACACTGCCCTGAGCTGGCATCACCCTGATGCAGCTCCCAGTCCAAACTCAAGGGCTCGGGTGGGCACCTGACCTGGCAGCCTTGCTAATGTTGTGTACAATCTGTTCTGTGCACAAGTCTGCTGGGCAGTGGCTGAGGGAGATGGGGAAGGGTCTGGAGCCCCAGAAGGGGCTGAGGGAGCTGGGAAAGGGGCTCAGGCTGGAGCAAAGGAGGCTGAGGGGGGCCCTTGTGGCTCTGCACAACTCCCTGCCAGGAGGGGACAGCCGGGGGGGTCGGGCTGTGCTCCCAGGGAACAGGGACAGGAGCAGAGGAAACGGCATCAACCTCTTTCAGTGGAGGGTATGGGGAAATTTCCTTCATGGATAGGGCTGTCCAGCCCTGTAACAAGATTTCCAAAGAAGTGGTAAGGTCTCCATTCCTGTAGGCACTCAAAAGCTGTGTGGATGTGGATGTGTGGGACATGGGTTAGTGGTGGCTTTGGCAGTGCTGGGGGAATGGTTGGACTCCATGGTCTTAGAGGGCTTTTCCAACCTCAAAGATTCTGCGATTCGATCTGATATATCCTTTGTTTTATGAAGTAAGGCTAGACCTGCAAATTGTCCCTCCAGCCCTTGTCACTGAGGTGAAAACATGAAGGCAAAAAACACCCACCCACTCTTTACAATGGGAACAATATCACCCATTCTTCTTGAAAAGTTCAAGCCTCTTTTATACAACAGGAAAGTGAGCTTAAGCTCACTTTGATTTAGCCAACTGGTTTCATCCAGACTGCTGAATTTCAGGTTTGTGCCAGAAATGTCACAAGTCACCTCCTCTGCTGAGTTTTCAAAGCTCTTCTCAGCCATGCCTACTTGATTGTTGGAGAAAGCAAGGCAGGTTGATGTGATTTTTCCCAAGCCAGCAGTAGGGCAGAGGAGGATACAGCACAGCTTTTGAGGACAAAACCACAGTTTTGGCTTGCAAAGAATCATCTCCCATCAATATTTTGCCACCTCAAATTTCCCTACTGTATATTTACAGCTTTACAGGTGAACCTGCCCTGAGCTTTATTTCCTTCTTCCAGATTTAATCTTTTTTTATTAAGACTATTTAGCACAGATCTATGTATCAACCCTATAATGCCCTGCTGACACACAAAATGTCAACACATCAAGTTAAAGTGCTGGAGCCACAATTTTCCAGTGGCTTTTTGAAATGATAACAAGCGACACTTATCATTTGCCACCCAATCCACTCATGCAATAAGCAAAAAGCCAAGCAAACTGCTTTTTTTCCTGCATAAAGCAGTAATTTGTGTGGCAGAGTCAGACCAGCTCAGGCTGCACAGGGAATGAAGATCAAAGGGGAAATTCACCTGCCTGTCTTGTTTGCTATTGATCTGAATCGTAGCCACTTTATCAGTAGCACTTTGCCATCACCCCTCAGAGATCAGAACCTCCTATATCTTCCCAGCTCTTTTATTTATAGAACCATTTAATAAATACATTTTCTTTCCCTGGTCTCCTCTTTTTTTGTGTGTGTGTCTGTGTGTGTGTGTGTTCTGTTTTGTTTGACCAGCAGAAACAAAGGGTTGCCCTCAGTGTCAAGGAAAAAGAAGGGTATATGGCCCCAATTCAGCAAAGCATGTAAATACGTGCTTGGTTTTTAACAGGGCAACAAACATGTGCCCTTCCTCTTAGAGGCATGTAAATGTGTGTGGGGTTTTGAAATGTAGCTGCAAGACACAGAAGCAGATGTCACCAGGGGAAGGGATTGGTCATCTGAATATTCATTTTCCATCTTTGCTTCCTCTTTCTTCCTCTAGTTCATTACTGGTAATAACTGGGGTGATTGGGGCAGAGCAAACCATCTCCTGATGAAAGGCAAGGAACTATGAACCCCGAATGCCTATTTGCATTACCCTTTAAATGGTAAAAGGGACAAGGCAGGTTGTAAAAACAGAGAGGGGAAAATGAAATCCCAAACCATGCAGCTAAGAAATGAATAAATGACTCTCCTCTTCATGCTGCCAGTGTTACACAACCTGCCTGCATTGGATTGAGACCTACGTGATCCTCTTCTAATTGAAATCACTTTACCTTGACCTCCAACAGTAAACTGAAAGCTTGTTGCTCTTGCTGCCAGCAAAGCATGAGCAGTAAGTTGTAGGAAATCCCAGCTGGGGACATGAGCTGCATTCACATGGCATTAATCTCGCACTAAGTGGCACTAAGTCAGGAGGTACCAGCCAGTCTGTAAAACAGCCACCGTGCCCGTCAGAGGCTGCTGGCACTGTGTCCACCCAGGCTGATGCCTGCCCAGCTGCTCTCTTGTCCCTTCTGCTTGAAGTCATATAAGACATCAAGCAAGGCTGGAAGGAACCCCCCCCAAATAAAAAGCTATTCAGTATATGACCTTGACCTCAGGTGAGAAAAACCAGACCTAAGCCATGCCTGTGAGTGTGTTTTACCAGTGTTGGAGGTGCATTAGTTCCCTAGGCAAGCTGCTCCAGGGCTTTGACAGCCTTTTCAGTGAGACACGGAATTCCTCTGGGTCTGGGTGCCAGACTCAGTTCAGCCAGGTTTGCATGTGTGGGTCTGAATAAGGCTTACAGGGTTTTCCGGAGGATTTTTCACTTGTGACACCACTGATGGCAAAATGCTGACCTGTGAGGAAGAGCAGGGATAGGGTGGGGTATCTTAGCAAGTGGGTTATCTTAGCAGGTTCTGCCCATAATTCACCCCCTCTACAAAAAACAGGTTATTTCATTTTCAGCACTGCCAGCTCAGGCTCCCTTTCACAGAGCTTTTTGGGGTTTTTTTCCAAAGGCATTTAAAAAAAAAAGGGCTTGGGGTTTCCCCATGTTGTGTCTTTGAGTAGATTAGCATGTGAGAGCTCCAGGCACAGCTGAAACAACCTTGCACGGGACAAGTTCTGAGAGAAGTTGGAGATATCCCATACTCCAGGGGGGCCCTGAGCCCACATGGGCTGAAGGCAGAGTTTGGAGCATCATTCTCCATCCCCTTTTCCTTCCCCTTCTTCATCCCCTTCCCCTTTTCCTATTCTTTCACTTGCTATTGGAAACATTGCAAAGAACTACATCAAAGATTAATTAAATCCTTCAGTATTTTTAATACTTGAGTTTGTATTTTTCTAGCCAAGTTGTGCACCAAATTTGACTGAGATTTAAAGGTGGATTTGTTCCAACTGAGAAGCCACTGGAGGAAGAAGAATTTACTATGCCCTGTTGAAGTTCAGTCCTTCTTTACTAACGGATAATCTTCAAGCATTTGTTTTATGAGGCAAGAATAACTTAATATAAATATAGGTGAGTATTTAATGAAACTGCAATCCAGCCCTTCATACACATGTGATTTTCTTTAAGACAGCTGAGTGGTATTTACTGGCTTTGTGGAGAACAAGAGAAGCAAGGTCAACTCTATAAAATGAAAGTACAACAAACTTATGAGAGGAAGGCTCCGCAGCATTTTACTTCTAGCTCAGGGTTCCTGGTGCTGCAGTGTAGGATTTTTGAGGATAATTTCCAAAACGAAATATCACCTTTTTTTTTCCCTGAGCAGTTTCTTGAATTACGCCTAGATTGTCTGCTGTGGCATGTTGGATCAGGTGGTGCAGTTTGAAGTTAGAGGTGGAAAAGGTTCACAGCAGAGGAGAGGGAACCTTATTGGGGTGTCACTCACCTCCATGTAGTGACAGTGGCTCAGCTCTGCCCCATCCTGTTGTGGTAGGATGAGGGGTGATGGTTTTATACCAAGAGAGGGTTGATTTCCATAAGGTACAAGGCAGAAGTATTCCATAACGGTGAAACAATGGCACAGGTTACCCAGAGATGTGGTTCCTATCCCATCCTTGGAGAAATTCAAGGTCAGGCTGGATGAGGCTCTGAAAAACGTGGTGGAGCTGAAGATGCCCTTGCTCATGGCAGGAGGGCTGCAACTAAATGACCTTAAGAGGTTCTTCCCTATCCAAACTATTCAATGAATTTACGGTTCCATCATTCCCCTGCAAAAGGCAAAAAGGTTCAAGGCACTGTGTTGGTTTTCAAGGTTTGTACCCCAGGTGAAGAAGGAGAAGTCATGGAGAAAACAGTTTACAAAATGGATAAGCCAGGACTAAAGTTTCTCAGAAGATTAAGTTAAGAGCTGGGGCCCATAAAATTTTGTGGAGAAACTCCCAGTGGATTTCTGTGATTCCCTAGAGTGGACGTAGGCTTATTGGAACCGACAAACCTTTGTAGTTTCCTCTGTCCTAATTACTTTATAGGGTATTACCATACTAATACACAGGCATCAGATCTGCCTTTTTTTTTTAATCTAAACTTGTGAAAACAGTGCAGCATTAGGAGTGTGGTAATAAACGAAAAACGTTAACATGCAATTCCCTTATGCTTTTGAAAAATTACTTCATAAATGCAAAGTAAAATATTTTCCTTTTTATTACCTGACAATTACATATTAAGAATTTCTTTTTATGTTTAAAAACATATGCAATACGGGCAGGCAGGCTCCAAAATGTAATTGCCTTCTTTCTATAAGAATCAGATGTCATTTTCTCCAAACTAAACTCTGAAAAGAGATAGGAGAAGCAAATTGTTGTATGCATTAAATTTTGAAACATCTGATAGCATTCCTCAATTAAACTATTTAAATGAAAAAAGATTGCTTTACAGCTCTATCATATCCACTGAATAAAACCTCTGTTGAGGCAAATTGGCAGTGGCAGGTACCAAATGCATTGGCCTTAATGAGACTGGACAACCTAATAGAGGTCATTGGTAATTGTTATTATATACAATATTGCACTGTCAAAAAAAACCCCTTAAGCTACACACATTGCTCAAGACATCTGAGTTTCATTGCTGCAAAGGAAGGCTTTTATCTTTCTATGTGAAGCAATATGATTGTTGTTTTTTCATCATGAATTACAGGCTGCTCTTTAAAGGTGCTATAGCAAAGGGAAGCAGCACTGGTCACCATTGCCATATTGTGAAACACTTCATGGAGGAGAGAGGAAACCCACCTGGAACATTTTCCCATCATGTTCAGTGGGAGCTGGGTTGGGGTTATAGCTACATGTCCTTGCTTAAGCACTGTGGGTCCTCTAGAAAGAGTTCTGTGCACTGAGCTGTCCAAGGATCAAGCTCAGCAGGGTTTTTCTGATGCTCAGTTGATGCAGAACCTGAAGGACCAGAATCTGTCTGTGTGATGATGATGATTCTCTGCTACTCGATAAAAATGGCAGCTTTTAAGGTTGTTTTATTGGAGGGAAGAATTAGCTCTTGTTGACTTCTGGAACTGCTGTGCTAGTATTAAAATAAGGCCTTGTGAAGAGGGGTCACTCTCTGCACCGCAGCTTTTATTTTTCTGAGATGCTCCTGCAAGCATTCTCAATGACAATTGGGACAAACTGGATAATCCACAGCATTGTGGATCCCCTCCTTTTCAATTTACAGAAAACATTATCATGATTTGCCTAAATCACTCTGGAAACTGTGGCTGCCCCAGGATCCCTGGCAGTAGATCCCAAGTCCAGGTGGGACAGGGCTTGGAGCAATTTGCGATAGTGGGAGGTGTCCCTGCACATGGCAGGGGGATTGGATTAGATGATCATTCCAAGGCTTCATAGGTTGCTCCATGTGGCTGAACAGAGTCTCCTGCCAGATTTTGGGAGAACAGGTAGGTGGGCATCCTTTTTGGGTGTCTCTAAAACAAAAATGACAGTACAGTTCAATGACAAATGACAATGTTTTCTCCCACTGTATCTGGTACTCCTTGGAAAAAACCAAAAAAAACCCCACAAGAAACAAACTTGTTGATTACTGGGAACGTCTTGCAGCAAAATTTAATACAAGCCCCACTCTACTATCCTTTAAATGCTATACAAAAATAGCTAGTCTGCTGAGTATTTTACGAAGTACACAATGTGTGTCCATTTAACCTAATAAAATATTAAATAACATTAAAGCTATGATATTTAGTTCTCCATTTTCATCTTGCTTAGCCTTGTAGGCTGGGACAAAGCAAGCAGAAAGGATTGCCCCTTTCTGAATGGGGATGTTTTGAGCTCAGCTCTGCACACAAGGGCAGGGATGCTCCACCAGTGTGAAATCAGCTCACGCTTCCAGCCCTGCTGCCCTCTGTCAGTGAGGGGACATCAATAGTGATGGGATACCTGGGCCCAAATCCCTGCCCACCTCAGTCCTACATGACTGTGCTGGGCTCTTGTAATCCTCTGACCCCCAAACACACCTATGATAGAACCCAAAAAGGGTTGAAATTGCACCACAGTTCTCAATCTTCTCAGGCTGTAATTCTCCTTAGATAAATTTTAACTGTGTGCTTTACTCTTATTTTAGAGACTTGAGCTCCTTAGCTGAATGTTGTAAACCATTAAGGTCAGCACTACAATATTTTAATGTTGCTATTTAACAGAAGCAAGATTTTTATGGCAGTGAAAACTGCTGCAGGGAGAAGAAAATGCTATGCAGACACCTAGCAGACAATTGCAAGTAAAAATCAAACAAAACTTTGGGCAAGAGAAATGTCTTTATGCAATTAATGTGTTACCTCATACTGTCAAACTGATTGAAATAAATCACTTTTTTCCTTCCAGTGTGGGGGATTTCAAGGGAAGGACAGTACAAAGGTCCTTTCTGTAGCTGAAAGAAACTGCATTATATTACTTTTTTTTTTCCATACCATGCATGCAGCTGATGCACAAAACGGTGTAATTACAATCTGACATGGAAGTGATTGTCTGAGCCTGAAAATCAGTAATGTTAACCTTCTCAAAATAAATTTCAATTTGATCCTGTGAATTTTACATTGAAATGAGTTTTTTCTTTAAAACCCTGGAGAAAACAGCCCTGTATGTGCACATTAACAAACAGCCTTGCAAATCTAGGGTAAAGTGAATATTCAATTTCAGGAGGTCAAATTGAGATTCAGTCTCAACATCATGACAACTAAGCCACATGAGCCAAAGTGAACTCTTTTCAGACTTGGCAGAGATTTTACCTGTTACTAAGGTGGTCCTTTACCCCTATGCCTCTCCTTTACAGTGTCAGAGATATTTACATCCAAAGCCATGTCCACTCACAGCTGGTTAAATAACATCTCTGCAGTGAATATTCTGAGGAAGGTGGCTTTGTATTCAAGACTGAAAGAGATTTTCTGTGTGATTTCAGGACCTCAAAGAGCAGATTTAAGCTGTCTCTTGCCTTCCTAATCAGACTTCCATCCCTGTAGTTAAAAGCCCTAATGCAGAAGAAAGAGGATTTTGAGGAGATGCCAAACTGAGTAAGACAAACATCAATCTTACATCCCAGACCTTAACAAATCCCAACCCCACATGCTCCCCATCAAGTCCCAGACAGAACTTTCCTCTAATATTGTGCTGGAGGGCTGGGGTCTGCAGACTCCTCTCCAAATTACCTCTGGTGTTTTTCTGTGCTCTGTGCATGTTAGGACAGCCAGTCCTCAACTCGTGGAGAGGTTTCCTACTTGGAAGGACTTCTACTGCATTTAAGAAGTGTGAATAAACAATCTGTGCTTGAAGCTTTCTTTTCTATAAAAAGGTTTCTTTTTTTATATACATGCAACCTGAGAGGTAGAACCCCTCAAAGACTTTATCTCCTTAGACAGAAAAGTGCTTGTGTGATGTGAACATGATCCTGGCACAGCTGCCCAGGGAGTGTTGGAGTCCCCATCCCTGAAGGAGTTTAAGAGCTGTGTGGATGTGGCCCTTGGGGATGTGGGCTAGTGGTGGCCTTGGCAGTGCTGGGGGAATGGCTGGACTCTGTCTTAAAGGTCTTTTCCAACCTAAATAATTGTATGAAATTCTAATTCTATGAAAGCCAAATCTTTGCCTTTTTTAATTTTTGAATCTTGTTTTGGCACCAATAATCAGAGTTTCTGGGGTTTCTTGATCAGCATTTGATAATCCTGTGGGAAAGTGCAGCTGAGAAAAATGCAAATTCTTCTTTCTTCTGAGGAGGAGACTAAAAATTCTTCAATTTCTTCACAGCAGGCCACAAGAAGAAGCTTTATTAAAAATGCTGCATTTTCCTAGAAGAAAAAAATACTTAGGAATTCCTCACTACTTTCCTTCATTTTCCCCAGGTCACAAAGAACAAATCCCACCCTGCAGCAGGGTCATTAGCTGTATAATGATGGGTCATAGACCAGCACTACATTAATACCATGACTATGAGTGCACCTGATACCAGACCACAATAACCACGTGCTGCTACCAGGACCCACCCAGTAGCTTTGAACTCTGACTTGTGCTGGCTGGCTCTGCATGTAGCACGATCCTGAAACTCCTCTTCTTGGGAGTTTCTGACAGGTACCTTCAAGGAGCAAAGAAATTTGCTCTTCTTATTTAACCTAGTAATTAATAACTTTTTTTCTTTTCCCATGTATGGAGAGAGAAAGAATTGGAAGATTCTGAATATTTAATGAACTCCCTGAATAATCTCTAATACAAATTCTGTGAAAGCAGAAGTAAGGACTAATAGTTCAGTGTGGGATGGTGACACACACCTCTGATGTGCCACTGGGGAAGATCTGGTCTTATGGGAAAGCCTGAAGCTACAAATTCATGAGCAAAACATACATGGCTGAATATGGAAGAAACCTTGTGCACTAGAGGGAATATCAAAGGAGACTGGAATTTTTCACTTGAAAGGAAAGTGTTAGAATCACAGAATATCCTGAGTTAGAAGGGACTCACAAGGATCAAAAAGGGCTAACGAGGTCATTTTCTTTTAGGTGGATTTCTAGAGCCCTAACTTTAAATACCTAACTTTAAAATGAATGAAAATTTTGTCTCAAGTAACACAGTGGAAATTACACAATAAATTGATTTTTGTTGTTGTTGTTGTTTTGGTTGAAATTGTTGATAGCAAAACTATGCATTGCAAATAATTTCCCCAGGTTAAACAGAGCCATTGTGATTTGGCAACTTTACACACACCCATTGCCCTGTGCAATGTTCATGTCCACAGATCTGACCTCTAAGACCTCTGTCCTTAGACCTTCAGTAGTTTGGCTTTAGAGGACATGAAATGCAGAGACCCTGAATGTGTTGTAGGATTGATGGGTCCCTGTGACTCCTCACATCTGTCTCTTCCCCAGCAGACAAGGGCATCACTGGGGGCTAATGACTGAAAAACCCCAATGGCCCAGTCCACAGTTCTGTGACCCTCTTTGGTAAACAACCACCAGGGCAGGGCTTAAGGGCACTTCCAAGAGCAGAGAGAGCGCTCCCATGGAGCTTCTCTTGGGAATGGGATCCAGCAGGGTCACCATGCACCTCCTTCCAAAAGGATGAATTGCAGAACGTGGGCCAACACTGGTCTTAGGGTGTGGAGAAATCAAAGGTCAGCAGGAGCACGGCTGTGTGTGTGGTGTGGCCAGCAGTGCCCTGCAAGAGAGAGAACACACAGGAGGGTGCCAAGCACAGGAGGGTGACACAAGGTGGGAGCTGGAGCCATCATTTGTGGCACTCACAGTATGCATGCTTCAAAGTGCTCTACATGCAATAATGACCAAATCCCCACAAATGGACACTGCTGCAGTCTCCAGACCTAGACCATCAGCTGAATTTTCAATCTGGCTTAAAATGAATTTGCCAAACTGGCAAATCTGGTGTCAAGTGGAAGTGAATTCTGCAAAGCTCGGTCTCTTTTATAGGGAAGCTCTATTGATTTTTTTTTTTTTTATCCTCGTACTTTGTTTCTTCCAGCTCTCCCTGCACCCACCCTCAGCAGGATTGAACACTCTGATTTAAGAGAGGCTGTTCAGTGCAAGAGACCCTCTTGGTGGCGAATTAGAGGATGCCTTGCCCCGCACATCCCGGCAGTCAGACTGCAGAGACGTGCGTATCCATCACCCTCACACATGGCGTTTACAATACAATTATATCCTTCGAGCTGGTAGCTGGGGCTGCTGACAGCCTAAAATGCCACCCCAATGCCAATTAATAGCTGGATCTGGCCCCTAAGAAGACAAATCCATCAGTGCCACCGTGGATGCAGCATGCCACTGAGGGAGCAGAGCGAGCCATGCCTCGGCTCTGCTACATTTTGGAGTGCTGTGACTCAGTGGAATCACTGGGGTTTGAAGGGCAATGGCTAACTTTGTGCTTGCTTGCAGACAGCTTCACACATTTTTCTTTTCTCCTACAGAACAGAACAGGGCTCTTACTGAAGAAATAATTTGCAGTTTCTCTTAAAATCTCCTCCAGCTACAGGAAAGTCACTTCTGACTGGGAAGCAGCATCTGCTTCTCAAACATCTTTCCTATCCTACAGCAAAAGGCAATGACTTCTAAGCAGAAAAATAAGGTTGTCTTTGGTGATTGCCTCAACTCTGGTGGTTTAAGATCAGTTTTGAAGGCTCACAGTGATATCAACTCCATTTCTTTCTCCAACACAACCCTTCTCTCCTCTGGAGTAGCCTGGCACCTGTGGGTAGTCAAATCACTTCTGGCATCTGTCAGTTTGGGGAAAGGCTCTTTGCTTCTGTGACTTCAGATGACAGCACTGATAACATCAAAGTGCTCAGGCTCTGCATGTGTGGTGTTTGACTCAAGAAACAGGGAATTTCCAAGGGTCAATGTGTAACCCACAAGCAGTAGAAACCCACAGAGGTCTGTAAACGTGGAAGCTGAATATACAAGCTAAGGCCAGAGGACTTAAAAAAATGTGTATCATGATAGAATTGCAAATTCATTTCCCAAAAGAAATGTAGACTATCAAACCCTTTGTTAGAGGAAATCCCAACAGACTTCCCTGAGATCAAACAAACAAACAAAAGAAGTTAAACAATTCCCACCAACTGCCTTTTAAAAGTCTTCTCTTGCTGAAGCTGCCAGAAGAATGAAGTTTCATCTTCCCCGACTGAAAAAATGAACCTTTGTTTCTTGGAAATAAGTCAACTCTATAGCTGGTGTAGACATAGTTGACACAAAATAATTTTACTGAAAGGTCCAAAATTATTCATGATGTCAGGAAAAAACTGCACCACACATACAGACAAAATAAAAAATAGCCCAAACAATCTATTTGGAAAAGCTATTTCATTTTTCATTTTAAAAACACATTTTTAGTCTCTTAAGAAAACCCTGACGGTTTCATAGACATTAAATATCTTTTGAAATAAACAACTCATTTTGGGTTGACTCAAATATTCTATCTTGACTTGACCTAAAACATTTATTGTCTTACATTTAATCAAAACAATTAGGAAAAAATTTCCTTGTGTTTGACCTGAACAGAAATTCCTCTGATATTGTACCAGCCAACAACCCCAAGCCCATTATTTGTTCAAATTTTGTGAAGCAGACAGGGGAGATGGACAGTGAGTCACAGTCTCTACTTTTAACAAGTTGCAGGCTGGGGTTCAAACCTTGCCACCTGGGAAGCTCTCAGGAAATTTACCACCCACACTGCAGGAGCCAGAACATCATCACAACCTTTAATCTTTCCCTTTGATGTACAAAAAGCTGTTTGCACCTTTCAAAGCAGTTGGTTGTCCCTACAGACTACCCAGTGAGATGGATCCTCCATTGAGTTGCAGGAGACTCTCATCATCTCCCATCCACCTTTTCATCTCTGTGGCTTAGTGAGGGCTCACCTCTGGAGACCTCCAAACTAGGTTTTAAGTCAAGACTACTGCAACATTTAAGTGCTTCATATGAGTCAAGTATTTCAGAAGCAGCACTGGTATTGTCACAGCTGAAGTTCCAGCAGAGAATAATAGAACCACAGAATGGTTTGCCCTGGAAAGGACCTTAAAGCCCATCTCATTTCTCCCCCTGACATGTGAAGGGACACCTTCCACCATCCCTGGGTGCTCTAAGCTCCATCCAGCCTGGCCTTGGACACTGCCAGAGATTCAGGGGCAACCACAGCTTCTCTGGGCACCCTGTGCCAGGGTCTGCCCACCCTCACAGTGAAAAATAGCAATAAAAAAGATTGTTTTATAAATCAGTGCATGTGAACTCGTTGGTTTGTTCATGTGGAGTTGATAGGTACAATTTAAACTTAATTGCATTTGGTCAGAAATGGAATATCCCCTTCAGCAGAATTAGTGGTGCTATTAATTCCCTTATTAACACCAAGGGGGTCCATTCTGCTTGTCCTCCCTGAAAACCTCATGGGGTACAGCCTGCCCACCCAACTCACCCAGTGTTTTGGTTCCAAGCACACTGTGGAGCATCAAAGGTCTTGGTTTCCTGTCTGTACCATGGAGGTAGGAGAGGACAAAGGTAAAAGAGGTAAAACTTGGTTGTGACTCAGTCACAACCTCCACCTGTGGACCCCAAGGCTACCTTCAAAGAATTGTAGATACATGCCAGCCAATATGAGGAAATATCTCCTAGACACAAAAAATGGTGTGGCTTTGGCAGCAATGACCTTTGTTGGGGCTGGTTGATTTCCCGCTGTGCTCATACACAGGGACACATTGCTGCAGACTGTTCATAAATACTTTCAGATGGACATGCAAAAGGTCTTCTCCTTTTTCCACCATCACCCTTGCTCTTCAGAGATCCCTCCTTGAGCCCTGGGCCTGGCTGGAGCTCTGGAGTGTTGCAAAGGTGCAGTTAAACCACAGTGATTTCCTTAAGTAAAATATAAAGGCTCAGGAATGACAGAAGAATTGGCCCCAACAGCTGAAAGCTTTCATACAACCATCCTTCCTGAGAACTGCATCGATGGAAGACTTGGCCACCATCTAACCCTTACAAGTTGCAAGGTTTCAGGTGTTGGTGGATGCCAGAGAACAGCTGGATGGAGCAGGGGATCAAGCCAGGAGTTTCCCAGATCAGCCCTTCCACTCTAGTTCTGCACTGCTGTAGCTAATACAGGTTTTGCCAGTTATTTCACCAGGGAAAAGCATAGATCTTTTTGTTGGCTGACACTGCTGGCAGTAGTTATAAATTGTCTTCTGAAATAGCTGGAGAGGTGTAAGGTCTCAGACATGAGCCAGCTGATTCTATTCCTTCAGCTCAGACCCAGGACCTGCCCTTGGGAGCGCTCCCAGGCTGCTCCAGCACCACAGGAAGTGGGTTTGCTCCAACTCCCACCTCAAGTGTCAGCTTTTTCAGAGCCAAAATCAGTTTCAAATTCTCCACCACCTCTCAGGGATCAAGCATCACTTAATAATTAATACTCTGAATGCTTTCAAATCACCTGGAGAAAGAGCCAGCACGAAATCAAACTGTTATGGTCAATGTCACAGTTTGTGAAGGATGAGTCCTGCCTGATTGCAGGTTTTCCAGAGCAGATTAAACTTGACATGTCTTTTTTGGTTTTTTCTTCTATGAACAAGTCTTGTCTGTGCACAGCAAAGCTTAAAATTCATTATTTACTTTGCATGATATCGACATCACAGCAGAGCCCTGTATACTCTGTCTTGATTGGTGAAGAAAAGAAGAATCTCCTGTTTTGCACGATGAAGAAAAACTTTTGTAACCATCTGCATTTCCCCCCGTCCATAAGGTTGCTACTCCAGGGACAGCCTCACTCACCTTATGCTGGCGTGTGGGATGCTCTGAATTTATTTATTTTTTAAAAAATTTGTACCAAAGAAATAGATGCTGTTTTACCAGTTTGTCTCCCTCTCCATCCTGTGAGATGAAGTTATCAGGAATAATCAGATCATAGAGTGGGGGCTGTAGAGGAAATTGTACATTAATACTAATGTATCTGGCATTGCAGGAGACACGAAGCCTGCTGTTCCCTCATTGGCCTGGGAATGTTTAACAAGCTCACTACATACCTTTGCTTTGCTTTGCAAAAGAAGAAAACCCTGCACAGCTCCCCGATCATCTGACAAGAATGCACAGACATAATAATTTCTTTGACCTCAGCCACATGAGTTTCTGAAAAGAACAAAACAGCATCATTTCATGGCATTTACAGTTTAAACCTTTCCTATTCAAGTTTCTAACAAAAAAAGCCAACAGCCCATTCTGGTCATGATTAAAATTCATAGGCTTGCTGCAGAGAACAGATGCAGAAGCAATTTTAGGCCAGTCATATCCCAGCTCTGCAAAATTAATTTGACAGGTTTGCATTAAAGCACTGATCAATATCCACTTTAGAGCAGCAGAGGCTAACTGAGAAAAAATAAGTGACCGGAGTGCTACCAGACGAGAAAAAATGAATCTTTGAGACTTTTTTCCCTCTAAGCTTGCACCTACATCAGAAGTCCTGACCTCAATCCATTGATCGGTTGCAGTTAACATGACAAAAGGCCTGGCGGATATACCAGAGCTATACCTACCAGGGAACAATCAACCCTGATACACTAAATGTTTGACAGAGTGACTAGACTGCTGAATTAGTATTTGCTTTCTGAGGTCTGGCAGGCAACCTTTCCGTCCTGCAGTTTCCTAGATGCTTACAAAAGGGATTATATATAGACATGGTTTATAGAACTTCTCTTAAACTTTCTTAAAGAAGCACCTCTTAGTATTTTAAGCTGAGACCAAGATAATAAAACTCCACAGCCTTGTGCCATTCCGGTTACGTCTCCAATGGGGGAAAGGTGTATTTCTATTTTCAACTTAATAAGGACGAACCATTTCATTAAAGTACTCCAGAGGGGCTTTTTTTTTCATCTCTGGGAGAGGGAGGAAACAACTCGAGGCACCAAACCGACGCCTAGCCTTGCTTAGGAGAGGGAATGACACAATCAATATTGGGGCTTGATAGGAGAGAAATGGCTGAAAATCTCTGCTGCCCTGGATTGTGTGGGTTGAGTCCAGAAAAGGAGAGCATTTATGTAACCCCACACATGAACACAGCATCAGCACATCACCACAACAGCTACCGTGGTCCTGGCTGGCATTGCCCTGGGAAGGAAGGTGTGGCACTACAGGCACAGCATTTCATCAGATGGACTTTTTGTCTCACAAGTGCTCCTGCAGCCACAAGGAGTGGTTATAACTCACCGTGCAGGGTTCTATTTAACTGCAAATCTCTTCTGGTCCTGCAGGACACCAGCTATCCCTGGATGACACCAAGTCTGATTGCACCCACCGCACTGCTCACTGAGAAAACTGGGGTGGTTTGCCTGAGGAAGAGGAGGAGGAGATTTGGGGTGCTTGAAAAGGAAAGTTAGAGTGATTTCCCTCCTGCCACTTGTTGCCTGGATTTGTACAACATCCCTGGGTATTGCATGCAAGGATGGATGCT
Source organism: Certhia americana (assembly GCA_018697195.1). Lineage (NCBI taxonomy): Eukaryota > Metazoa > Chordata > Aves > Passeriformes > Certhiidae > Certhia > Certhia americana. The sequence goes on along the minus strand of CM031878.1, from coordinate 1,203,974 downwards.
GACCTGGGAGGTGGTGAGGTCTCTCCAGGGCCGCCTCCTTCTTGAGCTGCACCCAACTCCTCCAATCAACACCCACTGCTGGATGCCCCCACAACTGCAGAACTGTTCACAGATCCGACCCCTAAGCCTATAAATTTATTCTTCTCTGCCATTTTCCCCAGAATTTGATGTATCCCAAGGTGTACAACCTTATACCAACCTACAGGACCTTCTCCACTAGAGCTGTTGTGAAGATATTTAATTTATTGCAGTCTCCTGAAAATGACTCATCTCTTTTATTTCTATTCCTGATAATTTTAGAATTCTCAACCTAAGCAAAACAATTTCGTGTTATAAACTTGACTACAGTTAGACGTTTAATTACAATTAATTACCCTTAATCACACACTAATTACCTGACATCACAGCAAACTGTGGATCTTACAGACAATGTTTTGCTCGAAAAACTATGAGGAAAAAAGTGTTTATTGACCTGTTGTGAAAGTTGGTGCGCAGTACTACGCACTGGAGCAGGACACCTTCTCATAGCTATTGATTTTAACATACTTGGTCCTAAAAATGGACAAAATCTCATTAAAATCTGTTGTATAGTCCCACACAGCACAGTCAAGGAACAGAACAGCCCACCCCATGGTTGATGCACCTGCTTTAGCCTTGAGAAATAGAAGTTTAGTTCCCAGAATTAAACCAGACCTAAATCAAGCCACCAAGGACCAGATTTCTTAAATCTGAGGTGCCTAATTACCTCTGAGTTCAATGGAAAACTGAGCAAGTCTCTTAAATACCATTTAAAATCTGTCCTCAAGCTACTTGGTTCCTTTTCTGTCAAATGACAGTCATCACTTTCCCTAAATTCCCAAGGAGTAGCATGAATAAATGTATCAGTCAGCTCCCCCCACTCCAGTGATGGAGGGCATGAACAGCCCACAGAGGGACAGCTAAACCCCACTGCATCTAAAACATGCTGAAAATGTCAAGTACCATTTGCCAGTGTACTAAACATTTGTATACACAAACAGATGCTGCAGGCATGTAGACACCAGCTGATACATGAAATTTCCTTCTCCCACGCCTTGAGGATTATGATGGAAAAGAATCTCAACATGACTTGGCAATGTGCTCTGGCTCCCTCAGAGCCCATCGTGGGCAGCAGGGCAGGGGGGATTCTGCCCCTGTGCCCCTGTGCTCAGGGGAGAGCCCAGCTGCAGAGCTGCCTCCAGCCCTGGCTCCAACAGCACAAGGACAGGGAGCTGCTGGAGCCAGCCCAGAGGAGGCCACGGAGCTGCTGCCAGGGCTGGAGCCCCTGTGCTCTGGAGCCAGCCTGGCAGAGCTGGGGGTGCTCCCCTGCACAAGAGAAGGCTGCAGGGAGAGCTGGCAGCCCCTGGCAGGGCCTAAAGGGGCTCCAGGAGAGCTGCACAGGCACTGGGGACAAGGGCTGCAGGGACAGCAGCCAGGGAATGGCTTGCCAGTGCCAGAGGGCAGGCACAGCTGGGCTATTGGGCAGGAATTGCTGTCTGGGAGGGTGGGCAGGCCCTGGCACAGGGTGCCCAGAGCAGCTGGGGCTGCCCCTGCATCCCTGGAAATGTCCCAGGACAGGATGGATGGGGCTTGGAGCAGCCTGGGATGGTGGAAGTTTTCCTTTCCAACCCAAACAATTCTGTGATTTTATGAGGTTAAATTATTCTGGCCCTTGAACCTGAAAATTGTTCTGTGACAACATAGGGACCTGGGAGCATCTAAAGACTTTGTAGATTATTCTGAATTATATCTTTCTTCTTTTCTCTGGATAGGATCTTTGGTTTATTTTTTTTTTTTCCTGTTGCAAATCATAATTGCTTCTCCTGAACTCAGAAGTTAGAAGCCCTAAAAAACCTGGATTTCACACTTCTTCTGCAGAGCATTTGGGCAGGTTTCAGGCCTTCTGCTTTAGCAATACCTAAGTAAAACAAAACTCATGGTGTTACAATTATAGGAATAGTGTCCATGGCAGAGGGAAGAAACAAGACATGGTTCCTTCCAACCCAAACCATTCTGTGGTTCTATGCCTAAGCATTTCCACAACCTTGCAAAGAATCACATTTATGGACCCTGAATTTACATGTTAAAAATCCTGCTATTCGGAGTATCAAAATCAACCCTTCAACCCTGGCACCTCTTTTAAAGGCATGCAAAGCATTTGTAGCCATGTGAAATAAAAGTACCTGTTGGCAGATGTGGTTGTTTGACGTGCATCTGCGGGTCAGGATGGCAAAAAATGAATTTGCACAGCCAGTGCCAAAGCAGGACTGGTTATTTATTGTCAAATCAGATTTCTGCTAATCTTTCACCCCAGACCCCGAGCTAGACACCTAACCATGAAAAATGTGGTACCTGTATCGCAACACGGTGTGTGTGTGTGAGGAACATACAGGCTGACATATGCAGTCTGATTGCCACCACACCCTCAGGCAGGTGCTGAGCACCTTGGCACTGCCTCAGCTGAAGATAGAAGACCCCAGATATTTTATCAAAATACCAGTATTTTGTATTTTATCATGGTGTTTTTTTTTTTTTCTTTAAAGAAAGATCTATATTACAGTGCAGTGTATATCTCTAAATGTACATCACAGCACATCAATAAAATGGACCAAATTTCCACCTCATTTGGAGCCATGCCTTTTCTTTATCTCTCTGCAGTAAGTTAACCTCTTAAATATTACAACACGCTGCTCCTTATGTCTCTTAAATATTAAACAAGGGCTGTACAAAATAGATTCAAGAACACACAGTAATCAATAGCAGTGATCACGAGGGCAGGAAAATGGAACCGTTTAAGGGTTTTTAATCTGGTGAATAAACCTGGCCCTTTCATTCAGAGAAAACAATACAGCCAAAATCCAGCTGAATCACACTCTCTCTAACACTAGATTTCCCTCCTTTCTCCTGCTTGGCACAGCTGGATTTTAAAAAGGAGTAAGAAGTCATCCAGGAAAAATACCCACCAAAAATATCCCCGACCACAAAGTATTTCATGCAGTCAATAGATAAGTCTGTGCTTCAGAAATGCACTGAGGGGTGTCTTCCATAAACCCCAACATATATGCATTCTTCAAATCAGATGGGGGCTTCATTTATTTTTTCAGAGCCCATTTTTATGATATGTACAATTGCCCTTTTCCTAACTGAGATGCATCAATGTGGTTTTTATGTATATAAAAAGACGAGGTCTCTACAGTAGGTTCTAAGATCTATTTTGAAGTGAAATGTGTTTTTAGGTACAGACATATCTACAATATAAATGTCCTACAAGGAATAGAAAGACATTCAGACTCAGTTCAGATTGTGAACAGCTCTTCAAAACAATCTGTAGGAGAGCAACCTAAGCTGTGTATGCACTATTAGTAACAGTGTGTCCATGACATCATTTTACTAATTACCTGGGTTTAGTGCACTCCATGTAATGGTATTTGTTTTACTTTTGTAAATGTAGTCACTCTTCTCTGAACAGTTCTTATGGGTTTTACTCTCATGGTGGTTAAAGAGAAGTGAAATGAAAGCGTGTCAATAAAGAGGTCATTACATTAATGCATGTACCTATTAACTCCCACCCTGGGAAGGAAGGAGCCGAGTGGCAGTGGAGGGGTCTGGGATCCATCACGTGTGCAAAAACCTCCTTTGAAAATCAAATCACTTCTGCAAACACAGATTCAAGCTTGTTGCACATCTGCCTCTCCTGGTGCCACTGGGACAGCTGCTCCGAAGTCATTGGGCTTGGGCATGCACAGAAATCCATGTCTGGATCACTGTGATCCAGAGAGCAGAACAGGAGATCACCAGGGAAAACTTCCTGTCCTACATTTGTGCCACCCCCAGAGTCCCATGAGCCCTCCATAATACACCAATCCCCTCCCAGAAATTCCCATTTTCGCCACGTAACAAATTGCAACAATAATCTGCCACCTTTCCTGGTCTGTGACTTACCATAGTGGTGTGCATGGTGATAATCAATTTTACTGCCATAACCATTATTTCTTCACTTATTTCATAATTGTGAGCATGCTGATAAATGGATTGGACAGTTGCTTAATTTCACAATCTGGATCATAAATATCCTGTCCTGGAGTGTTATTTGTCAGCTTTGGCAGCAATATTCAATCACTGTCAAGAGTGTCCATGTCCAAGGCCAGGCTGGATGGAGTTCTGAGCAGCCTGGCCTAGTGGAAGGTGTCCTTGTCTGTAGTAGGGGTTGGATCAGATGAACTTCAGGCCCCTTCCAATCCATACCATTCTGGGATTCTATGATTCAGGAGGCCCCAGACATGCTGGATGCTCCCACATTTGAGCAAGAACCCGCAGAGAGCTCAGCTGAAGCCTTGTAACTCCAGAGATGTCTTTGCCCATAGAGCACCCCAGCATATCTCCATCACAGCTTGATTAAAACCCCTGTGCTCTGCGTGCTGTCACCAAACAAGGTTATGTGGAGCGGAGCTGGAGAGGTTTTGCCTTAGCAAGGGGGAAGGTGAACCTGCAAAGGACTGGCTCACAGCTCTCTTCAGCCTCTCTCTGCTGGAGAGGCTCACTGCTGTGACTTCAGGAGCACGAGACACCTGAGCTGTTACCACAAATTATCTTTAGTCCAGGGAAGGACAGACATGGTACAGCCATGATTCACTCCCTCAGGGTGTCCAAGATGGGTCAGAGTCGTGCCCTGAGGCCCCCTTTCCACTGACTAAAAGGGCATTTAAGGCAGTCAGCCCAGGGTGGAGAAATTTAGGTGAGGTGAGCCCCAGAAAAAAAAACCCTTTGAGCCCCCATGATTAATGCTGACAGCTGCAGCCCATTCCTCATTTCGAGATGCCTCTTCCTGCACTGGCTGCTGAGGGCTGGGCACAGCCAGACCTCAGCATGGCCAGGTCCTCTGCACTACTCAGTTTTGAATCTTTGTGGCTGAGGATTTCTCCCCTTACCTCAAGGCCTTGGTGCCTGGAGGGTTCCAGTGTGTCCCCAGCATGCCAGGAAAGGGCAGTGTTGAAAGGATGAGGATCCATGTCCAACTGAGTGTGTGTCCTCAGCAGCTCCTGGCAGCCACCACCAGGACTTATTCCACTGCCCTTGGAGGATGATCATGTTTCATGGCTGGAGATGGCCATGCCACAGCCTGCTCTAGCTCCTTGCTGAATTAAAGCCTTATTTTGGCAATCCCTGAGTGTGGTTCTCCCCCTGGCTTGACTTGCTGAGCTGAGTCCAGCTTACCTGTAACATTTTCAAACCCTGCTTCTAGTAATTCAGGATTGTTGACACCACTGACAGTAGACTCTGGAAAGTGGAGCAGACATGCTTGCTCTTTGACCAGCATGCCAGTATGAGATTCCCTTTACTACTGCTTTTAAAACTGCATGTTTTTTTTTCTCAGAAAACTATAAATAAGCAAATAAACTACCCCTTAAGTTAGTGTTTGCTTCTCTGCTTTTGCACAGAACAAGAGGTTTGATTTTCCAGGGTGCTACAAAAATCTAAATTAATTGCAATACCAGTTTGTTTGGCTGTTTTTTTCTTTTACTATGACTCTTATTATTGTGAAAAAAAAGAAGAACTAGAGTTTCTATTCTTCTTGCTGAAATAAGAAAATACTCATTTCATTGCCAGAGGTGCCTTGTAATGTCTTTTTAGATGTCTTCAGTAAAAGTCTCCTTGCCTCCTGTAAGTTAAAGAAAATGTACAAGCTGCCACTTTTATGCGTTCTGAGAGAGGAGAAAGGAATGTGAATAGAGATTTTGCTGTTGAATTTTGTCTGCCACTGCCTTATGGGAACTTGCAGCATACTTGCTGTAAAATGTGGGCTGCTTTAGAACATTACTCCTCCTGATGCTGCCTCTCTTTCCTCCTGTAAATAAAAAAAGCAGAAAATTCAGTAACCCTGTCATAACATAGTGTTTAAGGACAGCTCAGGCACAGTTAATTTGACTGTTGACTAATAAATATAAAATATATAAATATATCACGCAAAATACAGAGGAGACCCATCAAACTTCAGCATCATTGGCTAAATGCCTGAAGGGGAAAAATGACTTGAAAGAACTTAATTCAAAAAATCCTTTAGGCCACACTGTTGCACATCTTGCAAGCCAGTAAAGATACAGACAGCTATGAAGAGAAAGACATCAATAAATAATCAGGGGTCTTAGACTTTTAAATGGGAATCTGAGCATTGCAACCCAAAGGTAAATTGAATCTTTTCCCCATCTTCCTAGCAGGTGCTCACGCCTGTGTAAGCTATAAAACTTTGCTCATTGTAAATGTAGCTTGCCCTTTCGACAGACATTTTTACATGGAAATGGAAAGTCTTAGCTTGAGACCGCTGAAAGGCATCTTTGCCTGCAGCAACTTCTGTTTCATATTTTGAAAGGCTTTTTTTTTCCCCTTCATCTTTTCCTTTCCTCTTTCTCTTTGCCGAGGGATATCTGAATCCTACTTAAACATTTTTCTGTGGTAAACAGCTTTAAAAAAGTGAGCTGTGCAACATGCAGCCAGGCAGTGGGAAGGACGCTTGTCACCATTGCCATTAAAGGTGAGACAGCTGAGGCAATCAGTGATGAAATGAAATGTCTTTTATTTTTCTTCCTGACAAAACTGACTGGACACTAAGTTTGCCATAAATGCTTACTGAAGGAAGTTGCTAAATGTATTTCATCAGTTAATTAGTGTTTACACCCATTCAGGTGCACCATTAGATGGTGCCCTGGGTAGGATGAAGAGTTCTGGCTGTGTAACAGGACAGACATCCATTCCTACTCATTATCATCCTTATAGACTACCAAAAAAAGCAAAGCTGCTTTGTCCTCTACTTACCTGTATCATATACTTACTTACCCACATTACTTATTCATAAAGCATAATATTGTACTAAAACAATGTTTTTCTGATTATTGTTATATTTGGAGGAGGTGCCTGTGTGAGCTCTGGCTCCTGATGCCAAATTGGATCACAGCTAGCTGGGAGACCAGACTTCCATCCTAATTCTTCCACTCCTGTAAGAATCATCTCCATGATATGTCCATGGATCTGTGAAAGTCATAGAAAAAAAAAAAAAAAAACTAAACTACCTGAAGCTACATCTATGAAGGAGTGTGGAAACTGCACTCTCAAAACTGCACCTCTCAAACCCCCCTGCCAGTTATCCTAAATGAGTGTTAACTCTGAAGCCTAATTACATATTTCTGAGGACAAACTCAGTGTTTTGCAGCAAAATGCTTTCCTGTAGTGTGGGTAGGCACTGAGGTGAACAGCAAGCCATAAATAAAGCTCAAAGCGATCTCATATCATGTCCCAGTTTGCAAGCCAAAAAACTGGATGTTTCACAGTGAAATTCTAAACATGATGTTCACATGAGAGGCTTTCTCTGTACTAGGATGAGAGCCTATAGTCTGTAATTAAATGCTGTTGTCCCTCACATCTTTATTGCCAAGGAATTCTGCATATATTCCTTGACCACAGGGTTTTTTTTGGCTACCGCTCCCTGTTCCTCGTCAGGTCAGAATGTGAGGATTTTGTTTGTCTTGAGACAAACCTCTCCTGTAAGATCCATGAAGAGTTTTTTTGCTCAAAACATTTACTAAGTTTAAACACAAAAATGACACAAGGAGTGACTTGAGTTTGCTGTTTCAATTTATTTTGAGATAATTCTGCCCTATTTAGACCAAAGCCAAATCCATAATCTTTCCAGAGATGCCAGAGTAACATGAATCTTCTTTTAACATTGGATACTTGAATTGTCTGTGGGCTTTTTGCCTGCTTTCATTATCTGGTAAGTCTGGTATCTTTAATAATGACCCTTCTTGGAGGAGAAGACCAGTTAAAGAAAAAAGCTGTCTTCTCTGCTTAACCCAGCACTGTGGTTCCCAACATCCTACACAGCTCCTCTGGGAAACTCCTTGATACAGATTGTTTCTTACAGTCCACAAAGATATTGCAGAAAAAAATACCTTTTACTTTCATATTTTTCTGCAAATACCACAAAGGTGTTGCAGAAAAACATGAAAGTAAAAATCCCTTGTGGGCTCCTATATAAATTCCTGCTACCAGACATCAGCTCTGGCTTGGAGAGTCCTGAGCCATGAGCTGTTGAAGGCAGAAAATGTAGGAAAAGTACCTCAACATGCTTATCTTTTTCTTTTATCCTTCCCTGTTGGGTTGGTTCTGGCCACCACTGGAGACCTGCAGGGATTTTTGTATGTAGTGTGCTATCACGCCTGTGTGTAGGCTCCTGCAGAAGGTAAAAGATTCAAACTTGCTCTTTTCTTGTCTCCTTCTGACAGGTTCCCTCAGTACAAATTACCTCAGCAATCTGGCAGCAAAATGGAAATTCAACCATTCCATTCCTCCAGACCTACTCTTCCCATCCCTGACCCATTTATTTCCCATACAGCCAGTGGCTTGGGACTCCAGTGGCATTAATTCTCCAAACAAGCAACAAGAAGGAAGAACAGATGAATGTTTAAAAATGACAATCCTTTTTTTCATGCAAATGTCCTCTGTGATAGCAAAGAAATTAAGAGCAATATTGTATATTGGAGGTGCAAGCAGAACTGTTTCTAAAAGTAGACTGTCTTTCAGAGTTTCCCATTAGGCATTCACTCCTTAAATACTCTGTGAGCAGAGCTCATCCCCACCTGAGGAGGCAGCCTGATCCATATGCATGAGGATCTCCAGCAAGAGAAGCAATCTGCAGATCTGTATTTCATTTGTGCTCACTGTGGTCTGGTGAGTCCTGGCAAGGGGTCAGTGCTGGGTGAGAACATGTCCCAAATTGAGTATCAAATGGAAAAAAAAAAGCCTTTGGAATACAATGAGCCAGGCTAAGATGCAGTAAAACAAGGGCAGAGATGAGGACAAATGAGAGTTTCTTGTTTCCTTCATCAGCCCGCAAACCAAAGAGTTTTTCACAGAATCACAGAATCATTTAGGTTGTAAAAGCCTTCTAAGTTCAAGTCCAACCATTCCCCCAGCCCTGTCCACGCCACCACTGACCCATGCCCCCAGGTGCCACATCCACATGGTTTTTAAACCCTCCAGGGATGGGGACTTCACCACTGCCCTGGGCAGCCTGACCACCTTTCCAGCACCTGACCACACTTCCAGTGAAGAAATCTTTCCTGATATCCAATCTAAACATTTCCTCATGCAACTTGAGATTGTTTCCTCTTGTTCTGTCACTTGTGAGAGCAGACTGACATTCCCCTCCACACCACCTTGCTTTGAAACTGAAAGGAGCTCCAAAAGGAGATACATACAGAGGGATGAGCACCTTCTGAGCCACCTCTCTGCAGGAAAGATGAAAGACAGACCCTGCTAGTCTGCTTATGAAAGGGGTTTATTCCACTGAATCACCATGCTCATGGATAAACCTGTGTGGACTGGCAATAGTGCAGCCTGTAAAATCAGCTTTATCAGGTCTTGGTCTGTGTCCTCACTGTATCCCATAAAGTTTTGGACATTACAGGAGTCCTCTTGGGGCTGACTGTCCGTGGCTGTTCAATATAGCTTCAACCAGTGGAATAGCAAGGGAAAAATCAGATTTTTTCCATATTCTTACCATCAATTTAGTGACATGAAGTGTCTTGTTTTTACAGACTGAAACACCCACCGTAACACCTGAACTGGTGTGCACAGATGCAGAGGTTTGAGGTGTCCAGGTGCAAATAACATTTGTCACTAAGCAGCCCCTAACACAGGCAGTGGATAAGTCCTTGGAACTGGAGGAACTCGAACCATGAACAACTGCACATTTTTTAATGCAGTGATAACAATGAAAAGTGTTTGTTGTTTTTTTATGCAAGTCTGCATCAAAGTAGCTGTTTGTGAGGGTCTGGCCAGAAATTGCATTTATAACATTTATAACAAGTGCGTGATATTTATTTTTGTTATTGCAACCCTCAGCCTGAAGTCTCATCCCCTTTTACCAATGCAGGAAAGCTGTAATTCCTCACACTGGCTACGTTTTGAGAGGCCACTGCTAATCTCATATCTTTCTATTTCTTCCATTTTTATATTTTAAATATATCAGTTTAGGAGTGATACCATAATTTTATTGAATTGAGAATGTTGTCCTCGTTTTAACTTTTGGCAGGGGAGGGCCAGAAAATGATACAGAGCTGAAAGAAAGAGAGTGAAGAGATTTCTCTAGTCCTAGGAAATGCTCTTAATTGCATCCTGAAAGCATCCCCACATGCTCCTATTTGTATCTGCAGCAGGCAAACCTCTACTTGAATGCATTTCTCAAAGGTGGTGATTCCCACAGGGAATTGTAGCCAGCCTTGGGCTTCAGCAAATTTTGTCTGCACCAGAAAGAAAGCCAAAACTGCTCTTTACCTTCTCTGGAAACCTCTGTGGAGACTCTGTTTAAGAGAAGAATCACCACTCCAGCTGCTCATGAGGCTTCCCAAGGCAGCACCTAGTCAAGACTTCCCAAGTTGTGACTTCCTGAGATGTGGCACTTGGGAACATGGGTCAGTGCTGGCCTTGGCAGTGCTGGGGGACAGTTGGAACCCATAAGCTGGACCTTAGGGGGCTTTTCCAGTCTCAAAAATCCTATTTATCTCTGGAAGAGGCAAGGATTATTTCCCAGTGCTGTCTGGCAAACCCTAGGGGCTATGAGATCATTTTCAATGTAAATGTGACCTCATCATGATTGCTTACATTAAGGATCACAGTACTTTGCAAGTCATCCTAATAAATTCACTTATCTGCCTGAGGAGGAGAGACTCATATATCTGGTCTTTGACATCTGCTTTTTCAGGGTCTGTGAAAAACCAGCTACTCCTTGCATGTGCTCATCCACGGACATTAATGCCATGGGATAATTTTAGACAGAGAGTATTAGAAATAAATGCGGAACTGATCTATGTGAACTAAATTATATGCAATCCCAGGTCAGGCTATAAAAAAACACCAGGATCCCCTTTTTGGAAGTAGCTGTTCCTTGATGTATAAGAGTGGGAATACCGGTTGAGTTTGATGATGACACTTCCCTTTCTGTGGAAATATAAATACTGCTGCAAGAGTAGGGAGCCCTCTTTCCTTACTCGGCTTCACATCCCTGGGATACTGTTGACCCTCCAAAGGTGGCTATCTGTTCTTGATTTCTGGCAACTGAATAATTCAAAGGCAATTTATCTGCATTTTCAGGAGTGTTCAGGGAAGTCACTTCACAATCATTTACAGCTCATATACTATGGTATTGGGGAAGACTCACTCCCCGTTTCTCTCATTTGATTGATGAGTCTCAAAATCTCAGAAGAATCATAAATTCCAGCGACAAATAATCATGCATTAGGAAAAAAAAAAAAAAAAAAAGGATCAATGCAATCACTGTTTGTTATTTGCCATTCACTACTTCATGCAATTTTAGTCTTACAGGCATGCAGTCAGACTCCAGTTACAATAAAATGTTTTGGGGGTCAATTAGGTGCTGTGGGAGTGGGCATTCTGAACACGTCATGACTGACTGACTGGAGAAAATCTGTTTTCAGGCATTTTCAGTGAAAATTTATCAAAGAAACAGAGTCTTATGAATCAGCATTAAGTAATGAACAGCAAAAAGGGGCAGATATATCAGATTTGCTGTGAATGAAAAGTAACTGCCAACACCAGCCTCAGCCAAAAAAAAACCCAAACCCCAGCTTTTTGCTAGCTCTTTGATCCAGACTTTGGATAAAATAAAGGAAGTCTTTCTTTGGATGGCTCCATCCCTGCATCAGGCTCTTTTCACCATAAAGTTTTCCCCTCCAGCACAACTTGGCATGCAGTGTGTGTTCACCATAAAGCACTTAAAAGTGAAGGTAATTCAGCTGGTTTGCTTCCCTGCCTAGTGGGAGCTTTGCTCAGCGCTCAGAAATGTATGCAAGTGTGTGACTAATGTACAGCAAAAAGACTCAGGATGGAGCCACTTTATTCATTGTTTGTTATTGTTCTTTGTTGCTCAGTGTTTTGTAAATCCCCCTGGTTATGGAGACATTTTTATTAGAGAATACATTTTTTGAAAATGGGGTTCCGCAAAAATGAAATTTCAGAGGTGTGTGTCTCAGCATTGATTTTTCTATTTGTAATAACACACTATAGCATATCTTGTTTTATATCAAGAGGATAAAATGTCCCTAACACAGTGATCGCCATTCTGTGGTAATGGATAAAGCCTGTTTATGAGATGTCATTTATTCCACAATAGACAGTAAATAAAAGCCATTTCAAGCTTCGGTTAAATCAAAGCTTGTTCGGGATTTCAGCAGATTTGCAAATTACCTTTGGGACCATTTTCAGATTCAGTTGTTTTCCCACATGCTATTGACTACCCATGTTTTACTATAAATACTACTTCTTGCTCTCTCTCTCTCTCTCTCTGTCTCATACCAAACCCTGGGATTGCAGAGTGATTTGTAAAGACAAGCAGATAAAGTAAATACACAGCAATGTATTAAAATTTCTTTCCTGTCAATGTAACAGAAATAAAACCACAAGTTTTGATGGCAGACTGAAAGCCAAAGAACAGGATCCTGGACACAGTATTTTGAAAAATCCAGAGGTCTTTGTGAGGTCGTATAAAGAAGTACCAAGAAATATACAGCAGAAACACAGGTTTTGTTAAAAAAAAATTAAAAAGCAACTATAACTGCCTCATATCAGGTACTTTGGCTTTGGAATTTACTGCTGTTACTGGACATAGTCATAGGAGGATGCTGGGGGCACGTGTCCCTTTTTTGCTCTGCCTTTTAGATGGAAGAGTTAAGGTCAATATATAAAGGTTGAAGAGTCCTGGGCCTCTGGACTCAGAAGCTACCTTACTGTCCTGAAGTCTTAATACAAAATAAAGAGTTTAAGCAGAGTATTGCACATATGGTAATATTTATAAATACAAAGATAGGAACATCAAATGTCTTAATTTTGGGTGTGTTCAGTTTGTTTAAGAAAAACCGGATTACTTGTGAAGAAATGTGCTTTAGGGTCAACAAAACGTTTTGGAAATTCAGAGTGCTGTCACCTGATTGGAAAAAAAAAGTCAAAATGGCTCATGGTACACTGTTTCAAACAAAAAGTTTGAAACTTCTTTTTTTTTCTCTGGAAGGTTCACAGTGGATGTAAATGAGCATACAGAACAGATGACTCGCAGCCCATTAGAGCATGGACCTTTTTGGCTTGAAATGTCCTCCCCACTTCCACTTTTCCTTTGCTTTTGATACAAAATCTTCCAAAGAAGCAAGATGTTTTGGTTGAGAGCCTTTCAAAGGACCCATTTGACCCGTAAGCTTATGATTTCCAAGCCGCCAAATATTCTGAAACATACAGGAGGGGATTTATACTCTCATAAGTTCATTCCTTTCTTTTAATATTTGAGTCCAAAAAAATCAGTTATTCCCAAAGAACATCTCTGTGAGTTATTTTCCTGCCACCTTTTAAAACTGTGGTGGCTGTCAGTAAAGGGACAAGTGACACTATTTTACTCAGCAATAGTTTTCAAGAGACAAAAAGACTGAGTACCAGTAGGTGTCCAACAACTCTGATTTAGTACCCCAGCTGGACAGTGACACTGATTTCTGCTCTGCCCAATTCCAGCTGCTGAGATTTTTGGAGCCATGGTCTTTACCATCATCCTTGGAGGGCTCCAAGGTGGTCTTCAGAGGTGCCCATCCTTGAACAACATTGAATTTTAATCCAAACACATTGGAATTGCAAATGGGGACAAACCTATTTTCATCCTTGTAACCACTAGGGAAGTAAAATTGCAGTGGGAGAGCAAGCCAGGTTCCCTTCTAGTTTGTACCCTAAAGAAAAACACCCCATTAAACCATTAATTCAAGTAACTCAACCTTGGAGAGATAAATGCAGGTCCACCATTCTATAGAAAATAATGTGAATGTCATGTTGTGGTTGAGGAAAGCAAAAATAAAGAGCTCCCATCCTTCTTGTAGGACACTGCATTGCAGGATCAGCAGCTAAACAGTAATTTTTAATTCCTGTAAATGGTTTAGCATCTTCAAAAGTGGCCATGCACTGTCCTGGTAGGTGTCAGATCTCTGTCTCTTAGGTGTCTTTAATCCAAAAACTCCAAAAGGTAACAGCTGAATCTGATCACTGTAAGAAGGGTTAACAAGGTCTTTAGGTTTCTTAGAAACATATTCCTGAGCATTTTCCTAGTTTCTGGGTTTCAGGAAGCACGGTGTCCTGCCCTTTGACTGGACTTTGAGCAAAATTCATAGGGAACAGGAAGGGAAATTTATTTTGAAGTCCTTAATTTGATAATACTTGGGAAGAGCCTTTGAAGTCCTTATGGTAATACACGATTATATCATAGTCTCTGAAATACAGCAATAAACTGTGTAGGGAACCAAGCAGATTTCCAGTGGAGAACCTTCTTCTGTTTCTGTGGAATCTCGCTAAAAATGACCTTATTCTCTCAGAATTATTTCTGCTCAGATGAATCAGGAATTTTTAAATCGTTGCAGGGGAATTTTTGTATCTTTTTTGACGTGGGACTGCTTTGAGAAGAATCCTTCTGGTAGTCATCCAACCACAGTTTTTTCAGAGGCTTTAAATTTTCACCAGCATCCTAATTTTCATTCTGTTTCTAAAAGAGACCCCCACTTTGTAGCACTATAACATCCCAAGTGTTCCATCAACCCCAATGTCCTTTGTTACATCTCTGTGCTTGTGCAAGCTTTAATGCACATGGGGACTTCTCTGGGACCATTGATCTTCCCAAAATTACATCACTTGCCCATTTTGCAGTTTCACCCAGTTTTCACCCTGATTTCAAGAATGTTGGAGCAAAAGGCTGTTCTACATAGATGTTCTACCAGGAAGGGGATTTGAATATTGGCTACTCTTTCTTTTTTAATATTTTTAATAGTTCAGTTGTCCACTCAGGAAGCAAATACCATGCTGAGTGATCTGGGCAGATACTCAGACACAGAGCTGTTAGTTCACAGACAAATCATTAAAAGAATATTGACCATTTTTTTTCTCTTGATATTGCTAGAAAGAGGGTTTATAGGTATGGCAGATATCTCCATTCCCCAGTACATGACAACTACAAGCATTCTCAGCATTGCTGTGATACACAGAAGAACTCAAGAGGAAGGTAAAAAAAAAATAGTTCTGGATATGGCACAAGAATACTGAGTGTACTGCTCCAATTTCTTTACAGTTTTGCCTGAAAGTACCATTACTGTTAAAGTTGTGTCAGCACTTTCATTAGAAACCCAGTTTTGATTTATAACATTGGCTGCAAAAAATCTGCTGCTGGCTGAAATTCAGCATAAGGTCTCTGGCCAGGGGAAACATTTTAAACATTTTTTGGAAGATCATTTGAAACTTGTTCTATTATTCCAATGTTACACAGATTTCCTTAGATTTTTCTAGGTGGAGCTAGGTTTTGGGGGTGTGTTTTTTTGTTTCACAAAATGAACAGAACCAAAGGGTTATTTGGAGAGATAATTACTACCTAATTTTTAAGGTTTATGTCCTGGCTTTGGCTGGGATAGAATTAATTTCCTTCTTAGACATTTTTAAATTATTGCCTTAGAAATCTGGGGATCGTGCCAGAAATCCCAGGATCTACATCAAGAAGCACCACCAAAACTAACAAATGCTTAAAGCAGATAGTCAGCAAACACACATTTTGGTGTGAGTGTTCCCAGCCCATTAACAAGCGTTTAAAGCGCTGCACGAAACTGTGCTCAGTGGCTCTGCTATTCCTGCTTTATTAGCTGGGTATTAGCAAGCCCTGGCAGCATCCAGGCTGCACGATGTTGTTTGGATTAATTTAGTGCTGGTGAGTGGTGTCAGGCTGACAGTGGCAGGGACGAGGGACAATTCATCACCTGGACGGTTACGACACGCAGCAGCTCCTTCTTCCACAGCCGCTGCCTGCAGGCACCACGCTGGGAAACAAGAGCATCACTCGGCCCCTTGTCCATCCAGCCCCCAGCCCCTGGGCAAAAGACACCAGCCTGGACAGCAATTAAACCAATCCTGCTGCAGACAGGCACCAGAAACCTCCCAAAAGCACCACAGGCCCCAAATGAAACAGTGGCAGAGATGGCGCGGACCTTGGAGAAGAAGTGACCGCAACCTGCTGCATATTCGGCTATTGATCACAAAATCATGGAATTGTTAAGGTTGGGAAAGCCCTCTAAGATCACTGAATCCAACCATTAACTCAGCACAACTATATTCACCACTAAACAATATCCCAAAATGCCACATCTATATGATCTGTGTAATGTCTCCTGATGGAGTTCTGCTATTAGGAATGGTCAGTATCTGTAGAATCATTTAAGTTACATTCTGGCACTGGTTTCTAAACAAAAGATATCCATCTATATTCCAGATGCCTGCCTTCCAGAAAAAGCTTCATTTAGGTGATGTAGCAGCATATACAGCAGAAGCTGTTGAGGACCTGTGAGATTTTGAGATTAAGGCTGTTTCTTCCTTCCTTCCTTCCTTCCTTCCTTCCTTCCTTCCTTCCTTCCTTCTGCACCTTCCGCACCTTCCTGCCTTCCTGCCTTCCTTCCTTCCTTCCTTCCTCATCCAGCTGTTTGTGCCAATGTTGATACACCAAAGCAATGCAAACCAACACAAACTGATGCACACACATAGGACTGTATTTGGAAATTTGATGATAAATATTTCAGAATCATAGAATCACTTAGGTTGGAAAATCTCTCTAAGTTTTTCAAGTCCAACCCAACACTGCCAAGGCCACCACCAACTCATGCCCCCAGGTGCCACATCTACATGAGTTTTAGACCCCTCCAGGAATGGGGACTCCACCACTGCCCTTGGAAGCCTTTTCCAGAGCTGGGCAGGACTTACAATGAAGAAATATTCCCTAATATCCAATCTAAGCCTCTCCTGGTGCAGTTTGAAGCAAATTTCTAAGGCAAATTAAAGAGGCATGGAAACCTGGTCACTACACTTCATACTGTCAGAACATACCTTGTCTGTGTTTGGGCCTCAGTCAATGTCCAGGCACAGCTTGTATTTAGGGTGGCTCAGAGATGCTTCCAGGAAAATATTTTGGACAAGGCAGCCCCACATGGGATCAGGCCATACCATGCCAGTGAGCTGCAGTGCCAGCGAGGAGCCTCAGATACCCTTAATTTATAATATGGTCATTTATTAAACTCTGGGGACTATGGATAAGGAAATATGAGGATGATGATATGTCCACCAGATTCTGGCACCCACTGTCCTGACACACTGCAGAAGATGAACCTACCCTGCAGCAAATAGCTTCATGTTATAATCTAGACTGTGTGAATTTTGGGGTGGGTACTGCACCTTGCAGGGAGCACATACAGCATCAGGCACAAGGGTATGCTAACCTCAGCTGGAAACTAGAGATGTTATAATAACACAGAAGTAAATTAGAAGAATTTGTCAAAGTATTCTTGGCAAAAGCTTCAGAATAAGTGAAAACGTTCGTGAAAATGCAATGGCAAATTTAGTCTGACAATGTTTCCAACTCAGGTTAAGGTGCAGAAAATGAACAAAAATTCAGAGGAGAAGATAATGGGGTACATTTGAGAGCACCATCCTCAGGGAGCCTGGAGGCCCCTTGGGGAAGGTATTGGGAGCCCTGAGTACCCCTGGATGCCCCACAGATGGAAAGCTGTGTCTCGCCAAGACTGAGGGTTGTGGCAGCAAGGCTTGGCATGAGGATGACTGGAGCAGCAGGCATTGGGAGACAAAACCCCTTCTTTTTGCTGTGCAGACACCCACCACCCATCCCCATAGCCAGGCACACCCAAAAGGTCCAGCACTGCCCCACTGTGCACAGGCAAACAGAACAATCCAACTTCCACGGCTGTACAACTGGGGTCTTTTTAATGCCACAGCTCATGTAAATAAAATCCTTTTACTGTGAATCTTAATTAAGGGAATGATTGTTTCTGGCCATCGCTTGAAAGGCAAATGTTTTAATTGGTTCTGATGTGTTTTCCTGAGAATGCCTTCTTTTTTTTTTTTCTCCCAGAAGCCATATATCCCTGGGAGATTACTTTTCCCTGCTGCCTGTCCTGTAAGGGTCCAGCAGTGGCGGAGAAAGGAGCAGGTTTAAGGGGTTATTGAGTGAAACATGCACATGAGTTAAAGAGCAGGAGCCGTTTAAGATCCCAAAGTGTCATTAGCAGTAACGTGTCACATAAAATGAGGTGCAGATTTCCATTTTCATTTGAACTTCAGGTGTTTAGTAATCCAGAAGCTTTATTTAAGGACTGACCTTTAACCTGGCCTGTCATTCCAATTGCAAGGAGTTGATGGCCACTGGGAATCAATGGGCAGCATGAAGGTCACTTCCTAGAAAAACTGTGGCTATCAATGTGTCAGTTCCAATGAAGTATTATAACAAAGCAGGCAAAGAGCCTATCTGTGTCTACGAAGCACCAGCTTGCTCTCAGGCTGCCTCCCCACTTTCAGCTATTCTATAAACACAAATAGAAATAAGCTGTTATTTAATGATATGTGTTTCTGAAGGCATGTGCTGTTTTCAGTTCTGTGACTGACACAAGGAAGGGGTGGTTAGAAACCCAGCAGTCACTGATCCAGATGCTGGCAGGAATCCCCTTTATTCCTCTACACAAAGCACGGCAGCAGAGCAGTCAAGGGCCCACTGATCCAGTGAGACCTGGACAACCCCTCCTGGCTCAGCCATGCCGTGCCATGGCCACAGAACCACAGAATGGTTTGTGTTGGAAGGGACCTCAAAGCTCATTCAGTTCCCCCCATGGGCAGGGGCATATCCCACTATCCCAGGCTGCTCCAAGAGCTGTCCAACCTGGCCTTGGTCACTTATAGGTGAGGCAGCCACATCTTCTCTGGGCACCCTGTACCAGTGTTTAACCACACTTGTTGTGAAAAGTTTCCTCCTTGTATCTCATCTAGATAGGCCCTCCTTCAGTTTACAACCATCACCTCTGTACTATCCCTGTGCAAATTTTTTTATTCCTTGGTGACATCCATGATTGAACACAAGCCCTGGACAGGATCTGTCTGTTTGCAGCACCTCCAAGGTGGACACAAAAACCAGCCTGTGCACTAGGAAGGAGGAGGGCATGAGAAGCAGAATGTTGGGGTGGTGTTAGGGTTTCAGTGAGCTCAGCACACTTCTCTAGGCCTGAAGAGGGGAAAAAGGGTCAGCCTGACCTGGCCACACTGCTGTGATTTAAATGAACATTTACTGGCACAAGAGCTTGCTTTGGAGGTTTCCACAGAGCTTCATGTTTGTGTCCTGGCCAAATTCTGTGGCATCTCTGCAGTCAATTTTGTTTAAAATCATGTGAAAACGAGGTTATTTTCATTTCTGATGAAATCAAAGAACTTTAAGCTTTTAGGAGCAGATCCACAAGAAGTCAGAACTCAACTTTATGTACAACCTGTATTGGATGACCACTTTATTTAGGTTGTCTGGGGAAGAGTGGGGGGTCTAAAGCTACATGTGTTCCAGCATACGAGCTGGTAAAGCAAATCCCAGCCACGGGACAAGAGAGCAGCTGAGAATTTGTGGGATGGACACTGCAGATTGTCCCAGGCACACACAGCACCCTGCCTTATCCCAGTGCCACGTGGAGAGCAGATGCAGCCCCTCTCCACATGCCAACTGCTCCTGCACTGGGGAAGATTTTGTTTTGTAGGGTCAGAGATAAACATGAACATTAGTAAAAATCTCTCAATCTTCCACCATGTCTTTGTGCTGGTTTACAGCATGCAACTCTTTTCAGCAATTTCTAGGGGCCTTTTCCCTAGGAATTTCCCTAGAAATTCCCCTCTAGGAAAATTCCTTGGAAAGCCTTTGGAAAAACCTTTCTAATCACTAATAATTACAGTAATTTGTTATCAGCCTTTCCATGTTCTTGCAAAGCTTTCAAGATCTTCCCCAGTAAATCAATTCCCTAAAAAATTGTGCAAAACAGGATTTTAATTGGAATTTCTTTTCCAGTCACAGGAACTGGAAAGAAAAGATGTTCATATTGTTGAACTTACTGTTTGTGTATTAAATGTCTGTTTAGATTACTGAGCATGCAGATCCTCTGTGCAAAATCAATAGGAACTTTATGCCTGTCTGTTATATAGATATGAAAACCTCTGTAAAAGGTCAACTTGACACAAATTAATGAATCCCTGAACAAATTCAAAGTTCCAATTTTGAATTAAAAATTGAGAAACGCGACCAAAAAGTACAACCAGAGGTTTGGATTTCTGGCAACAACATGTAGATATAAACTGGAGCAGGATCAGAGAGAGACTGCTAAAGAATTTCTTCCATAAAGACAATACACCCTGCACAAAAGTGAAAAAGTAAAATACAGTTATGTTATAAAGAGACAGCAAAATTTACTAAAGATGTGATTTTAGTATCTGTGTTCAATTTAAACGCACAGAAAAAGTGGAGTTCAGATACACATAGGGCCCACCTGCCCATTATCCTGGACTCCATCAGCCTCCAAGAATTTCAGTCACTGAAGAGAGAAATAGAATCTCTTTAGGAATTTAAATTGATGAGTCAGATCATGCATGGAGATAGTCTGTCACACTATTATTTATATTTCACAATACTTTCAAACTCCTTTATTTCCTCTCACTTCCATTCATTGCATCCTCTTATTAAGGAAAAGAAAAATTATTTATCATACAAAGGGGCTGTTCTAAAGCTCACTGCACATACCTACCTACCTAATCAGTTATAAATGATCAAGATTAATTCTATTAAATGGATTTTAAAATATATTTACTCCTACACGCTGACCCTGATTTGCAGGTTGAAACATTAGATGCTAAACACAACGGTGTTTAACATATCCTTTCTACAAATAGATAGAAAGAGCACAGTTTCTACCTCTGGTAGCAAAACCAAATTATTTTGGAGAACCTGAAACAGATCGAGACTGGCATCTCAGTTTCAGTGGAGTTGCACGGGGTGGGATATATTCCATATAATGAGGTCCCATGCATTTTATATTTTTCCCTTTCTTTTCTGGCTCTCATCACATTGAAGGATCTCTACCACCTTCACCTTAGATGCACTCTGCCTAATTTACACAATGACAGTTTCCTCTGTGCACACACAATAACAAACCCACCAGCTCCAGAGCAAACAAACCACATGGGAAGGGCAAGTCCCGTGCACCCAGGACACTGCTACGCTAAGGAATCAAGATGATGGTTATTGTTATTTTTTCCTTCTACTGGAGCTGGAGATCCCTTAGCAAAGACCTGGAAGCAGCCTGAGTTTCCATGCAATAAAGCAGCAGTGAGAAAAGCTCAGAGTAATTAAGTGGCTGACGCACAGAAGAAGCCGTTACAAAGATTTGACTAAATTGCCCATTCATTAGTAGCACGGCATGGAAGGAGAATTACAAATAGACAATAGAGCCTCCAGTAATTCAATCTAACCTTGTACTTACAGAAAACAATGAGATAATGAACAGAAAAATTACCAGGCACATATTGCATTTTGTGGAAGGCAGGGAGAGGGAGGGGGATCGGATTGGGATTGGGGGGATGGAGGGGTGGAAGTGGGGGGTGCCGGAGAGAGCGGCCTGGCACATGTAACACTAATGGCATCGCTCAAGCTGAGCAAACATTTCTCCAACACAATCATAGTTCTCAGTCTAAGGGCCTCTGGGGAGCTGAGATGAGGCTAGATCGTGAACAAAAAAATGTAATTTATAAGGCGTCTGTGGACTGGAATTTATCATCGGATCCGCTCGCCGCCGCTCAATTGATATGTAGTTGATTTCAAACAACACCCCCCAGGCGCCCACAGGGAACATTTTTTAGATTTTACGCTTGGATATATCTGTTTAACTCACCATTTACCAAAACAACGGCTGATGACAGCACAAACAAGTCACTCTGGAAAAAAAAAAAAAATACACAGACATGCACAGACGCACGCAAACTCGCCTAGATAGGACTAAGCCATGAGGGTTGGGGCTTGGCTGGGGTCATGGGGAGGGGAAAAACCGAGGCAAAGGCTGAAGTTGGGGTGTATTTTGAATGGAAGACATGGATGAATCATCCACTCAATTTTTTAAGCCTGCTTTGGAGCTCTCCACTGGTCTTTTTTGCATTTTCTTCCCCAGGTAGGCATCACATGGAGCAGATGTTGAAACTGGTGGCTCTGGGAGGAGGCTGTGGGGTGAGGTGGCCTGGGTGAGAGTTCAATGTTGAGGGAGTTTTGCAAAGCACAGCAAAGCGTGTGCATTCCTTGACTTGATGGTAAGGGGAGAGATGTCCCAGCACCACAGTCCTGCTTGTTCCTGAGGTGTTCCTGAGGTGTTCCTGGCACTAGGGAGAGAACTGGGGGGCATCAGCTGGAGAAGGGAGAATGAAAGTTATCATTCCCTGCATTTTGGTGCCACCAGAGATTCCAAACCAGCCTCCTGATTGTGCATGGGATCTCATTGCCTGAATTAATAAAGTGCTGCTACTTCCCATCTTACACTAGAACTTGTGAAATTCCCACAGATGAATTTTACTATGAATAACAAGAAATCTCCTCTGACCAAGCCAGTTCTCTCAGTAAATTTCTGCTGCATTTACTCTCCAAAGGAGGAAAAACAACGTTGACTTTAAACTATTTCTTGAAATTCCCTTCCAGCACTGTGCAGAAGCCCTGGAGTCAAGCTCTTTGTCGTGCCAGGTGCTGTGCACACAGCCTGGAGGTGAGCTTGGAGTGCCCTAGGCCAGGTTGGATGGGGCTTGGAACAACCTGGTCTAGTTGAAGGTGTTCCTACCCATGGAAGAAGGTTGGTTGATATTTAAGGTCACTTCTAACCCAAACCATTCTGGGATTCTATAAAAATGCCCTACAGAGCCCATAATGTAATTTAAGAAATTCAGTTTTAAGAAAATATTTTTTGGAGACTAGAGTGAAAACTGTGTTTTGCCACAGCACAAGCAGTCCACAACAATATTTACTTTCTCCAGGATTTTCATTAATCAGTTTTCAAAATAAGGACCTCAATAATGTGAAACACTAGAGGCAACAGGAGATGGCATTTGGCTGCTCTAATGGGAAATTTGCTGAGCATGGAAGAGCCTCTCCAGGGTGCCCAGGCTACAAGTGAGTTTAACAGCCAAGGTGTTAAATTAAACTGATGTTATGGGGCTGGTTCTTGTACACCCCCCATACAGAACAAACCCAGGTCATCTGTGCAGAGGTTTTGGGGGTGCTTTGGTGGCAAGGGGGAGCTTCTGGTAAAGGATGGTGCAAGAGCTGTGTGTCCACCAGGAGGAGGAGTGGACAGGAGGAATCAGAGGTTGCTCAGGGTGAGGAGGAGCTGGGGTGGGAGGATGTGGGGACAGATCATGCAGCTCTCCAGCTCACCCACAGCACACAGACAGAGCCTCCAAGCAGCTCAGCAATGGGCAGCTGCTGGTCAGTCTGAGTCATGGGCAACACCACAGTGCAGTAAAAACAAAGATAATGAAATAAAAACCCCTTCAACCCAACCAACACAACTCAACCCAACCCAGTCCATCCCAACCCAACTCCAAAAACAGACAAACCAACCAAAAACACAAACAAGCAAGAAAGCCCACCCAAACAAACAAAAAATTGTTTTTTGAAATGTCACCAAAGAAACACTAAAGCCCAAGTCCAAAAAGTCAGTACCTTATCTGCAATTGTTTATTTCCTCCTTATTTCTTCTGGTTTCCATCAGCACACCAACTGGCTTTAAGAGGGCCTTGCCAGTTACATTGGCAGGGAAAAAGTCCCTCTTTGCTAGATGGAAAATCAGTCTTCCTGATCCATGTAAAGAAATGGTCTCTATTGGTTTTGCCACAGAATTCTTTCAAACAAGCCAAACTAAGAACTGCTCCTTACTACTGCTTGTAAATGATAGCACTTTCTTGCCTAGGACATTCCCTCCACACTCCTCTATTTTATTTTACAAAATATTTTCTGACTCATATAAAACCTTTCCCTCCACACCACAAAGCATGCAAAAGGAAAATGCCAGCATCTGCATCCTAAAATCCCTCTACAGCTGATGGCTGTGGGGTATTATCCTACCACTCCAGCGCTTTCTGATACTACAGACAGTAAATGATTGCAGAGCATCACAAGGATTGTGGTTAGAGCTGCACAAAACAGTTTGAAATAAAAATTACCCATGGCAAATATCACGTAACTTAATGAGCCAGACCTAAGTTTTCTGTAGGGAAAAAAAAAAAAAACAAAACAACAAAAACGTTTCAAGATTAAAAATTCTATCTTGGCTTTGTTTTGGTGTTTTTCTCCCTTCAAAGGGATACTGTTATAAATGAGGCTCCTTATAGGGTTTTGTTGTCTAAAAGAATATTTGTTCATGGCTGGATTTCTGACAGCATGGCCTGTCTATGGTCTACCTTTTAAACTGGGTGTTAAGTTTAAGTTTGTGTCACTCAAATCACTCTGCCTGACACTGGGAAACTCTGTGTTGCTGTTCACAGAGAAATGTGCCCAAGACACCCAGCCTGAACTCCCTCCTCAAGGGCATGGTATGGTACTGTGTCAAACCTTCCCTTCTGGGTTTAGCTATCAGAGATCAAGATGAATGATAGCTCTCAGTTAATGCAATAAAAAGCCCATGATTTGGTGTAAAAATGGATGAATACACAGGGAATTTACCCAGTAAGCTGCATAACCAGTAAAGAGATTTGCACTATGCACAATTTTCAGAGAAACTTCATAATGGTATTAATTCTATGTTGTTACAGTTAACTGATTTCTTAAGGGAGCCACTATTAACTTACTATCCCTGTATGTGAGCCTCCAAGTGTTTCCCTGATACATTTTTTATTCTTTGTTTCATCCAAAATTGATAATAAGAACTCTCCAAGATTACGTAGTCTTTACAAATTTCACAAGTAGCATCAGGCTGAGGGCAGAGACCTTTCAAATATGGGAATGCTGAATGTTTTATCCCAGAGAACCTCAAGAGAGCCAACAGGACAGACCTTACAAATTCTTCCAAACTCAGAAAACCTTCTAGCTGAGTTCATTTCGTTGCTGCTTACCAAAGACTGCCGATCACAGGATATAATTTCACATTCACAAACCTGAATTTTATTCAGTTCTGGTGCCAATGAGAGAGGTGATGTTCACCACCATCAGAAAACACAGGGAAGGAACAACTTAACTACGTCAAGAGAGATTTCAGATTGAGACTGAGAAAGCCCAAACTCAATGATGATGAAGAAGCAGTTGTGAGACTTCTGAATGCTCCCTTTTGACGTGTTGAAAGCTTCGTGTTAAAATTTTAGTCCCCAAATCCACAAAACACACTTGGGATAATGCAAGGCCACCATCTGCAGACTTATGGGGCTAATGCTTGCTAGGTGACATAGAACACTGGGATTTTTGCTTTCACAGTTTCTACTGGTGATAGGACAAAGGCAGACCTGGCAGGTCATGTGCACTCTTGTTTGTTTTTCTCACTAGTTATGTGGATTATTTTTTTGTTGTTATTTGTTTGTTTGTTGGTTGTTTTGGGGTTTTTTGGCAGCAGACCCAAAAAGAAACAGCCCTTTAATAGGAGAACTAAAACCAGACCTGAACTTGAATCACCACATTGACCCAAGTCTATTAACCTCTACTAGAGGATTTGGTGGGATATTCTGTATGGGCTCCTGCCTGTGGTGCCCAGGTAGAACCAGACCCTTTAACCCCAGTTTTTATCTGTGAGATCACCAGAGTGGACACATTTCTGTGGTGGAATTGGCAGTGTTAGGCTAACGGCTGGAACTAAATGATCATAGAGGTCCCTTCCAACACAAACCATTCTGTGCTTCCTTCCACAATCTGAAGGGTACTTTCCAACCTAAATCATTCTACGACTCTACGACTTCAGCAAATTTAGGAGTGTGCAGTATTAATGTCCTTGCTGACAGCACCACCTGAGCTGGGGTTCAGATCACTTCCCTTTGCTGACCCTCAGCGGGAGTTGGGAGGTAAAATGGCTTTTGTTATGATATTCCCCTCTAAGTGTAGTAAATGGAAGCACAGCATTGTGTCAGCCACGGCATGCCAGCAGTGCAACTATTTTCGCCATGGCAAAATGCCTTTTTTCTTTCCTCCTGGATTGCACAGTTCCTTTGACAAGGAAGGGTAAAGACCCTCAAGGGTTCTCAGAGAACATCAATATGTTTTGTATTTAATGTGCTGGCTCGGTTACAGCAAATTAAGGAGAGTGGGCCTGGTACAAGATAATGCAGCCTGCAGTTCCTCACTCCCTAGCCGAGTGGTATACACTGAAAATGATACTCCAGTGTGGAGAAATACTGCACATTACATCTCCCTGCAGTAACAGAAGAGACATTAGGCAAAGCCCTGACTCTTAATGGTACACATCAGGAAAACATCTGAGCTTGGGCCTTCAATCACAAACGCTGCAGGATTTAAAAATGAATAAACTTCACATTGTGATTCTCTTATTTATCCTTTATGCAAATTGTCCCTGGGAGGACACATTATGTTCGCCGCATGGCACGGCGCAGACCCACATTAAAGCGTGGAGGGCCACTCTTATGTAATGCACAATCCTCCCGGCCCCTTCGTGCGGTTTGTGGTGCAAAGAGAAACAAACACACAAAGGGAAAAAAAAAAGAGGAAACCAGCCTCAACCCCCAAACCTAGAAATATATTCTCTACTGACTGCTGAAAATATCCCGACATTAAGAAAAAGAAGCAGTGCAGAAATATTCCACTCTCTTTTCCCGGCTACCAGCCTGTGACAGAAGGAGATGGCAAGACCAGGAAAGCCTCCTTGCAAGCTAAAAATGTAGAAGCAAATATTCCAGACCCCTGAATCCCTATGAGGTGGCTGAGAATTTTGCTTAGACAAACCTAATGCATTAATTCACATGTCCACAACCCCTGAAAGCTATCCTGTTAGCTAACCTTTCTGTCATTAGCTCCCCTTTCTCAATGGGACAGAGACACAATAGACTTGATAGGCATTATTTTTCCTGGGCAAAATCTCTTGCCCCCTTCAAGCTTTTCATTATTAGCACAAATCTTCCCCGGTGTCCTTGAGCAAGCATTCGCAAGATGACTGGATGGCAGAGAAGCAAACAGCCCTACACGTGAAAAAGGAATGGGAAGAGAGTTCAGGGACTTGGCCACAAAATTAACTGCTTGAAAAGACACAGGGAAGACCTGTTAAGTAGAGCTCCAAGGGCAGGCTACCAGGTGGGTCAAAACACCATAATCACAAATCCATCCTCTTTAAAATTATCTGAGTGATTTCCTAATATGCCTCCTGCCTACCCAGGGTACAACAGAGGGAGCGAGGGGTCCTGCATTTAAAGTCATGTCCGTGCTTGTAATTATGGATGGAAAATAACACAGGCTGAACAAACCTGTCATGTCAGTGAAAATACACATTGACTATGATCTCCACCTCTGTGGGAGCTGATTCTGAGTGCTGGATTTGATTCAAGCCTTTCTTCTCCATCCAAGTTGCACCACGAGTGGATGCTGGGGGGGAAAGGTACACGTAGATAGAAAAAAATGGGCGTGGGTATTGAGTCCCACCTCTGTCCATGACATGGTTTTGGTGCTGGCTGGACTCTTTTGTCATGTCTGCAGTAGTAAAAACTGGTGTCAAAGGCCTAATCACTGTATCCTGCAAGATAAACAAGAGTGAATTCCAGAAGAGTGGGAGCCTCCTCCATGCATGTCACTGTGAGGGTGGGCAGGCCCTGGCACAGGGTGCCCAGAGCAGCTGGGGCTGTCCCTGGATCCCTGGAAGTGTCCAAGACTCTGTTGGATGGGGCTTGGAGCAGCCTGGGACAGTGCAAAATGTCCTGCCCACAGCAGAGGTGGAACTGGATGAGCTCTAAGTTGCCTTCAACCCCAAACTATTCTGTGATTCTATTATGAAGGTAATTGCAGAGGCACATCAGCCTGAGAGTTCAGCTAAATAATTGAGTTTTCTCAAACATGTAGCTGAAGTAATGAACAAGTGCTGTAAACAGCCTGAAGCCCCTGATTTCTAAAATCATATTAACTGGGATTAGGATATTTATAGTTTTCTCTTCAGCAGAGATTCTGTCTGGCCTTTTCATCTCAACCCAAAAATTTTTACTTGTAGGAATCAGTGTTCAGGGTGAGCAATAGATTCAAAAAGTATTGCAGCAGGACAGCTGGCTCTTCTGCAATTGTGTGATGCACAGGAAGTTCCACTTGAATATGAGACAGAACTTTCCTGTGAGTGACTCTGCACTAGAACAGATTTTCCAGTGTGTGGAGTCTCCTTTCCTGGAGATATTCAAGAACCATCTGGACACAATCTTTTGCCATGTGCTCTGGTATGACCCTGCTGAAGCAGGGAGGTGGGATTAAATGATCTCCAAGGGTCCCTTCCAACCTTAGCCATTCTGCAATTCTGTGATTTCCTTAAGAATTACACAACAAAAACATCACAGAAAATTCATAGACCCAATCCAATAATAGAAAATTATTTCTGATGTATCTCAGAACAGAGGCTGAGGACTGGACCCTTTGTCTCAGCCATATCAGCCATCTAAAGATTATGGAGAATCCTGTGGAAGTCTTAATTTTGCAGACAGCAGCAAACTGGGAGGCATTGCAAGGACCAAACCAAAGGGATTACTAAATCCCTTTGGTTTGGTCCTTTGGTATTTGGTAAACCAAAAGGGATTACCAAATTCTGCTCATTTGCTGTTGACAGTTGAGGGGAAAGGTAGTCACACATACAAATAGTTAAAGAGAAAAAAGTAAAGTAAGCATAATTTCCAGGAGAAATACAGAAAGACAGAGACTACACTGTATCTTTGCTAATCCTTACCAGCTGTCAAATTAAAGAAAAGAAATATGCCATGCTTTCAACAGTAATATTTTTAAATACGTTGCTTAAGGAAATGAGGCTGATAATTTCTGAAACTGTTATGGAGTCTCAAAAAATATGACAAAAGGTTTGTAATCACAAATATATCAAATATATTGAATAAGTTCTTGCAAATTTGGGGGGGGGGGAGGGAGGAATAGCTACTTTAAAAAAAAAAAAAACAGCAAGAGAGCACCCAATCATGATCTTCTTTTGGAATTAAGCCCTAAGATGAACTCAACCTTATTATTAGACATGGAAGAGAAACATTAGGAAAGCAAGTTTTGAGAAAACAGTTTTCAGAAGTCCTGCTGCTCAAGAACCAGGATAGATGCAACACTAGAAATCAGAAATAAAGAAGGAAATTTTCGTTGAAATATTGTTTCTAACAGCATGGTGCTTACACAGAACAGAATTCCCAGAGAGCTGGTGGATGCCTCATCCCTGGAAACATTCATGGTCTGGTTGAGTGGTGCTAATGCCCTGCTCATTACAGGATTAGATGAACTTCAAAGGTCCCTTCCCAGACCATTCCATGATTCTATGATAGATGATAAAAACACCAACAATATTTGACAAAAGATGGGGTGGCTGATCCTCCAAATTCACCTGATAGAGAGAGACCTCAAAAACAATTTCACAATTTCACAAAAATTAATTTCTTAATTTTTGGATGCTACTTAGACATCTGAGATTACTTAAATCAAACCAGTGGGAAGCAGTGCAGCAATTCCCCAGCAAGGGCAGGATTCCCTGAGCTCAGGCTGCACTGTGCACCTGCCCAGTGTGATGCAAATTTGGGTAGTGCAGAGGAGCTGAGTGGCTCCTCAGGCATGACAAATTTTGTGCCTCTCTCCCTGCTCACAAAGAGTTCCTAGGTTATAGGTTTCTCCAGTGAATTTGTGAATCAAAATTAGCTGTTGATGTGTTTTTCATTTTTTAATTTAAAAAAAAAAAAAAAAAAAAAAAAAGTAAGAAAAATAATTTAAAAAAAAAAAAAGAATCCAACTTGTTCTTATTTGTCACGCCTGGATTCTTGAAACCACACTGGATTCTCAAAGTCTGCCTGAGCTCAAGGGGAGGCAGACAAGCTCGTGGAAGAGAGGTAATTTGCACAGAGCAAGTCTTTAGTTCAGGTAGCTCAAAAAAATGGAAATTCTGGGGAGCTGGGAGAGCAAGTATCACGTATATTGAATTAGCCTTAACAAGTGTGGATATTTTAAAACTGATAAATAGGCTCAAACCCATTGATCTCTGAGTTTCCTCAGCTCTCTGCTGTGGTGGGGAGCAGAGCAGTCTGAATGCAGCACACACCACCACTCACCTGAATCCAGCTCAGTTGCCCCTCCCTAGTGGATGTTTCTGCTTCACCCAGTTTTCTCATGCAAAAATAACTGCTGGCTTTCCTTCATGGATCTCTTCATAATTTCATTAGCATTTTTGTCCTGATTTCAGCTTGGATAGGATTAATTTTCCTCCTAATATCTGGTACAGAGATTTATTTGTGTGTTTTTGTACTCATTAGGAGAATAATGTTGATAATGCCCCGATGTTTTGGACTTTGCTAAGTAATGTTTCTCTTAATTCAAGGATTTTTCAGTGTCTCATGCTTTTCCAGTGAAGATGAACGTAAAAAACTGGGAGGAAGCAGAATAGTACAAATCTGTGCCCAGAAGAACCTTTATTTATTTTACTCCTGAATGATTTTATTCGTAATACAGAGGCTTGCTCCTATGTAGTTAACAGGAATAATTTAGCTTGTAGTCAATGCAGCCAAAATTTCCTTAAAAACATCTGGGAAGATAATAAAACTTCATTCATTTTTAAGTGAAACCAGAAATAACTGATTTTTTCACTCATTTTCTTTCTTTGAAATTTCATAAAACAATATTTTTACTTTGGTTTTGCACCTACAGAATGCCACTTTCTGCAGTGTCTTCACAAGGATTAGTGGAACAATCTTCTTTCTGCTTCTGGTTGCTTTGCACATGTGGATGGCCCTGAACTATCTGTAATTTAATTATAATTGTGAGCAAATTCTTGAGTGCTGGGGAGAAGATTCAAATGTCATCTGGGTAATGCTGGATCTGAGCCCTGGTGTTTGCAGAGGAGATGATTTGATCTTTGTTAGCCTATACCTGTTCTAAATGCAGGTCGTTTCCATGAGTCGTAAATGTGATTTTGAGGGAATATTTTCACATCAGCACAGATACCTCCCTTAGCACTGTCAGGTTCCTGCAAAGACACCAGGAGCTCATCCCTCTACCCTGCTCATGTCCAGGAGTTTGTATGGCTGGTAATGAGGAGGAAATGCTGTCCTGGCAATGCCAATGAGCCAAGCCATACTCTGGTCCCTTGGAGCCAGCACAGTGCTGCATTTCTGGAGCAATGCTTTTAGTAGTCAAACATTACAGACCTCTCTCTGGTCAGATTTTTATTCCCATTTAAGAACAAGCCACTCTGGCAAATGGTCCTATTGACCCATCCAAATGTTTCACTTACTCCATCCTGCTTTGATAAAGTCCCAGAAATGTTCTGTCAAATAATACTTGAGTGGTAAATATTTTACAAAGAGAACGCCTCTGGCCTTCTGTGTGCTCTCCAGATATTCAGGATGACTGCGATGCTTTATTTTGGGAATGGAAAGTCTGATCTACCAATCTCCTCTCCTCGTTTCAGACTTGTGTTATGAACTAGCTCGCCTTTTTTAAGAGGTCATTAATGATTTACTACTGCAGACTGCTGAGTCAAAGCTGGTACGTGGAGGGCTGTAGATGTGAAGGACAGCACCTCTTACCTAAATGGAGCCTCCTACTCTTAAGAAACTGATTCACAAATGGAGACATTGATGCTGCTCCAGTAAAACCATTTCCCATCCTTTCTGGTTCTGTTTGTTTTATTTTAGTGGAGTAAGAGAGAGACAGTGGTGCTGGATTCAAGTTTTCTTCAGACTTGCTTCCGCATATGTGCCTCACGTATGAGCTCTTATTCAACCAGAAACTCTGAACCAGGGGGATGTGTGTGCATAGGCAAGAGCCTGAATGGGAGAGGCCTTAGCAAAGCTATCCCAGGGAAGATACAGGCTGAGAATAACCAGCTGGGCTGCAGTAATTCAAGGTGAAAGTATGAATCTGCAATGCTGAGGTGTGCAGAGAGGCACATAATAAATGAAGAGGAAAGCCCAAGGATCATCATGTCCAACTCCTTACCCTGCACAGACACCCCAATAATTCCACCCTGTGCACCCCTGGGAGAGTTGCCCAAACACTCCTGGAGTTCTGGTAGCCTTGGGACTGTGACCATTCCCTGGGGAGCCCAGGGAGTTCCCACCACTCACTTGAAGGAGAACCTTTCCCTAAAAGGCACGTTACAATTCTCTACCTTCATGCACAAGATGACAAGGAGTCCCCAAGCTCTGGAGCTGACCTAAAGATGGCTTACAACCCCATAACTCATCATGATTATGTAAATGTTTCTTTGTTCCATGTGTCAGCTGATAAATCTGTCAATCAGTAAAATCAATGGGCCAAAAAAGTGAAACAGGAATTGGGAGGTTATTATTTTGTTCTAGTACTTGTAGGTTGTCTCCAAGCAGCCTAAATGATGAGATGGATCCTGAGGAAGAGTGACATCTTCTGTCCTAGGAAATGATCCCCTTTTGCTCTGGATTCCTGCTAAGTAATTTCTCAACTTTTGGGTCAAAGCATCCTAGAATAATTAGGGCCAGAAATGACCCTAAAGGCCACCTAGTTCCAACCTCCCTGCCACCTGCCATTAGACCTGGTTGCCCCATCTATTCTGAACTGGAACACTTCCAGGCTTGAGGCATCCACTCCAAGATGTTCCTTGGGCATCTTGTTCCAGGACATGCTGGATGTTAGAATGTGCTGTTGAGGATATGAACTGTCAACAGCAGAGAGAAAGCAGAGATATACAGAATTGGGAAGCATTAGGGAATCAGGTTTCCCCAGCCAGATGCCCACTCTGACACTTGAAATGGTGCTAATTTCAGAGAGCAGACAGACCAATCAGACAACCAGACAAACAGAGCCCAAACAGCCAGGAAGTTGTGCTACACAGACACAATGTACTGCTCACATTTTCCAAAACTCTTTATCCCTCTCCCTCACCCACCATCATCCAGACAAGACAGGCTCTATGTGGTTGACTTGCTAGAGCACCCATTATGCCAAACCCAGCCAGTGTCCATCACAGACCAGTACACAACACTTCGGCAGACACACCTGGCCCTCAAAGCAACCAGCATGCTGCTAAGACAAGGAGAATGCTCAGCAGAGCATGGGGTACTCCAGACATGGCAGCAGCAATAAAACAGGATTATTGATTAATCCCACAATTAGCACGTGGCCCCAGCTATCACTGTCCAGCTGCATCCCAAGCCCTCATTTGTTTCAAGTTGTTTCAGGCAGGTTGTTGTCTCTGAAAGCTTTTGATTCAATTCCTCTAGCCAGCCCTGTGCTCTTATGGGAAACAGTGGGAGATCATTCCATGCATGGGAAAGTGTCTTTGCTCAGGGCAAAATGTGCTGGTTGGTGAACCGAGCTGCATTGCCTTTGTGTCAGGATGATTTGAGGGCAATGTTGAAGCTTTAACAATGCAGAAAATAAATTCATATCTCTCTGTGCGTCTTCCTGTGCCCATTTTTGTGGAAAGGGGAACTGCCAAACTTGAAACACAGAGGAGCAGGGGAGGTTTTGTATAAAACTTTTGTCTGGGTGGAGAAGCCTGATTGCTTTTACCCTCAGAGGCAAGGCAGAGAAAATAGGGGATCCCTGTACCAGAGGCCACCATGCACCAGTAGTTTTAACTGAAATGGAAAAAATAAATCACTTCTTTGTTCTCAGGGAGCAAGAATGCACAGCCCGAACCCTTGCTCAACAGGAGCAGGGGAGGGAGGAGAGCAGCCCTCTGTAAAATGGGATAAGGGCAGGATCAGCCCTACTCATCCACCACAGGAACCTCTCCTGGACACTTTGGCTCAATAGTTTGGTGAGGAGCAGTCTTGGGATGGTCAGCCAGGAACCCCCAAGACCCCCAGTGACTTTTAGGAAACTCCCATAACTTCTTCATCCACATCCTCAGCATCATCAAGGAGACACTGAGGACCACAGTGCAGCCTGCAAATGTTTTAAGGACGGCAGAAACAGGATCAAACCATGGTTGGTGACTTGTAGTGACCAAAACAGGGCCAGAAAGCTTTGTCAGATCTTGCTCTCATGTTAAAAGGCTCAGGGAGGAAGAGGGTACTGGTGTGGATGCAAGTCATACCACACCAGTTGTCCTCTCTGTTGGGGAGTGGTTCTGGCCCACTTTACTTACTGGTAAAGACAGAGTCGTAAATCTTAGCGATGCTGAAATGACTTACATCCTCTGTTTATGAGGTCTTTAGCCTTGGGCTATAAAAAGAATCTCCTGAGATACATGGTCAAGTTCCCCTTCCTTTCTTCCTTCTTTTTCTTTTTTTTTTTAAACACAAAGTGAATATCCTCTGAATTTTTTTTTTTTTTTTAATATCCTAGTTGAATAGTAGGAGGACAAACAGAGGGAGGTGTGCCTGTGTTTTTTCTTCAGCATGAGCTCCTAATTCCTATCCATGCTAATGGGACTGGCACGCATGCATCAAGGGGAGAAGAGACCCCTGAGGGTTCACAAAATATGCAGATGACTGGTTTTTAATGAATGCAAAATGTAAAACAAAAGAAGTATCACAGTCAAGCTGCTCATGCATAATAAAGTCACAGTGAAAAGGGAGCAAATAAATAGAGAAGTCTTCTTGGCTATAACCATCCTTAATATGCAATGGACAATTGGGAACAGCAGGCCTTCCGAAGCCCACATCATCAAATAGCAAGTACATTCTGGCAACATGAAACCACCTACAGCAGCATTTCTCAAGCTCCATCCCACCAAGTTATGGGAAAAATATTCAGGCCTTTCCCAATGTATGAATCTCAGGCAAAGCAAGAAGGTCTCCCCAAGGAGGCTGGAGAGCTCTGGCAAGATATTACACTGAGGCAGTGGAGTCAGAGCATGTGGTGAGGGCTGGATGCTCATTTGTCCTTGTTTTGGGAGGGGTTTCACCAGGAATTCAGTGGAGCAGAGCCACAGACAGAGCAGTCACACTGCAGGGCAACATGAAACGAAGGAGTCGTCCCACCAAAGTCAGTGCAATTTGTTCACTTGCTAATTTGATGGCATTCTGGGCAGCAGACTTAATTAGTCATCATTTGAGAAGTCCAGCATGGGAAGCTGCTCAGAAAGATGCTGCTCCCTCCTCCTTCTTCTTCCCCCTTGCTCTCCTTCACATCTCTGCACTAAGGTCCTTGTGAGATGGGACTTCACTTTGTCTCTGCAACTAAACACACGGAGAACCTGCTACCAGCATCAGATTCCAGAAATCCAGGCAGTGCTTCCCCCTCTTTTTGTGCCAGCCTCCAGTCCTTGAGTACTTATTCCCCAGTTTGACCTGCTTGCTCTATTGATACAACCCCAAATACAACATGATGAAGTTGTAGATTGATTTAGGTTGGAAGGAATTTTGAAGATCCTGCTCAACATGATCTCAGCTGAGAGAAATTCCCCCCCAGCCTGGGTGTGGCATCTGTATCCAACCACAGGAACATCCTTCTCCTTGGGCTAAGGTTAGGATCGTTAGAAGAATGTGATTTTTTAAAAATTCCAAGTCCTAACTAGATGTGACTACTAGAGGTAAGCCTAAATTTTTTGCCTTTGTCTTACCCCTAAATTGAGGGGACACATGATCCCCTAAAAAATCCTCCTTTCAAGAGTTTTCTAAAGAACATCAAATGAAGGGTAGATGGATAGAAACATGACTAAACCCCTCTACAGTGACAACATTTACCCTGTGTTGAAAATATCAACACAATACCTTGTGAAAACACAAGGTTTAGCACACCAAAATACAGTCCTTAATAAACCTCAAAATAAAAAATTAAACATCAAAGAAAAATCCCTAATAAAACAGTTTTCAGCACTTAGAAAAATCAGAGAAATGATATCTGCATTCTGTACAAGGCAACTAGGGGAGAGATTAAAGAGAACACATGTATAAATGTCATTAGCATGCTAGCAGTGATATAAAAAAACCCTCCAACTTTTAAAATAAATGAGCTGCTACAAAATAAACTACCTTACGACAAAATGTACGTAGGGGATATACAAAGTAAATTAAAAAACAGATTAAAGCAACATCTGTATATTAACACCATCATAAAACAACATAGTAGTAATAGCAGTGGCATGCAAAGGTATTATAAAATTATAATCTATCCAAGATGTTATGTCATCTTAATGAAACTGTACAGCCAATACATCTCAAGTATTATTCCTCTATGGTTCAAAAACATCCTGTTCTGCAGTTCTGCAGAACCAGGCCAGCCTCAGTCTTGGTGCAAGGGACACACCTGCTTGCAGCACAGGTGACAGCCAGTGCTCTCAGCACAGATCACTAGTGCAGTCATTTGCCTTTGATGCACTTTTTATTTTCCATCACCATTTTTTTGCTTTTTTCTTATGGTCCTAATCTGGGAGGTGAAGCAGGAATCATCTGTTTGTCCCTGAATTTGCAGGAGGTGCCCAGGACACAGGCAGGATGCAGTAAAGTCCTGCTCCACAGCTAAGTTCCTGAGGGGATTTGGCACAACTCTCATTTCTTCACAGAAATATTTTTTCCGCCATTTCCCATCCTGACATACCTTCTCACTGAGTTATTGAGCTGAAGACACATGTCAATTGGTAAAAACTCATGACTTGATGACTGACATTCCTGTCCCTTTTCCTGCTGTCTCTGTTAGGTGATGTAGAGCCATGAATTATTTTACATTACAAGATTTCCACCACCAGTGACTGGTGAAAAGCCATGTCTCAGCATTGTCTGGCCAACTAAAAGTCAGACTGGACAATTTTACAGGCCTTTTCCAACTTAAATGATGCTGTGACTCTGTTTCTGAGGGGAGTACCCCACAGGGAAAGCAGGTGGAAAACAGGATGGAGTAAATGGGAATCCCTGACTGCCCAGGAGGAATGAGCAGAGTTAGGCCATGTGCTTGTGACTGACTTGACCCCATGTAGGAAACAGACTTGCCTGGATTCTTCCCACCTGAGAGGAGGTGCTTACAGGAGAGTTTACTCTGGAGAGTGACCATCCCATCTCCATTTCTCCTTGACAGAGAAGGACCCGCAGAGGGTGCCTCAGTCTCTCCAAGTGCTGCCTTGAATCTCTAGTGCCTTGAGAGTGTTCTGAGCACAGAAAAATGCTGGGGCTTATTGGCATAGACCTGTAAAAACACCGCAAAAGCCCAGCATTCCCATATTCTTAACTCCTACCATCAGCTTGAAATCACCTACAGGTTTCCATTGGAGAGTTATGGACACTCACCACCTGTTCCTGTTATTTACCAGTTATTATTGAAATAGGTATGTGAGTTCAAAAGGACTCCAAAGTTTTATGGAAGAAAAACATATCAAGAGCTATAATATTTTGATAAAATAGAACAATATATGAAAAATACTCGAGTACTACTACATTCTTAGTATTCTTCTCTATGGGACTCTGCTGGGGGCTGGACATATGGAAAACAAGGACTCGGAGCCAAAGGATTTTGGAGGCTGGAAGAGCATCCTGGGGAGGAGTCTCTGTTCCTGTGTCCTCCCCAAGGCACTGAGTGTTGGTCACTGCTGGATAGGGGTCTGGATTAATCTCCAGCTCTTTTGTTCTTTTGCAACAACCTTACAAGGGGCACGGTAAGCCAGCAAAACAAAAAAAGATACTCATTCTGCATTTGCAACTTCCCATTAATTTTCCATTACACGATACTACAGCAGTAGAGGGCTGAAAATATCTCCCTGGATTAGGGACTAAAATCTCACAGATATTATTAGCATCACACAGCACAAGAGTCTACATTTGCTGCTATCACTAACTTAGCTCATTAATGACTTATGTAGCAAGGCTAATGCTATAAGAATTATGCAATATATATCATAATTGCTGAAGCAACTGTGTAAGGCTAATGAGAAAGCAAAGAGCCTGCCTATGTGGCATGAGGATGGAGAATCCTGATATCATGTGCTTACTGGTTTTATGTGCCTCGTTTCCTTTCCAGATGCCTATAGAGTACTTATGAAAAAGGAGATGAGCAAATTTTTTACAGTCAGGTATTGATGGGACAAGGGGGAAGGGCTTAAAACTGAAAGAGGAGAGATTTAGATCATATGTCAGGAAGAAATTCTGTACTGTGAGGGAGGGCAGGCCCTGGCACAGAGTGCCCAGAGCAGCTGTGGCTGCCCCTGCATCCCTGGAAATGTCCAAGACCAGGTTGGACAGGGCTCGGAGTAACCTGGGATGGTAGAAAATGTCCCTGTCTGTGGCAGGGGGTGGGATGGGATGGTGTTTAACACCCCTGCCATGCCAGACCACTGTGCTTCTATGCTTTCCCTCTTGCTCACAGAAAAAGGGCTGGGGAAAGGAGTGGTAGCAAAAGGGACTGCACAGCAGCAGGTGTGAGCAGGGTGTTGTAAATCTGTATTCAGTAGGGCAGTGGTGATGACTAAACCTTGCAGATGACCATAATTTGGCTCACCTCCATTCTGCTCTGCTATGGTGCCTGGGGAAAAAAAAAAAACAAAAACATTTCTAATACAGCCTCAACAGTGAGACAGTTGTTAATACCAGGCAAGAGAAATGCAAAGGAACCATGTCTCTCAGTCACTAAGCCAAGCTCACAATCCATCATTGGTGGGTTCACCTCCTCCAGCTCTTCCTGCCTTTGCAAAGACATGCCTGGCCATGAGGAATGTGTCATCCCAGCGTCATCCCAGCATCCCCCCTGCATCCCAGAGACATGCAGACACCTTTGTTATCAGACCTGCTGCACGTGAGAGCCACAGGTATGTTTTTTCTGTTATTCCCTGACCAAAGGATATCTGTAGGTCTCACCTAGCACAGCTCCAGCCTTAGCCACTTTAACCACACCCTGCTCATATTCCATCCACCATGGGCTTTGTGGCCATCTCTGAAGACAATCTGCTGATTTTGTTGCTGTTTTGGCTACTCAGGTGGTTTTTTTTGTTTTGGGTTTTGTTTTGGTTTTTTTAGTGCAATACTTCAAGTGAAATGCAGAAGTTTTAATAAGGGAGGAACAATCATTCAGTGGATTTCACTGTTGTGGGAAGAAACCAAAAAGGAGGGGTAAAAAATGGGAACATTTTCAGCTTATGGCAAGGGAAATGAAATATTTAATAAGCAAAATGCAGTATGTGCAAGGAGGGCTCCCCCAGCCCCCCGCTTTCTTCCTTGGCAGAAATTAAACAACTTTTACACGCCACGTAGTCTTCAGTACAGTATGCTAATGATGTCCCTGATGCCCTCTTCATCTGATCAAACTTAATTGTCTGTGTCAGGCTGCCAATTAACAAAAGGATCTCCTAGAGTACCAACTTCCAGAGCTACCTTAAAGGTTAATTGAATCATGTAAGCCCAATGCTCTGGCGGACTCAACTTCAGGATCCTATTCTAACCAGGGGTCTGTAGGGGTAACAAATAAAGGAAAAGTTTAATTGCTAAACCAGCCAAATCTAACAGTCACATTAGGAAAGAAATGATCTTTCACAGCTCTCCCTCATCCTTTTTTTTTTTTTTTCTTTTTTTTTTCTTTTTCCCGAGCTTTGAAATAATCTTGGGCTTTTTATGCATTTCAGGCAGTGTCTAGATTTCACTGTGGGGGTAAATAGGAAGAACCAAACTTTGCTCTTTGATGTGTATGCAAACTGGGTCAAAGAAGATGCACAGGAAGGTCCAAATGTATGATTTAGTCTTTGAATCACCTATTTTCTGAAATGTTGTCCTACCGAAATCAAAGTGGCAGGTGGGTGACAGCACAAGAGCTGTGAGGATGTGGAATCAACAAGCACTGCCATCACTCCAGGCATCAAAAGCAACTAATGAGTAACCCTGTTTCTTCTCCATCTGCCTCCTTTTCCAAGATGTTTTTTACTACCCATTTCTTTTGGTTTCTCACCTTTTTAGAAACATATTTTAAGGGGTCCTTCTTGCCATTGGGGACTTTTATGGCTGCTTCAACAAGGGTGAACTGAAAATAGTGCCACAAACAGGAAATACTTGTTATAAAAAACCCAGTTATTGTGACTGGGTTGAAAATAAGGACCCCAAAGCTACCAACTGGAGCTGGAGTCCTCCATTTTTTGGGATAATTACTTTTTTGGGGAATTCTGCTGTGTGTTGACTAAGTGTGCCATCAACCCTCTTTGCCTTGGTATCCCAGTGCTGGGGTTTTAGCTGGGCATCATGTCTTATTTTTCTAGTCCCCAAAGCAACATCGACTTTTAGGCTTTGGGGCCTAAAAGTATATAAAACCATGACACAAGTGGTGAGAAATAAAGGAATTTTAAATTAAGTCCATGAGTACATGAACAGTCTGAGGACCAAGCAGAAAAGGGCATCTCTCATGAGGCACACTGAAGTGTTAAAAAATAATATGATAAAAGCTGACAAATAGCAAACAAAAATACCTTGCCAGGAAGGATGCTCATGGCCCACACTGCCCAGCAGCTCAGCAAGGAGGGGTTTCCTACACCTGCTCCAGAGAAATTATCTCATTTTTCCCAAAACAGCTCAGCAGGATGGCACATCTTGGCCATCCCCAGATGCACTGAATGTCCCTTCATGTCCAGAGCCATGGCTGAGCTAAGCCAAGTAAGGCCTGCTGCAATCCACCTGCAAAAGGAAACTGGTCTGGTCAGGAAGAGGAGACGAAATTGCACAGCCAAAATATTAGATTAGAACCTGCTGATCTTTAAGGTTTTTCCCAACCTAACCATACTATCATTCTATGATTCTATGAATGCATTTTAAACTGCAAATCCTAGGAAAAACATCTGTACAGCTAACAGAGCTAAAACATATTATAACCATGGGTGATATGACCTGTAGGATTTTATCCAGACTATATTCCCAATATTATTTGGGAATATATTTCCCAATTAATAAATAATAATTTTAAAATTATAATAAAAATAATCAATAATAAATAATATATAGATGATTATTTTCAATTTGGCCTCCCCTTCCACCTTCTTTTTTTTTTTCCTCATTCAAATATATATCACTTTAATAGCATAGGCTTGGCAGAAGTTCCCCCTTGCTCAAAGCATTGTGGTACTCTTATATAACGCCTTCTCTTCACTCTTGGGAAAACAAAATGACATCCAAAACCACTGTTTTGCTGTCACTTTTTTTTTTCCTTTTTTCTTTTCTTTCTTTATTCTTTCCTTTTTTTCTTTTTCTTATCTTTTTTCTTCTTTTCTTTCTTGTATTTTTTGTCTCTTTTCCTTTTTCTTTTTTCATCTTTTTTTCTCTTTTTTCTTTTTTTTTCTTTTCTCTTTTCTTTTTTTCCCTTTTTCTTTTTTTCCTTCTTTCTTTCCTTTTTTCTTTTTTTTCTTTTTCTTTCCTTTTTTTTCCCATTTTCTTTTCTTTTTTCTTTTTTTCCTTTCTATTTTCTCTTTTTTTCTTTTTTCTTTCCCTTTTTTCCTTTTTTCTTTTTTATTCTTTTTTCTTCTCTTTTTCTTTTTTCTTTTCTTTTTTCCTTTTTCTTTTCTTTTTTCTTTTCTTTTTTTCTCTTTTCTTTTTCTTATTTTTTCTTTTTTCTTTTCTTTTTTCCTTTTTTCTTTTTTCTTTTTTTTTCTTTTTTTCTTCTTTTTTTCTTTTTTCTTTTCTTTTTTCCTTTTTTCTTTTCCTTTTTTCTTTTCTTTTTTTCTTTTCTTTTTTTCTCTTTTCTTTTTCTTATTGTTTTCTTTTTTCCTTTTTTTTCCTTTTTTTTCTCTTTTCTTTTTCTTATTTTTTTCTTTTCTTTTTTCCCTTTTTTTCTTTTTTTCTTTTTCTTCTTTTTCTTTTCTTCTTTTTTATTTTTTCCCAGTTTTCCTTTTTTTTTTTCCTTTTTTTTCCTTTTTTTTCTCTTTTTTCTTTTTTCTTCCTCTTTTTTCTCTTTTTTCTTCCTTTTTTTTTCTCCCTTTTTCTTTTTCTGGGTTTTTTGGGGTTTTTTGGTTGGGTTTTTTTTTATTATTTTTTAATTTTTTCGAGTTTGCCTCTTCCAGGGTCAGCCCCTGTGGCCTCCCTCTGCCCTCCCACGGCCGCGGTGATGCTGCGGTGTTTTTGCTGACATTGCCTGCGACAGCAAACGGCAGCAGGCGCGGCCACCCCTCCAACAAACTCCTGCAAACTGATCTATTATCAACGGCAGGGGCCTGCTGTACCGCTGCCGGGCACAGTAATTAATTTCCATGCATATCATTGCCAGCATCGCTTACTGATCCGGGGAGCAAGATCAGAGATGTCACACCATAAATTGAGTCAGAGCCTTCACCTCTGTGTTCAGCGTGCAATTTTACACGCGCTTGACAAAGTAACAAACAGGGGGTAAAAAAGGCAGCGGTTCCCCAGGGTGATGGACGGGGGGAATTGGCCCAATAAATTGTTCCCTGTAAAAAGCAATGTTTTCCTCATTAAAAGGCAGTGAATTCTCTATTGCTTTTCATTAGTTGTGGCCTTGCTAGACGTGAGGTTTAATTGGCAGTGTGTTTACAGGATGCCGGCCCCAGAGGTGAAGGAGACAAAGAGGCTGAAAAGAGATTCTTATTTATTAAGGAGAGGTGACAGGCAGCTGCTTAATAAGTTTTTGTGTGGGTCCTGGAAGAAGTTGCACCGTGGAGAATGACAGTGCAGGTGTAACCCCTTCTGTGCCATGGTTTCCTGCTTTTTCACCATCAGAATCTGAATTCTAAGAGACCTCCCCTTCTTGCAAGGAGAATAAATGAAATAATACATTTTAACAAACAATAAAATAGCAGCATAATGATAAAAATAACCCTGCATTAGTTTTGAAGGTCCTGGTTCAATGCTCTGCTCTCAGGTTCCTTTGAAACGCTAATTCCCCCCACTCCTTGTTTGGTGTTTGTAAGAGAGCATGTTTGGGGATTGCCAAACTGGTTTTTATTTACAGAAAAGTACAGGTGCAGGGTCAGTCCCTACACACCCCAGCAAAGTGTGAAGAGCCCATGGAACAGAAAATCATCATTTGCAGAAGGACAAACCTTCTGTGGCTGTACCTCTATGGGCAGCAGGGTCTGCAGAAAGACCCTCAGCACAAACCCAGCAATTTAAAAAAAAAAAAAAGAAAAAAAGCATA
The DNA here is from genome assembly GCA_018697195.1 of Certhia americana. Taxonomy (NCBI): domain Eukaryota; kingdom Metazoa; phylum Chordata; class Aves; order Passeriformes; family Certhiidae; genus Certhia; species Certhia americana. The sequence continues at coordinate 1,160,860 of CM031878.1, read as the reverse complement.
TAGGAGTGCAAGGATTAAATTAGCTCAAATAGAAAATGCAAAACCCAAGGTGTTCTGTAATAGTTGAAGGGAAGGTCTCACTACTGATATCCAGATTTAGCTGTAGAACAGAGCTAAATGAAACCAAAAAAGGTTATTACTTGGCAAGCAACATTATCTATGGCACTTCACCCAACAAAAATATGCACTCATCCTTGAAAGTTACATATATAATAAAACAAATCCAAATTTTGGCAAATTCTAACCATCTGCCTAGCTTTAAAAACACAGTACTAGAATTTTGTAATGATTAAACATGCAACATAGAAAATAAAATATAATTTTAAAACACAAGTTCTTGAAAAACTAGGCCAGAGCACCTGTCTGTCTGAAGCAGCTTGAGTGTTAGAATTCATCCCAATTTAGCCATCAGAGAAACCCTTGGTTTTACATAGTGTAGGTTCTGAATCCTAGGGCTGGTCATTTGTTCTGTCTCCTAACAATGTCATCATAGAAGCACAGAATCATGAAGATCAGAAAAGTCATCTAATTCCATCAATTCCAACCATTCCCCTGGCACTGCCCAGGCCACCACTGGCCCCCTGTCCCCAGGGGCCACATCCACATGGTTTTTAAATCCCTACAGGGATGGGGACTCCACCACTGCCCCGGGCAGCTGTGCCAATGCTTCACAACATTTTCCACAAAGGAATTTTCCCTGCTGTCCACCTTGAGCTTCCCTGGCCCATCCTGATGCCATTCCCTCTCCTCCTGTCCCCGTTCCCTGGGAGCACAGCCCAACCCCCCCGGCTGTCCCCTCCTGGCAGGGAGTTGTGCAGAGCCACAAGGGCCCCCCTCAGCCTCCTTTGCTCCAGCCTGAGCCCCTTTCCCAGCTCCCTCAGCTTTGAACTGCAGAGTGAAAATAAGAAGTCCAAACAATATTGCAAATCAATGCTCCAACACTTATCTCCATTTCACTTTTTTTTTTTCTCCAATCAACATATTTAAGAGCAATACGGCCATCCTGGCACTCCACAGCTTGTTGTGATTACAAGAAATACTGGTGGAATGGGAGCTTTAAAATTAAGTAGCATGGAGTGTCCAGTAATTAATTTGATTTTTACATCCATTCTTTATTTAATGCAACTTTAAAACTACGTTAGAAGCTGGAAACGAGCAATGTAGCATGAAAATGAACTGGCCGAGTTCCAAGTGAGGCAGGAATTAGCATAATGTTAAATGTTGAGGATTGCCCTCATCACTGAGCTTGAGAGGGGGGGTGGATACTATGGAGGAGGAGATCTTGCTTGTGCTCATCACCATGAAACTGCAGATCAAAGCACGGTGCAGTGCCATGCAAAAACAGCATCTCTGCTCCAGTCCTGGCAGAAGAGAGGGTGGAGAAGGAAGTAGCTACTGGGGTTTTACCAGAGCCTGGAAGGAGGCTTGAGTCTGGATGGGAAGGCTGGAGCAATGAGTTTGGGTTCTCCTTGGGGACCATCATGCCTGCTCTTCATGACTCATCTGGCATTTGAGTTTCTGGAATGACCCTGATCCCCAGGGCCAACCTGTGTAATCTGTATTTGAGGGAGATTCCTGTAGAGGCTGCAATGAATATTTTCCTCCTCTAAACCCCATGTTCACAGTCCTTCACTTTTTCTCCACTTGCTTCATTCAGTCCCCACAGCAGCACCACTCCCGTGATTCCCACCCCCTTGCAGTGGTTTTGGCAGCACAATGTGCCAATTGGCACAGTTTTATGTGCCAATCCCCACCTTGTACCCAGGCCAGAGCACTGAGTGCTACGTTCAGTGGAGAATCCAGCCATTCCTCCACGGTGGGGACTCCATCACCTCCCTGGGCAGCCCCTTCCCATGTGTAATCATATTTTCTGTGAAGGAATTCCCCCTGATGTCCATCCTGAGCCTCCCCTAGCACAGCTTGAGGCTAGGTCCTCTCATCCAAATATTAATCATGTATATAAATAACGATGTAATACGGAAAATAATAATATGATATATAAATAATCTCAACAGATATTTCTACAAGGAAAACAAGAGTTATATAGTTTAAAACAATACAGCATTTTAGCAATTTCTCCTGGAGTTTGAGTTGGTTCTTTAAGGTAACTGTAGGTAACCTATTCCCAGTTCTCTGGTACCACATGTGACCATGCTCTGCATCATTTTGGGGTATCATCTTCTCCATTTCTTACCAGAAGTGAATGTTTTTGGGGTGGGATTTGTTCTGGCCGTTGCTGCTGCTATTTGCTAATAAAGTACCTGCTCTGGGGAAGCTGGTTGCTGCCAGGTTTGGAGTCAAGGAGGTGCTCTTGCAAACTCTCTGCTGTGATGGTTCTTGGACAGCCTCAGTTTCAGGCACTGGTCCCTCTGCCCTGGCGTTTTGCAGGTACTGCATAGTCACTGGCCCATCAATGGGCTATCCCCTGCCTACCTGGGCTAGATGGCACTTGGGACTGTGCCTGTCCACCCCTGATGCCCTGACACAGCCAAACCCATGGCTCAGTGATGAATGAACACCTTGTTAAACCTTGAGATCAAACACAGGGGCTACACAGCCCTGCAGGAATACCCCGTCCCTCTTGTCCCACCTTCCTTCACTAACCCTGCACCTTCACTTCTTGATTACATTAAACCCCTGGCCCTAAATTTCAGACTTTCAGCCGCCTTTGCTGTTTTAAAAAGCATAGCCTGAGCAGATTTAATGTCACAGATTTAATGTCACATGTCTCTGTGTGTTGCTCAGGGACTGTGACCAGCCTGATCCAGCAGAAGGTGACCCTGCCCATGGACAGGGGCTGAGAATGAGATGAGCTTTAAGGTCCCTTCCAATCCAAACCATCCTGAGGTTCCATTTATGGCTTTGCAAAGAGACTGTGCAGCAGATGCCAGGCCAGCAGGAGATGAGCAGCAGATGGGGATTCCACAAATGGGATCTAACCTTGTGCAATCCAGGTGTGCACAGGTGAGATCTTGTTGGCCACACATAACCCATAATTACAGTCCCACTGCAAACTCTGCTCACGCTGACGCCAACAGCAGCTCATCTAAAGCTGTTTGGGTTTCCTACTCCAATTTGGGAGAATGAAACCTTAAAGTGCTGAGCACATAAACCAGGCCCTGCTGCCCATTACTGCAACATGCCCAGCTTTGATGCAGGCTTTTTCCACAGCTCCTACAGGTGCTGAGCCCACATTAATGTTAATGTGAGAGGCTGTTACACTCCAAAAGCAGCAGCAAAGAGCACCCAGGAGCAGAAACCCTCTTAGCAGGGCAGCTTTCTTTACAGAACATGACCTGGCTTAAGCACACCGAAATCTCTTTGGGTCTTGCTAATTGAGGCCAGTGGGCTTTGAAGCCAAGAGGAAAAGCATCTGTTTTCAGATGGAAAATGTTTGCTTTGTTGCACTGGCTGATGCAGTAGGTAGGTAGCAGTGGGGTGGAGTCCAGGTACATGGAAATACATTCGTCTTTGAGATTATTTCTTCTGGACACTTGGATGGACTCCTCACGGACACCCTGTGGATCTTATTCTCTGGACATCTAGATGCCTATTTAAAAAAAAAGGAAGTTCGATGAGCTTATTGAATTAGAGTGCTTTCTGCCAGTGTTTTCTCCAGATGTCCCTGATGGATTTCTTGAGGGCCTTTGTTCTGGACACCTGGATGGACTCCTGATAGACAAATTGCAGATCATTCCTGTGGATACCTCGAGGCCCACTGTAAAAAGAGACATTTATGGTCTGCTTGAATAACTGCAGTGTTTTCTCCAAGCAGAAGTTGAAGGTTTCTTGTATATGATAAGTTTCTCATATATGATATATCTCATATATAAGCTGATACACAGGAACCTAATTAAATATATGAGGGCAGAAGTTCCAGCCCAGAGAATGCTACTCTAAGTTCTTTTTTCCAATGTAAGTGCTAGTTATTTCTACTCTATTTCTATTTCTATTCTACTCTTGCCCACTCAACACTGATTTTTTTTCTCTGCCTTTGGTGGTCTGTTCTCCAGATCTCATGCTGATCTCACTAATGGAGTGATAGAGGAGGACAAGATGACTCCTGGTCCTGCAACTGAGCCCATTTCTTGGCACCCTTACAAAAATCTGACCCCAGGCAGACCTTTGTAGCAACTTTCCAGCAAAACATGTTCCTGCAGAACATCCACCACACCTTGCAAAAGATCTCATGGCTGCTTCCAGCCTGACTGAATGAAAGCAAAGCCCACCCCTGTTACAGAGATCTGTCCCTTTTATTCCTGTTTTTCCATGGGATGCCCATTAATTGAACTAGGAGCAAAGCAAAGGTACTGCTGCCTATGCACAGTCCTACCTGCCCAGAGCTGCTGTCGATGTTCTTGGAAGAGTAAAAAAATCCAAAGGGAAATCTGTACTTACAGCTGGGGAACCCAGCACAGCCAGGACACAGCAAATAAAAAGTCACTGCTGCCTCTGAGCCTCACAGTGCCCATGGGTCACAGAGGAGCACAGAAACTCCCACCAGAGGCTTAAGAGGAAAATAAACTGATCACTTTTACAGCATTTACCAAACTCTCCCAGCATTTACCAAAATATTCCAGGTGCTGGCTAAAGGACATCCAGCAAAGATGGGTGTGGCACAAGGGGAAAGGATGAAGGATGTTGGGGTTTAGGCACAGGTTCCATCCCAGGGCTTTGCCAAGGACATCTTTTTTGTGCCTAATTCTGGGTGAATGGAGCTAAGACTTTTCCACATCAAAAGGAGAAAATACCATGCTTAATAATAAGATGCTGAGGGATTCCTTGGCATCCAGGGAAATGTCTGTGGTTTTATGGTTTTTTATTTGTTTGTTTATAACTGAGACTAATTCCTGGAAGGTTTTGGTTGTGGTGTTTTTATTTGGTTTGTCTGGGGCATTTGTTTGTTTGTTTGTGCTTTTATTTTGTTTTGGTTTTCCTTCTGCATGCACCCATTAATACTGAGGGATTTTTTTTTTTTTCTTTTTAAGGGAAGTTTTAGCACAAGGAGCAGTAGGATGGCTCTACACTGCCACCAGTAATGAAAGTTAGGCTTGCCTGCCGTGAAGGCAGTTTAACCCCTTGGTCACACCTTGCCTTTTAATTCCCTCTGAATAGGCCTGATACAGCTTTGATGGAAAATGCACCCAGTGCATGGTTCAGGAGGCTACAGAATTGAGAGCTATTAAATACTAAAAAGACAAGGTGAGAAACAATTTGCAAAATCTCCTCTTTTTATAGACTGCAGCTATTGAGAAAAATTGAGTAAATTCCCCAGCTACCAAGACTGCAGTCTGTTTCAAGATTCCATCAATTTTTTACGGTACAATCAATATTTATGAATCCCCAAAGAAATATTGCAAAGAGAAACATGGTGAAACATTTTCCATGCAGTTGCAAAGATGTAACGTGGGGACCTAAATAACTTTTAAAATAATCTCAATGACAATCAAAGTGCCTTACATAGCCAATATGGTTTAATGTCAGTGTTTATATTAGCTCTCTTCTAAAGAATAGATGGAAAAAAGGAAAAAAAAAGTAAAGAAAATGTTTGCAGTTTAATCTCTCCTAAAGAAGACATTTTACTATAATAAGTATTCTGTAATTTGGTGCTTAAAAATTCAAAGGAAGTGTCATATTGAAAGTTCTTTGATTTTTTTATGCATTAAAAATATTCACCATCATACAAGCAATGGATTTTTCATTCAGCTGGAAAAGAAAAAAAGATTTCTATAAAAACTAGGCAAACAAATCTACATTCCTTTAATGGCTACTTTAGGTTTAATATCTAAACTTATTTAAATAACTCTGAACCCTCCTGCTGAGAAATATTGAAAGTAATAGATTCCTTTGTGTGTAATCTCCATTTACATGTAGAGTTTAATTTCCCTCTGGGCAGAACCTGTGTAAAACTTGCCTTGAAATGTCCCTCTGTAAAAGCACGATGTTTAGGGGGATGTGTTTTATTTTATTTAAAATTTATTTTGCACTTTAAAAAAAGCAGAGTCAATTCACCTCGGAGCTGCCAAAATAGTGACTAAGGCATGAAGTTAAAAATTATTGATCACAGTAATTGATACACAATCTACACTGCAGATGCTCCAAAATGAATCCAAAATCAAGTTCAGCCCTGCTGTGCTCATCACACCCATGACAGATCTCTCAAGTGGTGTTGATCCCCCCAGAAAGAACCAGTTTATTATTACTTTTCTCCAAGGAGTTTGGATGAAATTTGTTTTTTTGGGTGAAGCAATTCTAAATTTCAAGCTTGTCCCTTGATGTTTGGATATCCTTTGGCTCCTTCCCTCTTCTCAGTTCTGTCCCACCTGCCATCACAAAAATTTTAGCTAAAAATAGATCTATTGTGCACATTTTTATTTGGTTGTTATCATCTCTTTTTTTATTTTTTTCTCCTTTTTTCTTTAATTCAGAAGCAACAGTACTAGGAGAGATCCCTCTTAATGAAGCAGTAACTTAAAACATTTAATTACCAAAACAAAAGCTTTGATGTCAATATTTTATTTTTAAACATTAGCGAGGGCTAAAGTAAGGAAATCTGATGAATTTGCAAAAAGCTTTCAGTGAGGTTTATTTCCCCAAATTAATCAGGCAAGTTGCAATCCCAGCTATTTATAAGTCTAGTTAAGTGTTGTTCCCTTGTGAGGTGCCTTTTCTTTTTTTCTTCCCTTCCATATGTACTGAGGTGTCTCAGTTATTCAGCCTCTTACCTAGATACCTCATCCAGGGGAATCTCGGTGGGAAAATCTGATATCTGATCTGTTTCTATATTTAATGGCATATTTCATCATGGGGGAATATTTTATTCAACTATCTCCCCTGAAACTATTTTTTTACAGTGAGCTACATTCAAAATAGCAACATTTTTAAACGTGTTTTTTGCTGGAAAATATAAGGGGGAAAAAGAAGTGTTCTTCCTCAAGGAGGATTAAGCAGGATCTGTCAGAGGAAATAAAAAGGGCTTGTCCTCAGAAAACTTTGGAACACTATTTAATTAAAAAGAAAGATTCCTCTGAAATTAAGATAATTGAGGATGATCAGGGCAAGCATCCACAGTAAGGTGACCCATGGAAACTGCACCATGGTGGAAATGGGGGTACCCTGGCCATCTGCACCCTTTTCTTATAAAACCCACGAAGACTTAAAAACCCCATTGTTCTTTAACCCCACACAGCCCTACAGTTTAAAAAATACATTTATTTTTAAACACCAACCCTGCTGGGACGCAAAAACCCCACAATAATAGAGCTGCAGATTCTTTTTGTGACAGAAACCCCCCACTACACCCAGGCAGCCAGGGATGGCTTGGCCAGTGGTTAGTGAGTTTACAGTGTTACATATCTCTTTATCTTTTAATCCATTTAATCATCAAAATTCCCAGCAAAATCAAGAACTAAAAAAAAAAAAAAAAAGGCAAAAACAAAACCCACAAGATGAAACAACAACAACAACAACAAAAAAAACAATGCCCCCAATTTGTGTTTTGTTTGACTGCGAGTAATATTCATGTCTGCATGAGGATGGCATGTAATTAACATGTCATAATCAAAATGACTAAGTTTGACACATTATAATCACTGCATGGAGATTATAGCATAGCCACAGGCGATCTGCACAGCCTATCTTAATATCATTTGCATAATGAAAGCATGGTGGCAGTAATAGCTTTTTTCTCTTGTTATCATAATTTCACCCAGGGCTGCAAAGGGCTTTGGTACTGTCAGATGTTGCCTGTTAAAAGTCATTGCGTGTTGAAGACTCCAGTCCAAGTGACCCAAGCATTTCCACGTGAGCAAACACCGCGTGGCTGCTCGGAAATACCCTGAACCAGGTCCTTCTTGCCCCAGTTTCACAGAAAATACTTCTGTGTTTTCATTTTGGGGTCCCGGCAGAGGACCTGTTTCTCACCTGGGAGGCTCCTGTAGAACTGGGCTGCATTTTCTGGGCATCCCCTGAATTCCCTGTGCATTTGGAATGGTGGGGCATAGCGCTTTTCCTGAAAAGTGGAGACTTGGATGGTGAGGCTCCAGCCTGGCCACAGCACCTCTGCAGAGGGTTCCAGGAGAGCAGTTCTGCTCTTACCTGCCTGGATATGCCTGGGTAAACCTCAAGGCCCACTTAAAAAAGAGACATTTATGGTCTGCTTAAATAACTGCAGTGTTTTCTCCAAGCAGGAGTTGAAGGTTTCTTACATATGATATTATAAGTTTCTCATATATGACATATTAGATATATATATATATAATCTGACCTATGGGAACCAAATTAAATATATGAGGGCTGAAGTTCCAGCACAGAGAATGCTTCTCTAAGTTCTCTTTTCCAACCAAGTCCCAGCAGCTCTCCCAAGTGATGCCAGGTGGATGGCAATCACTCACCCTGTCGTGGTGAGACACCCAGATATGGGCTGCCTAGGTGATACTCAGGCTCAATAGTAGAAAGAAGATTTTTGTGGTGAGGATGGTAAATTTATTGAGGTAAATTGTAGTGAGGGTGGCAAATTTTCAGATGAGGTTGGCCCAGGTTGCCCAGAGAGGTGAGAGATATCCCGTCCCTGGGAGCATTTGGAGCTGTGAAAATCCCAGCCTAGCAGAGCCCACAGGCAACACAGCACTTTTCCTGAAACATCTGTGGAGAGCCTGGCCACAGCACCTCTGCAGAGGATTCCAGGAGTGCAGCTCCACTCTTAGTTGCCTAGATAGCTGGCACCATGTCCCAGCAGCTCTCCCAAGCGATGCCAGGTTGATGGCAATCACTCACCCTGAACAGAGAATTCCCCAGTGACCTGGATGGTGAATAAATGGGCACTGCTTCTATCTCCTCAGATGGTCCCTGTGCTTGATAGGAGATCAGCACTGCAGAGAAATGTCTGCAAAGAAACTGGGGGGAGTGGGTTAAAAAAAGGCAGAGAATTGACCTCTTGCAAATCTGCTCAGGTTGCTAACCCAAGCCCCTCAGGTTGTTATCCCAGGGCCATGTGGGGTGAGGGGATGGTGAGGGGCAACCTGCTGTCTCCTGGCATGCACAATGGGTGGCACAGAGCAGAGGGATGTCCTTTAGATTGCTGTGCCACCTTTCACTCAAAAGGGTGTGAAATCCAGGACCTCAAAAAGTCCCATCACAGGAAAGGTCCCAGCACCTCCCAAACTCTGCCTGTCCCTCAGAATCATGGAATGGTTTGGGTTGGAAGGGAACGTTAAAGGTCATTTAGTTCCAATATCCTGCAGGGTGCAGTGACATCTTCCATTAGAGCTGACTGCTCAGGCCCCCATCCACCTGATTTTTAATATTTCCAGGGATGGGATGTCCACCCCCTCTCAGGGCAACTGGGCCAACTGATGGCCACAATGCCCCTTCTACCTGGCCAAACCAGACTCCCAGAAGCCAATAGAGGGACGATTTTCAGCTGAACCTTGTTCTGGATATGAACTCTGTGTTTCCAGTTTTACCTTTCCTCTGAGTTACACTTGTAGGGTTTAATGTTTTACTAGGAGTTCACTTCTACCAGTGATTCTGTATTTTGTAATTCACAGTATCAGGCTCTTCCATCATTTCCATATTGCTCCAGCCACTATACAGTCTAATCACATTAACACACAATAATCCTCCTGCAGATATTACAGCATTAGGAATTGCAAATTTATCTTACAGCAAAGAGTTCTGCGGTAGTTGGGGTAACATAAACGGGTATAGTCCTCACACAAGAAAATTCCTGCAGAACTTTGAGAAGACCAGAGCAGAAGAACTAAGTTATGTATGCAGTCCTCCAGAAGCTTAGTAAAATAGTGACACATATCCAGGATTCCTGGAATTTTTTTTGCATGGTGTGCTCAAGTGATTGTGTCAAGTTAGGTTTCAGTAACAGACTAAAATTGCTTGCTTTTATCCTAATAGAGATACAGTGTTGGCTCTTCTTATTTGAGTGGAATCCTTATCATATCCACATACAAAGAGTAAATGTGCTTTGTGGGGTGATGCTTAACCTGCAATGGTGTCAGTTAAAAGATCAGCAGTTTTTCCTAATCTGAAATTACCCAACCAGACATTCAGGTCTGTACATACTAAACCTATTTCTCCTTTAAAATGCCAGCCTTGCATATTCACCTGGTTAAAAAGACAGGACATGCAAATTTACCTATATACAAATACCTTAAGAAGACCTGTTCATCTCTAGACACTGGGGATTTTTTTTCCAAATAAGACTGCTTTCGAATGACAGAAATAGGAATTCTCACATTTATCAGGAACACCTTACACAGAGGAATGTCGAATTATATTTACCATACTGGTGATTTCCATGCTGTTTACAGCATATTTCTATCCTACAGATGCATGGAACCTTTACAAATAAATTATGAAATATTTGTCTTCCTCCATAAAGGGGCCAAGGAGTCATTTGCAGCCTAATTTGAGCAACTGGGTGTAGTGGAAGGTGTCCCTGCCTATGGCAGGGTGTTTGGAATGTGATGAGCTTTAAGATCCTTTCAGTTGTCACCCAAACCATTCTGTGATTCAAAGGTTCAAATTCAAAATCCCTTCTATCTCAGTGCCCCAGCAGATATAAATCAGAGCAGAGAACCCAGAGATACTAACTAAATTATACTCAATTCCAAACTCTTGACTTGTGTGAGGGAATTCACACTCCAGAAAACTGACATTTTAAACCGGCCAAACCCAGAGATGGAAAGAGTCTGGATCAAGCTCAAAGGCTGGACCTGGATGGGGCAGGATGCTACCAGGCACCCTGGGTCACCTTTTAGCACTTGCCAGCCAGATACCATCCTGCAGGAGGGGTTGGCAAAAGCACCACAATTTCCATCCTGCCATGGGGATCATCCCAGCTCTCTGCTGTTTCCCTTTGTGGGTCACCCCACCCCACTCACAGCAGTAGGCTGCCAGCACCTCACGGAGCACCAGGGTTCAATCCAGGAGGATGCCTGGGCTCTGACAGCCCCTCCCAGGGCTGAGTGAGGGTCCTGTCACCAGTCTCTCTCCTCAGGATGGCACTGTGGTGTGTCCCCTCCCAGGGCAGACCACAGCCACGGCTCCTTGCTCTGCTGTCCTTAAGGCAGACTAAAGTCAAAGCCCATCTCGCTGTCATAATTCCAGCAGTTCATGTGTCTTCTAATCACATGTTTTATGGTTAGTAAAAATGCCCCATGGGAGCTGATTAAAGGTTTATGAGAACCAAGAAAATCTGATAGGATTTGGTTTGAATCCGACCAGTTTTTTAAGTTTCCTATCCATAAGCTTTTAAGTACTTACAAGCCATTATTTCTGTCTTTGATGCAGTAGGGTTGTTGTTTTTCCTTTTTATTTTTTTTTTCCCCTTTTTTTTTTTTTTTTAGTCCGGGGGAGGTGGGGGGGGTTAAAAAAAAAAGCAACATAAATCTCAGAGCAGAGATTTTTAAAAATGATTATCAGATTTGGGTAAGATTTATCTTCCTCTTTAAAAAAGGCTTTTCACAATCACAATATAAATGCATTAGCACAAAAGCAGTCTAAACTCACATTCAGAAAGATACAGCACTCCGATATGGGGCTTCTTAGAGTGGAAAGTACCTGGAACATGAAAGCAGCTTAACTCTTTGCCTCCTGTGTTTTCACCCAGACCTTGCCTTGATTTACTGAAAACATTTCAAGCCCATAAAGTTGCCTGGGTGGAAAGGCTTTGCTTGGCTGTGCCAAGGGTTTATAATGCAGCAGTTACACCAGCTCCTGATGTACATCAAGTTTGGGATGTCTCCCAAGCCAAAATACGCAAACCAGTTTCTTATTTCCACTAACATGGAAAAAAGGCTTTTCTCAGCTTTTGATGTGAAACAAGGAAACATCACCATTTCTCCCTGTCAGGGCAACCAGCTACCCATCAAAGACAGCCAGCAATTGTTAATTTGAAGGTATTGTCCCTCCACCAAACACCATCTCAGGTGCTGTGGCCCCACAAGATGCTCTGATGCAGCTGATTTTGTCACTCTTTACCACACCCCCTTGCTGAATAACTGGGCCAAAACACATGGTTTGTGCAGACACAGAGGGAGCACCTTCATGGTCTTCTTTCTTTCTTTTCAGTTTCCCTCACTCTGTAGACTTTCTTATAATTGGTGGGTCTTGCTCAATGTGGTAGATCACTTCTTTTTCTGGACTTGTGTTCTTCCCCTCTCACAGCAATTAAACTCACTGAGTTCCTTCCAACCAAAATTATTGTGTAGTTTTATGGTTGTGTAAAGGAGACAGGCTGAATCAGGCAGGGTGTGCTGAACTGAACATCTGGTGAGGGGAAAGAGGTAACATGGGGCTCAGGATGCCTTGGTTCTACATCCAACCTCTTCTCTCAGCAGTTGGGGTGAGCCTTGTTTTGTTTCACCTCGAAGGAAAAGGACAGCGTGCTTGATTAAGAATTCTGGTGAATAAAAAAGATTACACTTGCTGAAGTGAAAGAATCTGGGTCCCCCAATATCACATCTATATTCCATGTTTTGGTGTGTGGAAAGTCAAAAAGGCTTTCTGACTAATTCTGCTCTCACATCAATTGCAATTGAAAACACAATGCTGCTCAGCATTGGAAGAAGTCACAAAAAAATGATTCAACAAAAGTCTCCACTTGAAAAGTGTTTTGACTAAAAGTAAATAGACTCAGAAGCAGAATCTGGAGAGAAGAACACTAAGAAGACTCAAAAATCTGCATAAATATTTAAAAATTCTTTCTCAAGGTCTGCCATACTCCACCCAGAGCAGTTAATTTTATGATAGTTATTAACAGTTGCATTCTAGTGGGCATTGAGGAGGTCTTCATGAAGAACAGCAATCCCTGGTCCCATAAATCCTGTTTCTCCCCCAAAAAATGTATACTCCCACCCCAATAATCCTTCAGAAGAGTCTGCAAACCTCCACCTGTGCAGCTACAGAGGGGGGAGATGGCACTGCCTGTATGCTCTCCTTCTCCCTCCATCAGTCTTGGAGGGAAGGTTTAAAATGTATTGCAAAAAACAATATAGAGAGAAAACATGTTTTTTCACTTGACTGTCACTTATATCCCAAACCTCCCCATCCCAAACCAGAAAGAAAACCCCAACCAAAAAAGAATATTTATGAAGGGCTTAAGAAAAAAACAAAGAGAATGGCCTTACAGGTGGACCTGAAAACATGATTTTCTGCAGAACTTGGGTTTACCACCCCTTGGTGTTTAGGACTGGGTCCTGTTGGTGTGTGCAGGGATTTTGGGATTGGCAGCACTGAAGGGGGAGGCTGAGTTCAACCTGCATCACCCCCAGCATCGAAGACACGGAAATATTTAAGCTGATGCATGCTCTATCCTGGCATTCAACAGAGAGCTATGCCAACTTCTGGAAAATAGAAGAGCCCCAGGGCAGGCTAATAACAGCACTACTTAAGAACGTAAGACAATTATTACCTCCAACTGTGAAGGAGTCTGAGTAATTAAAAAGGGTTCTTTATTTTGATTAAAAAAGATTCCTTTCAGTCTGTTTGAATCTTTAGTAAAAGCCCTGAATGATATTTTTAGATGCCAGAAAAGACACTCTGCAATTGATGAAAGATGCATAGCCAGCTTATTTGAAAGATTCTCCTATTATCACCATCTTGCTGTCCAAAATCAATTAATTTCTCATTGTTTCATCCACATAACTTGCGGGAGAAAATGCAGGTCTAACCCAAAGCTTCCAAAACCTTCTTTGGATTAGCAGAAACCCAAAATTAATTTGGTTTAATTACTATAAATTTCCTTCCCAATAAAATCTCAAGAATTTCCAATCATGCTGATTTATTTGAGTAATTAGAAAGCCATTCACAGATGTCACACTGTTAGGTAGTGTGGATAATGTGGGTTTTGCTTAACTGGATCCTGAGACCACAGCACTGTGAAGAATGACAACTAAAATAACTCCAATAAAAAGTGGGAGAACGAGGGAAGGAGAATGGCACAACCTCAGGCAGTGCAGGCAGTGCCAGTGGCTTCCCTGGAAACTTATTTCTGTCCATTTGCTGCTCCAATACAACTTGCTCCTTGCATTTTGCACCAGGTCTTGAGGGGCTCTGAATTCTTATTTTTCAGAGGAGGAGGCCAAGAGTCCTGAAGGTGGTGCATCTAAACTAGGGTCACCCTCTAAGGCTGGTTTCAAAAGGGAAAGAACTGGAAGGAGGCATGAGAGGGGTTTGGGCGGGTCCTGCTTCTCCACAGGGAAAGGTGGTGCAGACACAGCAGGCTCCATTCCCCACAGACTCCTTATTTCATGAACCTGCAGAGCAAATGGGATCATGCAAAGATATTTTGCAGGGCAGGTGATCTGTACCTGTGTCAAGGGGGAAATCATCCCATCCACATTCAGACACTGATGACTGGGCTGCTGGTAGCTGGACTTACTGCTCTGCCCACCTGATGGAGAAAAACAAAATCATAAGGGCAACTCCTCTGACCTTGTATGGGTCCTTGCTCTACCTGGAAAAAAGACTGAAGGATCAGGGTGAGTCTGGAAGAGACTCTTAATTTGGCTTTCTTCCTACATATTCACAACAAAGCAAACCCTCTGCTCAGCTGACAGGTGTGCTCTTCCTCGGGAGAGATAAGCCCTGACTGCTCTTGACTGTTATTTGTAAGAGCTCTGAGAGTTTCAGGAATTTAAAAATTGTGGAGAGTAACACAGATTTCAGGTTCTCCTTCCCTCCAAGTGAAAAGGGGGATTTAACACACTCTCCCACCAATGCAACACATTTGATTACATTAGAAAGGTAATTAGTGAATTAGAAGAAAGCAGGGTCACTAAACATGAAAGGAATTATTTAAGTTGCAGTAAATATAAATAGCAGTTTATTAGTGCGAAAAACATATTTTTAAAGACTCAGTTGTGAGCTGAATCTGACAGCTTAAATCTGAGCCTTGACAGTGAATTCCCCCCTTCCCCAATCCTCTCTCCCCCCAAATTATCTTGGGTTTATACATGCCAGTATTTGACTAATAACATAATATTTAAATACCACAGTAATCTTAGCATCGTAATCCTGACACTCACAGGTTGTCTTAAATAAGGGTCAGCTGAAGAACATGGTGTTGTCCAACCCCCCGAGGCTGTCAGACATCCTCAGCCATAAGAAAATCATCTTTACTTTTGGCTTGAGCCTTTAATGGCTCTGAAAGCTGCTGCTTTTGTCTAAATACATACATTGTACAGCAGTTTAGGAAATAGGTGAAAAGGCTTTAATGGAGAGATTAGTGCTAGACATTGTGAAGCTGCAACTAGGTCATAAGAGATTTCAGAGGTCAGGAAATTTTTTGCAGGGCTTAAAGTGTTTTGTAATGTAGTTTAGTTTGCCCCTGGAATAGGGCATAATGGATGCTTCGAAACTTCATTAGTATTGGTTAAAAATAACGAGGCTGGTACTCTGGGCTAAGAGTCACTTGACAAACTCCAGCATGCACCAGCAACTGCTCTGGTTCCTGCAATCATTTTAATGGGCTGGGGGCAGGTGGGGAAGAAAAGGCATTTCTTGCCAAAGGAAAGGCTCCCCCCAAATCAACAAATCAGAAAATCAGACAGTTAACAAAACCAGGAGCTTTTTGTCCCTCTCGTATAGTCATAGTTTTCCTAGTCTTTGGTCACATGGATTAGGGAACATCTCATTAAAAAATTATGTGCCAACCATTTAAATAAGGTATTCATGGGGAAAGGAGGGGTTTAAGTGCAGAATGAGCCGTCCATGTAAAATCAATGCTGTTAAACTCCATTACCCTATCTTTCCCCCATGCCTTAGTAACCACCTTTCCAATACCACCCAGAACATAAACAATGACCCCAACCAGCACCAGCAACAGGCGGGAAAAGAAAGAATTCATCCTGCAGATGAAACATTCCTGAGAGATATTTAAGAAATAATATCTCAAAGATACTGACCCTTGTCTCCTCTGCTGATCTTTAACCAATTTTCCTGTTTTCTGCTCTCCCACATCATGGGAGATCATCCCATGGGGATCTGAATCATCCCACATGATTCAGCAGGGGGAAGCAGCAGAGACACACCAATGTGGGTGAACATGAAATCTATCAGTGTTAGGTCAGTGAGATGCTACTGAAGTCAGCCAATAACACAGATGCTGACATGTCTGTTCCTACTTACGTGTCTGAAATGACACTTTGGAGCAAATTTATTTGGGTGTATGGAACACATGGGTCCTCAATAATGCTCCATTCTCTGAGAAAAATCATTCTGAAGTTTGAGGAGGAAATAAGCTGTGCCCACAGACAGTAAAAATAGCACATCTCAGAGTGTTGTTCATATTCAAAAGTAGGTCTCACTCGGGAGAAGTTTCTCAAAAAAATTATCTATGAAAAACTCTGGGCTGGATTAAAAAGACTTGGAACCAAAATTTGTAATGGGTGATGGACACACTGGAGGAAGACTCAGTGCTGAAAAAGAAGCTTTTGTGCACAAGGGAGAGACTGATCCTGGAGCAGTGAGTACATCCCTCAGCCCTAAATTAGATCAGATGCAAAAATTGACTGAGATACAAAACAATGCCATGGACAATTTGAAACAGACAGAGAGCAAGAACTCGATGCGTTAGGCATATCCAGAGTGAGAGACAAATTATTACCTTACATCAGGACATCAAGAACTTTCCTTCCCAGGAGGAAAGTACAAGATTTGAGACAAGATCTGCAAATCTACCAGGAAAGGCACAACAAAAATTTCATGTCTAGAAGCAAAACACCAGGAAAATCGCAGCATGGCACTAGGAATCACTGGTAATTCTAAAATTAATTAGAATACATCAAGTAATAGCAGTGTACCAGGGGACAGGGATTCACCACTGATTGATATCTTCCAGCCAAAAATGTGGTTGCTTCCCAGTAAGGCATACTTCAGGCAGACACAAGTTCTTGGCTCAATCAAGAAGGTCACTGGACTGAGGTACAGAGGAAGCCAGACTGGCTGATCCATTCTGGCCTTCATAAATCTCCAAAATCCTTCCACAGGGACTTTCCCTGAGATGCCAGAGATGCAGAGACTGAGGCCAAAGCATTGGGTCAGCTGTGTACATCCTCGCCTGTGGCTTCTCTCCCTCTTCCCAGCTGGGTGAAAGGAATGGGAGCTGCAGCCATCAAGCTGGGGCCAGTTTGGTTAAAAACACTGATAATGCACTTCCAGTTCTTTCTTTGGAAGATCATGCGGTTTCTCAAATGTGTGAGGCCAAAAAAGATGTGTGGCCCAGTGCACTCTTGACAAAAAGCATAGATTCACTAAAGCTTACAATTAATATTTAATACCAACAAGTCTTCTGTGATGCTGTGCGGATGTAAATAAGTGGAGAGAATGTGATATTTACCCCACTATAAAACATTCATGAGAGCTAAGCTATTTACAAAAGCTAAATACGACACTGTATTTACTGTAGGTCACCTCCTAGGGTTAGAGATGAAAAGTTTTTGGTCTAATGGAAAGTAACATAATACACCATAATAACACAACCACTGTCTCGTCTGCAAAGAAATATCTCCTGGCTCCCTCCTTCTATTGCAATTACAGGTGGGTAAAGCCACTACAGGGGGAAAAAAATAATAATAATAACAAAAAGAGAAACAAAAGAAAAGGGTGCCTTGAGGAGACTTGATACCTCTTGCCTTAGGGACACCCGTTAGGTTGGGCTGTTACACTGTGTGCTCGCCATGCTCATTATCAAACATCGCCATGTTCGTGCAGGAACTCAGGTCAGTAGACAAGTATGTGGGATGACTTCACTTTAATTGAAGTTACACTATCCCAGGATTGCCAATTAAGTATCAAAGTGCTTTGACGTGATCTGGGGCTTCCCTTCTACTCCAATGGAATTCAAATTCCCCCTGAAGAAGGCTCCTTTGTATATACCCAAACCTGCAATCAATATAGATGTTTAAATGGGACTGTCAAAAACTTAAAATGCCAATATGCTGGGAGTGAATTCACTGATGAAAGTCTCATGGTGTTAGGCTCAGGATTTATAGACCACAAAAGTCAGGAATTTGTTTCCACAAACCAGCCCCCACGGCAAAGCCCCCCCAGCAGCCAGCTGCAATATTTGCTCCAAGTCTCAGAAATCATCAAAGAATTGTCAAGTCCAAAGCAGAGTCCTGATTTAGGAAGCATTTGTGTGAAGTTGTAATACAAAGACTAACCAAAAAAAAAAAAAAAAAAAAGAATTGCTTAAATTGACACATTTATCTCAGATTCCTGGATCATTGCTTGGTTTGACATCCAAAAGCAACCTGGAAAAATGATGTAAGTAATTTCTAAGGTGATAGTCATTTTTGGTGGAGCAGCAATAAATGGAAAAAGGCACAGAAGCTTCAGCCTTTGATGCAGAGAAGAAGAGAATGTGGATTATTGTAAACAAATTAGAAATGGGTCAACACCATCTCCCTCTGTAGGTAATGGTCACAGCCCCAAGGCTGCCAGAGCTCCAGGAGCATTTGGGCAACACTCTAAGGCACAGGGTGGGATTGTTGGGGTGTCTGTGCAGGGGCAGGAGTTGTACTCAACGAGCCTGATGGGCCCATTTCAGCTCAATACAATCTATGATTATTTTCCAGTTGGTGACTCACAGATAGCAATCTTCATCCCTTTGAAAGTTTTCCACAGTAGCCAAATTTAGGATGGCTGGATGGGTCGGCTTAACATTAATTTAGCAGATATTAAATGAGAGATAGGGTCAAATCTAAAAGTAGTAGGATCACAGAATCATTTAGGCTGGACAAGATCTTCAATATCACTGGAGTTCAGTCTCTGACAGATCACCACCTTGTCAACCAGACTTTGGCAATAAGTGCCCTGTCCAGTTCTTCCTTGATCATCTCCAGCAGTGATGCCTCTGCCACCGTAGCTCATGAACATTTGGAAGGAACTTACAATGATCATCTGGTCCAGCTGTCCACCAAACAAGGTTAGAAAAAAGACAACTTCCCTGTGCATCAGAGGGGATTTTGAGAAGCCATTCTCTAGAAATGGAAGTAGCAGCTGACATCTCCCCTCCATCTGACCTCCCAGTAAAATGGGGCTCCCCACCATGTACTTGCCAACAACCCTTTTAGTGCAGATCCCTTTCCCACAGCTGGCCCCAGACACGTTGCTCCAGTGGACAGAAAAATCCCACTACGGATACCACCAAGTGTCACCAAGTGTCACCAAGTGACACCTTCTGTCATTGCTCCTATGTGAAACCCTGCAGCCTTCCCACCTCCTCTCTCTCCAGTCTGCTGGAAAAAAGACAGAAAAGGAAGCACACCCTGACTAACGTGACACAAGCAAAGAGTCAAAATCCTCCTAAAATCCCACAATCTCCCCTTCTGGGTCAACAAGTTTGAAGAGCCAATGTAGTGTTGGTGATCCAGGAGCAGGTGGCTTGCCCAAGGTGACTGCACCGAGATGGTGACAGAAACTCAAAGTGCTCTCCTGCACTGGTTACTAAGCTCTGCTCCCTACACAGCCATGAGAGGTCAAACCAGTGCAGGAACCAGTGACAAGGTAACAAATAGGACAGTGGTCCATAACTAAGGCCTGGGGTCTATCTCTTGAGGGTAAATCCTACTACTGATGTGGTCAGTGTGCACATTTCAGAGCAGATGATCTACCACTGTGCCATGCAAACCCTTTTTGATATCTGCTTACTGAATTCCCACAGCAACCAGTGAAGTCTCAATGTGATTGATGAAACAGGATCAGTAGGAATAGGGAGGTCTGTGCAGTTCCAGAATCATTTAAGACAAGATATCTTACTTCATTGCTTCAAAATTTTCCACAAAGGTTGGAAGATGACTCAGGCTAGTGGCAAGTGGAGACACTGTGAGTGAGGCCAACAGCAGAGTTTAAGCTATTAACCACCTTTGCAGCCCAAAGTATGGTATGATCTTGGGCTCACCTACAAATTTGGTGATGCTTGGTGACATTTTGGCCCATTGGCAATGTGCTGTAGGAGCTGTGAGTAGCCTTGCTGCTCAGACATCTCACTCACTCCCTGAGGGTGCAGGTCAGCTGGATGGAGCTCAATCAGTCCCAGTGCATCCTCCAAGCAAGAGAGGCTGTACAAAGCCAAATTTCAAAGCAGATGGGAATGAAATTCACAAACACAGGTATCCAGATGCCTCAGGACTACCCAGAACACCTCTAAGGTGCTGGCAGATTGAAGTCATGACCTAAGCTTGCAGCCCAGTTGTGGTTCATACAAGAGTGGTGACTGAGTCTAATTGGGGGGGAACTGGGACACAAAATCAGTGGGAAGTTATCCTTAAGAAACCCAAAGCAAGACCAAATAACTCCCTAGGTTCCTGCCTAAAAAGCAGAGTGGTCCATAAGTTTATCCTTAGAAGATATTTCCCAGGAGCAGTGCACTTTTAGTAAGCACAAACTGTTTGTAATACTGATAGCAAAAAAAAAAATTTAAATAATGGAATAGAAAAACTTTTTAAAATACTGAAATGTCTCATTTCAAGAAATTTTATTTCATCTCAAGTCATACTTCTTTTCAGGTCTTCAGCAGATTTAAATTTAAATTTAGGATTAATTAAATAATCAGCTGAGCTTTTCTTAAAAGGTATAAAAATATTTACTTATGTCCAATTTTTATTTCTTATCTAAAATCAGCAAAAAGTGAATTATAAAACCTTGTCATTTTCAACAAAATGAAAAAAAACCAAAAAAATCTTTTTCTCTAAGTTGCTTTACATACAAAGCAGCTCCCCAAAACTGAGATGCTCAAAAGCATTGTCATTAAAAGTTCTTGTCCCAAGTGAGGCCCAGTCTTGGGATCTCATTCCTCCAAGGTTATTGCTCTCTCAAAAACTGCTCTGGAGCACATTTTGCATCACTTTTTTCTACATTTCCAGCTGTAGTGTAGGGGAGTTACAGGCAATCAGTGGTGCTGTCATCACTTACCCCCTTTATTTGGGAGTTATTCACAAGGAAGGAGAAACAACCCCAGGTGGAGTGGGGGACAAATCTGACCATAAGTGCTTTGAAATGCTCCTTCTAATGCCAGCCCAGAGGGTTTCTCTGACTACAAAATCTTTGTCAGCTGTTGAAAAGCAGCACTTCTCCTGTTTTGTGAGGTGACTCATGTGGGATGCTGGTGGGGGTTTGCTCGGCAACTGCTCCTGTTGCCAACAGCCTTTACCTGAAGCTGCCCCATACCTGGCAATTCTCAGATGAGCCCTAGTCAAGATACCAAAGGACATGAACATGGTGTTGTGGCACCTTGTGCTGAGAGGTAATTAGTGAAGAGGTGATGACAAACACAACAAAACCAATCTGCAGTGTGCAAAGGTGGGCAGAGAGCTCCGCAGCCCAGAAAACCAGCCCAGGAACCAGGGCTCTCCTGCCATGTGCAGTCTGCAGAGAGATGATGTGCAGGATTTATTCCCAACTCTCTTCTCTTGTGCATCTTATCACCACCCTGCAGCACACACCAAATCACCTGCCATTTCGTGGGAGAGGAAATATTTCTCCATTTATCCTGCCCATCAACTCCATGAGGTTCACAACTACAAAGTTATTCACACAATGAAAAGCCATCAGAGGAGACATGAGGGGAGGAGGAGATGCCCCAAATTCTAGTTTCACCTGCAAGATATGGAGAAACCTTATTTTTCTCTTCCCAACCCCCTTTTGCTTGGTCTAGTACCCCATATAAATATGTAAAGGAAAGCCACCTCCTTTGAAAGGCTGGTGACTGTAACTATGACATTGTGAAACAGATAATGCTAAAAATGTTTAAATATCCTCCCTGCCAAGCTGTGCTGAGTAAGTCAGGTAATCACTAAGGGGTGCACAGCCATTTTATGGGTCATCAAGTGATAAAGCTAATATGCTGCTTAAACTCCCTGGGTGAGAGGTCTCATTTGCTTGCATCAGGCAACCAAATGCATTATGCAGGGTTGTAAAAAATGCAATTGTTTGATTTGCCTAAATACAGGTGAGATGTAATAAAACCCCTTATTTGCCATCCCTTGCTGTGTTATGGCAATCTCAAAGCAGGGACTGACCTTTTTATTTGTTTAGGAAGCACTATTTTTACCTATAGTCCTGTAGAAATAAAACTTAATTATTTGTATGCATACACAAATCTATTAACAATATGGCAGGAAGGGGGGCTTTGAAAAGCAAGAGGTTTTTTCAAGATGAAGCCACACAGCCCAGGAAACATGATTCCCTCAAGTTCACACCAGTATCTTCATGCCAGGGGGAAGGGAGGAAGAGAAGAGGGGAGGATGGTGCTCTCTTGGTTAAAAGCAGAATGGATCCAAGCATCCCAAACACGGGAGCAAAAAGGTCAAAGAGGGAGAAATAAAAGCATTCTCCACTGCGGCAGTGGGGGGAGAACAAGAGAAAGAAAGGGACCCCGAGAGCATTACATCTTGATCAAGGAATGACTGATAATATTCCAGCGCACCATCTTTCAGGGCCCTCGTTTGATGACAAAGCACGGCCAACATCCCACATCCATTATCCGCTTCCCTCCCCGAGGCGAGCGCATCAATAACGCTCCCTCTGCCTCTCGGTGCCGCGTCCCCCCGTCTGTGCCGAGGGCTGGTGGGCATTTCCATACAGCCCGCTCGCATCATTACAGCCCACCAATCCTTCTCCACCCGCACGCTGCATCCTGCTGCTGCACCCCGGCCGTGGCTTTAACCAGTTCCTCTCCTCCGGGCCCGCTCCCTCCATCCCAGGGTGAGCACTCTTCGGCCACGCCAGGGCCATCTCTCCTCCCCATGCACACCATTACAGGTGGGGAGAATCCACCTGGTCATCCCATCTCTGGTTTTGCTTTTGTTTTGCCTCTCCTCACCTTGTGATGAGCAAGCAGCCTCACCCAAGAGGCCGAACAGTGTGAATTTGATTGCAAACATCCTCAAACTTGTTGCCATAATTCTGCTGGCTAAATAGTCAAGTATGTTCGACCATCTGCTGCTATCCAGGGGCAGAGTATGGGTCCAGGAGCATGCATGGGTCCATCAGCCTGGTGGCCCACACTTGCTGGACAGGAGGGTGTTTTGATTTCCTCTCAAAACCCAGTGATGGGCTCCAACAGCTTCAGAATTTATGGGCAGATCTGAATTGCTCATCTACCAGCTCTGGGTGAAGATGTAATCATTCAGCTTGGGAAGGCACTGGGGACCTGCTGTGGGTCTTGGCAGCATTTCAGAGGGGATGCTCAGGTCTGCAAGAACCAGCAGTGGCAGTTTTCTTAAATAATTGACAATGGATCTTCCCCAAAACTCCAACAGAGATGTTATTGGTGTGATGGAAGTTAATAATGTACCAAGTGAGGGAAACAGATTTGGAAGACATGTTGGTTAAAGTTCTGACCAGGACAAGGTTAAGAAAAGGTCTGTAGCAAACTCTGCTCCCTGCCTGGCTTTTCAGCAGCCTCGAGTGACTCCTCTCAGTTTCTTCTGTACCTCTGTTTTCCATTTCACAGAATCCTAGAATGGTATGAGTTGAAAGGGACCTTAAAACTTATCTCATTCCACCCACTGATACAGACAGGGACAGCTTCCCCAGAACCAGGCATTTATTGTGGACAGAACAGTGCAGCTTCAGGCATGGTGGACATCAAATTGGAGACAGGACACACCTGGCTGGAAGTGTAACAGCAGCAGCTCTTCCACCTCTGCCATGCCAAGCCCAAAACCAATTGTTCCTTACCCACTGGAACTGGCAGCAATTCCATTTCTCCCTTGGCAGAAGCCAACCACTCCCTGCCCATTCTGCCTCTTCATCATGGGTCACCCAACAAGATGCCTGGTGGTGGAAAGCAGAGCATACCAAAGAACAGCAGCAGAAAGCTTTCCTTCAAATTACTGGATCAAATCCCAGCAGGATCAGTGGTGGATTTGAAACTAGATCAGGTAACTTCCAGGCAGCTTTGTGAGCTGCAGGAAAAGATTACTTAGTTCAAGTCCTTTAAAAATAAAAACTCAGCAAATCAGGAAAATTTTTGTCTCTTAGCAGAGCTCCCCATTCACTCCTAGGATAAATAGAATTAATTCCAGGCACATCAGCCAGTAACATCACTAATGAACCTTTGACAGTGCTAAAAAGCGCATTGGGATTTTTAGCGGTGGTGCACCCCACTGTAACAAGAGAGAGAGCATAAAAAGTTCTTCAAACATCCTAGACCCACCAGGGGTTCTTTTTCTTTGCTCTTGAAGGAGCAACAGGGAGCTCATCCCATTCCTTCTGCCTTCCTCATGACAGGTTTGGACTGCCAGCATGCTGCAGTTAGAGCCAGGGCTGAACCATCACTACATCAGCTCTACACACAGCAAAGCCTACCCCTCTGGCAGGAAAAGGTATGAAACGTGGGACTGAAACCTGTACTTAACAGGGAGGGGTGAGGGCCAGGCACTCTCCAACCTGTCATCTGCTCCAGGACGGGCTGGGAGGGAAAGGTCAGCTCCATCAAAGCAGTCAGCAAAGTAAGCCAGTTAATAGCAAACCTGTTTCTAATTGCTTGCTGTATTATAGCTACACCTTTCACCACCTGAGACCACCAGGAACCCATTCAAAGCCTTGCTTCCTAGCTTATACATAAGCCTTTCATGTTTTATTATAACCCTGACAATTTTTTACTTTCATTTATGTGCAGGAGAAAACAGCTCTGTCGCTAGCCTCAACAGACAGAGGGACTTTTAAATCCTTATTTCCACATACATTGCTTCCAGAAACCCCCAGCAGATCCACCGCCCCCGGATCCCTGCAGTTTGCTGTCAGTGCATGAATGGCTGAAGGCAATGCCAGCACCCTCAGCAGCAGGATTTTCATCTTCCTCCCTCCACATTCACATGGGTGACAGAACCACCCTGGTGTCCTTCACACCGTGGTCACACTGTTGTGAAGTGCAGCCTGTTTTTTCAGTGCCCTGCCCTCACAATGGCAGCGGCTTTCACAGTGAGGAGGAGGAGGAGGAGCTCCAAGGAGCTCCACAAGTGCTCCTGGTGCTGGCAGCTCTCACCGTGGCCTCTCACTCAGGTCTAAATCCGTGCAGCCTCCTGTGATGCCACGTTTGAGCTCCCTCTGTCCTGCCCCAGCTGAGTCCAGTTTCCCTGCCATGTGGCTCAAGCAACAAGTTAGGAAAGGGTTGGGATGCAGAGTATGGTGAGCAACTCAGCCCCACCACATTTCAACTCTTGACCATCAGAGAATCACAGAATCCTTTAGGTCAGAAAAACCCTCTACATTCATTGAGTCCAAACATTTCCCCAGCACAGACAAGGCCACCACTGACCCATGTCCCCAAAAGCCACATCAACATGGTTTCTAAATCCATCCACAGATGGGGACTTCACTACTCCCTGAGCATCTGTGCCAGGGCTTGGGAGCCCCTTCCATGAAGAAATTTTCCTAATAGCCAACCTAAAGCTGCCCTGGCACAGCTCAGGCCATTTCCTCAAAATCTGGCCTTGGGGTAAAAGTCCTGTGGGAATCACCCTGATTTGACTGTGATCTACTCCACTCCCCCACAGCCCCAACATCTGGGCTACCCAAAAAAGCCCCGTTATTTTTTTTTGGTGGGATGGCAAGTCCTGGCCAGGTGTGGGAGGGATATGCATCCTCTCTCCAGACCAGGTCCCTTGGCGCTGAGCACATCTCCCCTGCCTGATTCACCTTTCCCTTGACAGCCTACACCTCTGACAGTTAATTCCTCATCAGACTATTAATATTTCATGGCAGCATCAGGACAGCACCACAACAGCTGCTTCAGAAACAGGGGCAGACCATCCAGATACCCTCACCACTAAATGGGTTCAGGTTGTTCCAGCATCGCACAGTGGCTTTTTGGCATGGCTCAAGGTTATGGCAAGGGCCACTCACCAACAGCATCACCTTGCTCTTAGTTTTCAGGAAGATGTGGGAATTCACCAAATAACAGCCAAACCCAGCCATGCTCAGCGCTTAATCCTGGCTCAGCTGAGCCCCAGCCACCTTGTCTGTGCATCTTTTTTTTTTTTTTTTTTTTCCTTTTCCCTGTTATTTAAATCATTTTGAGCAAGAAAGTAGGCCATGAAAAAGGGGGTAGCATTGTTTTAATAATTAGCAATTACGATCGCTGCAATATTAATTGCATATTTCCATAGCAAACATCCCCCTGGAGGGGAAAAGTGAGCGGTGGTTAGAGACCGCCGAAGCCTAAAACTGGAATTCCTGGGAACAGGGAGGGGAAAAAGAGGGAGAGAGAATATGAACTTCTTACATTCAAGTAAATTACTACAGGGATTCCTCAGAAACCTTTAATTAGCCCTGTTCTGCTGTCACATTGATTGGTCTGAAACTCATCAATTATTCAATGGCAGCAGCTCTTTCTCTCTCTTGCTTTTTCTCCCCCTTCTTTTCATCCTTTAGGTGGAAGAGCCAGTTCTTAACCTGCTGGGGCATTCCTGTTTCCATGCCACTGAGCCACAGGCCAGGGAACTCAGCTTGATTTCCAGCCTCCAACCCAAACCCTGTGGGGACACAGTCTGGAGGAGAGAGCTTCTGTGCCCTTGTCCTGCTGTGGGGTCAGCACAATTAAAGGTGGCCCACACTGGATTTTAGGGATCACTCACCATCCCTGGATGTTTCCCACCTTGGGTTATTGCTCATCGGCCTCCAGAATTGGGGTGTTCCAGGTGCTCCTTATACCTGGTATCCCTGAGGGGTGGCTGCCACCTGAGGGAAAGAAGATGTCATGGCTCTTCCTGAGAGAGGGGTGCATTTCCATGTGGGGAAACACGGCTTAGAGAAATCCCAGAAATGGACTCTGTCAGAAACTCCCTCATCAGCCTCAAGGTGAAAAAGAGTTGACCTGGATTTGACTGCTGCTCAGTCAAATTTGGCCTGGGAAGAGTAGAATCCTGCATGCACAGCACGGTTTGGAAGTCATTGTTTCACTGGCTCGTGGCTGGGAAATCAGAGATGTTACCTCAAATTGGTCACTTTCACTAAAAACCCACAGATTCCACACATTCATTCACTTCATCCCTGGCAATGTTCAAGGCCAGACTGGACATGGCTTGGAGCAACTTGGGCTAGTGAAATGGCCCTGCCCATGGCAGGAATGACATACTCCTTTAGGTCCCTTCCAAGCCAAACCATTCCATGATTCCATGATTTCCCAAATGAGGCACAGCCCTCCTTGGATGACCCCTGTTGCACCAGCACTGTCCCAGCACCACCCATCCATCCTCACTGGGCTCATTTACCCCACCAAGCAGCAAACCCCTGCTCAAGTGTCTGTTTGGCCACCAAAAGCCTTGACAGGACTGGTCCTTCCCACAGCACCAGCCATGGCATCACCTCAGCCACAACTTGCAGCAAACAAACTTGGAGCAATCAAAATTCATCCCTGGCTGCCTCGCTCTATTTAAAATCTTAGGAGAACAGCTCTGCCGACCCTGTGTGTATTAGTCTGCATCTTTCTCAATCCCATTTATTTTCCAAATTATCTCCAAGATCTGGAGACCACACATATGATCCTGTTCCCCAGACTACACAGTTCAGAGGAGCAGCCTCCTCACCTTTGTGCTTAGAAAAGAGACAAACTCACTGGGAATACAGAGCACAGACATAGTCAAGAGTTATGCTTTTAAGGCTTTGGTCTAAACAAGAAGCCTTTCTTTGAATTTGTAACTTTGAGAAAATTTGGTTAGCTATGCAAAATTTGCTGGATGACAAATAACTTTTTTTCCTTTGATATATATTTTAATTTTATTTTTTTTCAAGTCTAACCCATGCACACTTTTTAAGAATGAAATGGAGTTGTGTGGTTTTTGCTTTTCCCAGGCTGACTGTAGTCTTTTTATCCTTTCTTCTTCCCATCTTTAGCCTTGTGAGAAGACCACAGACTCCTGGAATGGATGGGCTGGAAGGGACCTTCAAGATATGTCACTCTACTCCCCTTCCATGGGCAGCAGCATATTCCACTATCCCAGGGTGCTCCAAGCCCTGTCCAACTTGGCCTTGGAAACTTCCAGGGATGGGGCAGCCACAGCCTGCCTGGGCAACAATTCAATTAGATGAGTTACAATTTGAAAAGTAATTCTGGGCACTTCATCATGCAAAGGGCTTCACCTTTTCCCCTGTTGCAAATATGTGGACATTTTGCTCTCCTGAAGTCCTTTATCTCATCCCACAAGAAAGGCACAGGGATTTTGTATGAGGGCATGTGGCAATGGGACAAGAGGGAATGGCTTGCCAGTGGCAGAGGGCAGGCACAGCTGGGCTATTGGGCAGGAATTGCTGTCTGGGAGGGTGGGCAGGCCCTGGCACAGGGTGTTCAGAGCAGCTGGGGCTGCCCCTGCATCCCTGGAAATGTCCCAGGCCAGGTTGGATGCATGTGATAGGAGGCAAGAATTTGAATGGAAAAACTATCTATGCTACCTACAGAAAAAACATATTTAAAATAACAGACAGGCAAAGTCAGGGCAGAAAAACCTCTTTGCCTTGGATGCTGGTGGAAAGATGAGCCACTCATCCTCATCCATCCATCCTGCCCAGAGCACACCATGTCTTCTCCACCAACCATCCACTGTCCTAGGGATCAAATTGAAAGGTTCTCCCTTATTTTCTAACCCCTGAAAAATCTGGGAGAAAATCAGCATGTGAAACCTATAAGCAAACGATTTTTGTTTTTCTCTTAAAGATGAGAAAAAATATTATAAATGTTTAATTTGATCCTGTTTGTTTCACTTAATTTTTTTTTTTTTTTCAAAGATGCCAGTGGTGAAAAAGGCTTCACATTTTGCAAGTGATTTTGGACCATTTCAAAACACTATTTAGAAATATAAATATGCCATTTTGATTAACTTATAATGATACTCTGCCTCTAAATTTTTGAGCATTTTGTTTCTAGAAAAAAATCTGTTTAATTTAATGCAATTTAGTAAGTGTTATTTAGTTATTTAGTATGAATTTATTCACCTTTCGACATGGGAATGATTTGTGCTCTCCTCCCACTTTTGTTCACCTCTAATACACTCCATAGGTTCTTTGGTGCTAAGCTTGGTTTTTAAATTTGCTATTTAAAGCAAAGGAAGGCGCTATTAATTGAAGCTGACTTAAGAAAAAAAAAAAAAAAAAAGCAAAAGAAATACATGACATTATCCAAAATCAGGACTTCTGGTGCCTCACCAGGGGCACATCCCCAAGCACCAGGGATCTTCCTGAAGGCCCCTGGGATGGTCCCACCAGGCACCCCGAGCTCTCCCTGCTCCTACTCTCACATTCAGGGATAGCTGCAAAGTAGTCACAGACGAATACAGGGAAAAAAAAAAAAAAAAAAAAGGAATCCAAACCAAACCAAACAAAACCTGAACCCTTTGCCCCAAGAGGGGGATAAGAAATGATGTATTGACTATGAATTTCATTTATCTTCCCGCCTTCCCCGGCTCGAGCCGCTGCAGCGGCGCCGCTCGCAATGCGTGCACACATATTAGCCTGTGTATTTCCCATCCTACTTATCCCCTGGAATTTATTCTAAAGCTCGCTTTTGGAAACCCATAAGTAGGACATAATTCGGAGGATTTGATATTCCGGTCAATGTTTTGCCGGGCAGTCATTCCGCGAGCAACGACACTTGCGGACAAACACGTCCTTAAACAAATAAATAAATAAGCAAATAACTATAAAATATAAAACATACTGCAAATAAAAAAAAAAAATTATAAAATTTACATAAATCATGTTACATTTCATTATTTAATTACAATATATTAAACCAGTCACACATATCACACCCAGGAACACTGAGGACACTCGGTTTGCTGGACAAATACTTTGAACCTATTTTACCCTCAAATAGGAAAAAGATGTGTTTCCTTGCTATAGGCAGCTCTTCAAGCTCTCAACAGGCAATCAGGCATGGCTCTGACACCCAGAATTGGCAGAAATGTCACCAGTTAGAAACTTTTTTATTATGGATAATAATTCCAATCCTTTTATTGAGATCTGAACCCACGTGCTCGTTCCCAGCACCTTCTGCAGGACATGGGAATTTCTCTGTATCCCGTGTTAAAACCTATTGTATTACTATTAAAAGTCGTAAAAAATATAAAAATTAAAAAATATTCATGCTACAAGATTTTGAAAACAACTGGATTATTTTGTCTCATTTTGAGGGTAATAGGAGGAAAAAAGGTGACAGCTTTTTCCTGGCTTGTCAGGTCCCATCACCTCCTGAAAGCAAGGGAAGAGGAAGAAATATTGAGAATAATATTCTTTTGTCATATTTTTTCCCTTTACAATTCAAATTACAGATGGGAAGCATAACTGTTTTCTAAGGATAAAGACAAGGGTGCTGAAATTTCATAAAAAGTCATGACACTGCTTAAGAAATGACCAAAGATAATTGGTCAAAAAATTAAACAAAAGCACATCTCCCCCTTGACAGTGAACACATAATTACAAATACCAAAAAAAAAAAAAAAAAGAGAAAAAAAAAATTGAAAAGAAACTGTACAAAAAAACTCTAAGGTGTCTTAAGAACAAGTATTATTCTGGAGAAAGTGTTTAGTTGGATATTTATGGGATATATCAAAAGAATTTTCTTCAAAGGCAGTTTCTCCTTTGCTGTTACGATTTAAATTTCATGTCAAAAAAAAAAAGAACTCAGACTTTCGCTCTTTAAATCCTTACCCCCTCATCAGAGAGGAGGGTAAGGATTTAATTGTTGCTAATTTTGTTAATCCCCTGATCAAGCCACCATCGATCCCAACCATTTCCCTCTGCATTTCTAAGACGTCACCCCTTCCCAGGAATACAAGTTCACACCCTGACTGAACAGAGGGAGGATTGTGTGGGCTGCAGACCCACAAAACTTGCTCAAAGACACTAAAAAAGATGGGGGGAAGGGGCTGAGAGTGAAAAATCACCTTCTCTGCCCCCAAGGAGCCCATTTTTCCTGGGATCAGCCTTGATGCCGCAACCTTGTGCCGCAGTGCAAAGAGGGACAGCAAAACTCCACCTGCCTCACAATTTCTTCCTTTAAGCTGGTGGGTTTAAGGCTGGATCTCTACTGAGCGTGAGAAAAGGCTTTTCCTGTTGAATTTTTTTTTCCTTTTAACTTTTGTTTTTCCCAGTTCTCTCACTATCTCTCACTAAAGCAAAAAACACAAGTGTGCATCCCTGCCTTTAAGAGAACAAGGGTTACTTCGCCCCTCTCCTCCCTGCCCACCCTCCCACCCCCCAAAAAAATTCAAGGAGAACATACAGCTCATGAAAATTTAATGCCATATGTAACAAAGCAAAATGAATATTTAATTGGGGCTTTTATGTGAAACCAGATAACAAAACCAGTTACACACAGAGGGGGGGAAAAAAATAATAATAAAATTAAGCCACTCTAATGTTTGATAAAAAACTGGTACTGAAGCAGTTAAGCTATTGGCAACAAGCGGCTCCTAATAAACACTCAGCTAATTCTGTAGGAAAAGCACTAATTAGAAAAGCAATAATAATCGGTGTAATTGCTCTAAATTACCCTTCTCACAGAGAAGTGTGTTTGGATACTGCAACGCAGCTGCTCCTGCTCCATCCAGGCGCTCGCAGCCAAGGACGCTCCGCTTTTCTCTGCTGCCCTCTCCAGGTCCAGGGAGGCGGGAGAGCTGTCACCTCTCACTTCCCAGGGAAAGACGGGGGAATCCCGCACACTGGCCACCCTTGGGTGTCACAGCCGGCTCTGGTTGCATCCCCAGGATGTTGCTGGTTTCAGAAAACGCAGCACTGAGAGCTGGGAGGATTAGAGTGGGGAGGAGAGAGGACCTACAAGGGAGGTTGGTAGGTCCCTCTGGACGTCCAAAAAAAGAATAGTGCTTAGTGGTCTGGACACTTAGGCAGGTCAAGGTGTAACAGATATTGTTTACAGTGTGGTAGGGCTTTGAGGAAGAGCTGGAGAGCAGCATCTCCCTTCTCCCCACATCACATTGACCCACAGGCATCCAGAGGCACAGGAGAGAAAAAATCCAGAGCTCTTAGATACCAAGATGCAGCAGAGAGCCCAGAACTCAGCTCTTGATGCAAAAAGAAGAGTATTAACTCCTGTCCAGTGTATGGGGTGCGTGGAGCAGAGGAGCATGGAGACCTCATGTCCTCATTGTGCACACAGCAGGCAAGTAAGGACTGTCTGGATGGGGCCCTGAGCAGCCTGATTTAGTGTGTGACCTCCCTGACAATGGCAGAAGGGCTGGAGTGAGATGATAATTAAAGTCCCTTCCAACTCAAACCATTCTACAAGGATTCTATGACTGAATAAGCACTTCCTCTGCAAGGGGCTCCAACAGTTTATTTTAAAACTCATGGTCCTGGAGATGAGCACCCTGAGGATGCTGTGTTTTCCACTGCTCAGATTAGATTTAGATTTTAGATGTTAGGAGCTTCCAAGTGCTCCTCCATGCTGTATACAGAGCATGGAAATTATTGGTGCAACAATGCTCTCCTGTGAAACGTTTTTAGTTATTGGCAAATGTGTTTATGTTAGCTTAAGTAATAATGAGCAGAATAACAAACTTCCATTGATTGTGTGTCTGCACCAGCCAGTGAGGCTGCAGTAGGACTGATAACTAGCATTTTCAGAGCATTAAATTATCTCCCCATGCAGTAAAGGTCAGAGTGATTGGAGATGACCAGTGTACAGATGAGGCTCTGGCTCAACCAGGCTGTTTTCCTCCAGCTGCAATGTTGAGACCTTATTTCTCAAAAAGGAAGAAAAAAAAAAAAAAAAAAAAAGATAAATTAGCTGCAGACCAAGAAGCCCTGCAGTGAGTTACCAAACAAAACACCTGAACAAGTCAAAGCTGCAGCAAATTCTCTGGCAGGTCAACTAAAATGAGCACTAAGTTCCCCCTCTGGAAGTTGAATCTACGGATGTCAGATACACTAGGACAACTCCAAAACCTTCTCCAGAAGTGGCATGTTTTTTTCATCCATTTCACTGCCAACAACTCCCACAGCTGTAGAAGGGATGATCTTTTTTCTCTTTCTAATTTAATTTCACTGATCTTGATGAAATCATTAGAGAGGAAATCATTCCAGGAACAAGGTAAAAAGGTCAGAGCCCATCCCCATAATTTTCCCTTCAAGAGGAAAAGCAAAAACCTAAAAGGGTAAGTTGGAGAATTAAACCTCTCCTGAGCTTGGTTCAATCCCCTCCCTTCCACACCACAGCCTCCAAGAGCGGGCAGTCACACTTCAAGTTTCCCTGTGTAATTACGTTTACGTCCTCGTTGCTTCCATGCTTGCTTCAGCATTATTTATATTGGTTTAACGATCCATTAAACAAATACTGTACTTTGGGAAGTGCTACTTTGCTTATGAACAATTACAGTTTCTCCAGCGTTCAGCGATGTTAACCACAAGATAAGAGGATGATGGTGCAGAGCTGCCTTGGAGTAGGGGCTTGGGGCTCCTGGGGGCTTGGGGAACAGCTTTTAGCATTATTAACATAACCCCTCCTTGGGCTTATTTATATTTCAAGAAGTAGTTTGAGGACATTCAGGAAGATTTTTTTGCTTTGGTTGTTTTTTTCTGTTGGTTTTTATTTGTTTGGGGGTAGTTTTGTGGGGGCTTTCTTTTTGCTTGTGGCTTTTTGTTTTGTTGGGGTTTGTTTTGTTTTGTTTTGTTCTGTTTTGTTTTGCTTTAAAAAAACCCCACCTTTCTGTAGCAACCCAAATTAATTGTAACCGGATGACACTCCAGAGGAGATTCCTACATAGCAGCCTTTACTCCACTAGAGCCCAATCCTAAAAATACTTGCAGAGTTTTGCTGCAGTGGACAGGTTCCAGACACCAGAGCACATCCCGTGAGGAAAGCTCACCCTCCTCACTGCAGACAAATTTGTATCCAGCTGGGCACACTGAGCACGTTGTGTTTGTCCAAGAAGGGAAGATATGGCCCTGGCCCCTGTGGTGAGCAGCTGTCCTCAGCCCTGGGATGGCCATGAGGTGGGAAGGAGCCCACAAACACCCTCCCAGAAATCTGGGGCTGTACCAGGACCTTGGGAATGGGGAGCATTAGGTTCAGCTAAAGTGAGGCTTTGAGGGCAAGGGGCACAAAGAAGGAAATCCAAGTGCAAGGGAAGAGATGGGATTTGGGTCTCCACCCTTCAGAGGCAGGTTTCAGCTAGATCAGCAGTGGGATGTAACAGGCACAGCGGTGCCTTGCAAACTCATCATTTCTGCCCACAGTTAATTTAATTAATTTTTTAAAAAATTTAAGTGGTCTTCAGTTGGGCAGCTGAGTTTATTTAATCCTCCCAGACTGCTGCACACAGTGCCAGGAGGAGAGTGAAAAAAACCTGAAAGGTATGGGCAGAGACCATCCCTTGACAAAGTGGTGCATGGGGGGGATTTGGGGATATCAAGGAGACCTCCCCCTGCCCTGGCAGCTTTCAGGGCTCTGGGATCCTACAGGCAGTGGCAGCAGCTCAGGTCTGCAGGAGCCAGAGGACAGTTTTGTGTTCCACCTAATTAGGGCTGTTGGATCTGCCTGAAAGGTATGCTGGGATCTTCCATGTGCCCAGTCACCCTTTACTCCTTTCTAAAGTGCTCTCTTGTATCTTAAGGCCTTGTCTTATTGTGCTTGGCCTGGCAGAGTGGAAAATTTAATTTTAAACTAATTAGTTTCTAAGTTGCTGAATATCCTCAAATTACCAGGCATCACCTTTCCCAAAGGGGAAGAACAACATAACTCACCTGTATCCAACATTTGACACTGCTGGAGTCAAGAGCATGGAAACAAAGGACCCCCAATTGCTTATTGTCTTGTCTCAAAGGTCAAGAGTCGTTTCTGACAAAGCTCCAATTAATAGTTTATTACCCGCAACTGACCAGAGTCTCTTTTGTTAGCATTTAACATTATTAGCTAAAGGTTTGCTTTGAATGCAGAATGAGATTATCTTTGAGAGCAACTTGTTCAGCTTTCCTTGGTCTTCAAACAAGGCTGCCCTCCTGTTCATCACTGTGTGTTCCCAGCTGGTCTTCATCTGACACCAAATCAATGACGTGCTGTTGCTCTGATTACTTGGTCACTGGAAGGCCATATGGATATAAATACTATTTTCCAATTATTCCCATCAATGGGCCAGTAATCACACAAAGACCAGCCAGCTTTTCAAAGCTAACAGCAGCAGCAGCAGTGACCTTCCACATTTGTTTTTTCAGGTTCACACATCATCTGTGTTACTCTGCCAGCATAGAATCACAGAATTGTTCAGGCTGGCAAAGCCTTCCAAGACCATTGAGTCCAAGCATTCCCCCAGCACTGTCAAGGCCACCACTGACCCCTGTCCACAAGTGCCACAGCCACACAGCTTTTAAATCCCTCCAGGGATGGGGGCTCCACCACCACCCTGGGCAGCTTTGACAGGGCTGCAAAACCCTTTCCATAAAGAAACTTTTCCTTGTAGTTTCCAATAAATGCAATAGTTCTCAAATAGTTAGGTTAGAGTTTGTTCCTTCTTGATTTGTTGGTTTTTTTTTTTTTTTCCTTTTGTCCCTTGAAACACACCAAAACAAGAACCTAGGTGTTAGGGATAGGCACAGGATTTACCTTTGGGATGACAACAAGCTTCCACACCCTGCCTGATTTTTTGGAAGGGGCTTTGGGATGAAGCAGTGCCACATTTTTATGGCAGCAAATGATCCACTCTCCAGGCTGGTGGCCTGAGCTGACGACAGTGCTTGGGACATCCTAGCAGGGTTTGGGAAGGGAAGATGCAGCAGAGGCTTTGGACATTTTTTCAAATGGAGCACTTAAAAGAATTTTTTTTTTTTCCAACAGAATCAAGTTCAAAACAGAAAATATTTCAATTACAAAAAGTAATTTTGCTTAAAAAGCATTCCTTTGAGACATTCCCTAAAACTTTTCTTAAATCCGTCTCCCGTAACCCAGTCAGTTTGTCAGAACAGAAGTTAAAAGTCACAGGATCAGGATTATTTCTCAACAGGAGTTTCAGTTAAGAGAAAAAAAAATTCTTCAACGCAATGTGCCACAGATGGATGCCATGACTCTGTGGCACACGAGAAGATACACATCCTTGCCTGTTCCAGCAAATCCTGGCAAGATGCTGGTGACATGGCCAGAAAAAGCTATTATTGCTCAGCAGTAAGGTGCCTGTTCCAAGCTGTGGTCACTGGTCTCACTCCTTTCCCCAAGACATGCTTTAGTACCAACCCTTCTCCCACTTTTCAGTTCTGTCCCTTCTAAAACAGTCCCCCAGTTTTGCTTTGAGGGCTCTTTTGCTTGAACACCTCCTGGGAAGCTCCCAGATTCCCTTCTACTCCATCCATGTCCCATTGTCCTGCTCCCCCGGCACTGACAGCCACCACCAGGACCATGCCCGTGGCTGAAGGGACAGTGTCTGGAGTCACCACAGGCACCCAGCCTGCAGCTGTGCCATCACTCCCTCTGCACAGGGATTTTGGAGATGCTGCAGCTGGGCAGAAGCCAACCTCCAACCACACCAGGTGCTTTACGCTGCTCATCATGCCCTGCCAACCCAAAAAGTGGCACCTGGACCCCACATGGCCTTTTCCTCTCCAGAAGGGCACAGAGATGATGTGAGTGATCTCTCCCAGGGTCAGGGGACATCGACTGTCGCCATGGGGAGGCCACATAGCCAAAGCACACTGCAGTTTTTGGGAATCCCCCGGTGCAGTGCGGGAGCCGAGCAGCCAGCGGGGCCGGTGAGCGCTCACCCAGCCCGGGCTCTCCCATTCCCCGTTCTCTGCTGCCATCAGGTGGATATTTCATTTCATTCAGCTAGGAGCTGCGAAACCCAAGTGCCTTTTCCCTGGGTTTAACCACTTTTGCCCACGGGCAGCTGATTGCCCGGCCTTTGGCCACACGGGCAAAGCCACAGGAGTCTGAAGACATGGAAAGATCCCTGATGTTTTCCCCCTCTCCCAGGAGCAAGGTGCTTTTGGACACCACAGAAAGCTGCCAAGACTCAACAGTTGTTAGGTCTTGTCCCTTAAGCCTGTGGTTTGGATCTCATCCCACCTGGGAGAGCAGCATCATTTATTGATCCCCTTACCCAGCATCTCCCTTGCAAATCCCACCCCAGGAGAGGGAAGGTTTTAGGCAGTGTCAGGATTCAGCACTAGCACCCACCTTAGCACAACACCAGCACCAGGAGGTTTCCTGCGCATGTTTTTTTCCAGCATCTGTCAGTCTCCAGCACAGATGCCAAAGAAAACAGAGGGCAGAGATCATGTTCAGCAGGGAACCAGAATTTAGAAGATCTTCTGGTGCTAAATGCACTGGAAGTGAAGCTGCTGTCAGAGAAAGAAAAGAAATGCACATCTGAATTTCCCACTAAGCAGCAAGAAGCTGCCTCAGACAAGAACTGGTCCTATCTTATATCACAAATGCATCTTCTCCTTCTTCTTCTTAGCATGCCACATGACTTAGAATCATAAAATAGAATCCCAGAGGGCTTTGGGTTGTAAGGGACCTTAAAGCTCATCCAGTGCCATCCCATGCCACAGGCAGAGACACCTTCCACTGTCCCAGGGTGTTTCAAGCCCTGTCCAGCCTGGCCTGGGACACTGCCAGGGATGCAGGGACAGCCCCAGCTGCTCTGGGCACCCTGTGCCAGGGCCTGCCCACCCTCCCAGACAGCAATTCCTGCCCAATAGCCCAGCTGTGCCTGCCCTCTGGCACTGGCAAGCCATTCCCTGGCTGCTGTCCCTGCAGTCCTTGTCCCCAGTGCCTGTGCAGCTCTCCTGGAGCCCCTTTAGGCCCTGCCAGGGGCTGCCAGCTCTCCCTGCAGCCTTCTCTTGTGCAGGGGAGCACCCCCAGCTCTGCCAGGCTGGCTCCAGAGCATTCTCAACATAAAATCCTTTTTCTTTACATGTACACTAAAAGGACACTCTTTTGGTTTAAAGCCATCACCCCTTGTCCTGTCACATCAGGCCCTGCTAAAAAATCTGTGTCTGTGATTCTTACAAAACCCCATTAAGTACTGAAAGGCTGCAATGAGGTGTTCCCCAGACCCTTCCCCAGGAGAACCCCCCAAGTTCTCCCAGCCTGTCTCCATAGCAGAGGTGTTCAGCCCTTGGAGCAGTCCCATGGTCTCCTCTGGACTCGGTCCAGCAGCTCCACAGATTTCTGAGGGCCTCAGACCTAGATACAGAACTCCAGATGGGGCCTCACCAGACTAGAGCAGAATTTCAAAGATTGCTTGAAACTTCAGCATTTGTAAGGGATTTTGGAATGGTTTTGCACTCCTGAGGAAAGCAGTAGCTAATTTAAAAGCTGTAAATCAGCACTTTTCATGCCATAGCAGCAGCACCAAAAGCCCAGAGTACAATCCCAGCACTGAAATTCAGACAGAACATGGTTGTGCAGAAAAAATTTGGTAGTTTGATGAAGGAGACAACCAACCTGATCCTGCTGAGACCCAGGACACTGCCAAGATGCTTGTTAGCTGCAGTGTGATATGAAGTGTCACCCATAACCCGTGCTAACACACTATTATGCCTCCAAGCATCCACCCCTGGTGATTTTTTTCCAGATCTTTCATTGCATTTCAACCCCTTCTGTAGCTGGGGAAGTCACCAGGGAGAGTTTTCCCATTGATCACATTCCCCATTACAGGCTGAACCCCTGGTTCCTAGCTGCCCAGAAGTTACTGGTTCACTAGTGACAGACCAAACAGAAGAGAAATATCAAGCTCACATTGTGGCAGGGTAAGAGGTGTGGATCTTCCTTGAGGTTGCCCTATAAGGCCGGACAAGATCAATCCTCTGTTAAACATGACCTAAATTGGTGAGTGGGTTCGAGATGCCATAGGAGGGGAGAGCCCAGTGCAGCCATAATTGTGCCTACTCAAACACCCACAGGGGACTTTCTCAAGTTACTCAGAAAACCCACAAAGCAGCAAATCAGAATATCAAAGAAAGCATCGGAAATTTTCCTGGTAGGTTCAGATCGTCTGTAAGCTGTGAAACACTTCTCTTCCCACCTTGGTGAAAAGAGGAGCTGGCACAGGGTGCCCAGAGCAGCTGTGGCTGTTCCTGGATCCCTGGAAATATCCCAGGCCAGGTTGGATGGGGCTTGGAGCATCCTGGGACACTGGAAGGTGTCCCTGCCTGGGGGAACTGGATGAAATTTCAGATAAAAAGTTCAGATCGAAATCAAATTTCACCAACTCAAACGTCTCTGTGATTCTGTGAAAACAAATCAACACAGGTGCAGGAGCCAGATCCACTCCTTGAAGCACCAGCAGAGCCAGAGGCAGAGTGTGGTAAAGGCAACAGGGGAGAGAGAGAGAGGGAGAAAAAGAGAGAGAGGGGGAGAGAGAAAGGGAGAGAGAGAGAGAGAGAAAGTGAGAGAGAGGGGGGGAGAGAGAGAGAGAGAGAAAGAAACAGCCACAAAAACTGTCTCCTGCTTTGCAGGTACACCAAGTGCTGGTGGCCTCAAGGCCCTCTGTCAGCCCTCTTTTTCCCCTCTGCCCCTAAAGTGAACAGGATGCCCAGGTGTTGACAAAAGACTATCAACAGAAAGCAAGGTCAAAAAAGCAATAATTCAGCCAACTAACTGCCACTGCCGTTCCTCCCTATCTCTGCATTCTTGATAAACAAATTCATAACAAGATTTTACTGCTCTGTTCCCTGGAGCAGTCTATTAGTCTGTCGTTCAACATGCACTACCAGTCGAAGCCAAGCTCCCACAATACAATATCCCTTCAGATGATCTCCTTTGCATTCACCATGATGTAATTATGCTAATTATCCAGCCAGCTTTAATATCCTCATATTTTCCAGGAGGTTTATGATCAAACCTGTTCCTTTAATTTACTTTCCCTGCCGTTGGAGCCGGGGTGTTTTGATGCACTCTGCCACACGTACGTCTCTCTGTGGCTCCTCAAGGCAACAGGGAGCTCAGACACATAACTTCGTCCCAGCTGACAGGAATTTCAAAAATTATTTCTCCCAACCAACATTTATCCAATGTTTGATGGCTTCCCCCATGCATAACATTACACTGATAACGCCCATCTGCGTGTTGAGGTTTCATTCTTTTCCTTTTTTCTTTTTTCTTTTTTTCTTTTTTTTCCCCAGCTAGCAGTGTATTAAATATCCCGGAAAACTTTTGCATATTTACCCTTCCACTTGAAATTAAGGCCCTGCCTGCTAGATTAACATTTATCTGTGCAAAGGAAAACATCCCAAAAGTCTAAAAATTTTGGGATCTGGATCCTTGCAGCTAGTATAAAAATGATGCATATTACAAAACAGATGCGGTGACTCAGAAATCAGTCTGGAACAAATTGCTTTAAGTAAAATATATGAAAAATATTATTTGACATAAAAATCTCATTATTTTCCCAACTGCCTGAAATACACCATGATTCAACCCCTACCAGAGTGGATCACAGAAAGTCCTCCTTATTCAAGGAGCATTAGCTTACTTAAGAATATTTTCTTTCATGTTTCAAAAGTTTCAGTGCAAGTGCCTGGTGGTATATGGATTTCATTAGCTTTTTCATTTCAACTTTTGCTGTGTGCTTTCTTTTCTTAAAAAATAAAATGAAATCTGAATTTTCATGGCTTGGGGCTACCACAAATTTTTCTCCCCATAAAATGTGATTTAAATTGCAAGAACGGTTTACTATCATCAGAATAGAAAAACCAAACATGACCCAGGTCCCTTTTCTAGAGGTTTTTTTGGTGTGCATTTCCATAAGCTCCTAGTGCATGCAGTGACCATTGGTACTGCATAATTCATGGAATTTTCACTATTTCCCTTTTTTCTTCCCCCCCCCCTCCCCCCATTACCATTTAGCTGAATGACCTCACAAAATCCCAGAATGGTTTGGGTTGGAAAGGACTTTAAAGGTCATCCAGGGCCACCCCCTGCCATGGGCAGGGACACCTTCCACTGTATGCTCCAAGTCCCACTCAACCTGTCCTTGGACACTGCCAGGGATTCAGGAGCAGCCCCAGCTGCTCTGGGCACCCTGTGCCAGGGCCTGCCCACCCTCTGTGTAAATAAACCCCATCCTCCTTATATGTCATTAAGTGGTAAAAATTATGTTACTTTTAATATTTGGACAGATTTATTCATGAGCAGGGGGTTTGCTCTGTATCCTCCTGCAGCCACCCCAGCACAGCTCTGGAGACACAGAAAGTGCTCCTGCAGACCCACAGCTCAGTGCATGGGTGGGTGAAGGTCCGTCACACCTCTTTGATTTTCCCTTCAGACACAGAAATCCAGCTCCAGCAGACTCCACGTGTGCAGGTGGGAACACCAACCAGCTGCTTTTCACCAGTGTGTGATCCTATCCCCACCTAATCCCACCAGTTCCCATGTGTCACTAATCCCCAGGGCAGAGGGCCAGCCCTCCACACCAAAACACAGCCATGGAGCTGCTCAGCCCAGCACTGTCAGCACCCTCAGCTCTTCAGTGAGGGCTCTCTGCTTGGAGAAGTTTGGGAGAAGACAGGATCTGTCCCTTGGGTGAATTAGACACAGGCTTAGAGGGAAAACCCTGAAGGAATGCTCCTTCCTGAGAGCTGAGCTATGTCAGCCATGAGGAGTTTGGTTTCCTCCATCCCCTCATGACAGCCCAAGAAAACAAATGAAGGACACAGATGTCCAAGCCACAACCAAGACAGGAGAACTTAAGAGAGCCAGAGGGGAAATACAAGCTGCTGGCTCTACCAGGTGTCCCAAAATACTCAGGAGCTGTAAGAGGAAGAAGGGAAAGCTGCTTCTAGTAGATCCCCTTTCCTTATCTCTGACCTCTGGTACTACAGGGGAAGAGGAGTTAGCAAACAAGAAGACATGTAGGACATCCCAGCTGTGAGGTAGAGAATTTTAGGCTCAGGATGGAAAGCAGGCAGATCTCTGCTCAGGAGGTCAGGGAATACCCCACAGAGATTTCAGGGACATCAGTCTTTAGCAGACAGCAACATGAGAGGGCAATATAAATCACAGAATCACAGAATGGCTCAGATTGGAAGGCACCACAGTGGGTGCTGGTCCCACCTCCTTTTTCCAGGAGGGCCATGCCAGAGAACAGGGCACAGGATTGTATCCTGATGGGTCTGGAATATTCCCAGTGAGGGAGACTCCACAGCCTCTCTGGGCAGCCCAGGGCAGAAGTTCTTCCTCATGTTCAGGTGGAACTCCCCAGGCTCAGCCCCTGCCCATGGCTCTGGTGCCATTTCTGGGCCATGGAGCAGAGCCTGGGCCCTTCTCTGACCCTCCCTCCTCACAGGGACAGACACAGAAATCTGGCTCTGAACTGCTTCACTGGCCAGAGTCATTGGGCATCACTGTGACTTCTGCAGAGCTGCACAAAGCAATAGCAAAGCTCAGGGGTCACAAAATCACAGAATACCCTGAGCTGGGAGGGACCCTCCAGGATCATCCAGCCCAGCTCCTGTCCCTGCACAGCCCCCCCAACAATCCCCCCCTGTGCATCCCTGTCCAAACTCTCCTGGAGCTCTGGCAGCCTCGGGGCCGTGCCCATTCCCTGGGGAGCCTGGGCAGTGCCAGCACCCTCTGGGGAAGAATCTTCCCTGATCTCCAACCTACCCCTCCCTGGCACAGCCCCAGTCATACCCTCAGCTCCGCTCACTGTCTGTCCCTTTGCTTCCTGAGAGATTCCAGGAAAGTTCATCCATGCAATCCAAAACATCTCAGAAAGACCACCAGAAAGGGCACGAACCTCCTGAAAAGCAGAGGCATTCACCTGTGCCAATCACATGGGAAATAAGCAGGCTGGGTTTATTCACATTGGGCTAACCCTACATCGCATGCCTTGGAAATAACTTCAAAATAGAACCCCTACCTGGTGGGAAAAAAAGCAAAACTCCACTCAGTTCATCTCCTAGAGCACTCAAGGACACAGGAGGGGAGCTGCTGAGACAAGGAAATCCTGTTGTCTTCACCCCAAACCCACAGGGAAATCAGGACTGCCTGACAGAGGAAAAGGTAACAG
The DNA here is from genome assembly GCA_018697195.1 of Certhia americana. Taxonomy (NCBI): domain Eukaryota; kingdom Metazoa; phylum Chordata; class Aves; order Passeriformes; family Certhiidae; genus Certhia; species Certhia americana. Next base: position 1,117,877 of record CM031878.1, on the reverse strand, counting down.
TTTTTGATATAGCAAACTGTGGTTGACAGACCAGAAAGCTTTGCATGAATGCCATTTAGAACAGCCCAGAGCTTTAGGGCATGAATGTGAAATTTCTGAGTCTACCAGGTCCATGCCAACTGAAGTTGGCTATATGAGCTCCTCCGACCAGAAAAGATGGGTGTTTGCTAACACTAACCTGGGGACAACCAGGCTTTCATTCCCAGCCATCCTGCCACGGCACGAATGGTGACCAGGTTGCTGTGGGAAAGCCTGGCAGGAGAGTAGAGAGAGCAGCAGAGCTGGGAACACCTGGAGCAAAGCTGACAGATGAAACCTCAAGCAAAGAACAAAGGCCATGTGCCCACGAGCGACAGACACCATCTGACCACGGGGCTGGCTGGGATGTCAGCTGCAGCACCAAGCTCAGCATGCCCAATAGGAAGTCAGGGGTGCCTTGCTAGAGAGTCACAAGGTGCTCCAACAAACTCCATTCCCACAGTAATACATGATTCCAATCAAATTTTGGCACCTTCCTGAGATTGCACCAACTTAACTGCAGGATGTCTTTAAATCATGTTCTTTGTGGCTTTGTTTTTATTTTTGTCCCCCCCCCAAATACTAGCTGTCCTAGGCTTGGTGAGAGCTAGGGTTTTGGAAAAACCATCTTGAGAGGGGAAGATGTCACCTGTCAATGAGACAGACCAAGATATTGCTTCCCCAAGTGGTAAAATTATGAAGTTGGAGAGTTAAAGAACAACATAGCAAAGACAATTTTTGGAGGACAAGACAAGTCCTGTTCTTAGGAGGTAGGGATGGGGGTTTAGAAGCAGCCTGAATTCATACAGCTTTTTTGGGAAGTTACTGCGGTGTAAACAACCACAGCTGGAAGAATTTCAGAACTGAATGCCTACCCTATGTGGAAAGAGATCATTTCCATGTTAAGTGGGAAAGGAAGATTCAAAGAGAGAAATATCAGCAGAAGGTTTGTCAGAGAAATTTAATTTTGAAATAGCTGGGGACACATAGGGTGACATCAGCTCAGGGAGGCTGCCTGCCTGGAATGATGGCCAAGGGACCAAATTGTCTGCTTTGCTTTTATTCATCAGTCCCACGTAATCAACCCTTCCCTATGTAATATTTCAACTCCTGTCAAAAGTGCTTGGTGCTTTTTTTTTCCCATATTTTTAATCCAAATATAAGAAAATTTATTTGCTTCCCTTGTGTAAACTGAAAGCTATCACCTAGCACTCTTCAATAAAGACTTTCTTGATATTATAAATTTCTTAAAACACTTCAATCAATAAAGGTGCCCTCTTCTTGCACTTTTTTGCCTCAAACTTCCCCACTGTTACAACCACCAGGTTATATTAAAAACCCTGTTGGCAGTGACACATCAGTCTGTGTCACTGTCCATCCTCACCCACCTTCTCTGTGAGGTGAGAAGTGCACAGTTTATTGGATCTCTTTGGAAACACGTGTTGGGTTAATGCCCAAGGTCAAATGAGCTTCTCTTGCATAAGGAATCAAAGTCAGTAAAGGTCCTCAGGCTTCTGCAAAGCAGCTTCACCCTCCCAGTAAGGGTGGCTTGTGGTGGGGTCACATCTGCAAATTCCAAGACTACCCGGAACAAAAACAATTGGTCAACTGCTGCACAACCAGCTTCATAAACATCAACACCTGTTTCGCAGTATTTTGCATCTTTGAAGAAGATACTTTCCCATTTCAGCTAGTCCAGAAAGCCAACCCCCATCTTGAGTTGCATTCTGGTCACAACATCTCCACCACTGTCTCATTAACCGAGGACAAGGGAGAGACCCTGATGGGGACAAAGGAAGGGGGACACAAAACAAAACAACCCCATGGCCATACACAAGTCACTTCAAAGTTTCCATGACTCAGAGCTATGGGCTGCCAACAGTGGTACCCTCTCAGAAAAATACTGTGGCTTTGTGAAATCAGCCTGAGGCTGGGAGGCAGGAAGTCGTGGGTTTTAGTGCTGGTGCTGCAGATGCATCCTCGGGTAGTGGCAGCAGAGAAACCCCCCAGCAGTTTAACCTTATTCGAAAGCACATAGGGCTGACACAGGTGAGAAGTACCCGAGGACTCCAGCAAAACAAGGGTATAAAACACTACCCACTGACTGCTCTTATCAGCTTTCCATCTGTACACAGGTACTGCTCATCTCAGGCTGCCTACCTTGGCACTCCTCCACACAAACTTTTAGCAGATCTCTTTTCCTCCCATGGCTGTGGAGGTTTGATGCCCGCATGGAGAGAATCTGATGCCTCTTCTGGGTGAAACAACCCCTACAAACACCTTTTAAGGGAGTAAGGCTGAGAAAAGAGATCTCTTTTTTTAACTTCTGAAAGTACGCTATTGCCTCGATCATGTTCAGTATGAGTATTTAATTCCTTTTTAATCTGCACACTTAATCAGTTCTTTTCTGTAGGGAGGAGGCTCTAAGGGACCTGGCTTGTCACAGAGTTGACATTTTCTTGACCATATGGATAACAAGAACACAAAGTAAAAGAATGAAATCCCATACTACTCAGTGAAAGGCAAGCTCTCACCAAAGCCAGCCAGAGCACAGAGCAGTAGAGAATATAAAATGATGGGGAACACCTGCAGGGGAACACCTGCTGTACACTTCAAAAGGCACACCTTGGAAATCATCAGTTTCAAAATTGGATCAATCACAGCTGAGGAAAAGTCTTACAGACAGAGCTCTATGGATGCAGGTACACCAGTATTAGCAACCTATACATGAATTTTGGGTTGAACTGAATCTGCCACTAAAACACGCCATGCCATGGGAAGAAGTTTACAAATTACTCCCTTGCTCCTCCATTGTTTTTAATCACTTCCTCAACTAGAGGACTTTTTCCTTAATTAGATGGCTTTCAGTGATTTGCCCTAATACCAAAGAAATATAAATGCTTTTCAAAAGCTGGCTCACCCACGAAGCTGGATTTTGACAGGGTCTTGGCAAATTTGGGCTAGCAGCACCCTCTGCAAGGGCACTGGAGCTCCGTAGGCCACAGTCAGAAATTAATCTGCCTTTATTTTTTGTTAGAAATGCAGTCAGACATGACAGGGCCATCACTAGCAATTGGTATGAGCAGTGCCACCTACTGCAGTGCTAATTAACAGGACATTAGTTCTTCTAAACCTGCCCAGATCTTTTGACAGCACCAGACCCAGGGACTGGGGGCAGTCTCGGGGGATCTTTGCTTATCCCGTGCCAGAGATACAACTTCCCAAAGTTGTGCTCATCATCCCAAAGTCAGGATAAATCATTCTTTCTGCTCATGTAAGTATCTCAGCTCTCGGAGCAAGCCTGGGGGAAGCACTGGGTACAAACAGATGCCAAAATTTTACAGTCACCTTTTGGATGAGCTCAAGGGCTTTGGCTCCCATGGGTCCACTACTGTAAACTCATGAAAGTGGGTGCAGCTCAGAGGGAACAAACAAATTATGGTCATTTTCATATAATTATGGTATTACTGCAGCAAACCTCTGTTAGACCCCCTTGATTTCAACAAGATGATCAGAAATAAGGTCCAAGAGGCTATGTGTGAATGTGCACATGGGAAATGGGAGTTCTGACCTTCAGTTTGTGTCCTTGGGATGGTACAGAGATCAGAACTGCCTTCCCAGAGGCACCAAGTTATTTTCTTACATCACACAAAACCAATAATTCAACCAATGGCTGACCTGTTTCTAAGTGTCTTCAGTGGAGAGAGAACACCTTTGTCACAGTGCTTTTGTCAGACAAATGATATTAAACAGAACAAGGGTGTCTGTTGACACAGCAAGCTAAAAATACAATGCACATTTATGACAAAATGTCCTATGCTTGAAATCAAGGCTCTTCAAACTTCACTTCATCAAGGCTTTCATCCATCAGCCAGGCAAGTTTCAACCCAGTGCAATCCAAACACAACTGAAATATTTAGACTGTTACTTGCATGCTAGTTCTGTTCCTTCTTCCCCTGCCCTGTTCTAAAGCAGAAAACTTTGAATCTGTTTCTTTCCTCCTCCTTTCCAATAGGACTTCCTGCTATTGGGAAATAAGTATTCTGGAAAAATTCCCTCTTTCATATTCTTCCTCAGGGCCTCAGAAGAGCATACTGTTTTCTCCACATTTTACAAGTGTGGCTGCTGTCACGCAAAACTGCACTAACTTTGGATTTAAGTGTTTTAAGAACAAAATCAGGAGACAAAAAAGTCTTGAAGACTTTCAGTAAGTCAGACTCTCTTCTAAATTCCTCAAAAACAAAGCCTTCCCTCACAAAACCCCATTACTTCATGCTGCACAATGAGATGTACTACTTGCCAGGGAGCACCTGAAGACTCCCAAGAATTGTCCAAGCACTGAAGAAAAAGCAAAAAATGTCTTTTTCAGAATAAAAATTAATGCAGATACTACAGCAAGCCTCTTCCCACAGAGGTTGTGGGCTATTTATTACTATTTATCTACAAGACTGCTCATCCTCATGGTCAGGCCACCACCAGGAGACAGGGCAAGTGCTGTTGGTTCTTCAGTCTTGAACTCAAGTTGCTCCTGAAGAAACTATGCTGAGCCTCAGCTTTGACAGCAAGAGATGCAAAACTGTGTTTGTGCTCCTCAGCCCCATTTCCATTAAACCTGCTCCTGTGCTCCAACAACTCCCTCAGTGCTGTAACAAAAGGAAAATGAGTTTTATGATCTTTGACTAGCAGATGTATATCACGAGCGTTCAGACAGCCACTCAGGGTGCCTTTGTGACCACATATCACTGCTGAAACTGAGCATCAGCCACCCGCTCATTCTTCCTTTCAGCTCCACCACTTTTCCTGTTTTACTCAACCTTAGTATTTCCCAGCCCTGGCACTTTGCCCATTTTAATTTCATACACTGCACAAACCTCAAAGTCTGCATACATTATGAAGACATTTTCCCTCCCATCAGTACTAACAGCAGTGCTGCTAATTGCTGTGGTTTTTCTTCCCATTGGACTCTCAGACTTCTGAAGCTGTAGAAGAAAAGATAAGTGTACTTCTCTAGAAGGAGATTACTGTTTCTAAATTAATGTTGTAATTTTCCAGGCCTAAGTACCAAAAGAGATGCTGGGTCATGAACATACACCTCCATGACGGAGAGGTATCTCCTGTGCAAACCAGGATCCTGTTAGGAATGACCAGCCTGGAGGCAGACACTCTCCAGAGCGACCACAGTGCATCCCAACCCACAGCCTGTCTCAGTGCTTGACAGCCCTGCCATGCTGCTGAGCTCCTCAGGTGCATGACAGCTCTTCATCCAAAAAATATTTTCATTTGTCCCTCAGTACAATTTTTTCTTTTTTCTTTTCTTTGCTATTCATCAGACCACTTTCAAAGACATAAGGCAAAAGTGTTTTTTCCACTATTAGGCAGCAGGCTGGGTAGTGATTATTCATTCTGCCCTAAAGTGGACCTTGCTGATCTTCATCCATTTATGCCTGCAGGGGAGACCAGCCCAGGGTCCCCCTGCCTTTGCCAGCTTTGGCACCAAGCACATGAAGAAGCACAGCAGAGACACACAGCACAACTAATTCCATCTGTGAACACCTTGGCTGAGGCTCGTAAGAAATTTCACTTGGTCTCAGGTTTTCATGTGTTTTTGTGATTCCCAAGAATGCAAAAGTCTTTTTCCCCAGCACCGAGATCGAAGGAAAGGCCAAGAGCTATCTCTTCTGCTTTTTCAAGGTTGTTTATTCTTTCCTGTCTATACATTTTCTTCAGGTCAGTTCACAGCAAATAACACCACCCCAAAGGTGACGAGTATCTTTATACTAAAAATTGTGTCTACTTTGTTTGTAACAGATTCCCAATGCCTAACTCTCATGTTAGGAAGTTAGGCTCTGCTCTAAAGCAACCAAAGATGCCCAAGCCATGGCAGAAAATGAAGGAGGTGAAGAAGGAGGAAGAAGCCCTAAAGCCACATGGAGACTCCATGTTGTGTTTTTCTGCTTATCAGTTTAAAAACTCTATAAATCTTATTTTTAACCTTGTGACTAACTAACTATCACTCTACTTAAACTCTCGTGGTCTGTAAATCCTCACACTAAGATGGTGATTTCTCACAAGGGCTAAAATGGAAGGCACAGGAGTTTTTGACTCCTTGCCAAGGTTTCCCAGCCCCCTGTCCAGGTCTGGAATCACCCAGGACAGTCAGGGGAGCATTCTGGACTCCGACAGCTTGTGACTGTACCTGAACCAACACCCCCTGTGACAGCAGATTGTCCTCCACATGGTGTTACCCAGCAGAGTAGTTCAAAAATCTCTTCACAGCAAGATCAGTGTGATTCTTCTCAGAGCTTCACAACGATCAAGCCCTGCCTCTCTCCCAAGAAGCTCACCTCTGCTGCCTGAGGCTTTTTGGTTTTAACCACAGACTCCATCAGCGATCCCACAGGGGAAACAAAAATACACCAACACACAGGTGTGAAAGCCCTGGGGAATCCATGCTGAGTAACCCCCACATGAATCACACCAGCTCTCACACACACACATATTTTTCACAGCTTCACTTTGTGAATTCTGCAGATCCACCCTTCAAGCACATGCAACACAAACAGAAGGGACAGGTCTTCCAAAGTGTTTCTAAATTCATTATGCATTGGTGTAATTCAAAGTAATTCATGCATCTAGGCAATCCCTGTATATCTGTCCAACTGTTTGATCTCTCTGAAGAGTTCTGAGTGTGTGGCAGGTTAACTAGGAAATCTGCAATTCCCAGGTCCAGGACTTAGCTCTACATCTTGACCTGCCTCTGCTCCAGTTTCCTCAGAAATTGGGTGCACGTCTGGTCTCCCCTTGATCAAAGGTGTCTATCTTCCAAGCAACTTCTCTCCAAGATTAAATATGAACCCCTGGAGAGCATCCAACTCTTTACCCAAAGATAAACTGCAACTGCTGGCAACCTACATTTAATAATCCTCCACACTAAGTACACAACAGCTGTTCTTGGAATTTTACTTCAAAATGAAAAGGCAAACAAACTAGACTTTAAAGCAGAGTAAGTTTTAAAATCAAACTGAATTTGCAGCCTCAGGTACACATTGCTCATAAACTCAATTAATTCATGAGGCATAAATTCTTTATGATACCTTAGTATAGTTTTAGGCAAGCAAATAGAGAAAAAATGATGCTGCTAACAGAAAAATCAAGAGTGTCAGAAGCTTGCTTTGTTTCACCTTCCCCTGCTGGGAAAACAGTAAGGCCAGAATGTCTATGCCCATAGACACTTTGGATACTATTCCAAAAGAAACAAGACAAGCAACTGGGCTTTATCAAATCCATTCAGACTAGATCTTCTACATGGGGGGGAAGATAAAGAGCACTGAGGTCTGACATCTCTACATATCCATTGTCATTCATTTTTCTTCTGCCAGCTAACTAGATTTAATCCCAATTACAGTTAATGGAACAACAGCTAATGCAACATCAAAGACTGCTCTCAGCTTTGAAGCCTTGGTTCAAAGTCCTGTAGCTGTGACAATCCAGGACAAGAACCTTGCTCCAAACAACTGTGCTTTCCCAAGAAAAGAGATGTCAACCTTACTCAGAGAACTTTTTTACCCGAGAGAGACGGAAAAGACGACCAACGTCACTGAACAGTTTTTAAAACTTTAATATGCTTTATTATGGTTATTCACTAGCAAAGTCTAAGTGGTCAGGAAAAACACATTTCATTAATATTTTCTTAATAGTGATAAAGCTTCAAACCAGCTTCAAATTAAGTTCCTGAGCAGGTGTCCTGGGGTAATTTTATGATGCAGCGTATCCCCTGTCGCCTGATATGCTGTGTGCCCAGGAGCAATCCTGTAGCTTGAAACTAGCCCAGAGAGAGAGACAGAGGGGTGGGGGGAGCAGTGATATTTTTTCATGGCTTGTACACCAAACATAGATGTAAAAGTTCAGTTCTCTCTGAGCTCACAGCAGTTAGAGCAAGAGACAGACTGGGAGTTCTTTGCTTTTTTTGCTGCTTTTCCTTATTAGCCATGGCAAGAAAAGTTTTCCCAGGGCTGTGGGGATTTTTTCCCCTCTGGAACTGTTCAGTTTTCTTCCAGTCTGGGACATCAGGACAATCGCCCGGGTCCCCACCCAAGCTGCACACCAGGCCTGGATACCAGGCTGAGCCCTGGAGAGACTGAGCCGCAGAAGGACTCTGATTTTTCCCTCTCTTCAGACCAATGAGAGGTTTTATCATTTAATATTATTTTTATTTTTACACTTGTGAGTACTTTGCTTGTGAAATAAACAGGGTTTTTTTCTAATTTTCTCCGGAGCTGGTTGCAGGAGGGGCTGCTGGAATTTGTTTTTTAGAGGAGACCCCTTTGGGAAGTTTCCTCCCAAATATGTCCCAAACAAGGACAAATAGTTTGGTAGCAAATGAGGGACTCGAGAAAGTAGAAAAATACTGTATTGATTGCATGTTGGTTTTACTCACTTTGTATTGGGATTAAGGAGTCAGTACCCACCATGTTGCTTGAGTTTATAATGTCTCTCTGGGTGGAGGCCTTGATGTCTCTCTGGTCCCAAAGCCTGCGTGAGATGTTAATACCTTTCTGGTCCCTAGGCTTGTTTTCTGTCCACAGACAGCTCCAGTATTGTCCCTGGCAAGTAGAGGGGCATGGATTCGGGTTGCTATTTTGCTAGGTGTGTTGATAATGATTTATAGGGAGTTTACAAAGGTACTGGGTTTTTTTTCAAGATACGTATGGTTTATGATTTCTTTGCCCTACCCTGTGTCCCAGTTCCAGTAGCATGTTTTGGGGATTTATTTGTAGTTGCACCCAGTTTGTTAGAGGACGAGCAGCGGATGAGGCTTTTCAGCCTTTCTTTTCCACTTCTTTGACTCTGTTGTGTCACCTTTTGAGAAAGTTCAGTTTCCCCTAAATGCCAAGGATATCACCTTCCTGATATTTAATCTGGTAAGATTCCTCTATATGATCTGCAACTTCTCTAGAGGGAGGGCTGAGACTTCCAGAGGGGCTGATGAGATCCCTGACCCAGAAGTAGATCCAGGTGGGGAGAATCCTGAGTGGTATAGAGAATGGGAGAGAATGGGCTGGACCCTGAAGAAATTTTCTGATCCAACAACCCCATGAGCAAATTCATAACCCAGCTGAGGTGGGAAAATACCTGGAAGAGAAGTGCCATGATAACTCCAAGGAAAAAAAGCTCATTGCAATAAATTGGGCCCAGGCATATGCTTATTGCACACTGTTAGATACTGTAGGGCAGCAGAGAGAGGCAGCGGGGTAGGGAGATAAATCAGCAGCTAAACCAGACAGTGAGCCTAAGCCTGCAGCTAAACCAGACAGTAAGCCCAAATCAATAGTTGTTGCTCCTACCACGAGAAGCACAAAACACAAAACCAAAACTGATCGGCCAGTGGATGATAATGATCATGGGGTAGGACCCTCAAAGCCAGCTCCAGCAACTGACACAAATTCAGAAGTCACTACTGAGCCCTTTTCCCTGAAGGACCTTTGTGGCCTAAGAAAGGACTACACTTAACGATCTGATGAATCCATAATTAGTTGGTTAGTCCATCTTTGGGATGCTGCAGGTGAGGCTACAATCCTGGACAGCACTGAAGCATGGCATTTGGGATCCCTGTCACATGATCCCGTCATCAGCCAAGGAATGATGAGGGGGATTAACCCTCACAGCCTCTGGGCACGGGTCCTGGAAGGTGTAGCACAAAGATCTCTGTGTGCAGATGATCTTTATATGCAGCAAACCCAGTGGAAGACCATAGAACAAGAGATACAATGCCTGAGAGAAATGGCAGTGGCTGAGATTATCTTCTCAGATGACATAACCACTAGGAATCCAGACTTTGTACCATGTACATCTGTCATGTGGCGAAAACTTGTCCGACTTGGGCCACACGAATATGCTTCTGCTTTAGCCATAATGAAGCGAGATGACAGGGATGAGACTGTGCTGGATATGGCAAAAAAGCTCCGAGCATATGCAGATGCTGTGCATGGCCCAATACATGCCAGAATCGCAGCTGCGGAAACACGTCTGCAGAAATTATAAGGTTAGATGGAAGAGAATCACAAGAAACTCAGGGACAAGGTTAAAGAGGGCCTTCTCCAAATCTCAGCAGTACAGATCAGAGGTTCTGGTACCAAACACAGACATATCCCAGATGAGGAAAGTACACCCCACGAGCTGAGCTGTGGTCCTTCCTGTGTGATTGTGAGGAAAAACATGAGGTGAGATGGAAAATCTACTGCTGCTCTGGCCCAATGGGTGGTTGAATTGCAGGACACCAAAGCTCAGAGAGGAAGTTCCACCAAAAGGAAAGCAGCTCCAGCTGCCCCTAGCCAAACTGCCAGGTATGATGATGATGATGACATGTCCAATCCCCTTGAGGGAACCTCCAAGACATATGCCCAGGGAAAGAAGGATAACCAGGCTTAGAGGGGCCCTGCCTCTAGCCAGGTAGAGGTTAGGGAAAACTGTAGCTTTTGGACTGCATGGATTCGTTGGCCTGGAACATCAGAACCACAAAAATATGAGGCCTTGGTCAACACTGGTGCGCAGTGCACATTAATCCCATCAAAACATGTGGGGGCAGAATCTGTTTCTATCGTTGGTGTGACAGGGGAATCATAGGACCTGACTTTGGTGGAACTTCCTCTCTTCCTTCCAGAAGTGGTTGCTAATGCAGCTGGCATGTTATTTGCTATTTTTATAATTTTTTTAACAAAGACAGTACCTCACTGATGCTTCCGAGCTAGCTAGCAATAAAATGTTTTACTAGCAGTAAAACGCTGTGTGGGCGGAGTATAGTGAAATCCTTTATTTCACAATATTTTAACTCAAAACCCAGCTGCATTAAAATTTCATCTTGCAATGCTAAAAAAAAAAAAATAAGCTGTAACCACAATGAAGTGTGACAGTTTCAAGGCTAAAACAAAACACAGTTCATTGTGCCAGAAATTCAAAGCTGCAGATGATTATCAAACCCCCAAACTTCACACCCTCCCACTTCAACATGAAGTAAGTTGGACACATGAAAACAAAGAGCTTGATGAAGTATAGTAGCTGTGATTTCTAGATGTGTGTTAATTTGTTTAAATCTATTATTCTTAAACATCTTAGCTGACAATATTGATAGCACTGGAGAACCTCTTAAGGCAGATATTTATATTTACTTTCTGCAGTTAAAACAGGCTCCTCAGCCAACAGCCTATGCTACCAGACAGCCATATTCAGATTTTAACTCTCCCTGTCAATTTTATATGGAGTCTGAAGTTAAATAATTTACTCTCCTTGCCTGCAATCTGGTTAAACACAATGTCCTGAATGAAAACAAGAGAACACCACAACTGTCATGGTCTTTCAGATTTGTAGAACACCACCTGAAATCAAAGGACTCCACACAAAATGCTGAAATACAAGTAGAGAATGCCTGTTGCAGGGATCTTGCCACCTAGAAAAAAGCCACATGGAAGAAGAAGGGGGAAACATGCAGAGATGATGACACTCTATTATCAGTTCTCACAGTTTAAAGCTGCCAAGGTCCAGGCATTCGACATGGTTCTCAAAGCCTCAGCCCTGAGGCAATTTATAAGTGAAATCAGGTTTTTCTTTGGAGGAAGGGTTCTGAAAAGTCAACTCTGTGCCTCCAAGCTGCCAAAAGGCAACTCAAAATGCATTTTTAGCCTTGGATGTTTACACCAACCACCTGGTGTTTGATTACTTGGCTTTGGCAAAACTATGAAAATCAAGCTTAGGCAGGGCTAGTGACAAAAGAGATCAGAACCCCAGCTCATGGAATTAAAGTCAATGCTATGCAAAGTTTGTACAGAGTTTTTCCAGCTCCGTGATATAGGTAAGAAGCTGGATTCCCATCCTTTACTGAAACCATCTCCATCTGAGTATTCCCTGCTTCCTAGGTGTTTTATTTTGCAAAATAGTCTCATTTAAAAAATAATTCACATTTCTATTTGTATTTTGGACATCAGTACTTTGACTAGCAGAAGCAGAGAGGGAGGAAGTCACATTCCTTATGTACCACAGGCATTCTGCATTAAGATGATGGAGTCATCTGCATAATTTTGAAGAAGAGCAGAACAGCAGCAGGGTAAGTCAGAAAGGCACTGGATTAAGAAACAGAGGTAGGTTAAAGTTAGTCAAGAACTGCCAAGGGCATTTAAATGAAACACAGACAAGCAAACATTACAAACATAGATAAGTTCCATTGTGCCTTAAGCTGTGGCTGGAACAGCAATGGCAGGAGAACATTTCAGTGGTACTAGAAGAAATCAAAACCAGTGACTTCAACACAGCCCAGAACTCCTGCACCCAGGCAGCACCACAGGCAGTGTCTGCAGGGTCCTGGCACTATCCTTACAAGTGCCTGCCCCGAGAAGAGGCAGAGTCAAGGTTACTACAGTGTTCAAGGCAAAGCAACTAACACTGCCACAGCTGACAGGCACTTTCAGAAATCCACAGCAAGGAGAATTAGGCCACCCAACTGATTCAAGCTGCAATCTGTTCAAAAATGTGAGTCTAACCCAGACAAGTTGCTCTTATCTGTCTCACAGGTGAAAGTAAACACCTGAGATAGTGGGATGCAATTTGATTTTGGTAGGGAGAAACAGCTGCTTTAATAAACTCCATCAGGAGTAGGAGTCTGCACCAGCAAACACACACAGATCCAGAACCTCCACAACAGCTGCATATAAAGTGGTATTAAGATCTAAACTCTACTTTTCCACCCATCACATGCAAGACACTTATACCATTTAATTGGGTAGATTAGGGTAACTCCTAACCTTCAACCAAAAAATATATAATTAATAGCAATTAATTAAAAAAAAACCCCAAACAGCCATTGTGAGAATTAAAACTTTTATTAGTGTATTCACATATTAGGCAAATGCAACACGCATGAAGCTTATCTCTTAGGTTCACAAGTTCTACCAATACATTAGTCTACTGGTAAAACTAGCACAAACTGGTAACTGCTTTGCCAATTTTTGAAAGGTGTCTGGCCCATTTCCTCAAGGCTTGATTTTTGGTATTGCTTCTATGCCCTAGTCATTATGGCATAAAAATATCCATCACTATCATCAATTCAGTCAAGTGATTAAAAGCTGTAACACTGGCCACATTTTTGTTCTCAAAGCTATCACTAGCTGTACTTACAAAGTACAGAACTAGTGTAATTGATGAAACAATGGAAAAAAACAGACAAAGGCAATCCTGCTACTGCCACAATAACAAAAGAATGACAGACAGCTAGATCACAAGATTGTTAGTAAGATGTGTATTTTTCAAGTCAGAATAACCCTTCTATACAGTTTCCCAACCCAGCCCCAACCCAGACTTATTTGTAGAATATATTTCAGAATATTTTTAATAGGGTGCAGCTGTAGTGTCCAAGGGTTCACAATAACATGCACTGTCATGAAGAACCTGGAAGTCCTCCTTTGCTGGTCATACCTCAGCAACCACTATCCTAGAGGTTTTGCAGAAGCAACTACTTTTAATAACAAGGCCCATTATGACATAATGAATGCATATGATCTGGTGTGTAAGTAAACTATAAAAGCGACTCAGATAAGAAATTCAAATTCTGTTACTGAAATATGTTAAGAAGCTGCATCTATTCAAAACCTAAACAAAAAGAGTCTAGCTTACCCCAGGAAATGATTTTTCAAGGTATACGGTCCCAAAAATTAAATCCCATTATTTTTAGTGACATATGAAAAAATGAAAAAAATACAGATGATAAGGGGTAAGACTTATTCAATGAAAAAAAAATACAGATGTAAGGAGTAAGCCAATAACCTTGTGCACTTAATCCAACATCCAAAGCCATGGTAAATTCTCAGTCCATGAGAAAAAACACTCATTTCAATGATCCAAGGTACAAAAAAAGTCCCAAATTACAGCGCTGGCAACTGATGCATCAACTCAGATGGGTATCAAAAAGTAGACTGCTAGTGTGATGGACACTCAGAATTTATAATATGAATTCATTTTAGGCCCCATTAAGTATATAAAGTGTCTTAAGACTTCACAGGTGAATCTCAAGACATTTCTTTCCCTTCCAATGGAGGGACTTTCTCTTTAAGAACGCAGCAAAAAATTCAGCTTTTCTATAAGGAAAGTGTTTTTATGTTAAGGACAACTTGAAAACCTGCTTATAAAAAAAAATATAAAAGAATAAAGGAGCAAATGGAATTTTATGAGATACTTGCCCCAATCAAAAAACCAAAATGACTATTTATGGGAACTAAAATGTAGAACAGCACAATACTGTGATATTTGAGATCATGATACATTATCTGTATATGTACTTAGCTACTCATGTTATTGATAACCATTAGGACACTCAATTATATACCCAATAAAAAACACCATTAAAGAGTCTTTAGAACGGTCCCTTCTTTCTGAAGAAGGCTTTTCTATACACTAAATTTTCATCTAGTATCAGAGTATAGGAAACAGAATCCACAAGGTGCTTTAACTGATGAGACCTCAAGTGCTGTTTTTTCTTTTTTCTTTTCTTTTTTTTTTCTTTTTCATTTTTTTTTTTTCTTTTTAAAAAACCTTTTTAGATAGTAAACAGTTCATGGGGACCACACACAAATACTACGACAGACGAGCTGTTATATTAAGTCTGTTGACTGGACTCTATTTTTAGCCCACTGGTGACAGAGGAGAGTTTTAGGACATGCTGGAGCAGCGAACTGAAGGGGAGCCCATCTGAGTCAATACTTTGTCCAGCCACTGTAGAGGCCCGTTCAGGTGAAGCTCAATCCAGCAAGGAGTGCTTGTTACCGTCTGCCGCCTAGAAAACAAAGAATAGGGAAAAGTCACTGCATTGGGTTGGTGTCACCAGGTTTTGGTAGCAGGGGAGGCTTCAGCCAGAAGCTGCCAGAGCTTCCCCCATGTCTGGCAGAGGTATCCTTTGGCAGCTCCAAAGATGGATGTACTGCTGGTCAAGGATGGGCCAGTTCAGAATGGTGATGCCTCTGGGATAACAGATTTAAGAAAAAAATGAGTTTGTTGCCCAGTTGTAATTGCCACAGAAGAGCAGGGTGAGAACATGGGAGAGGAACAACTCTGCAGACACCAGGGGCAGTGGAGAAGGAGGGGCAGGAGCTGCTCCAGGTGCCAGAGCTGAGATTCCCCTGCATCCCATGGAGGACACAGGGATGCAGAGAGGCACCTGCAGCCCCTGGAGGAGCCCATGGCAGAGCAGGGGGATGCCTCAGACAGACTGTGAGCCTGTGGGCAGCCCATCTGGAACAGGGTCCTGGCAGGGATATGCTGATCTGTGGAAACAGGAGCCCACGCTGGGGCAAGTGTCCTGGTGGGACGTGTGAGCCCTAGGGGGGAGCCGTGCTGGAGCAGCCTGTCCTTGAAGGAATGCACGCTGTGGAAGAGTGACCCACACTGCAGCAGTTTGTGAGAATTGTTGCCCATGGGATGGACTCACACTGGAGAAGTTCATACAAAACTGTCTCCTGTAAGAGGGACCCCACACTGGAGCAGGGGAAGGACTCTGACTTCTCTCCCGGAGCAGTGGCTGGAACAACATGTGAAGAAGTGACCATGACATACACTCCCACCTCCCTCCACAGGTCGGGGAGAAGGTCAGGCTGGCAAGGGGGGGTTGGGGGAGAAGGTCTTTTAGGTCTTGCTCTGATTGTGTTATCACTAAATACATCCAGTAACTGATTCAAGCCTATTTTTCCCACAATTGTGTTTGGTGAAGGTCTCTCACAGTCCTTATCTCAGGACCCTTTTGCTTTATTTTCTCTCCCCTGTCCAGCTGTGGACAGGAGTGAGAGAGCTGCTTTGGTGGCTGCCTGGAATCCAGCCAGTGTCAACCCACTACAGCCAGAAAGCAGGCTAAGCTGCCACAAAATTCTGCATCATATGATTAAATATATTTCCATTTGTATCTAGTCACAGAGATATAAAAACCTGCAACCATTACCATAACTGTTTCCAAACTTTTTTCAGAAAAAAAAAAGTAGCCCCAGAACTCCAAAGCACTTCACATATATAAGACACATCAATAATTGTCCATAATACATCAAGCGTATTTCACCCTGCAGAATAATAACATTAGTATTTCCTTCAAGATGAAGGAAATCACTACACCAAGAGCCCTACTTCTGAAAGTTCAGAAGTAAAGGTTGTCCAACTGATGTAGTGTTCACACCACAAACAACTGTTTGCAGCTGTATCTCAACCTTCCAAGACCCTGCATGCATGACTGGATTTGAATTTTGTAGACAACCACTGACATATATAGAACAGTAACCCTTAGTTCTGCACTGTCAGCGTGGCCAAACAGCACAAGGCTATGGTGATCATAAGCTCTGGCTTTTTGGAGCAAATGACATGATAAACGTAACAAGGGAATTGGTAGATGTTGTCAGAAACACTGTACCAAAACACTGTGTGGTTATACTGTGCTAATTGATGGTATCTCAAAGGAACACCAAACTTGAACTCTGATTTCCTGTAATCTTACACTTCTACATATGTTTTGCAATGCAACATCCTCACACAAACAACTGAAGTAGAAATTGTTTCCCTTGTCTTCTATACTAACTTGCCTATAATTTTCCACAATAAAAGCCCTTATTTAAACATAATAGAGCAAATTTCAGTAATGCTGAAGGACTGACACCATAAAAGGTTCCTTCTCTCCCCCATGTACCTTTGTTTCAGAGACCTGTTATTCAAACACCTTCCTTCTCACCTCCAAAGTAAAGAAATCAGTATTGGACAAAACAAACTCTGCCTGAGAAATCCTATTTCAGTGTACCCACTCCAGGCATGGGAGTTTGCCCTAACTAGATTGGCAAGACTATGGTTGCTAAGCCAGTTTTTCCTAGTAATTCCAGCTATCCTAGGATTCAAAGGCAGCAGATTAGTCAGACACAAACTAAGCTCCTTCATTTTTACTGTCGGCACTGCAATCCTTAGCTTTAAGGAAATATGTTTATATAAACAGAGGAACTGAAAAGGCAGAAAGATGAAGACAGTGAAGATTGATTTCAAAAGTTTCACATTTTCTAGGAGAGGACAGCAGCTGGGGTCTGTGCTCTTTCAGCACTCCGCAAAACAGTTATCTTAGGCCCAAATGCCTAAGCCAGAACAAAGTGCTATAACACAAAAACAAATCTAAACCACAAGAAATATAGTTCCATTTACTCTTGAATCCTCTCCCAAAGAAGGAAGTTCATTATTCCACCACTGTCAACTCCCCTACAATGTGTTTCACAACACACTTCCTCAAAATTTTACAACTGGTTCTGTTCAACAATCCTCACTTTGCACCAGGCTAGTAAAAATTGATAAAATAGCGACAGCCACTGAGCAACCATCTTAAAGCTAAAAACTCAGTTTCTTCAACCCACAGATTTCCAGTTCAAAGATCACTAACTAGTGTTGAACTTTCTTTTAGATGATGATCCTGGACTTGGATAGTTCCTGTGCTAACATGAACATTTGACTGGTGATCTGAACTTGCACCATTCCCAATCTGGGCCGACATGTAATAAAGCAAAAAGCTTTGTTAGGTATTTTGTCTACCAAGCCTATAAAACATACCACCTTGCCATACCTGCACACTCATGAACATATACATAAAATGCAAGTAATGTTTTGTCTTTGCCTAAGCCTGTTCCATGAGAAATGGTTTTTTCACATAATAAAGAAGCACAGATGTTTTAACAAGAGTGATGGGGTTTACAGAGTTTCCTGGTGCATTTTGACAAGTCAGACTATATAAATATAAATTCAAGGTTGTGTCTTTGGACCCACCTTTTTTTTCTCTAATCCCAACTGCAGTGTATTTACAAGCTTTGTATATCAGTAATTTATTAGCATCATCTTAAAGAGAGATGCAAAGAAATGAGTTCATCATGAGTCAGTAACCTGTTTTTGTGCTGTTTTGGAAGTGCCACCAGTACAGCTTTTTCAATCCTATGGTCTACAGTTTATAGGCCAACCACCGACATCCTCCTCACTCAGAAGTAACTTTAACAAAAGCCTCCCCACAGTTTTAAACCAGCACTTACACTCTGTTCACTTCAAGATGCCTCTATATAATCTGACTGATTAAGCCTTTCTTCTGCTCAGATTTGAATGTTGTATTTAATTATGCCTAAGTGTATACATACTCCTTCAGAGTCAAATCCAATAGCTCTTTAAACTTGAGCCAGATTTTTTCTTGTGTACCTCATCATAACAAAGAGGTACTAATTTATTCCATTACTCAAATTTCTCATTTCATCTCATTAGACTATTACAAAATTGGCATCATTTAGCTGAGAAACCACCCTACATACTGATACTGCCATTTACATGTATGTATTTCAAGAGCAAACACAGGAATCAACCCAAGTGGAGCCTACACACTACCATTCAACTTCACAAATGATATGGCTTAAAAAGAAAATCATTATGTATTGCATTAGGATATTGACACGTCAGACTTCATTCTTTCAGTGGACAATTTCTAGAGGCATTTAAGAGATATGTTTAAAACCACAGTTCTAGGTCTCCAAAATAATTAAATCTTTAAAACTGCTCAGTTAGAAATCAATTCCTTTTCCTCTTGAATTTCCATACTGCATTAAAAACAGTCACTGCCCTCAACTACAGCTTTTCATTTGTGCTAACAGAGAACACAACTGGATCCTATTCAAAAGCAGATAGAATGCTATTTTTTCCACTCAAAGACCTGTTTTTAGAAGTTTTACTACATAAACACAGTCATCTTACTTGCCACTCCTTAGATGCATGCTCTCCAGCTAGTTCATTCCACAAGAGGCACTGTAAATCTCTCTGTTGGGTAGCACCAACCCATCCTGCACCACAGCCTAAGGAACTCATGCTACATGCAGAACAGGACAGAGACCAGAATGACTGCAAGTCTAACAAACAGCAAATAATCTCACAGCACAAACTGTGAAACGTCAAGATGATGGCACGGATTTCACCACAACATGCAAGCCAGCAGGACTGAGCAAGGGAACGGAACTTTGACGACATTCCTTGCTCAACAGTTGGCTTCAATGCAACACCAAAATCAGTTTATGGACTTAATAACTTAGTTCCATAGCTGAGGCAGGGAGGGGGGGCGGGGTGGTGGTGTGTGAAAGGAAAATATGGGTTCAATTTGGAGACAGCATATTCACAATAGCAGCAAGAAGTATGTATGTATGGTTTTCAAGCCAGACAGAAATGGTATACTAATGAAAGAACAAAAATTATTAACTGCAAATTAAAGAACAACAGTTCTTTTCTTACCTGTATTCAGCCCCCCATCCTTTAACAAAGCTCATTCTTATGGTACACATTCTAGTAAGCTGATAAACTGCTTCAAAGCCCTGATTCACAGATTGAGCCAGAAGAGCAGCAAATTCTTGGTTATTAAAGATTTTCAGATTGCATCCTGTAAAGAGTCAAAAAGGTTCAGTCAGTGAATACACTAGCGTTTTCTACACAGAAGCCTGAATCTATGAAGGAATTACAAAAAAGGAAAGCAAACATAATTCAGTGAATTCCTCCACTGGGTATTTTCTCAAGAAACCTTTGATAGGCTACTAACCTGGTGGAATTTTGCACACAGTTGCAGGATGCCAGCCGTATCTTTGATTACAGTTGGGGCTCTGAACGAAGATCGCACTATCACTCAGGCACTCGGCAAAAACTTCTCCACCAATGTAATACAGACGCACTCCCCTGCCTGTAGTACAATCCAAAGGAACTCTAGTTATGGTATGACACAAGGAGATTAGGGAACAACGGAGTTTATTTTTCAGAGAAGGGTTTTTCTTTGTAACAGAAACAGAAATCAATTATCTACAGGACCTCACTGCTGTGCTGACAGCTGTAGCAGGAGCAGAACACAATTAAATTGCATTTTTCTCCCACAAATGTACAATATGTGAAGGAAAAGCGGAACAATTTTTGGTCAAAAGTGAAAGAGCCTTTTCCAGCCATATAATGGCTTGTAACCAAATCCAAGTTCAGAAGCAGAGTTCATAAAAACAGAATTAAAACTTGTGCTAATATTAAAGCATTGTAGGTGAAGCAGCACAGGCTCCACGGTCAAAAGAGAAAACACAAGATCACCACTGCAACACTCTCTGCTTACATGCACCCCCACTATTTCACAACCTACTGCATACCCCTGTACTGCTTTAACAAAAACAATATGGCTTTATTTAGCCCTATTAAAAAAAAAAAAAAAAAAACTGTGGAAAAAAAATCTCAATTGTCCACCTTTAAATTGCTATTTTGTTCTGTTTCTGAGTGGAAAACAAATCTGCATAGTTTATTTCTAGCGAAAGTAAATAATGTGCAATTATCTCCCAGAGAGTACTATTTATAATTAACAGATATTTTATAGGCCCATATTTTCCATTCGCCTGTTTTGTTAACACAATTTTTCAAACCAAAAGTGAGTTCTTCTATTAAAGACTAAGGGCTCATGGGATTTTTGCTTTTCCTCATCATTGATCATTTGGACCAGTAAGCACAGGCACATCCTGGGTTTCTGCGCATCTAAAATTTTATTAGACAAGCATTTGGATTTGGCATAAAAGGAGTTGGTTCTACAGAAGAGGTTGAAATTTTACTGCAAGTAAAAACAATAACAACGAAAAAGTCTTGTAAATGTTGCTAATGAAAATATTCAGAAAAAAAAAAAATCAAAGTAGTTTACTGAAGAACCCAAAGTCAAGATACTGCATTG
This sequence comes from Certhia americana, assembly GCA_018697195.1. Taxonomy (NCBI): domain Eukaryota; kingdom Metazoa; phylum Chordata; class Aves; order Passeriformes; family Certhiidae; genus Certhia; species Certhia americana. The sequence continues at coordinate 1,097,107 of CM031878.1, read as the reverse complement.
TGGAAAACAACATTCTTGACTAACCATTACAAAAAAAATCTTAATTATGTCAGAACAATGGGTTCTCCATAGCAGCTTGTCCCATTTTTGGAAAAGAATTCAGAATTTTATTCTATCAGTGTCCATTCTGCATTTTATAAACCACAAAAAAACTAAGCAACATGGGAATGTTTTGTAATTAAAGTTATCAATTGAAAGCAATTCTGAATATAAATGCTGCCCAGGGCAGAGCAGCCTGTTGAGGAGCCTGGAGCCATGAATCTGCCCTCCCTGGATGCTCTGGTGTGCCATCATTTTCCAGCAGGCAAGAACAGCAGTGTGAGCTACACGAGTGCCACACAGCAGAGTGGATTCCTCCTGTGCTGCCCTCAGCACGACAGCTGTGTGACTGCAGCTGCCACCAGCTACTTGAGTGAGGAAAGGCAGCTCCTTTCAGCTCCAGCCATCACTACCTCTCTTCACAATTCAAACTGGCTTCAGTGGCAGAAGCTGCTACATTTCTCCCTAATTTCAGAAGCAGTGACTCTGCATCTTTCCACTTCTGTTCTCAGCCAGTGAGACCAAACTATCCTTGACAAGCCCTGAGAGATACGGCTGATGGCTGGCTGCACAAGGGTGAAAGGAACCCAACATACATCCTACCTGGGTCATCCCAGATAATTTAACCAACAAAATGAAATTAAACAGTTAAAAGATCAGAGATCTTTACCTATATGCCGCCTTGTCATTTCCACTGTAGCATTTCTGTTTACATTGGAAAGCAGACCTAGACAAAATCGCTCTGAATTTGATGGATCTGTAAAGCCATCTACAGTCAGGGAAGGCTGAGACGCATGGAAGGTTTCTCCCACTCTTTGATTCAATTCATAATATGCTATTGAACACCAAAACGCAGGCTCCGAGTAAGTAACTGGTTGCAAGTCTAAAAAAAAATTTTAAAAACCAAGCTTAACACAGATTTTGAGGCTGAAAGTAGATCGATCTACCCTGCTATTTATCTCACCCAGAAACGACAGCAGTAGTATCCTTAAACTACTCAAACTATATTTTGCTTGCTGTCCTTTTTACCTACTTCAGTAAAGAGAATGGAATTCAATCTTCCACACAAGGGAAAGAGGAGGGGAAGAAGGGGTGATCTAATCTGACCACAGCTCATTTAGTTCAGTACTTGCATTTTGCTCAGCACAATGATTAAGCTAATGGTGCTCTGAGCGCCAGACGTTGAGACATTCCTGTTGCCTTTTCTGTAGCTTGCAAACATTTTGGCAGCATTAAAGAAAAGATTAAACTATCAAACACTGAACAACAAAAAGGAAAAAAAAAATAATATGAAAACCATGTTCTCTTGTATTACACCGTCTCTTTAGATAAGGCAGTTCCAAGCTACTTTATTGTCCCCTACTAGAGTATCTTCCCTGTATATCTTCAGGTTTTTTTCTTCACTGCTTCCCTTTTTTACCTACCCTAATTACTTACTCAGCATTCTGCATTTTCCTGTCACATCCTGCCACCATTCCTTAAACAAACCCATGGCAATCTGATCTTCCTGAGGCACTTAGACACACAGCAATGGCACTGGATCAAAGCAGGTGGGCACTAATGTGGGAGCAACAACTGTGCTTTTACAGGTGGTTACAGGTGAAACAGTACATGAGAAGAGCAGCACACACACACACAAGGGAGACAGCAAGTCTGGGCAGCATTATGGACAGGCAAACATCCTTCAAACTATTAATTTTATAAACGCTATTCCTGCACACACAAAGATATCACTCTTTCTCTTTGCTACAAGCTCAACAGGTACAAAAATTGAGTAATTGTTAACAAGTGATTAACCCAGCCCCATTACATTTAACATCAGGAAGCCAACCCAACAGTCACCTCTTAATATAGCTCTTAATTTCTTACAGTGAATTTTCACTTTTAAAGTAATTACATATATAATGAAGAGTCACTACACATGGAGAAATAATTATAAGTATTTCCAGCTTACCCAGGCTATGATTAACTGGAGAGAGAGTACTAGGAGACAGCTCTGCTGGAGATCCTGTTGAAGCAAGACAGACAGGTTTCAGAGCAAATGGTATTTGTTATTTCAAATCAGTAGGCATAACCATTAACTAAACCAGGTTCACATTGAAGTTTTTCAGAGTAAGAAACTTCAGTTTTCTGGAATATCACACACTTACTATGAATTAGGATTTCATTCAATTTTCCAGACTTCTGGGTACCCACCCCTCCTTGTAAAGACTCGATTAACTTAGCATTATATTTGGCAGAACTCTGCCACTTCGTGCACACTCTCAATGTTATTTATGCACTCCTCCAGTGAGAAGGTAGTGACTTCCCAAACTCAGCAAAAGAGCAGATAAGAAAGAGCAGATAAGACAAGAAAGACATTGCCTCTCCACTCTCAAAGGAAAAGGTTCATCTTGGAAAAGACCTTCCAGTATCTGAAGGGAGCCTTCAAGAAAGTTGGAAAAGGACTATTTACAGCAGGTAGTGACAGGACAAGAAGGAAAGGCTTCAAACTGAAAGAGGAGAGATTTAGATTAGATATTGGGAAAAAAATATCTTTATGCTGAGGATGGTGAGGCCCTGGCACAGGTTTCCCAGAGAAGCTGTGTCTGCCCCATACCTGGAAGTGTCCAAGGCCAGGCTGGACAGGGCTGGGAGCAACATGGGGTAGTGGAAGGTGTCCCTGGTGGAAAGAGACGGTCTCTAAGGTCCCTTTTATCCCAAACCATTCTATAATTTATGATTCTATGATCGCCAGAAAAGAGCAAGCTAGATTTCCTCACTTGAGGAAAAAATTCTTTCCCAGAAGGAAGAATTTAAACACTCAGGAAAACATGAATTCTCCAACACAATTTGCACACAAGGTGGCAAAAATACAGAAAGGCTTTCACAGAAATATTCCTACAGTGACTGCTGCTGTCAGGCTGTTTTAATTAAGGTATTTATTGTCACATAGTGGGAAAATACTGCAGTTGTTACAGAAACTGCTGCAGCTGATTCCAGCTTACTGAAAATGGTTGCTAACATTAGCTAACCCAGCACACTCAAGTCTGCCAACACACAGCAGGAGGTTCTTACCCAGCACATTAACTGTGCTTTGTCCAAGTCTAAGGCCAACCACATTATCTAGAAACCCTTACATACAAAGGCACAAATGCTGCTACTTTTGCCACAGATCCTTCCAAACAACAATTAATTTGAAACATGGCAGAACTAGTAAGTTTGTCAGAGTTAGAGACAGGTTCTCAGAACACAGATTGTCTGTAACTTGTTTAGGCCAACAGACATTGTGCTTCAATGAACCTGTTTACTGGGGAACGGTTGGAACCTATTAACTATTAAAATCTATTTTAAGAGCTTCTGGTGAAGTCTTAAGTAGATATGTATACTTCTGTTACTGAACAAATGTAATATACTTAATATGCCACAGAATGTTTTAAAAGCATTTCCCTAGCAAGAAATTGGTTTGTTCATTAAACACTGGAAGTGGTATTTTAGGCATAAAGCACCAGGCTTTACAGAGAAAAACTGCCACCATCTCTTGGGCTGAATTCATGCTCCTATGCAGAGGGATCACAGCTAGTAATACAAAGCCTTGAAAACAATGAAAAATAAGTGTTACCTGTATCCATGCTTTGGTTCAGCTGCTGGTCACTTGTTTCTCCATCTTCACTGATATATCCTGGAGGAGGTGTTTCTATTAAAAAAAAAAAAAATCCACCAATTTGTAAAACGACTAGGAAAACTTCTGCAAGATATAAGTCTTGTGCATTTTGTCATGACATCTTCATGAGCTCTGTTAGACCTACCTGAACACTGAATCTGATTGTCATTTTGCTGTCCCTTTTTCCTTCAAGTAGGACTTCAAGCACGTTACCTGCCTTATTGGTATGTAAAATGTATCTTCTTTTGAATGTCAGTCAATTGCTAAAATATTTTATATAAATACAAGAATCCTTGTTTGTTCCATTTAAGACAAGATGCTGTCACTACAATGAGTAACAATTTTGCAATTGTCATCAACAGCTTTCATATTTAGTAAAATCAAAAATGAAAAAAAAATCTGGTGATTTCCACAAAAAAATAATGTGAGCTGTCCTTATGTAGGATAACCATCAGATCAGATACCCTCCCACACCTTACTGAAGTTGTTAGATTTAAAGGTTGTTTTTCAGTTCAGTCCCCAAATACAAACTTCTTTAATACACAACAGTTGATTTGACTCATGTATAACTACATCAACTTAGAACACTGCACAAGTTCTATTATTATTACTACTAATACTTCTAAGCACTATTAAAACTAACATCTATTCTTTTAACTAGCTTTCTTCAAAGCTAGAATTTCACAGACCAAAGTAAATTCAGTACCACCTTTGAAGTGCTCTGATACCAGAAAGTGCGTCTAAATCCTCAGAAATATCTTCAAAACCCAGGAGAGTATGCATGTTCCTCTTCTCCATTCAAAATGGTCTTTGTAATCCAGATAGCAAGTTAACCACCTTTCAGGAAATAATTTTCTTTGAACTGGGCAAATGTCTTTTCCTACATATTATAGGCAAAACCTGTGTTTCTTTAGTGAAAATGTTTGAAGCTAACTATCTCTACAATCACTTCCAATTGTCTCTGAAACTTCCAGGGGTTAAACACCTTTAATTACATTATTACCAAACAGCAGAAATTTAAAGATAAAGCCTTTTTGCTTATGAAATAAAATAAAATTGTAACAACTATCATGTTTGAGATGTACTGCAATATTATGAGATCAGAAGGAAACCAGTGAGAGGAAACTAGATTAAGTTAGTTGATTAAATTAAAATGAACTGAGAGAATTTTATCTTGGATTCATTCTGTGTGCTAAATATAGATGTGACAGAATTTAAGTGAGAATTTAAAAGGACGATTAAGAGAAATCTTCACTAGTAACAAATATAACAAAAATCATACCCATTTTGAAGATTTTTACAGTATTCATTGTGATAAAAGAGGACTCCACCCTTCTCCAAATCATTAGCTATAGTTAAGCCCACAGCTGTGGCAAAAGGTCAATACACATTTCCAATCCCACCCATGACTCCTGTTTCCAGTTGCTAATCTAGGCTCTTTGGCACAGATTATTTTCCATGTCTAGTCTCTGCCCGAGCAGAGAAGATTTATTCCACCTAGTCCTATTAAAAGTTTAGGGTCAGAGGTTGAGCACCAAACATCTGGAAATGAACACTCAGGTAAGGCACTAAAAATCTGTAGTAGAGCTTGAGTGCTGCCAGAAGTGTGGACGATGCAGCTGAGGCCATCCAGAACCTGAACTGGAACACACAGCTCCCAAAAGCCACCCAGCACCTTCATGACCACCAAGCTCTCCTGTAGATCAAGCACTGAGACAGGACTGTGGTACAAAGCTACTGATGTGAGCCTACTGCTGAAGAAAACGGTTCTCTGAAGAAGGCTGTCAAGGTACACAAGGCTTATCAGAAACCAGCCAAGCATTCCAGATTAAGTCAGCAAATAAAGTAAGATACCATGATATGAGCACTAGAGGAGTGTGTCAGTGATAAAGACAAGGAGGCGTGGTTGCCTGCATAAACATTTGAAGATCACACAAATTCCTACAATCACCTTGAGCAAACTTTCTGCAAGTAACTACTTTAGCTCATTTCCATAGCCCTGGATTTGCAGAAGGTGGCTTTCCAGTAAGCTGTTTGCAAATGTTATCAAAAACCCTCAGTTTGAGTCAAAAAAGTATACGCAAGTTAAGAAAGCAACACCAACTCCCAGCACCTTAAATTGCTCTATAAAGGTGGCAACAGATGTGGCCAAAACTAAACAGAGAGGTTTTTAAAAAATTAAATTCATAAATAAAACTAATCGATCGTTTAATGCCATTTCAAATTCTTGGATATATATAAAGAAAAGAAAACAAAAGTAACATTCTGCTTAAGGCCTGTAGATACAATTTGTACGTTGCACATATTTGAGTTCTGGGGCAGTCATCTCATTCTTTCAGAAACTCCAGATGTGAATTTTCAGCTTATTCCTAACATGAATGCATGAAATATTTATGAGCAAACTTCAGCTTTACTTGGTTTAACACTCCAGGCGACTTCCTGAAGAGATAGAAAACAGGAAGTTGGGGCAGGAAACAAAGGTCACTGATTTTTTGTTTCAATGATGGTAACAGGGTTTCGGGTGCAGCAGATCAGCACTGTTGTTTGGTTTTGGGCAGAAAAAGGGGCAAAGAGGAGGAGGAGGAGAAATTATTTAACAGTTCAATATTGTTAGGTTGTTCTTTCATATTAAAAAGACAAAACATTATTCACAAAATAGTAACAAAAAGGTAAAGCAGACCACTATTGATGTGAACTACAGATCAAGACACTTTTTAAGTCACTGCTCTGCAACTTCAAAGTTTTCTCCACATATTACATAGAAGGTGACTGAGCACCAGTTTATTACTCAATCTCCAATGCACAGCATTTGGCAACCCCTGTACATTTGTGAAAGAGGTTTAAAGCATAAGGTGAAGATCTACTTTGCACTAATTAGCATTCTGAATCTCAAATAAGCTACTGAAACCAAGTAAGCTATTGTGAAATGACAGCAATATGGTTTCATGCAGGATCATGTTCTGCAAACAACAGTGTTTAGGCATTTCCACTGGAATTAATACACAAAATCAACTAAATCTAATTTACTAGTGCATATTTTAATTAATTTGATCACTTACAAGGATGAAATGACCATCTTTGTTCCAGTGGCACAGTGTCAGAATATGCTGCCTACAGTGGGAGTTAAGAAATACCTGGTATGTAATTGCTCTGTGGTTCAATCCCAGCTGGAAAGTTAGTGTTCTCAGGAATGGAATGGGTATAGTCATCCAGAGGTGGCAGCTCTGTGAGGATCTCAGTGTGCCGTGGCACGAGCACAGGAGGCAAGACTGGAAAGGCAAAAGACAAAAAGTCACTGGTAATCAAAATACACATTTTTGTAAGCTACAAGGAAAAAAAAATTAATCTAAAACACCTAAGAGTTTCTTCAGATAATTTGAAATCTTCTGAAACTAGCACTGTTAATACTACATTTGCACAGTTAGTTACTGGAAGACATGGGATTCTGAGGTGCCTTAAATAAGACTATTCCACACGAGCAAAGGTAAATCAATTTTTTTCGTCCTATTAGTCTGAATTGCACCTGGCCAGCTGGAAACTGCTAGCAGTCCTGGAAGTGTTTATAAACACATTTGCAAAGATTTTTCAGTAACATTGCTATTAAGAACTTTTGGGTATATGATCTCAAAAAGTATCTTGCACTTCTATCAATAGAGGAAATCACCATTCTCTTATTTTTCATTTAAAACATTATGCTGAACAAATACAAACAGATGCTGCCACAGAAAGTGAGAAGCAGTCCTCCTACCTGGTGTCTCCACTCTCTGGTAGTGGTAAGGGTTTACACACACTTCATCCTTTTTAAGATTAAAAGCATATTCACAGTTTTCAATTGCCTTAAGCTCATGGTGGCTGTGAAGGTCTGGCCAGCGCCACAGGCGGCAGTAAATGACATGTGGCAATCCCTTGCGGTGAGACACCTGCAGACGGCCATCGAGAGATCTGCAGGGGAGAGATGTGGAGAAGCATTTACACACTGTGTGCTGCCTCCATCACTCGAGCAACAGAGTACACACATGGGCACCTCATCCTCAGAATTCAGGGCATTGCCTCTGCTAGGGACATTTATACTCTAGTTAAAAGGCTCCAAATGCAATGAAAATGATCGTATCAAGCAATGTCAATTCATTTTTGAGCTTCTCAAATTATTGCCAGTGAATTTAGAGTTCATTAAAAGCCACTTACATCCAACCAAGTATTTAGAATGATTGCTTCATATACTTTTTTATTAAATGCAGAAGACAGTTGTTAAAAATAAAATCACACACTTAATGGCCCCTTCCACTGCTAAAGGCACCTCAAGGCTTTGCTGTGGCATGGATGCTTTATGGTTTTAAGTGTAAGAATTCCCACAGGACTGCAAGTAAGCCTATAAGCAGTCAGCTGCCCAAGTGATCCACATGGCAGTATAACTGCAATGCAAAAAACATGAATGCACATCTTGTAAGGGCTGTACAGTTTATCTTCTTCACTTCATCTGCCTTGCTACCAGCTGAAAATGTTTTGCTAGTTTTAAGACAGACTGCATATGCTTACACAAATGCAGATGTTTATGATTGTTATGGGATGGGAGACAAACCTCAATACACAAATCAAGTAATGTGACATGAAAAAATAAAGACCCTGTTTAGAATTTGCCCACCATTAACTACTGAAGAATTTACAAACAATTCTTTAGAAGCTCATATCTGAGCCAATTAGCAAGATTTAAAAAGCTTGTGGCATACAAAGCAGTTTAAACACTTTGTAAGATTAGATCTAAAGAATTAATAGTTTTCCAGCTTTGTTAATATAAATACCAAATCACATTAGAGCTTGCATTTAACAAGTCTTCCCATTCTTTCAATAGCACTGGCATGAAAAAGGAATAACTGTAGAATTAAGAGTTTCATTGGTCAAAACATCAGCTGTGAACACACTGATTTCTACACTGGCAAGGAAATACCTCAAAATGCTGTACCATGAGAGGCCTAGGAATTATTTTAGTCTATTTTAATTGCTAAAGCATCCCATTACAGACCCTCCAAAGCCAATCCCTCCCACAAGATTTTTATGATGCGAGAGAGGGCAGAATATTCACCTGGTTTGTTCAGAGAAGCTGTAAAGGCCTGTTGTATCCCACTGATCTATCGTGTTTGGTGTACTCAGTCCCCAAATTTCAGAGCAAGTGCTGTGCATAAATTGAAAACAAAAACAAAAAATTGATATGAATATGGAACATGGTTATTCAAAACACCATGATGTCAAACATGGAAAAATGTACAGAATACTTCCTTTCACATAGAAGATAGAGCACTGTTAGACTGGCATTTAAACTGACATCTCATGCTATATTTTCTATATGAAGGAGGCCATCAAAATGGAACAAGTGATTCAAGGTAAATGATAAATGTTTTTAAAGGTGAACAAGTTCTCAGGTTTTAAGTAATTGATACAGTTGCAATGTTCCTTAAAACAGGCAAAACTTCCTCAGCCTAGTTCTTCACAAAATTCAATTTTAAAAGGTAGTTTCTGGATTGGAATTTTTTTTTTTTTTTTTGTTTCTAAACATACACTGCCCTAATACTTCAAACAAAGGCCATGTGTATCCAAAACTGAATATCACAACCTAAAATTCAAGTACCACCACTTCAGCATTAATCTCGTTTTACACACACACACTAATTTGCTGCTATTCTGAAAAATGGAAATCCAAATTCTGAAGAAAAACACATTATAGCTGATATTTAACTGTTTTCTGTACTCTGCTTAAGTAGGCAGCTAAATATTCTCTCAAAAAGTATACAAAATAGAATGCTTAGCACAGTTTTACAGTGTAATACCTTAAGATTCAACTATTGCAGAACAACTTAAATTGCCAAATCAAGCAGGGGAATAGGAAAGACAACCAAGCCTTTACCAAACTGGTTCAAGGAGGTGATCACAATGGGTAAGATAAAGGAACATTCAGTCATAGACACAAACTAAAGCAAAGGCAGATTTAAACAAAGCAAGAAAACAGCATCAGGTTGTAAACAGGTGGCAGACCTTCAGAAGCACAAATGAAGCTCAGGTCTATAACATAATTGCTCAGTGACCACTGAAAACAGAAGTTTATTTTGTTTAAGTAACATAGAACTAAACCTCGCACCTCAGAAATGAAGAGAATTTGGTTCATAAGCAACTTGAATCTCTGCTTCTTAATTATGCAGCCTGAAGCTTGGCTGGCTGCTACATCACCGTTAAAATTAACAGCCTCTGAAAAGTTGCAACAGGAGGAATCCAAGGTCACCAAACTTCTGATTTTAAATATAAGCGTTGTGACTGAAATTTAAATTACCAAGTTTTGCCAATACACTCAAATTTGGATTGAGTGCTTAAGAAAAGTGGGGTGTCAGTGTCTTTGTTCCTACCCATTACACAGGGAAAATTTCATTAGTGTTACAAAACAAAAGAGCAGACAGCACATCATTGGACTTGAAACCAGTCTCAGGGCTGAAAATCACCTCAATTCCAGATTGACTTTTAATAAAACCTACAGTGCCGGTAACTGGTGAAGGCAATGAATGGATCTTACTTCCTTCTTGCTTCTACCACACACCTCTTATTTCTAATGCCATCCCAGTGAGACTGAAACATGCTTGCCAGTGAGAAGCAACCCAAATCAGTGAACTATCTGGCTATCTGACCAGAGAACAAACATAGCTGAAAATGCATGTTTTGAGTTACTTTTCAGTGAGATTAGATCTTATTCACCATAGTTATATGAGCACTACAAAGAAGAACGTAACTGTGGGTGGCAACAGCATGCTTTTATCACAAATAAATATGTTAAATAAAATAAGGCCTTTTGATTATAGGTACCAGTAAAATCTTGTACTAGATGACTTTGCCTAGTAGAGAGCAGCAGAGAGCCAGAGATGAAGGCCCATTCTCTGGCACAGATCCAGCTCTTCAGAAAAGCTAACCATCCTGAACAAGCTGCATACACATCGGACTCAGGCAGCATCACGGCTCTCCAGAAGGAGTGGGCAAAAGGGATCCTGCCCACGGCTGCACCAGCAGGGCCTGCAGACTCTCTTTTCCGTGTTCCAAAGATGCAGTCAGAACCAAGGGCTTCCAGAAGCTCTGCAAGGATTGAAGTAGTTGCCCTGAAGACACATGGGCAGCCTGTGGGACACTAGGGAGCAGCTCTGCACTGTACTGTGTCCTTAAATATGCACCCCTACTGCTGGTAAGACAGATCATTCTGTACATGCAATTAGAAGAACAATCAGCAGACACAAAGCCTGCTGCATATTAATTGACACAGAGAGCTCTGACAGCTCATTACCTTTGAGCAATGGAACCTTCATAGGAAGCAGTGCTCCAAAGTTGATGCTGTCACACTGATTACACATTCACAAAATAGTGGGGTGCATCACTGGTGTAACCACAAGGCGTTTAATACAGCACATACAAAAGTAAAATTTCATAGCCCTTGACAAAAGATGAACAGGAACAGTATTTTAGATTACTAATCTCTTCTCTCTGTAAATATTCAAAGCTGACAGCATATTCCACAACCTGTAGAAAGACAAAGAGTATCCTGCAGTGGACTGTGTGACAGAAGGTTGGAAGGAAGCTCTAAACACCATGGAGGGCGAACAGGCCAGGAGGCACAGAAAAGTCATCAGTCAGAGCAGAAAAACTGCTACAAAGTCACCAGTTTACATGACACATGCTATCTTCTGGAATGCATATCTGCCTAGAGCTGGGCTCAGTATTAGTGTTTTACTGTTTCATCTACACCAGGACTATACTTAAACACCAATAATGCACAATCAAACACAGAAGAAAGAGCCTGCAGGAAATCATTCCATATGATCAATGAAGTCAGATCAACAAAGCTTTTACTGTTTGCTGGAAGAAACGTCTAAAGAAATAAAGAGGTTTCTCTACTTCCTGCTGACATAAAAGATCCATTGCCTACAAGGTGCAAGACCATCCCCTCACCACGTCACCCAGGCAATAAATCAAGACTCTTTAAAATTCACACACACGCGCGCACCAGATCAAAACTAAATTCCTCACAACCCTAAAAACCATACCTCATACACAGTACTTCCATGAAAGGCCACAGTATGTTCATTCATACACAAGCCATCGCCTGACAGAGGACAGGCATGTTTACGCATCCCTGAAAGGTGGTGCTAGAAAGGTGACTAAAAAAAAAGGATTAGTTTTAGTTAAAACTAAAAGATGTTTTAACCACCACTAAAACCATCTACAAGGTACAGATTTTTAATAGTGCAGAATTGCTGCCACAGAATAAACAGGAATCACTCACTCCTAAATCTACCTTTCCAAAGCATCCAAAATCCTGTATGATGTGAAGAGTCCTTTTCCTGCCTTAGTCCATTAAGGTTTCAGAAGAATCAAGTACTAACATCTGTACTCATAAGTCAAGCCTTGTCTGGAAAAACGCCCAGGCCCTGGAACATGATCATGTATGCTAGAAAGCAGCTAGCACATTCCCCAGCACCAGGCTGTGCCAATTACTGTTCTCCCACACAATTCCCAGGTTTGTGAGTTGCACACCATCGGGACCCTCTCACACTGGACAATTCAGATGCAGCTCCCCTGCTTTGCTAGCTAAGGGTTGAAGAGAATGGACAAGGCAGTTGGACAGTGCCTGGGAATGTTCCTAGGCACGTTTAATTTATTAGGAGGGCGTCAGCCAAGATGTATCACCATTTCACCTTCAGTAAGCACTCTAGCTGAAGCTTGGAAGCACACTTCAGGCTTTGTATTTTACCAAACAAGGGGGTTTGGTTTTTAACTTGCTGTACACTGTATCACCAGTAAGCCATCATTGTTTTCAAAATATAATTTGGCTTCTGTGTCACTGTACCTAAATCTTTCCTGTGCAGACAGTGTTTAATTATACTCCAAAACACAAGTTCAAAGCTAATGTACTTCCTCTCTCCTGGATGCTTTCATTCCAAACAGTATTTTCTCTGCTGTTCTCAAAACAATTTGTTGACAGAAACAAATCAACATTTGGTCAACACTACAAAAGCTAGTTTTTTATCTTTTCAGCACTTTTCAAGAGTAGTTCCCAACATAAAATCACCATGTTTTGTGGCCTTTAGCACTGCATGCTTGAACAGCAGACTGTTACTTTTGCAGATCCTACAAGTAAATCAATTACTATAAGGGAGTTCAGGGATATAAAGCACCAGCTTGGCTCAGTTTCCCAGGTGATGTGGAGGTCTAACAAGAGAAAACTATTTCCTAGAGAAAAGAGAAATGCTGAAAAATATTTGCAAGGAATAAGAACTGCTCTTTGAGACACAGGTACTTTTAGGGAAAAGTCCAAATCTAGCAGGTATACGATTAAGCTGCTACACACTAAACCTGGGACAACTGAGGTTTAGGACTCTTTAGGACTGACCAGAGGACTGATGTGGTAAAGAAAGGATCAGACAAGTTTATACATGGTCAAATCAAAGCTGCTTCTGTCAGAATCTTTCCCTGAATGGAAAGAGTTGTAAGAGCTGGCATTTCAATCTGACTTTTTATCTGCTTATAAGGAGCATCGTTTCATATGATGCTGTGCAATTCTGGCAAGAAAAATCTTTAATGTGGCTATCAGCATGCAACAGTATACAGTATGCCTTCACTTCTTCCATTTCATCATTTCCTTTAACAGGAAAATCTGAGTTCCAAAACCCCTGTACTCCAGGCAAGAAATCACCTACACAGCAACAAGCTGTAGCAAGGCTTCACAATTTTCAGACAAAATGCCAAAACTGACTGTCTTTATTTAGCAAGACAGAAAACACTGACATACACAAGAAAAACGCAGACACAGGAGAACTATTGAAGATAATCTGACAGTATTTGTATTGCCTTATCTATATGGCATGGATGATGTTCCCAATCATTACTTCACTACCTTAGTGGAGTAACAGTTAACTGTAAGTCTGCTACAAAAACTGGACTATCAAGTCCTGGCGCAAATACAGATAAATTATTGATCTACTCACGACAAATGAACATGGACAAACAGTCTGTGCTACACTCATGAGTAAGCAATAAAATTGTTTTAATGTAGTGTATCTCTACCAGAGGAATAATGTCCCTATCAAAATCCATAACAACAACAAAAAAAACCCATCCTACATTAATGAAATACTTTAAAGAAATGTTATGTACTGATCTGCATGAGTCCAAAAATACACACGGACCTCATATCAATTGGAACACACTGCCCAAAACCAAGTTCTTGTATTTGATATGATTAGGTAGTAAAGAACACTCAAGGAAAACACGGAACAGGGTAAGATAACCTGTGACAGCACAACCTCATCTCAGTGAATATAGAAAGACACTTGAATCTTGGCTTGCAGCAGCAGCAGTAATTCTAAACCAGAAACATCAGCAGTTGGAGATGTATCTACACAGATCAATCCACAATCCCCTCACTCATGTCCAGATGCCAACTATTAAAACCTACTGGTACTGCACATAGGCTGCTTAATTAGGATCCATTTCTCAACGCAGTTAAAAGCCAGACATACTGATTTGCAGATCCAAGCAAGGTTGTGCAAGCATTGTCCATATATATATGGCCACAGCATCAACAATCTGCTGCCTAACATAGCACTGCACACACTCCAATACATCCCTGCACTTTCCCCAAAAGCATTTGCAAAGCAGGAGATACAAACAGGGATAAAGGTGGCAGATCTTGTCAACAATACTGATTTTTGCAGAGATGTTGTTTATTTGAGGCTGTAGCTGAAAAACTGGAAGCCAGCAGATTTTTAATCAGTATCCTGTGTGCACCAAAACTATCACACACAGTGCTTGGGCTCGTCTATGTATATGACAGGTTGTTGCTACTTTGAGTTTATTATCAATTTTTACTGAGAAATAGAATGAACAAATAGCCATCTTACCACTATTTACAGTGTTGGCAATGCTGTGTGCTCAAGGTACTTTTTGTACTAAATGAAGTGCTTGCAACCAGTACAACATCAGATGAAAGCAGGCAGAACCACTTCGAAGATATTTACGTATGAAGTACCAGAAACTATAAAGAAGTTGTTAAATATTGTCACAAATCATATGTAACTGCAGTTATACATTTTTTTCTTTAAAGTCTTGCAAGATGGAACAGCTCTTCCTCTAAAGGAGCTAAAAGGCACTGAGTTCAGTCGACAACCTCCTCTTAACCTGAAGCGGTAGCACTAGAAATATGACAAATAAAATCTGAAATGCAAATAGCACTGTGCTAGTCAAAGCCCACATTATACAGAAAACATTCTAGAAATAGTCTTGGACATTTAATTTGCTTATTTGTGAAGTAGTATACTGAGCCCCTAATATCCTTCCTGATTCTTTCACATCTTTCAGAATCTGCAGCAACTAACAAGTCTGCCAAGTTCATGTTCTCCATTTCCCTTTCTCCTGCATCTTCTAATCATGAGCCTTTCTCCCACTGAATCTGTCTGCTCCTACATTTTCTAAGGCATTTGTAGTGCTGAAGCTGTGTCTGAAATGAAAAATAATTTCAGCAATCTGCAACAGTACTCCATTTATCTGTTTTAGAATGGGAGATGAGAATAGAAGTCAGTTTTCCAATCCTAGAATTTTCATGCAAACTCTTCCCTACAGAAGTGAGTCTGATGCTGGTTTTCACTGTTTTTACTCATAGACTAAACAAGAAAAAATACAACAACAACAATAAAAATGATCCGATTTCCACTTGAATTATAGAAGTTATTTATACAAGCACACAGGCACCTTTACACCAGACTAACACTTACCAGGCTTACAATCTTGACTGTTATTTTGTTAAGTAGACAGAAAACAGGCATAAAATTTGCTTCAAGAACTACACCAAGCTATCTAAATTGGATTTAGAGCAGTAAGAACCAGACTTATGGAATTCCATTTTCTCACAACAAATGGGCAATGCCAGTGCTTTAGCATTGCTCATCGCTGCCTCTGTAAAATTTACCTGAGAAAACAGGTTGAAGTCTGCAAACTCAAGATCTGTACTTTGTATACAAGATTGTACCTTTGCTTTTAAAAAATAAATCAACCTTGCTATGTAATGTCATAGATCCAAAACTTCAGAGCAATGCAGGAACACTACAACACTGACTCGACCTCCAATTTATCACTGGTGTGGCTACACTGAAGCTGCACTCCTGTGAATACACTGCCCATTACACTCCACTGACTCTACCATTGAGAAAAGGAACAGAGAATTGATGTATGGAAGAACAGAATCCTTCCTCTCATACCAGTTCCCTTCCATCTGATGCAACTGAGGTACAAGAACATCTAAGGAGATATACCAAGCCTTTGGAGATAGTTTCAGAAATGGTCTCAAAGACTACAGTAATAGGAAAGACTGAACTGAAAGGATTAGGGGTAATAGAGATTAAACTAAATCAACAATTAAAAAAGTTCACCGGCTTACATACATACATGAGTGCATGACTATTGTACTAGGCACAGACAGTTCCTATCAAACCTGCCTGAGCATGGTTTCCTTAATTCTGGGTTTCAAATGAAAATGTGTAGCTGCTTTTACATTCTGATTTGATAGTCCTTTCTGTACATTGACAATTAGCACTTTTCCCTATTACAGCCTGAAATGCCTACAAACTAGAGAGGAGCAATGCTAACTATACTACCTGTCTTCCAAGTACCACCTCAGCTAGCTGAATCGCCAACTGCCTGAACAAACACACTCTAAAATGCAGTCTGATTGTCTCAAGTGCCTCAACTACAGAAATGCATGTTGCTTATGCTTCTTTTCCCCATGCTGCGGTGACAGGGGAAAGGTCACTTGCACTATGCTCACACAGGAAATAATAAAACACCTGCAGTAAGGACATGAATGCTAAGTTCCTTTCATGACATATCTACCATATTCCTCCTTTGAATTATTTTGCATCCCTGCAGAAATCATCAGTGTTTTCACTTGCATCTCCAGCATCCCATATTACAGTGACATAATGTCACCTGCTCACTTAAGTGTACAGAACCAGGCACACACATTCATCAAATGGAATGAATCAAAGCTACAGCAGTTCATTCCTGCTTGTCAATGACATCAAGTTGCAGAGGTCCTGATCTCATTATCTTCCAACAGAAAATATAAAGATTCAGTAATTTCAGTATGAAATAATGATTTCTCATCCAATCAGCTGCTAGAGCAATGAGCTAATAAGTTAAATGCCAAATACAAACCGCAGGTATGAATTCTTTTTGAAAATGATCTACACTGCTCTGTGATGGCACTCGCCTTTAAGAAGAGCTGGAACAAAGGTTATTCCATGGAGACAATTCCATGATAGACCCTGGGGTAGAAAAACAGACCCCTAGAAAAGTTTTATTAAAGGGCAGTACTAGCAACCAGAGTAAATGAATATTTACACATATTTATACAAAACTATAGGTGGATAGTTTAGGTAGTTATAGGTTGTTTGCCACCAGAATCTCTCATTCTTCAAAGGAGAAACCGAGCCTGGCAAGAAAAAGCATATTAAGTAATGTCTTAAAAAGCCCTGGACTGAATCTTCTTGCAGAACTGAAAGCACAGATTTTTCTCTCAGCACAAACTCAACAAAACAAGAGGAAAAATGTGGACTGGGCACTGAGCACCTGCAACTAGGAGTGCTTCCTCAAGTGTCTCTAATCCCTTAGATTTACTTATTTAAGCAAATTTACTTATTTTGGTTTTACATAGCTTTAAAAAAAAAAAAATTAAGAAAAAATCATTTTTCCTCCTTCCCCAGAAAAAAAAGCAGACCTTTATGCTTCAAGCAGAAGACAGATTACTTGCCAAAAACTGTAACACCACCTTGTCTCCCTGCCTCCCTCCACCCCCCATGCACATTCAGGACACACTACAGCCAAGAAAGACATATTTATGTATGTGCATATTTAGTGGAATATAAATCAGGAACTATTACACAACCTCTCATCTCTCAGAATGCTTTTACGAATAGAGTTTACATAGAATTTTATAAAGTATATTCAAAATCATTACATCAAATACAAAATGCAGCATCTGAACCTAGGAAAATGACATAATAACCTTCCTTATAAATGGATGTATGCTAAAAAAATTAACACATCAAAATAGCCAGAAAAGCAGGAGGCACAGGATGCAATTAACCTCTCTAACACTGTGGGAAAAGAAAAAAAGTCATTGAATAACTCCCATTTACTTCAGATTAAAACTTCAAGGATGTCCACAGGGGACACAAAAGTGGAACGTGATGTACAGAAGATACTGTTACAGCCCAGCATTTGAGCTGCCCAGTGCTTGTTCTAGTGCCAGTAGCTAGTTTTCTCTAGCTCTGCTGAGTGCCAGGCCGACAAGTGATCTTGATGAACAGTATATGCTTCTGTTGCCTTTTCTAAAGGCACACTTCTTCCTGGTCACATGTGCAACAAACTGCCTACATAGGCAAAAATATAGATATAAGGCTCTTCAAAGCACTTTATTACCCTCCCTTCTCCCAAATCCTGACATGCTAGCCCAGTGCTGTCAAATAGTTCTTGTCTGCTTTATTCTATCTGTGCTACCTTTATTTCCCTCTCAATGCTAGGAGATCCTGGAAGGATAGCACCTCATAGTTCAAGAGCAATTTTCCCAGGATGCCATGGAAACCAAGCTGAAGTAAAATATTCCTTTCTTTTCTCATTGTCCATATGGTCTGTTCAGATACAGATCCGATCAAGGAGTTTCGACTCTCTGTTCAAAGGCAGGTGGGGAAGTAGAGCCTGAAAACTTCTAAATGACAAGGTCAAGCAACACAGAGGTGGTGTCAGGACTGAGAAATAAAAGGCATGCCATGCAGCTCAGCCTCCTTCAAGACTCAGCAGGGAGCTGGCCACAAGTCTTATGCTCAAAGACCAAAGATGTGGAGCATCCAAAAGCAGCCCATGGAAATCATGAGCTAACAGCTTTGCTGGGAAACTTGCCCTGCAGTTCCCTACCCTCTACCAAACACCACAGCTTTCAGCAGCTCTGCATCTCACAAACACTGAAGCAGTCTAACTGGAGATAAGAAGAACCTAAGCATGGAAAAAGTGCCCTGCAATCACATGTTCCAGAACAGCCATCAGGAACAATCACTCTCAGATGCCCTGTATCTAGTGAAGATGACAAGCACACAACAGCATTCACAATGGCAGCTCTCTAAAGACTAGTCAAGGGGTGGAGGGAAACCCCCAAAAAAAACCCCAAAACAAAACAAAAACCCAAACAAACAAACAAGAAAAAAACAACCAAAAAAAGAAAAAAAAAAAAAACCAAAAAAAAACAAAAAAAAAACCAAAAAAACCCAAACCAAAAAACCACACACACAACCAAACCAATAAAGAAAAACCTATTACCATGTAAACCCACAAGCACCAAGGACATGGATGTTTATGCTTTAAGATGGCATTCCTGAAATGGTAAGCTGGAATTCCTACACTGCTTTCATTTGTTACAGTATTATATTCAGTAAAGGTTTTTTAACTGCTGCAGTTTCACATCTTTAGAAACCTAAACTACTCTATGATAATATCAGGCAGTGGGTTGAGATGACATCCAGCACATTTTCACAGGTTAATACTGTATCATTCTTCACAGACCTGAAAATCAGAAATATCTAAGGACAAAGAACCTGTATGTAAAGATCTATCCATTGCAATATTGGCTTAAATATCCACAACAAATTGGTTTGTTAGCAGCAGACAAATCTCACAGAAGATCATACTTTCAACAGACATTAAAAAATGACCTTTATCTCTGACCACTATTAGTCACAGTAGGTATGGTGAAAGCTTTCCCCACAAGCTAACAGATACAGCTACCAAGCAAGGGCCAAGTCAAGTAATTTTTCTCAAGTAGTCTGTCATCCTCCAAGTGGGTGAGTGGCTGATGTTACCATTTGCGTGGGCTGTTTTGCAACTGATGGACAGCTGAGAAAACATGAGATGTTCTGATTAATCTTCTCAAACTACTCTGTATATGGGGTAGTGAAGGAGAGAGACTAGCCCTTTAAGCTATTTGTCCAGTCTTCATAATCATGTTACCTTGGCAAAGAGATTGTTCTTAGAACAACAGTTACAGGATCTTTAAATACTTCATTTCAAACTGAACTTTCCTCTGGACAGCCCCTATGAATTACACACCCAACTCAAGACACCCAAAAAGAAAAACAGAGGTTATATACCACAGAGTGCTCGATGCAGGGAGGCAACCATAATCCCTGCTGCAGCCCAAGCCATGCACACCTGGCAGAAAACTGGTGAGGCAGAGAATACACTGACCTGGATCTGTATCCCAAACAACAGACTGTCTTCATGAAAACTTAAATGCCATTATATAGCTAAATCATAAGTGTTTCCTATAAGGAATTTCAAATGAAGTTTGAGCCTCAGAGAAAGCTTCCCCAAGTAACACACTCGGCAGAGAACTGAATGGTACTTGTGATATCACTGTTTGCCAAAAAAATACAAAATTATGTCTGACAGTGACATCACCAACACTGACAATGCCCATATTTCATGACAAAAATAAAGAAAATTCACAACTAGCAAGGAAGCCATAACAAGTCTTGAAGAGTTGTTATTGCTTGCTTTATTCTGTTCAGACAGAATAAAGCAGTATTTTATTTTTAAAATGCACTTCGCATGTTTACTTAGATGTTATATTACTATATATGGTTTTGGTAAGGAAAAACTCAAGACAGTACTAGCCAAGGTGCCTCGCCAGAAGCCTCTACTCTCCTCAGGCACAGAAGGGGACGTGGGACCTTACAGCAGATACTGCCCGTTAGAAAACTGGAATATGTGGGAGACATCTCTAGAATAAGAACCAAAATTCCTTCCTGAGCTTTGCTGACTAGAGCGTAGGCAGAAAGGATGTGTTAAGACCTTGGACAAGTCCTGAAGTCTTCGACATCTTGCTCATGATCCACACCCACAGCACGCATCCGTGCCCACAAGTGCTCTTGCCTCACACCCAATTGCTTAACAGGTAAAGCACTTTCCCAGGACATCCAACAGTTTCTTGTCCTCACTCTCCTAGCAGAAGTCAGCCCTGATCTACCACCACCTGCCCTCTGCTGAGGTGGCAGTTGCCCTGCTCTCTCTCTCTGTCCTGTGGTAGCCAAAAAGATGGGAGTTTCAAAGGCTGAAGGAACACTAACATTTAACTTAATAAATATGTGGATTTTGCTGGACAGAAAGCTGCTTAAATCCTTCTTGGAATGTCTGTGGTTGTTGGCCAAAACATTGAGGGCTTCCCAGAGGATCAACAAACAGACTGGCACTCAACTCCAGTAAAAATGTCTTGCCATCAGTGAGCAGAATTACAGAACCTTTTCAATGACTGCCATTAATGCAGCTTGCACCAGGTAGAGCCCTTCTGTTTTCCTCCTGTATTCATCTAATTGAGACATACAGTGGACAGCAAATTTTTGGGTACATTTAGACAAGACATCAGTCTGCAGGACAGATACATGGGACAAACAGAATACTCAAAATTAAACAAAAAAAATAACTGAAAGAAAGAGCATTTTTGTTACTGGTTTTGTGGAATTCATGGGTATGGACACATTTGAATTCCTTTCTCTGGTATAGCTGTTAAGTTTATATTCAAGTTCCCCCCACTGTAGCACAAGGGGATATTTATGACAAAAAGAGTAAAGAATTATCAATAATCTTGGGTGACTGGAGGCTGCACTGCTGCAAGTCTATGCAAACACTGCAAGATTCAGAAGCCACTCCTGAAAAATTCATCTAGTGATGCATTTTACAAATTAAAGTCCATGAGATGAACGTTTGAATAGTCTATTAGAGACAAAGCTTTTTCAGCCAAATACCTGAGACAAAAACCATTTCAAACACAACTTACTGCGTCACAAAGCTGCAAGATTCCACATCAGTTGGTGTAAGCCTTTCTTCATGTTCAAACCTTCAAAACTACAGCATGAGTTGAAATTATTTCAAATATCAGAGGAACTCAACTTGAAGCCTTCCACAAAACTAAGAGGAAGTAAATACCAGTTCTGGGAGGTAACTCACTAACTAAACTAAACAGTAACTTTCAAATTCTGCTTTTAAGCAAAACTGAGTGTGCTTCATTTGCACCAGGCTTCTCTCTATCCAGTACTCAAGAAAAGAACAAAAAAGGGGCCTGTTTATGTACAATTATGAAAAAAGATTCTAAGTGAAAATTTCAGCTCCAGTTCTAAGACTTGCTTGTACGTTTTGTAATGAAAAGTCACAGTTTGGAGGATCTTTTCTGCAGAAACGCTGAAGTCAGGTTACTGTGCAGCACTTGTTCAAGGGGATTTCCCCAACCTCATTGTTCTTCTGCCAATTTTAAAGCATATGCAGCGAGATGTGAACTTACTCCAGCTCCCGATTGTTCTCTTGTATCCTGCCAGTCAGCTTCAAACAATGAAACATGACAGAAGCCAAAGAAAGCTGTTCGTGATGAGACTACAGCATTGTACACAGTAAATTTTAGAAGCTTTCCACCAATCCGCAGTGCAACTGAGTCAGAGTAAGTGAAAAAAAAAAAACAAAACACCCAAGTAGTAAACAAGACATGGGAAATTACTTTTATTAAATTAGCAGGTGTACATTACAAGCGGGATTAAATCAGTAGGGAGACTATTAACCAGCTATTTGTGTTCACAGCTGCAGCAGTAAAGGAACTGCAGTATCTTGTTTAGCCTATAAATTCCTCCTAGGCTAACAGCCTGAGCTACATATTTGGGAAGTTGTTCCTGTAAAATTGGGTGGGTTGTCATAAAACACTCACACTAGTAAAAACAGCACTCAGGTGTTTTGTTACAGTACCAAGAAAACTAAAATGTCTGACTTCAACAGAAGAATAATATAATGAGGAGAGGAGTCTGCACCACACTGAATAGCAGGCCAGCTATAAAGGCATGAGTTAACACAGCAAGCTAGAGAATAGTTTAGCATAGACTAGGGCTGGGTAAAGACTGATTCCTTTATTGGAGAAAATACAACTATTTCTGAGATAATTTTGGGCTCAGTATTGATATTAAAGCACAGCCAACATATTTTTTTGAAGTGACTAATACATCTTCTCAATGGCAGCATGAACTGTCAAGATGCAGGTATTACTCCTCCTAGTCAGAGCTTTCTACCAGAACCTACTGTGCAGCTAAGTTGCTAAAGTAAACACAAATAGCCTCAGCATCAGTTGTTAACTTGACAATTAATTACATATTTTAAAAAAGAAAAAAATTAAAAACCCAAGCTAGCTTTAATACTTACTTTAACACTTATTTTTGATTCAGGCTCTTCCTGCTCCTTACCATTAAAACAATCCTAATGAAGAGCGGCATTAAATACAATAAAGAACTTTCACGAATTCTAACCACTCACATTTTCACCCCCAAATTTGCTTTCACATCACTAATACTCCAACGGCAAAAAATACTTTAAGCTTACTCCCTAAACAATTAATATGCCTTATGCAGTGAAGGTGGCATTATTACAATCCTTAAGAAAAAACAATTCCCATTTATAGACAGAAAAATGACAGCAAATTAAAAACTTAGGTTACCTGGGAAAAGGCAGCAAAACCAAGGCCAGAATATACATTCCCAGAGTTCCAGTTAGTATACAATGTAATCCTCAAAATTCAACATTTCTTCCTCCTGACTCGAGAGACAAGCTCCTTTGAATTATACAGCATTTTGCTACTTGCTAAGTATCTTGCACATTTGTATTTTTACACATTGACCTAGCACAAATGACATGCCAATGCTCTCTGCTTGGCACACCAACTCTAACAAATTATGTGGGTAAGTCACATGGCTTCCTGAATTGCACAAGCTTAAAACTGGCAGCCCTAAGTATCTTTGTTTAATACTCTAAGACTTCCTTTTTCAGGATGACATCATTATAAGATGCTGTAACCTGAGCTATGTCTACACTAAAGCTTAACCTCAGCTACAGGAATTCAGTCCTCACCATCAGCCACAGCTGTGCCACAAAACAAGTTAACAGTTATGTTTTAGTATTTATAATTAAACCTCACTCAATTACACTTGAACACAATTGCTACTCTTAATTTCAGTTAGAAGTTCATCTCATTCCACCCCCTGCCAAGTGCAGGAACACCTTCCAGTATCCCAGGTTGCTCCAGCCTGGTCTTGGGCACTTCCAGGGATTCAGGGGCAGCCCCAGCTGCTCTGGGCACCCTGTGCCAAGGCCTGCCCACCCTCACAGGGAAAAATTTCTTCCTAATATCCCATATAACCCTGCTCTCTGTAATTCCCCCTTGTCCAGTCACTCCAGGCCCTTGTCCAAAGTCCCCCTCTTGCAGGCCATTTAAGTTACCTGAAGAGGCTCTAAGGTGTCCCTGGAGAGAGACTATTCCATTAGGAAGCAGTAGTAGGGAAAACTAAGCTATTAGAGAACAGAAAACATTACCTTGTGCTCACATTAATCCTGTGTCCTACTTCACACATGAAATACAGCGACATCATTAATCAAATAGGAGAAAACTACCAAAATTTGCTTTTAGACTATAACGTGGAAGTTATAACAAAAGGGTTAATAAAAGAAGGAATAACAGTATTTAACATGATAACATTACCAACATTAATTGCTAAACTCAAGTTTAGACATCAAGTTTCAGGGAGACTTGAAGTCAAACCTCAGTGAATTTTTATTTCCCATTGTATGTCCATGCAGCCTAGAGTTTGAACATGTCGTTTTACGTAATTAGGGCAGTATGCCTTTGTCTATAGCCACATCCTTCAGTCTTTTGGAGTGAACAATATTTAAGTTCCACCATAATTATGGGACTGCAGTGTAAGGGCAGTTTGATCCTCAAGCTGCACCTTTTCAATGAACACAGTGTCAGATATCACAAGGAGGAGCACACGATTATGAAACTAATCTTGGCCAATACTCTCCAAAATATCAGCTGCTTCTTGCCATACTTCCAGAACATATTGCTTTGTCTTTGTTCTGAAGAATTTTTTTTTTTACTGAAATTCCAATAAAAATGGAAAAGCAGAGGGGGATCTGATTCATCCTTAATAATCCTGTCATAAGAAAGAGAGTTAATTTATCAACAAACGATTTAGGAGCATATTATTCCTGTAATCTTAGCAATAAAAAGAGTACTTTAGTGAACTTTGAAGCATTGTCTTAAATATCTATATATATTTTTGAAAGCTTAAGATGTTCAACTATAGTTTTCATGCATTTAGAGATCTAACTTACATCTAACTGAATGCATCCAGACTACAGACACGTAGTGAGAAACACTACATGGTTTCAGGGCATTTTTTATATACTAAACTATGATTAAGAACAAGTATGCATCCTCAGCTTGAATAGTGAATTATCCCTTCTCAGCTACAAACTATCAGACAGTGCCAAGTTTTGCTTCTGGGAAAACAGGCTTCACCTCTGTTTGGATTGCAATGTTATTTTAGGATTTTACTGTGCCAACCCAAGTGCCTACTGCTGTCCTCTTCACTAACTTGCTCATAGCTTAGCAGATGTTGGGAACTCTCCTAGAACAGTTCCCAGAGAAACTTTCCCTGCTTCCCAGTTTAATTGCTGAAATCACTTATGTCCTATGGCTTTAACCTGAGAAGGAGGCAAAGGAGTACCTGTACTGCTCTCCTCTGAAGTAACCTATTTTGGGGAAAGATATTAAAGCCTGAAAACAATCTATTCTAGAAGTCACATCAGCTTGACAACTCTGCTCTATTAGTGATCAAAAGCATTCCTAAAACTAGGTTACTGCATGCCACTATGTGATCACTTTCCTGACAAATATCCCCAAGAAACTCAAGAAAACATGCTAACTGTTAGAAGAGGGTTTGTATTTTTTCAATAAAAACTGCATTCTTTACACCTAAATCTACTTTCTACTCATTATGTGAAGAAAAAGGCATCAAAACCCGCATTTTTAAAGGATTTGTTTGTTTTCAAACAGCAGTTCCAATCCAGTTTCCCCATCTTTGAACAGGGCATGTGTACTCCTGCTGTTAACCCTTGTGTAGACACTGTGATCAGCAGCTCTAATTTCCATGTTCGGAGTAACTAATAAAGAGAGGCAACCTTCAGAAAACAATTTTAACACGTGCCTTAAGTCATGCCTAGGCCCCTTGTCTTATTCACAGTGCTAACTCACTGCAGAGAATGAAGAAAGGCTGCTGGGCAAGCAACCAGAGAAATAACATGAGTACAATAGAGAAACACAGTTTCTTTAAAGGATTTTGATCATGTCAAATGGCCTTGTTTTCATGTGTTTCATAAATTTTCATCAGATTCTGCAGTTTTAAGTACTGAGGCATTGCCGAATACATCAGAAATACAGCGAAATTTAGATATACTGGATTTATTTCCTGGATACTTTAAGCAAGCCTAAGAGAAGAAGTTGTGTCAATAGCATTATTCACTTCAGCATCAAGAGCAGTCTTTCAGGCTCAGAAGTCACATGGACGTTTACTTCACAAAGAAATCCTAACCAAACAACAACCAAACCCAAAAACACTACAGCACTCAGATGCAATCAATGTATGCTACTGTGTTTTTACATTCTTGAGGAAAGAATATCAGAAAGGTATTCTGAATGCAACATTTAAATAACAACACCTTGCTTCTCCAGAAGGATCAGGGTGTGACCAATTCCATGGGAGCAGCTAAAAAAATTACCAGACTCCACTACCAGATTAAGTAAAAGCCACAGAAGTCTGGCTTTAAAATATTTGAAATATTACTACTTTCTAAAAAACATCCCAAAAAACTTCCTTAAAAACTCACAGGAGCATCAATGTTAATGAAGTTGATCAGTCATTACAACCAATCACTTCATTTGTAGCTCTCTACCTCACATTCCCAACCTACTTCACAATCTTCCACACTGCCAAAACCATGGAACCATTGTTGTGCTTTTTTCTTTGATTCTGAATGGTACAAAAGTTCAGAATTCAACTCATACTGGAAGCAGAAGGCAGGGGCTATAGAAATATAACTCTGGACTGTAAATTACATAGATCAGCTACATTCTTACTCTCTAAGTCAAAATTGGGAAGCTGCAGAAAAATAAGCAAAAATAAGCTTCTGAAAACCATGGCAGACAAGCTCTCCTCACGTTAAACAAGAGGGACAGAGAGCACATATAAGACCAGATAATACTAAAACTCTAATGACAAAGCAGGCTGCAAAGCAAGAGCTTGACAGGAGTATTAGCCCTTGCTCTGCTCTAGAAGTAACTGCTGTGTCTCACCTGAGAGGCTGAGACACCTGCATGGTACCAGCACACCAGCAGGAAGCTGCTCTGAGCCACTATTTCAGAAAGCTGGTTTTTAAACCTTACTTCAGCCAAAAGTCTGTCAGAGTGCTTTCCATCAACATTCAACATTGCTCTGCTTCTGTGATGCAATTTATAATAAAGCAGCAGTAAAATCTACCCCTTCTGCAGGAACTAAAGCCTCCCAATTAAAGCTGAGGTTCAAGCATTAACTACAGTTCCACATACAGTATCAAAAACAACTATATATAGTAATTGTAAAATGACTACTGCTATCAATGTCAACAAAAACTTGCCCAAATTCAATGCTTCCCTTCCCTTAGATTTTGTTTTTTAATTTATTTCCAGTTCTGAAAATATAGCAACTCCAACAGTCCAGGTCAATATCATCCCAAACCTGACCCAACCAAACTCTTTATTAGTTGTACATTATAAGGCACTTTACAAAAGCAACTGATTTTTGGTCCCATTTAAAAGAAGCAAAAATAAGACATGAAGCATATCTGTACTTTTTAACATAGAAAAATTACTCAGCTGATCTAAAAATACTAAAATACTGGGATGCTGAAACTAGCTGTGTTTCCATACTTCGGATTCCAATTCTCTGTGCTGTTACCACTGAAACAACTTTTTAAACAACAAAGCTAAGACTATCAATATGCCAGCTGGTTATCCACTACATGGCATGGTTTGTTTTGTTAAGTGGTTGGATTTCAGCCATCACTTAGTTACAAAGCATTTCTGGACTGGGTTTTGAAGAACCAGGTCTAGTGGAAGATGCCTCTGCACATAGCCATGGCAGGAGCTAGATGATTTTTAAGGCTCCTTTCAACCCAAACTATTCCAGGATTCTGAGATTCAAAAGAATAATCCAGGATAGAAGGAAGGAACTGTTCCATCAGAAGGATGCTCACACTGTTTCTCCACTGACTACATATTATGCCCATGTCAAAACTGCATGAGAGAACATGAAGTTCTTAAAT
Organism: Certhia americana; assembly: GCA_018697195.1. Classification (NCBI taxonomy): domain Eukaryota; kingdom Metazoa; phylum Chordata; class Aves; order Passeriformes; family Certhiidae; genus Certhia; species Certhia americana. The sequence continues at coordinate 1,069,131 of CM031878.1, read as the reverse complement.
GCTACCAAATTCATTATGTATTTTAGAAAAGTGAACTCACGTGCCAACATTTAGTTTCAGAACACACAGGGATTATGGGATTAGAATCCCACTGGTTTGCTGGGAGGATTCAGCAAGATAACTACAAATTACTTAGAGGGCTAGTGTCAAAAGGACTTCTGTACTTATTTAGCCTCTGCTCTAGATTACTGACCCACTTATGAAGAGCTAAGCAGTCCTGCTGTGCAATGCCAACACCCACTCCATCTGTTTGCTTCTGCTTTCTCAGAACCTCCATTAGTCTCATAAGAAGTTGTGTTAATTACCACATGAGCAGCTTTTGTGTAGTATACACAGGATCAGCCTCCCTTAGTGTGCAGTCACCTTGACAAACAGCACAGGAGCAGAATAAACCTGATTCAGCATGATTATCAATGACACACAGTACGAAATGCAGATTTCTGAGTAGGTGATTTAATACAACTTTTGTTGAAGCTGCTTCTCAGTTTTGTGAAACGTCTGTGGGAGTGCAGATGCTTTAGGTTTCAATGATGAAAGAGTTTACTAGAGTTAAACACTGTATCAAACCCCCTGGAAATCTCCCATCCGACCAGAAACTTGTGAAACTGCAACTGAAACTTTTTTTAGGGAATACTGCAACAGTGACAAACAGAACCATTCCACGACAGTTGTCAATGTCTACACCAAATTAAAAAGCAGTAGTAACTAAAGCTAGCTAAAAAAACCCACACAAAAAAACTCTCCTCAAGCAGAACAACATTTGGAAAGCTAGCCCAGCTGTCACATCAGAACTGCATCTCAGCAGCTTGGCACCACAAACTTCCTGCTGACTAGTAAGGAAAAAAGTTTCAAATTCAGCATTTTATTATTTATCCCTGCTGATCTGCAGATCTTTAAGACATTCATTAAAGTGGGTCTCAAGCAGTGGTTTCATTAACTTACTAAATCCAAGAACAGAATCTCCAAGAAGTCATTACAGTACTGAACTGACATTTGTTATTTCTTGGGAACCCAGACTACTGCTGTCAAAGTGAAGCAATATCAACAATACAAAACCCAGCTATGAAATTCAAGAATTCTGTACGGCACTGATGGAAACCCTGATACCACCCTGACCCTTAATGCCAAAATAATTTTTTAGTTTAAAATTAAACCCTGTATAATAGGCAACACTACCTGAAGAACTCTTCCTGGCTTGCTCCTAAGGTACTCAAGTGGAGCAAAATCCAGGTCCAGTTCTTTTTACAGCTTAGCAGAGGACCAAGAACAGCAAGAACAGCTGTTCAAAGAATATTTGTATTCTATTTTAAAGAATTATTTATTATGTCTACTTTAGCACAGAAGATTCACAACATTCCAGTCTACTGTGAGTACACTAGAGTTTACTCAAAAATAATGATGTATTAGAACAGTGCTTGTATCTTCCAACAAATTCCACTGTAGACATCTATTTTTCTGAAGCAGCAATATCTACTGCTCCAGTATCTCTGCTGGAGAGCTCTAGAACCTAGATACACATTTTATATCAAGTGTGTTTAACTTCTGTCATATGAAACACCTTCCAATTAATCACTTCATCTTAGTCGCAGTAAAAACTTGCTAAATACATTCATCTCAAAAATACACAACCTTATAGATTCCAATCTTAGTCTGCTAATAATACACTAAAGAAAATACAAGAAAGTACTAATGTTTTTTAATCAATTGTTTCCATCTGGCAAAAGGAAGAAAGCAAAAGGGAAGGCCAGAAATTTTTTGAGTATATTCTAGGGAAGAAAATACAAGCAGAAGGCAGCCATGAGAAGCAAAAAGTGCACAGAAAAGAGAAAAGAATTAAAATAGTCATTCATTCAGGGCATACTCATGACTTTCCCAGACAACTGTGTCAAATCGAAAACAGAATGCTGAAACCATTATCAGATAACAGCTACAAACACATTTGATATATGGAATCACCAGTGACACCAGTCAAATCTAGTTTGTGCTATGATTAATACAAAGTTCAAAAGTAACTAGGATGAATGTGCTAATACAGAAATGAAGTTCATAAACCAGATGTAGTTCCTCTCCCCTATAAATAATTCTAGTGTCAAGTGACTTAAGTGCCCAGAAAAGTAAGATCCTCTAACTTTTTCAGGGACAAACACACCTGTGAAGTGATTTGTTACTTCTGTCACACACAGTGAGTTTGCCCAGGCACCCCAGTGGGACTTCAGTGCAACATGAATCAAGAGCAGACTGCATTATACTTACAAACATAACCCTTGCTCTTGCACAGCAGTTGCTATGAATTAAGCTGGCAAAGTCAAAGGGAGAGAATGCAGGTTGTATATCTAAATGATTATACGTATCAGGAAGAGCAATTCTAGAAATACCCCAAGTTATTAAACAAAACGTGTTTTCATTAAACAGTAACAATAATTACTGTAAATAAACTGGTCTTCAGACAACCTGCCACCAGAGATAAAATTTCCCTTCAAAAGGGAGAATGGAGGCAGCTTGTACAATTGAAACTAGCAGACATAACAGAAAATAGTAAGATTACTGAAGTGTTGACCAAGGAAAAACTAGTCTTTTGGTATTTTTTAAAGTGAAAGCGTTGGCTCAAGCATGACCCCCTCCCCAAGTATAGACAGGGTTATTAGATAAAAGCATAAGGCAGTGCTACAAACTAAGAAGTGTTAAACATCATCACACACAAACAGGACCCTACATATCAATGAACATTGAAATGGAACAAAATTGTGACTTCACAAAGCATGTGATTCAGTTGTAAGCAAGCACTGTATTAATCCAATACAGGTTTTAAATAATTTTAAAGAATTAAAAGCATGCAACTGTTTTTTTAGTCATTTGTTCACAAAAGGTCTGAGCATCCATTTAGTCATTTCTTAAGTGGCTGGAACAATTTCAAATACAACAGCACTTACCTTGGTATTGTCACGCATTTTGTATTGCAATTCTGAGTGGTAATTGCCTTCTCAAGCTCATCCAGCTGTCCTGTTTTCTTTAGCTTCTTGACCAAACTTTTCACTGCTTTCTCACACCACTTTTCCTCCTGACCATTCTGCTCACCACCACCAGCCCCTGCAGTGCCACCAGCAGATTTTTTCCACCCCAGAAGTCTCTTCACAACTGGTGGAGTGAATGGCAATATGGACATGACTTTCACCAGACAGGACACTCAGCAAGCAATGAATTGGAGATCCCCGTCTGATCCCTAAAAACGCAAACCAAAACAAGATACACATTAGCACTGAGGTTTCATATGAAACAAAGACCTTTCACTGCCAAATGCCACAGGACACTGTGGCAAAAACCCCCCAGATAAATAGCTCAGAAGTAGTCTGTATCACAGTTAGGTACTCCATCAATAGTTTGTTGGAGGCTTTTCAAGCTAACACAGAACAAGATTACTGTTGGAATAGTAAATTCATTTTTTCTCAAGTCTTGTCTGACTAAAGCAAACTTCAGCAAATACAGAGGGTAACTTGAGTGTAGCTTTGTACCTAGGCAAGCTGGTTTTAGCAATTTACTAATATTTTCCACAAGTGATTGATAAATTGTGCACACCTAAATCCAAATTAATTCAACAGGCAAAATTGTGTTTGGAAGGTGATTTAATCATTATGGCTTGACAGAAACCTTCCAACAGCCAGCCATTTTGCAAGCCTTTTCTCATTTTGTCATGTTTTAAGTAACTACCAGGTTTCTTTCCATAGGGGGATGCCAATTTCAAATTCCCCCTAAATCTAGTAATAAGCCTATTCTTCTCTAAAATTCAACAGTCTACAGATAAAGAATATTCTCAACTGGCAGCCCCTAAAATCAAGTCTTTCAAAACTCACTAAATGAACAGTTAAATTCTTAGTTGCAGGCACCAGGTAGTAGAACTGTCTGTTTTCAATTTTAAAAGCCTTTCATTCAGTATAACTACCTGATCAGGATATTAATATAAAATGAAATATTAAAAGGGATGATGAAACTGGAGCTATGTTTAGCATTCACTGCAATACGCACTTCAAATCATTTAAAAGAGAAATGATAGCCACTTAGAAAAAAGCATCTTGCTTTTGCAGCTTCCATTAGGCTGGTTTTAGGCATTGAAACAAAATACCTGAAATCAACAGGCAGACAGACAGCTGTTAGAAATTGCTCAAGGACATTAATGGTCCTGTGGATGGAAGCACAGCTTTGAAGTAAAAAATGATCCAATTTCCAGGCAACAAATGGGTATTTGAACTCCAGAAAGTTCCCATATTCCCAAGCTGTGTAAGTTAGTTCAGTCAGCTGAAAATATCTTATTTTAGCTAAAAGCTAACACTACCTTCAGGCTACTTGGTTTGAGCTCTGAAGGTAGCTTACGTGCCTCTCCAACCTGTACAGGCACACTCCCCCCACACTGATCCAAAATATACCAGCTTCATCTTACTCAAGTCTGCCATCTGCACAACTGCATGGTTTGAGGTACTTCAGGCTGCAGCATTCATGGCTAATTTATGCCTTGTCACATTTTTGCAGTTTCAGTGAGGGCCAAGTCAACAAACACTAGATTATATTCTACAGGCAATTTAAATCATAACTTTGCAACTTTCACAAAACAGAACATTCAGTAGGCATGACATTCCAGTTTCAAATAAATTACACCTCCATAAACCAGCTTCTCAGAGCACCCAAAAATATGACTGAAGCAACCAATGTGGTTTTCCGGGGTCAAGCAGACAAGGCTCTAATTAACAGGGACCAAGATCTACGCTGATATTTCTATGCAAGTCATCGAAAATACTCCATCCTAAATCACAGAATCACTGAGTGGTATGGGAAGGGACTGTTAAACAATCATCCTGTTGCACATTCTGCCATGGGCAGGGACACCTTCCACTATCCCAGGCTGCTCAAAGCTCTATCCAACCTGGCCAGCAACACTTCCAGGGATAGAGCAGCCACAACTTCTCTGAGCAACCTGTGCCAGGACATAACCACCTTCAGAGACAAGAATTTCTTCCTTATACCAAATCCAGATCAATCCCCTCTCAGTTTTAAACTATTGCACACTTTTTGTCAGTAGAAGCTCTAGTAAAAAGTTAAAGCATTCATTTTCACACAAGGCTATAAAAAAATCTCCTTCTTCCAATAACATTACATTATTATTGAATTGTAACCAGTAACTCCAACTTCAGGTTTTGCTGAGCATTACGTTGGAGGCCTGGCTACTGCAAACAAGAAAAATAAACTGAATAGACATTTTTTAATGACTCGGACACTCGGGGTCCGAGTAACAGAAGGAGTCAAGCCAACACAAGAGCTTCTGCCACAGGAACAACAGTTCTCTTTCCTTTCTTTCCTGTGGCACCACAACTCAGCACCAGTGCTAATGCTTTTCCAAAAAAATTCAGCCAGGTAAGAGTAAAAATTCATCAATTTTCTGGGTTTTTTGTCAGGTTAGTTCTCTTTCAAGCTAACAAGATGCTCACAAATGGTACTTAAGTACTAAAAGTGATGCCAGATGAATTACAGGAGGGTGTGGAAAGAGAACTCTTAGCCCCAGACTTCAACTGCAGCGCTACTGTTGACTGCATAACTGGAAACGTGCTTTAATTTAAATCGTTTATTTTGGTGGCAAAGCCAAATTAAGCAGCATGACATGCTCTGAACCATTCTAGGGCCTGGCAGTGAGACACATTAGACCCCTAATGAGTACACCAAGCAGCTCCAGAGATTAAACAGGCAAGCTTGCTCAGCCTCCACTGGTTGAAGAAACACACTGGGTTTCTAAAACAGGGAGCAGCAGTCACATAAAAAGACTTCAGCCTTTGAGCAAGGACAGCATTGGGTGCTTCAGAGACAGACAAGATATTCAGAAAGTCTGAACTAAAGGACACAACCTCTTTGGCTGTTTCAAAGAGCAGCAATTGATGGTATAATATCTGAACACTAAATTCAGTGCTTACAGATGTAGGCAATCAAGTATCACTATCACTGCTGATCTACACACCAATTCTTATCCTTATCTGGGTATTTTCTGTTCTTTAGCTTCAAATTTGACACCTTACAGTGCCACAGAACACTCCTTTGACTGTCAGCCTTATAAAACACAGACTTCAGAAAGGTCTCATTTACCACCAAGTAAATAGCCTCTTTCAGAGCCTATTCTAACAGGCCCTCCAACATTCTCAATGCTTTTATCCAATTTTTCAGTTTTTTAATACTCTCTGTGATGAGGTGCTCAATTTTGCAGGACTCTCTCCCCCAAGAACGAAATATAATTTTCTGGATTGTCTGGTGGTTTGGGGTTTTTTAAACAAAGATTTGCCTTTCTGCTTCAAATGCACATTGAGTAACATCAGTTTTGGAGTATGAAAAAATTTAGAAATTCCATACACTTCAATTTTTCCTCTACATTTGAACTCTCATATTATTCTGACATACTCAGAGGAAAATAAGTTTAAAAAAAAATCTCTTTCCACATTTCCAAAAAACTGTAGGCTCAGACACCTAACTAATCAGAAATTTCCAGGTATTATACTTAATTTTATACAGTTGCCTTACAGATGTGTGTTCAACCAGCTCTTGCAGATGTCAGAAAGCACAAACTGATCTGTTACCTCTATGAAAATTAGCTATAAAAGAAAACCCAAAACACCAAGAGACACATTTAAAGAGCCCTTTCTAATAATGATTTTTGCAGTTTAGCAGCTTATTTAACAAAAACACAACATACATCACACCTGCAGGCTAAGAGTCTGGGAGGCTAAACTAAGTTCTTCCTTCTAGGTGTTGTTTTGCCATGTGAGGGATTTGCCAGGAGTTATCAATAAGAATTTCAGTAAGTTATTCCAGTAGTGGCCCTGTATCTTTCAAAGGGTGAGCAGAGAGAATGTGACACAAGTAGGACAGGACTTCATTCAGCTTAATACTTCAGCCAATTGTGATGAGTAGTCACAGGAGAATATTTCAGCCAGCTTAATTTATGAAAAAAGGCACTCTGTTCCAAGCCTAGAGAAGATAGTGCAAGCTGCAAGGCATGAGTAGGCTGAAATATAAGCAATTTGGATAAATGGAGATTTTGCAATGAAAAAACAGCAATGGTGAATCCAGCCTAGTGCTCCAATGGCTCCTAATGTGGCAAAAGGTCATGCTACGCAAGGAAAACATGCGAACCTGGCTCTTTTCTGCAGTCCACTCTCCTTATAATCCTTCAGCAACTCAAACTGTTACAACACAAAATTATAGGCTACATTGCTACTTACTCCCTTCAGAAGCAACATACAGACTAGCTGTCCACAAATCCATCTAACCATCTTTTGAACAACCTCTTGTGGCAGACTGCACCAGTATTTAACTGTCCACTGTTAAAAGAACTACTTCTAGTACTTTAATTTATTCCCTTTCCAGTTTCAGAAAGTCACTCTTGATCTACCACTGCAAACTTTGCTGAAGGACTATTTGTATTCACCTGGTCTGCAAACTTCACGGCCCTGTACCCTTGAATCACATCTCTCCCTCAAATGAGAGGGCTTTCAGCCTCTCCTCACAAATTAAATACCTGAACACAGCTCACACAGTTTGGGATGTTCCCCTGGACAGATGCCAATCCTGAAAGCTTTACTTCTCTAATGAAATTACAAGTACCTGAAGACACTTCATAAGAACTAATCTTGAGGACCACAGGAAAAAAATGTATCAGCCTTAGGTTATCTTTGCTCTTATCCCCCTTGGTCATATTATCCTAAAGCTCTCAACATTGTAATTTAAATAAGAAGTACAAAGACAGAAATTTACACCTCACGAGGAACTGGAGATAGAAGGCAGAGTGCACATGTCTGCTGCAGAACATCTGTCAGCTGCTCAAATAAAAACAAGGAGCCCTACAGATCTGCCTTGGGTTCTAGCTGTACCCACCCAGATGGTATCAGAAACACCTTGTGTGTACCAATGGGTTTAGGAGTCACTGTTACAGCTCATTTCTGACCAGCAAATCCCATTTCTGTTCATCAGTTATAACTTTTACCTTCAAATGCATACAGTAATAGAAGAAGCTCTGATCTCCTAAAGAGTAATAACTGCATACACTACCACCACTTACACTTGCCTCTTGCTAAAAACATTCCTCTAGATTTTTGCCTGGTACACATTCTTCATCCACTAAAAAAAAAACAAAACCAAACCATGTTCTTCTCCCAAATGCACAGAGAACACAATCTTTACCAATGCTGCAAGAAACATTTCCACACTGCTAAAACAGCCTCAGATTAAATACATGCTGAATATGTAACGTAGCCTCTTCCTTGAAGTGATTTTTTGTGATTCCCTTGTAGTTTACAGCCAACCTCCTCAAAAAACTGAGTACTCACAGCCTTTGCTTTTAAAAGGAGCTCATTCAGATGTGCCTCACCATCATTTACTCCTAGCACCATGACCCCTTTGCTCTCTTCTGCTGAGGCCCAATGGCATGGTCCAAATCTGATGTTTTCTTTCTTTCCTTCTCTCCTACTTCCAATATCCACTGCAACACACCAAGGTTCAGGGACTCTCTGAGCAACTGTAGGGGAACTTCCAAGATCCCTTTCCAAGCTCAACTGTAGTTGAACTAGTACTACCAAGTCAGCAGTGTGTTCCACGGCAGAGAACTTCCATTTCATCCCTTCAATTCCAAGTCCATCTCTGGACTGTGCCTTCAAACCACAGCTATGGATACTCTGGGAGTACTTACTGTTACCCACAAAGGTACAAAAGTTCCTTTAGATTGCTGGAACGGAGAGACCATGTGCTGTCACTCCCAATAGATTAAGACTGGAAAAGCTACAAATTGCCTAACTTTGGTGGTATTTGTTTCATCTCTGCCCCCGCAGAGTATCTCTGCTCCCTGATGCACACATGTTTCTATAGTTGGTCAAACAGTGTCATAGTTGGCAACTTCTAAAGTCAAAGTTTGAGTCATGTCTGCTATTATTCCATTCTACTGTGGCTCTCTGGAACAAGTATTAAATATTAAGCCCATGATCCCAGCAATAACTAAGCATAAAAGATGAAGAAAACCTAAGGGCAGCATGTTAGCAGAGTAAAATCTTCAAGGGAAATTTTCCTTTCCTGAGTGTCTGGAACATACTATAAACACACTGGTGCTACCAAAAATATCAAGTGATTTCTGGCTAATTTATTCTAAAGCCTTATGCAACATACTTCATATCAGTCTGCTTATTCATCTTAAACTTGAAATAAAGAAATCTGATCTCTCCTGGTTTTACTAGAAGTATTCTGGCTTAGAAAAATTTCATTTGCAAGAGCTCTTCTGGAATAAAGAGGACAAAAGTTAAGCTCCCAAGGAAAGAAGATCGAGGAAAATAATTTATGGTATTTGAGAGGAAGTCTACAAGCTCATTTCCTCCCTATTTTAGTCCCATTTTTGAGATTTTTTTTAAAGGCAATGCTTTTTTTCATTAATCCTGGAATCTGGACAAGATTCTTTATCAATTTCACCAAGTGCACAATGTGCACCTGAATTCAGTATGAACTTCAAACCAAAATCAAAGTCAGTCTTTTCCATTTCAGCAGAATACACTCTAGCTTAAATCACTCAGTGGAACGAGGGAAGTCTGCTGCACCCACTACACCTCCAAAAACTGCTTTTCAAGATTACAGAAGGGCTAACTTTTTCATTTCCTACAAACAGACATGTGGTTTTGTGATACCTTTCTGAAGAACCATCACCAAAAAAAGAAGTGATATGGCACTCATTCTTACCTCCTCATACTCAGGTGAGAGTAGGGCAGTATTCCCTTCCTGGGGTTTGGGTGTTAGGGTTTGTTTTGGTTTTCCTTTGGAAGCCCTGCTGAGTAGGGCTCAGATTCCAGTTTAGGTTTTCAGCCAAACAGCCCAGCAGGGGAGCTGGTTCTGGAGAGCTCCCACCCCAAGGAGCTCTAGCCAGCTCAGCTCAGAGACCAGAGCTCCGAGCACCAAGACCAAGGTCCTGGTCCTGTTTTGACACAGGCTGATGAAGTCCAAGGTAGGATGCTTGTGACCTTGGAGGGCAGAAGGAACAAAGGGATTTCATCCACTGGGCCAGCTTTAGAGTGAGAAATTGAAATATACCTACACAGAGACTCTTTACACATTCATTTTTAAGTTTACCATGCTCTAGTATTGCAGTGAATCTTGACAGTCTCCATAACTGTACTCATTGAAAACACTCACCTATTATGACTGCATATCTCATTCACTCCATGAAGTTTGTTTATGAATCAAATGAAAAAAATGAAATTTCTATATATAGAACTAAAAAAAGCATGATCATGATCCTGTAAAAGCTTGGGAAGCTGGATTTTTCTTCAATTACTACAGGTTACCCCAAATTGCAGGCAGTGCAGTAATGAAAAGGTGTATTGCTATTAAAAAAATTAGCACTCCATCTAACACAGGCACTCATGGTGTACTAAAATTGCCTGCAACAGGAGAAATGAGAAGGAAGACTTGCTAATTTTACTGACCTTTGATTAAAATACTAGAGGGCCCAATGCATTTAGCAACTCCCCTAAAAATTGCAGGAGAAGAAAACTACCACAACAGTAGTTGGACAATCCACCTGTCTCTAAAAAGATGCAAAATTCTTCCACTCATTTAGTATTATGAACAACATCAGAGTACTGCTTCTTAAAACTCAAGGACATTAACAGTCCAAGAAAAGCAGTGACTAAGCACTCCAAAACACAGCAGTTTAAGCCCTTCTCACCTCATTAATTTTGACTAAAATTTTCCATGTGCAACAGGCAAGTGTCAGCTTCATTATTTTAGAAAATAAATACTCCTGGGCTAAATTTGACAGGAATATTCAGAGAGCTGCTATCAGTTACCTAGGTACCTGTTTCAGTTTATAGCTTAGAAGCTCCTCCACTTGGTTAAAGCCCAAACAATAGCATTTAATAATTAGTTAATGGGAGTTCACTTACAATAGAGGCCTCAGACAAGCCAGCCCCCCCCCTTGGTAAGCAGCATTCCATTGTGTTATGTACATAATGATAACCTCTTATTGCTCCAGGGTTTTAAAACTGATGGGAAACTCAGGAACTCTTCTCTTGCGGTCTCTGTTTGGTCTTACTTCACACTGTGGCTGTTAAACACATAATCAGAGTAAAAAGTTATCTGGAATGAAGGCTTACTGTTTGCAATGGAGTTCCTGTTACTGGAAGTGGAGAGGAATGTTTAGGAAGGTTTTCTGCAGTAGCCAATTTCTTCTAGCCCAGAGAGTATTGAGCACAGGGCTGCCTGTACTCTCCATTCTATTACAAAAACCTAATCCCATCGCATGACCTGCAGCAATTCAGTTTAACAAATCAACAATTACAAATATTTTGGCAAAGTAAGCTTAGGTATTGTTTGCCTCTCGGCACAGTTCACAACCAGTTTATGGCTTTATGATAAAAGTCATTAAATCCAATCTGAAAAGCAGAATTTACAGCTCACTTAGCAAGTCAGGCCCATAAATGGATGCTTTCAATTACAGGGCATTTACATGCACAACCATTAAGGCAGCATTGAATACATTTGAAAACTCTGGAATACTTTTTATAATAATTAAAACTTTGCGTACTGTTCTTTATACAAACAAAACTTAGGAATTTGCTTCAGTCTCAAGTGAAGCTCAGATTCATTGTTATCCAGAACATACTACAAAGCCTGTTCTCCCAGTACTTTTGTGGGAAAGGGATTAGAGAGATGGAAACAAGGTTTTTTAAAGTTGCCCTCAGTAGCAGGGAGGGTTTTTTGAGCTCCAATAAACTCAATTATATCAACTGGTGCTCAAGACTTCTGAAAGATCAAGTGGAACAGGAAGATGGAGGAGAACTCAGGGAGAGCCTTTCATCTGGAGATTTGGTGTGCAATTTCAGTGTATTTGATTTTGTTAGTTAATCTAGCTGCTGGGTGGGAGGAAGCAAGAGAACAGTTCTGAGACCAATTCTTTAACCTCATTTTTAGAACTGTCCTGTTTCTTTTACGGTTAAACAGAACCTCAGGAAAGCTGAAGAATTCTTCTCCAAGGTTTTACCACGCACATCCAGCCTCACCAATAAAGGAAACTGGATCTTCAAACACTTACACACTCTTTTTGGTGACTGTCGGTGTATCTGACCCACACAACTGCAGAACAACAATCAGCTGCCAGGTTACTCTTTTCAACACCCCAATATGCTGTTCAACACATGCTCAGACTCACCTTTAAGTGGAAACCGCCTTAAACAAGACCCTCCCCTTCCACTTCTTAAAGGCATTTGTAACTAATGTTATCTTTCATCATGATAGTGCTAAGCAAAGGGGGGAAGGAACTTCACAAACACCTCCTTTACTCACACTCTCATCCCCCTCGAATTCTCCAGAGCTTGTAAACGTTACAAGTTTGAAAGCTGTGCCTCACAAAGAGCACACAAACAACCCACTCATGCACCAACACCTCGACAAAGCATGAGAAAATCTAAACAAGCAACCTCGCTCTGCTGGCCTCTCACCTCAGCCAGAGGGTGCTTCTTTTGCAGCCTGGAGAACAGAGCAACAACTAATCAGTCCCTCACTAAAGAGTCCAGCCCCCACAGAAATAATGTCACGGATCAGTTTGAAAGTGCAGCTCTCCAGGCTAAGACAGAACACTTGAGAAAAGACAAACCTGCTGTTACCTGCGGTCTCCTAACAAGCTGTTATTATAAACTTCTCGTTACTGATGGAATATAAACTCGTTTATACCCCTGGACTGTGACAGCATGTGACATCACACAATACACACAGGCTGCAGTTTTTTTGGAGACACATGTTTTGGTAATCCCAGTAAACACGTTTTTTCCCAGTGCTATCCTGCTTGCAAGCGTTTGAAAAGAGCACAACACGTGTGTTGGGTTTTTCTCAGTCAGAAACTGTGACGGGCAACCAAAGAGACACAAGACCAGCCTGCAGCATGAATCCCAGCTGTTCAACAGCTCTCCACAATCACCACAAGAGCTCTTCACTCATTCACACACTTTTTTCCATTCTTTTATTTCCCCAGAGTGAAGACCAAAAGACCGCGCTGTATTGCACTCCTCTTCCCCTCCACTCTCCACAAAAAGAAAAAAAAACAAAACAAAACAAGCCCTACAAACACGAACTCTACAATTCTCCACAACCACTTGGCCTTATCGCGACACAGCTTCCCCCATGCACTTATCGAGACAGATGAGACACTTACCAGGTTGTGTTTGTTTACAAACAACACCCAGGGATGGAGCTGCCACAGCTTCTCTGGGCAACCTTTGTCAGTGCCTCACCACCCTCGCAGGGAGGAATTTCTCCCCAGCATCCCACCGACCGCTGCCCTCTGACAACACACAGGCTGCTGCAGCATTAAAGGAATGAATAAAAGCAGTAATCTCAAGTCCTGCCTCTCGCGGGCTGTGTGTATTGTACAGGCGGCTCTGCAGACAAGGAGAGGGGGACAGACAAAAGGGTGAGGCGAAGCCTCGCAACCCCAAACATAAACTCCTAGCTCTAAACACAGCTCCTCACCCCACACCGCTCCTAACTTTCTCCTCCAAAACTCCACCGAGTTTCAAACACCCTAACCCTGACTGCATGTCCAGCAGGCACATCGGGGTGTCCTGTGCAGCGCTAAGGGCTGGAGGCGATGATCCTCGCGGCTCCCTTCCAGCACGGGATATTCTGCGGACCCCTGCAAGGAAAACACACCGGGCACGGAGGGAGGGAGCGGGGGAGAGAAGGAGCAGCACAACTTCTTTATTTCCCCCTCCCCTCACCCACACATACACACGGGCGGCACGGCACGGCCCTCCCACCACAGCACGGGGGGAATGCCGGCGAGAGAGGGATAACCCAGCCCAGGTCCCACCACAACAAAAAAGGGCGAGGGCGTAGGGAGGGGCCCCCGGCCCCACCGGGACCAGGCCCGGACGGTTCCTCACGGCCCGCGCAGCGCCAGCCGGGCGACCCTACCCTTGAGGCAGGGATCCCGGACCCGGCATCCACCAGCACCTACCGGGAGCCACCAGGATCCGCCGAGAGCCACCGCTCCTTCCCCTCCTTTTTCCTCCTCTCGCCTTCCTTATCCTCCTCCGTCTCCCCGAGTGCTGTGCGGCCGCCGCCTCTTCCCTCAGCGTTACCTCCTCTGAGGGCCCGCCCCCCCGAGCCGCCCCGCCCCCGCCGCTGGGCGGGGAAGCCGCCCATTGGCCGCAGTTATCATCTCTTTAACGAGCCGCACGGCGATTGGTTTGAGAGTATAATTGGCAGTCAGTATCACCAATGGCGTGCCCTCAACGTTAAGAAAAGAGACAAGGGAAGGGGCGTGGAAGAAACAGGCGTGAGGCGGAGGGAGGCGGGTCGAGGTCGCAGCGCTCATTGGTTGGCGCGGCTGTCAGTCACAGCCCGCGCGCCCGCCGCGGGAGGTTGATCGGGGCTCACCGGAGGTTTGGGTGAGCGGCAGCGGCGCAGCCGCAGTGCGGCGCTCTGGAGCCGTATCCTTCCGCGGCGGGTACGGTGCGAGCGGGGAAAAAGTGCATCGATTCCCGGCGGGAATTGCCGCTGGGCTGCAGCTCGGGTCTGCACGGGTGGGCAGTGACACCTGGCTTCTGCTGGCTGTAGTGTGACACCACGACCAGGGCAGCTACCGCCTTCCTGTGCCGACACTGCTGGGGCACCTCCAGTGCTGGGGACAGCTCTGGGCCCCTCAGGACAAGAGAGACCCCGAGGGGCTGGAGCGTGTGCAGGGCAGGGAACGGAGCTGGGCAAGGGTCTGGAGCCCCAGGAGGGGCTGAGGGAGCTGGGAAAGGGTCTGGAGCCCCAGGAGGGGCTGAGGGAGCTGGGAAAGGGGCTCAGGCTGGAGCAAAGGAGGCTGAGGGGGGCCCTTGTGGCTCTGCACAACTCCCTGCCAGGAGGGGACAGCCGGGGGGGTCGGGCTGTGCTCCCAGGGAACAGGGACAGGAGCAGAGGGAACGGCCTCAGGATGGGCCAGGGGAGGGACAGATCAAATATTGGGAAAAATTCCTTGGTGGAAGGGTCTGTGCAGTCGTGGCACAGCTGCCCAGGGCAGTGGTATCACATGGTGGATTCCCCATTCCTGCAGGGATTTCAAAGCCGTGTGGCTATGGCACTTGGGGACAGGGGTCAGTGGTGGCCTGGGCAGTGCTGGTGTCACAGCTGGACTCCCTGGTCTTGGAGGGCTTCTCCAGCCTAAACGATTTTATCGTTCTAAATAATGTGGAACTGCCCAGTGTTCTCCGTGTCCCGCCGTGCCACAAGAGTTCCAGGGCAGGAGTCCCGAGGTGTGACACAGACACAGCCCCGGAGCCTTCCCAGCCTCCCTTGGCTGCCTCCACCCCAACTCAGTAACTTAACACAGTGGTTTCCCCCATACGTTGTTTTTTTGTTGTTGTTGTTTTATTTTGTTTTCAAGCTAGTTCCTTCAAGAGTCTCTGCAAAGCTTTCACCACTTGTGTTGAGGTAATGGGGAAAGGTGACCAGATTCCTGTGCCTCAGCAGGGGCCCAGGGTCACCACAGGGGAACCAGAGCCTGTTGCCTGGCAGTGCTTGTTGGGGGACCCGTCAGTCTGTGGAACCCATAGCTGTTGTGTCTGCAGAGATCCTTGCAGGGATGCCCTGCAGCTTCCCTGGGGCTGTTCAGCCTGGAGAAGAGAAGTCTGCATGGAGAGTTCACAGTGTCTTCCAGTATCCCGAAGGGCCCACAAGGAAGCCAGAGAGGGTCTCTCTGTCAGGAACTGCAGTGACAGGACAAAGGGGTAGAAATTAAAAGAGAGGATCTTTAGGTTGGATGTTAGGAAGAAATTCTTTGCTATGAGCGTGGTGAGACCCTTGGGCATGTTGCCCAAGGAGGCTGTGGATGCCCCAGCCCTGGAAGTGCTTAAAGCCAGGTTGGATGGGGCTTGAGGCAACCTGGCCTAGTGGAAGGTGTCCCTGGGGTCAGGACTAGTTGAACTTCAGGATCATTTCCAGCCCCTTAATATTCTATGATTCTATGAGTGGGAAGCCACAAGGTGTGAGTTTAATGGGGTTTTGGGGGGTGAAAAGCTCAATTCTGGATTTGCTGTAAGTCTGTTGGAGATCCTCTGGTTTTTTGCTTTTGCCTTTTTGATACTTAAGTATATATCATCAATCTCTACTTCAAGCTACTTCCTTTACACCTGAGACCACCTAAGATAGCAGTTGTCTCTCCAGAGTCATGCTCATCAAGACTGAAAGCGTTTCTGCACTCAGTGATGTAGGTGTTATGATTCAGTGTCTTGGGCACAGGTCCCATCTCAACAAGGCTGGTATTCCCAGGAACCAGGTGAGACACTTCACAACATTTAGCCCTTCTACTGAATGTGGACTCACAGAAATCCCCCTCTTGCCTCTTTTGTGCCTGGATTTTCCCAGCTTGAAGCAGACATGTGCCCCTTAATTTTTTGGTAACATTTTCACCCACGTTTGAGATTCGAGCTAGTCATGAAATTAACAGTGAAGTGAAGTGGAGAAGATCCCCTCTGCAAACAAAGCAGAGCATCTGAGAGATTGCCATCATGTTTTTGAAAGATAAGGTGTTCCAATCATGTTGTGCCTGGAAACATATACAGACTATTCAGCCAGCCCAGCAATTGCTTTGTGCAGGTTTCACTGCATTCAGGGAGAATTTTTTTTTCTATGAAGAATAAGTTAATTAAGCTCAGTTTTCATATGGATTTGCGTCAGACATTCCCTTCACCTCTCCTCTGCAACAGATTCATGGCTCCCTCTCCTCCTATCTCCAAGGCTGATTCCTGATACATCCAAATCTCCCTTCTGTGTCCCCAACATACTTGTGTTGGCCTTCTGTCTGGAGAAGCACATGCTGTGCCTGGTTCAGGGATGTGTGTGCTCTGGCTGGCCAGCTGCCTGCCCCTTATCTACTGCCAAGGAAGCCAAGCAGTGCTGATAAGAGCTAAGCTCTCCCTGCCTTTCTCCCCGGCAGAGCACTTAAAAACATGTGTCTTCTCTAATGCAGCTGCTGTTTGCCATGAAGCTCGGGAGACTTTGTATTTGCAGGAGCTTTACTTCTCTTTCAGGTGTGGTTGAAAGCAGTCAAAAGGTTGGCAGGCTTGTACTGGGGGACTGTAAAACACACACAGACACACACACAGAGAAGTCCAACATTTGCATAAACCTTTCTCTAGGAAAGGAAATTGCAAGCAGCAGGAGGAAGAAAGCAAATGGAATAAGGCAGCATCAGGGCTAAAAATCCCAGAGCCCAGAAGTTACCTGAGAAGCAGAGTGGCTGTGGAGAAGGCAGGCAGGCAGGATGTGCATCTGCTCCAGAAAGAGCTCCCAGATGTATGCCTGTTCCTCCAGGAAGAGCATTGAGTTAGATTGGATATTAGAGAGGAGTTTTTGTTTGTGAGGGTGATGAAGCATTGGCACAGACTGGCCAGAGAACTGGTGGATGCTGCATCCCTGGAAACACTCAAGGTTGGTTTTGACAGGGTTTTCAGATACCTGATCTCATTGAAGGTATCCCTGCCTGTGGCAGGGGTGTTAGACTGGATGACCTCTAAAGGTCTAATCCAAATTATTTTATAATTCTGTGAAATAATACTTGATTTAGTAAAACAAATTGCAAAACTCAGTCCCTGACACCAAAGCTGGTTATTGCTATGTCCTATTAATTAATCACAGAATCCTAGAGTGGTTTGGGTTGGAAGGTTGGAAGTTCATCACATTCCACTCCCCTGCCATGGGGAGGGACACCTTCCACTATCCCAGGTTGCTCCAAGCCCTGTCCATCCTGTCCTTGGACACTTCCAGGGATCCAGGGGCAGCTCAGCTACTCTGCGCAACCTGTGCCAGGGCCTGCCCACCCTCAAGGGGAAGATTTCTTCCTAAAATCTAATTAAATCTTTCCTTTTTGTAGTTTAAAACCATTTCCCATTGTCCTTTCACTATCTGCTTTGTAACAAGCTGCTCTCCATCTTTTTTATAAGATCTCCTTAGGTACTGAAAGCCTTCAGTGAGCTCTCCCTGCAGCCTTCTCTTGTGCAGGGGAGCACCCCCAGCTCTGCCAGGCTGGCTCCAGAGCACAGGGGCTCCAGCCCTGGCAGCAGCTCCGTGGCCTCCTCTGGACTCACTCTAAGTCCACGTTCTCCAACCATATAGCTCAGCACTTTTTGGACATTAGCAGTTAGGTGTAAATGGCTGTTTGGTCCCATTCGGATTTGAGGCTGCAGTGTGAGGACATGAGCATCTCTCTTAAGGTCTCTGAATGTGTGTGAGGGGTTCAACATCCTCACAAAGGACGGTCATGTGCAGAGACAGCAACAGCTCAGTGGTATCTGTCATCTGTCTGCTAAAAAGAACAAAGAAGGTTGAACAACTCGGTCTAGTGGAGCGTGTCCCCTGCCTGTGGAACAAGATGATCTGCAAGGTCCCTTTGAACCCAAACCATTCTGTGATTGTATTAATTAACCTAGGACCTAAAAAAACATAATGTAGAAGTAGCTGGCTGTGCTGTGCTATGGAGGATCCATGTTGACTTCCCAAAGCCTGTGACCAAAGGAAATACAACATCAATATCAGGTAACTTCAAAGACACCTAGGATTTCTGAATGACCCAACAGCAACAGATATCCCTGCACGGAGGTAGAGACAAGTGCAAAGTGCAATGCCAGGAAGGCAGGTCTTGGGGCAGAGCAGGTAGGTTTTGTGTTGAAGTCATTATTGCCAACGTGTCAAAATGGTGTGTTAAACTGAAAAAACTGGAAGAGCTTTGAGCAGAGTTGTGATACTAAAAGATCAGCCAGCACAAAGGGGAATCCTCACCCTGGTCTGGAGCTTCCTCATGAGGGGAGCTGAGGGATCAGGCACTGATCTCCTCTCTCTGGTGACAGGGACAGCACCCAGGGATCAGCTGGGGCTGTACCAGGCAGGTTTAGGTTGGAGATCAGGGAAAGGTTCTTCCCCAGAGGGTGCTGGCACTGCCCAGGCTCCCCAGGGAATGGGCACGGCCCCGAGGCTGCCAGAGCTCCAGGAGAGTTTGGACAGGGATGCACAGGGGGGGATTGTTGGGGGGGCTGTGCAGGGACAGGAGCTGGACTCATGGTCTTTGTGGTTCCCATACAAGTCAGGGTATACTGTTTACTTCTGTGTACAAAAACAACCACAAATCCATGGAAAACCACTGTTAAGTGTTCCTAGATTTCTTAGCTCATTCTGTTGAAAAACTGTTCTGTACTTCAATAGGTGCTTTGTCTCTTGCATCACTGGCTGCAGTGTTGCTTCCCTGCTTTCTATAAATGCCATCCGAGCACATTATTTTCTCTCCAAACTTACATGGAAGTAACCTTCCCCTTGCACAAATCTGCAAAAGATTGTGAAAAAGAGAATGGCACTGAGTCTGGAAGCCGTGAAAAGGACAGATTCCCTTTCACTCTGCATTACTTCATGGCCAAACATGGAAACAGCCTGACCATGCCATTGCAGGACTGCCTGCCGTAGGGGAAGCAGTGTAAAACTGGCAAAACCACCCCTATTGTTGGTACCAGCATGAAAAAACTCCTGGAGGCCTGAGATTGTGTCTCACTCAGGGGGTTAAACATAGATTAAACCTCTTTTCCTTGTATCTCATCAAGCTTGCACACAGCTTCACGCTGTATCAGTCCTTCTGGCAGCACAAAGAGGGTTAAAGAGAAAAAACCACACTCTGCTTTCCCCATCACATCATGAGGAACATGTCAGTTGATTTTCAAGACAAGTAATGTCTGGCGTACCGTCAAAACAGGCATTGCATTAAAATGACTAGAGAAGAGCTTCAGCATCATAAATTTAAATAAAGCCCTTGCACGAGGGATAAAAATCTCCAAAATAAACAGCAACTTTACTCAGTCATACCAGCATAAATTATATACTCACAAAACTTCTCAAACATTAAAAAAAAAGTGCTGCAACATAGAGCTGGGAATAATAGCAAAATACATAAAAAGACATAGCATATTTCTGTTACTCTTATCTTTCCAATAATGAAATTATTCATTATTTCAGTAATGAAATGAGTAACCTCTGGAACCTTGAAACACAAATCTGTTCACTACCTCTTCTGAAATGCAGAACTGTGTTTCCAATATTACACAAATCACTGTCACTTCAGACTGGGCTGTTGGAAGATTTCAAAACAAAGCCAAAAAAAAAGAAAAAAAAAACAAACCACGGGAATCAGTTCCACAGTGAAAACAGTATTGACAAAAAATAAAACTTGACAGCTCTTGATGTAAGCCTGCTGTGTCTGTCCTATCCCCTTGGCAAAGCAGACTTAAGAAGTAACCAGTATTCAAAATAATAGGCTAAAAGCAAAGTTCTGCCTTTCTGACCAATCCTCACAGAACTGGTTGGTGTTTGTGGTATGAAGTACAGTGTTTTCTTCAGATGGAGTGGAGTTAGACATAATCCTTAGAAGCAACATCCTCCTTGAGATATTCATAGCACAATGAGAAGACCTATATATCTGTTCTTAATTTTGATGAGTAAATGATTTAACTGCCTTAACTTACCTTAATTCCTAGTGCCTTTGTGCACATAAACCCAGTTGCCCTGAGTAACCAAAAGCATAATGAATTGACAGACAACTTGGGCACAATCAGACAGTCAAAAATTTAGTTCTTTTGCTTCATTATCTTGCTTGATTTTGTGCTGAAATTGACAGGAAACTGTCATGCACCAAAACTGGCTTTTCTTTCTCCAATTCTGTTTTGTATTGCTTAGAAACTTTTTATGTTGCCAACATTTCTGTTTTTCCTCAGATTATTCCTTTGTCCTTTTTTATTCTTCCAAATACTGCACCATTCATCTGCCTGCATCCTTTATTATGTATTATTTGATTAGAAACACATTTGTGCTAACCCCAAATAAGCCATCATTAAAGTGAAATAGCCTTGTTTACGAAGAGATTTACACAAGTTTATCTCTATTGACTTAAATAAACAAGTGTAATTTGTGAGTAGGCCTGGGGGATAATAGCTTTGTTTCTGAATTAATGGTAGGCCTTGGTCCAGGAGTGATTTGAGTATGTGTTTAAATCTATGCAGTGAATAAACCAGTGGGACCACTCATAGAAACAAAATTCAGCATAAATGCAAACCTGGTATGATAAATTTTTTTTATCATCTTTGTTTCTTTTTTCAGTTTGCTTTTTCCAGGAAGCTGACATTAATTCATTACACTGAAATCTGCAAAATAATCAAGAAAAAATAGTTTGTGCCTCTGTAGAAAGGATCAAAATAAACCAATTTATGCCATGATCAGTTATTGCAATACAGTCTGTTTCTGTTTTACACTGTGTAAGATGCACTATGCTAATTAAGCATATGTTTGTATAGATTAGTCTCAATGAGATTTACCCCAGTTTTCTACGCCATCTGTGCAAGATTGGTAGCTGAGTTGGGAGTGATCTCTGTATATATTGTCTAAACTAGTGGAAGAAGTGTTTAGAACACTTTGAGGTAGAAGTATTCTTTTTGTTATTATTGGTCTAGCAAACCTTTTTATAGGGATTTTGGCCATTCTCCTTGTGTTTTCAAAAACTAGTGATTTATGACATTATCAATTTAAAAGTTTTGCTTAAAAGTTATCATCTGAAAAGATTTATTCTGATTGACCAAATAAATCAAGCAAGACTTTAAAGGACCTTACAAATCCTTTCTTGCTTAGATTCATTTAGAGATATAAAACACATATTACTGTTAAGCAGGTGAAGATAACACAAAATAAAAATGTTGCCATAAAAAAAAATTAGGCCTTAAAAATATAGTGGGACTTTATCACTTCAAAGCTGTCATGTTATTTATTTTAGCTCTTGGCATTTATCATGATGAATAACTGATGCAAAAAAATAAAATGTCTATCCTTCTCACAGTGCTTGCAGCCAACTGATAGCTTTTTCTGTGCAGTCCCTAGGGAAGCCTGTGTCAGATCCTCCATCCGTGGCATTCCACATTACCAGGGGCTGGTTTCCTTGCCTGGGGTGACAGGAGAAGGAGCTCTTTGCTCTGGACAGCCCCGGAGTGATGCTGTGAGTGCGAGGAGTCATCCCCGGCACTGCTGGGTGGGGTGAGACTTAGCTGGGTGTGCCCTGCCCCAGTATAGGATCGAGCTGCTGCAAGGAGCTGGTGCTGGGCACGTGTTTTCTCTCAGCACAGCTAACTCCGCTCTGCAGAGGTATGTTTTGCCCTGCTTTACTCGTAGGAAGTGCCTTGCTGGCAACACAGACCAGATCTCACCAATATGTGGGCAGTCATTGTCCTCATGCCATTGGGCTCTTGCCGGCTGCAAGACACTGAGAGGTTAAAAATTAGCATGTTACCAGAGTCTTCAAATTTATGACTAAGATGGATCATTACAACCATTACTGTATGTTGTTAAGTTCAAAGACCAAATAATTTCGCACAGAGGATCAGTTTTTGGTCCCACAACCTTTGGAGCTGTGAGCTGTTGCAGGAAAGGCAGCTTAGCTCCCATGACAGACTTGGGTTGAGAAGGATCCCCTATCTGCCTGGTAGGTTGGTGTGATGAAAATGGGGGCCTCTGTCTTTTATCTTCATGCTATCAGGTCTCATTATACCTTCTTGTTGGTTTTGTTTTGTTACACTGATGTCTTCACACACTTATCCCATGTAAGTATTTGGTTACTGGGAGGGAGACACCTCAGTGGGTTTTTTTCTTAAGTAAACACTCTAAACCAGGTTTCTTTGGTCTTTCCCTGCTAGAAGTATTTCCACACATTTATCCCAAACCCTCTTTAGCTCTTCAATTTTCTTTTTAAAGTATGGACATTGAAACCATGAACAGCCCTTTAATTAATTTACTGTGGTACAAAATTCTCTGCCTTTATTCCATTGTCTTCTGCTTATGCATTCAAAGGCTCCCTTTGCTCTGGGGAGCATGTAAACACTCTGGGCTACTATGTAAAACTAGGAATAGGTACAGTGACCTGTAAGTCCTTTTTAAAGCCACTGCTTCCCCAAATGCCGTCCCTGCTCTTCAGGTTGAGATGTGCACCCCTGATTCCATCAGACAGCTGTCTTAAAAGCACCAATCTGAGTGACTACATGTACTGCACTGTGCAGATTGGTCTGTAAAAGTAATTTGGCAGTATTTATGAAACATGGCAGTAAGAAAAGACACCCAGCCTCCAGCCACAGGCAAGGACAGCTTTTGATTTTTCATATCTCCACACTTACAGGTGAGGAAAGGTCAGACAAAAATGAGAACTTAAATGCTTTAGAGTGGTATTGCTGGTGGAAATGGAAATGGAGAGGTATGTCTTCTGGTAGTCATGACCAAACCAAACCTGAAACTGCAGTGTGGCTGAGTTAGCTCCTTCATGCAAGTTTGACATGGCTGCAAGCAAACAGATAACAGATCATACAGTCTTATGCAGCAGAGATAAGGAAGTCACTGCATACAGACTGCAAAAGCCAGATTCAGAATTAATCAGCCTGTTGATATGTGTCACGGCAGGGAGCACAGCAAGAATGAGCTACAAAAGATGAAAACCTTTGAAAACACAGGAGATGACACCATGGACAATAAAAAGGAGCAGCATCTAAAGTAGAGGCAGTGGTCTGCAAAGGGCACGAAACAAATGGAAGAGGTTAATATTCAATAATCCTGCTTTATATGTTTGTTCCAAGATACATTGCTTTCCAAGCCTGCACAAAGAGCAATCTGCAGCAGTTTGGAGTCTACAGCAACAGAAGAAAAACAGTAACAGCCTTCAGAAGGAGCATCTTGCTCTCATCCACTGGCTTGAAGATTAAAGCAAAAAAAATCCAACCAAAACAAAAAAACAGTTTGCACCTCAAGCACTCTTAAGACATTATATGGGAAATGTTCCAAGGACATTATGTCTTCTTTGCAGAATGAATGCAAGTGTCTTTCACAAACTTAAAAGCTGAATTGAAGATTTAAGTAAAGATTTAAAGCAAAGCTTTTTTTATTTTGGACTCAAGGACCCACCTTGTCCTCTGCATGTAGTTTTGACATTAACTATGTTCAGTGTAACCACAGTCTTCTCCTTAGATAACAAAGGGGATAGATGTTTGTGGTTTGCAGGGCAGAGGCTAAGAATTTTGGCCCAAGCACTCTAGGTGGGTGATTTTATCACAGTGCAATGCTTTGGAGGACCTTGAATTGGGTGCAATTGTTCAATTTTGTGTATGAAGCTCCGCTGAACTCTGGCCCACCAGCAAGAAAAAAGCCCTTTAGAAGTTAAAGAAAACAGAAGAATCATCTGGAAAGCTGTTTCCAGGATTCATCTATAGTTTAATGAGAGTTGAAAACCACTTGATGGAGTTCCGTATCTCAGGGTTTGTGAGTGCAGTAACCAGCACAGTGTGGAGTTCAGGGCTGGCTGGCTACCCAGACCTTGGTGGATTTTGCAATGCACCAAACTTGGCAGGTGATTACACTGTTAGTGAGGAAGAGAGTCAGGGAATGTCAGTCTGAACTCTGTCCCTTCTTAGGAAACACCATGGAGACATGCCTGGAGCGGGTTTGAGTCCAGCAGTCATTCTGCCCTAGGAAAGTGCCCAGCACAAGCCCTAATGACTCTGCTGATGGGCACTGGCAGCCACAGAGCTCTGTGTGAGAACTGCCCTGTCCTGAAAATGCTTAGAGAAGTGACAGCCAGTCACTTGGCCTTCTTTCTGATCATCCATTCCTGGATGCTATCTTCTCGCCCTCCAGCTGGTGTTCCTGCTATTTCTCCTGTAGTCGACCCACAGGAGAAGCACCTGCAGTGTCTCACCTACCACGTGTCAGTGCCAGACAGCTGATTGTCAGCCTACCTGTGGAACTGTCTAGACGCAGTGATGTGCTGTCAAATGCACAAAGTTAACAAAATGATAGGGGAGAATATTTCCCCCGTGAATCCTCTTTCAGTCATGATCTCAGAGGTTATTTGTGTCAGTGGCAAGTACATTTTCAGATGAAGACACAATTCAATGAATCAACTCTGCTTCTTTAAGATGTTCTAGGGTTTGGGGTTTTTTTTTTCCCCAAAGTCCATCCCTGTCATCAGCTCAGGCTTACACAAATTCCCCAGGCACATGCAGTGCTGCAGTTACAGGTAGTTTGCACTTATTTAACAGCTAATGTCAGTAGATAGTGGTCTCCTGCTGCTAGATAAAGCCAGAAGAAAATCCGTGACAATTTACACTCAGAGTACATTTAAAAATTAAGGCTAGTGGCTTGGAAAAAAAATCTTTTTTTTAAACAGAATATCGGTATCTCTTCTTAGCTTGCTTCCCAGCAAAAGGGTGAGGAGCAGAGAAAATTGAGAGAATTATCCCAGCACCACTTATGATCCAGAGAGATTGGGCTGCCCCTATTAATGAATCCTGCCGTTCTCCTCTCCTGTCTCCTTGCCCTTTTCTGAGCACAAAGACTTACTGGCATCTGATATGGCTCAAGTCTGTGACATGACCCAACTACAGCCTCAGCTGTTGGTGAGGCTGCCAGGTCTCTCACAGAATGCTTTACATGGAAGATCTCTGTGCTCTGAGCCAGGAACTGAGTTGCATAGCCGCTGTCTGTGGCAAGAACAAAGCCTTGAGGAGGAAGATCAAGGGAACAGGGCCAACCTCATTCCCATGCAAGAACATTTGTAACATGGTTTTGCTCCATAATATATACCAAAAAAAAGGCATTTGTGGGATTTTCAGGCTATGCCTGTGCTGGATTTTGAGGGTGCCTTGAGGCTATCTCCAACAACAAATCCCAGCAGATGGTTGGATGCACTTCACGAAATGTTAGGAGGTAGACATAGAAGTCTCAGTTACTCATCCTAAAGATTCTAGAGGACAGTTCATCTGGCCTGTTTTAGAGATTGTTTTAGGGTGAGATGAATAATAATAGGAATTCTCTCTATTTTTCTGCACTGACTGTAAATTTGTCTCTTAACTTTAGGATACCTCAAGCTGCTTCAAGTCTGCAAGCCTGGCTTCGGACACACAGGAGAGCATGAAGGGTCTAAACCTGCAGGATCTATACCTGGAACCAGGTCTGAGGCTGGCCACAGCAGTCTCATTTTCCCCCTCCTGCAGCAGTGTGAGAAGATCAGCAGAGCATGGTGCAGGTACCACAGCCAGAGATGCAGCCAGCGTGGACCCAGCAACACCCAGAGAGAGCCAGACTATCCACTTTCCAAACAGGGCAGGTATGTGGAAAACATTTCTGCAAGTGGTCCCTGGCCTGACCTACATCCTAAACTATGCCCAAACTTCTCTGTAAAGAGCAGCTGGCCCAGGGTCCAGCCTTTTCCAGGACTGCAGGAGTCAGAAAGCATGGACAGCAGAGCTCTGTGTGTTCGACTTTCTCATCTGCATCTGCTTGGTACTGGGATCAGGCTGAGATGTCCCCAGGCTTTGGCATGCTGTCCTGCTGCACAGCAAACCTGACATCCTTCTTGGTGCCACTTGGAATTACCCTTCAGTAGGGTGATACCTATACTAGGCAAGAGTTGGGAGTTTTGGTGTTTCAAAAGGTTTCAAGCTTCGGTCTGTGTGTTTGGCAGGTTGGGATTTTTTGGTTTGTTCTGATTTTTTTTTAATGTAATGAGAGAAAATCTTGCTGTCCCTAGAATCCTCAGCACAATCACAAGATGAAGCCTCAGTTCTCCAAAGGCAGGCATGATAACTCAAGAATTAAAATACAAATCTGTTGACTACCAGAATTTCTACCTGGCATGTAAATCTCTGGTGTAACACCATAGTGCCCAGCATAGCTGGAAAAACTGTATGACAAGGTCAGGACAGGGATTGATCTGGGAGCTCTGGAATTCCCTTCCTTGCTGATCTTGCACAACATCACTGCTTACCAGCTGTTGCCTTTGACTCCTGTTCTTCATCCTGCAAGTTTTTAAACAGCTTTTTAGATTATTGTACATTTGCATTTCAGTGTGTTCAGGAAGAGAAGACTACGAAATTTCAGTAAAACTTTTTTCACCTTTTGATTTTTTTTTTCCCCCTTTTTGTACAGTTTAACATCTTGATGTCAGGTGTTCTACAGGGGTCCTATGAAGGAATTTCTGATTATTTTGCTGCCCTTCATGTCAGTGGACAGCCATCCATATCTGCCAGCTTTGTCACTGACAGCAGCTCCATCCTGCACGGGATGAAGGAGCTGGTACATGGTTGCATCTTGCATAGACCCCCCCTTCACAAAGAGCCAGTAATTGTTAAATAAATTATATGCTTTATTGTCCGCATGTTAATAACTCTAATCCCACCTCCAACTACCACGTTTAGCAATGTGATTAGGGAGGATTATACCTCACCTAATGCCTAATCAGTTGTCTGTTCCTGGCTGGCCTTTTATTTCCACACACACAACATAAGGGATCTAATCAAACATCTTGCACGCACGGAAAATGCCGAGCGAGTTAAAAATCAGTTGAGTGAGAGCAGGTAACAGCTAGAAACCAGACGTGACTGAAACATCAACCAGTGTGGTTACAGCTCTGGGCAGCACCCACACTCACACCCTGAGCATTTGTTTAGGCTGATGAAAAACCAAAAGGGCTGGAGGTAGATCTCCACCAGACGGGTTTTCTTGTTGTTTTTTTGGTTTGGTTTGGTTTGTTTGTTGGGGTTTTTTTATTTTTGTTTGTTTGTTTGTTGGGTTCTTGTTTGTTTTTTTTGTTGGGGGGGTTGTTTGACAAAATGTTTTTTTCCCCTCCTCATAGAATTCCTGGTTTTATTTTATTTTACATAGGAAAACGTGTGCTTTTCCCAGTAGTACTAATGAGCAGGCTACTGAGTGCCAGATTGCAGAAGCTTCCTAAACACTGTTCTTCAGAGCTGGTCCCTGAGCACCACTCCTTTCTCCCTCTCTTGCTTGATGTGAGGTTCAGTTGCTAGGATGTAGCAGTGAACATGAAGTGACATCCTGCTGTCCCAAATGCTGGGACACTTTTTGGAGTTGAAGTTTCCATGGGTGAAACTTCAGTGAGCAGAGTCATGGGATAGGATGCCTTTCTGCCTTGACTGTGCAACATGAAATCACAATCTACTCCACCTTACTGAGGATTCACATCACACAAACACCCAGAAATAATCACCTCTTCTCCTGTCAAAGACAAGGGCAGACAGGCAGCAATTCATGGAGTTCCCCAAGTAGTTTAACACCAAGAGAAATGGCTTAGTGAGAACCAGTAGGGTCTAGAAACCCATTCTAAAAAGACAAGGGACCAAAAAAAAAAAAAAATCCTCCCTGCCAACAGTTGGCATAATCCTGTTAGCACTATGGGAGCCACCCCAGTTATCCAACTGAGGTTTAGCTTCTCTTTCTTGGGGCACCAGCTCTGTCTGTTTTCTCCTTCCTTTGACACATCCCCGCACCCAGCAAAAGCTCAGGGCCAGGCAGAGCCAAAGGGACCCAGAAACTGGGAACAGGGGTTAGAATTCATCTCTGGTAGCTGCAGTCCAAGAGAGAAGGTTTGTCACATCTGTGTACTGCAACAGCACAAGGACAAGGACAGGGACAGGGAGCTGCTGGAGCCAGCCCAGAGGAGGCCACGGAGCTGCTGCCAGGGCTGGAGCCCCTGTGCTCTGGAGCCAGCCTGGCAGAGCTGGGGGTGCTCCCCTGCACAAGAGAAGGCTGCAGGGAGAGCTGCCAGCCCCTGGCAGGGCCTAAAGGGGCTCCAGGAGAGCTGCACAGGCACTGGGGACAAGGGCTGCAGGGACAGCAGCCAGGGAATGGTTTGCCAGTGCCAGAGGGCAGGCACAGCTGGGCTATTGGGCAGGAATTGCTGTCTGGGAGGGTGGGCAGGCCCTGGCACAGGGTGCCCAGAGCAGCTGGGGCTGCCCCTGCATCCCTGGAAATGTCCAAGGACAGGCTGGATGGGGCTTGGAGCAGCCTGGGATAGTGGAAATTGTCCCTGCCCATTTAGAATGAGATTATATTTAAGGTCTCTTACAACTCATCGCAGTCTATGATTTTATAGATCTGTTAAAATTTAAAAAGAAAATAAAATCACGTTTTCAAGTGGTTTCACACTGTTGGCACTTTTTTGTTTCAGGAGTTAGTTGTCTTTTGCTTTTAGTTTATAATTACAACACCATGCTGAGATCTGAAATGCTGAGAGCCTTATGGATCCTTGGTGCTGTTGGTTTGTCTACAGTGTTTGTTATCAGGAAAACCAGGGACTGTGTTTAGGGGAGAAGAAAGGAACAAATATTTGGCAGAGAACTGAAATTATGTCCTGAACATCAACACAGATGCAAATCAAAGCATGATTGTGGAGAAATACCCAGGGATTTAGCAATTCTGGATTAGAAAGAGGATTTCAGCCATGTATTTCAAATCTCTAATCTCGAGTGAGCAAGTAATCTAAATCCACCTAATAATAATGAATGAAGTTATAGCTTAGCTAAGTAATTACCCCCTTTTTTTACCCTTCATATCATTCAGAATAAATACGTTTCTTGAGCTTTCATTGGAGCATTACTTTACATTGCAGTGATTTTAAATATTAAATTTTAAATCTGTTCGCTTGGTTGACTGAAACGAAACTTTCTCCCTATTTTTTGTTTGCAGTGTTGAAAAAACCACACAGTACAGCCTGGTGCTAATGTAACCCCAGCTGCTCCCTTACTAGACCTCTGTCTGCAAATCTGCCAACTTGGCTGCTTCAGAGAATTCCAGGTGGGGATTAGGTTTTGAAAGGACACAGATGAGTTGTGATAGAGGCTGAGTTGTGGTAGAGGCTGTAGCAGCCACCTTTCTGATGGACACCTTGAATTCTGATCTCACACAGTCCAAAGATGCTGTTAAAGCCATTTCAGCCAGGCAGCACTTGGAAATTCCATCTGAGACCAATACAACACTGTGGAAGTGGGATATAGATGCTTTGCTAGTGGCTAAGCACAAGGCTGAGCTTTCTTATGCCTGGGCAGGAAGGCAGACTAAGTTCTGGAGTCCTTGGGAGAGGGGAAATCAGGGCATATCTGAAGATGCCTCTCCCCTGGGAGTGTGCCAAGCCAGGCTGGACAGGGCTCAGAGCAGCCTGGTCTAGTGGAATGTGTCCCTGCCCATGACAGAAGACTGGAATGAGATTATCTCCAAGGTCCCTTCCAACCAAACCATTCTGTGATGCTGTGAAGGAGGGCGCAAGGTTCATATGGGCTTTTGTTGCAGCCCACCAGCACAGTGGCCTTGTTGGCCACTGGTGTCAGGGGCTGCAGCTCTGCCTCTGACTCAGTGTAGTCCCACAGCACAGATGGGCTCAGCCCTCTCCCTGTCCCCAACATAGTCTTGAAGAGCCTTGGATGGATGCAAGTGGAAGCATTTGTGGAGCTTCCCCGAGGCTGAGCAGGCAGAGAAAGGCACTGATCAGAAAGACACTGACCCAGGCCTTGCTAGGGAGGGCAGCAGCCTGACTCTGCACTCATTGCATTCTACTTTATGCTGTGATTTGTCTCATAAGTGACTCTAGTATCAGGAAAGGAAAAAGAACCCGTAACACCAAGGAGTGGTGACTCAAGGGCTGTGCCTGTGGCATGGTGCCTCCTACAGTGAACAGCTGCTGGGGAATCATGGAGTGGCTTGGATTGGAAGGGACCTTAAAGATAATCTAGTTCCAGCCCCCTGCCATGGGCAGGGACACCTTCCACCAGACCAGGTTACTCAGAGCCCCACCCAAACTGGTTTTGAACACTTCCAGGGATGGAGCAGCCACAGCTTCTCTCAGCAACCTGTGCCAGGGCCTCACCACCCTCACAGGGAGGAATTTTTTTCTAATATCTAATCTTACCCTGCCCTCTGTCAGTTGGCAAACATTCCCCCTTGTCCTGTCACTACATGCTTTTGTAAAGAGTGCCCCTGCACCAAAATCTAATCCTGCAGTAAGCTGGCACACTCATCCTCCCCCAAGCCTGAAGCCTCTGTGCAAACCACAGCCTGCTCAGACAAATAAAAAGAGAGGTGTTCACCCTTTTCTCTGCAATGATCTACTTCTCCCCATACCTTCCAACCTGACCCCTCCCCAGCTGCAGGCAGGCTTCAAACGGTGAGACCATGGGAGCACAGTTATGTCAGACACTGCCCAGATCTTGCTCCAGCTTCCACATCCCCCAGATGGCTCAAAAAGTAGTGACCTCCTATTTTCTGACCAACATGACACATCCTTGGCTGTTCTTGTAGCCAAGGAGGGGCAGTTTTTGAAGGCTACAGTAAATGGGAATTAAAAATACAGGAGGAAAAGCTGGGGCAGGGGAGACAAACAGCATGGATGAGGTTAGCAGGTTTGGGAGACAGCACAGTTAAAAGTTTGGTGTTCAGGCCCTGACACATGCCAAACTTTGCCTCAAAGCTGCTTCACCAGGACACCAGTGTATCTTCTTGGAGAAGTCAGTGCACACGTGTTCCAATCTTCCCACACACAGAGGATGGCTTTTAAGGCCACGGGAGGCAGGAGAAGCTGAGGGCTAACACACTTCAACAGCTGCTAAATTACCTCTCCTGTCACAGAAATTTCCAGCACAGAGACTATGTCACCAGCTGCCTGACAACTCTCAACAACAAGCAAGAGCAAAAGCTGCCCGCTTTGGTCACTTCTGCTAGTGAAAATTGCTCCTCCAGCAGCCTCCAGCTCTGTCTGCTTGTGACTGATCCACAGGTGGCTTTTTAGCTATCACACTCTTTTTTTTCTCCTCTCTGCCTTTGCAAGACACAAAAATTCAGCTGATGGATGAATGCTGACCTGCAAATTGGAGAAAGTGCATGGTGGCAAGGGCAATGTGCTTGTGCCTTCTTTGTACCTGCCAGGAAGGAAAACAACACCAGCAAACTTGTACTTTAAAAGAAAAAAAATAATTAGAAAACAGTGATATTCCATTCCCCCACCAATATTTGTATCATTATTTTGTATGAGACACTTCAGCTGTGTCTCAGATGTGAGGATGGGTGTTAGAAGCAGGGACCTTTGAGGGCTTCAGGACACAGCTCAGGCTTGACCAGGGCACAAGCAACACACAGCAACAAACACAGAGGCGACACTTAAAGCTACCAGAGCATTATCAAATCATGCAGCTGAATCCCATTTTAGGTATCCACATCCAAAATCCAAGCCCTAAATATTAATTTTTGGCCAGTGTTGATGTTTGTCATCATCTGTCAGACTCTGCCCAAACTGCCAAAGTCACTGCAGTGGCATCATTTCCCACTGCCCCCTCCTCACTCAGCACTTGTGGTTCATCTAGCTTGGGTTTCTTCTGCCATCCCGTGGTCTGCTCACTCCACACCATTGACCCCACTGCTGCTCTTTGCTTTCAGTGACTCTGAAAAATACATGCACTTCCTGCAATTGCCCACCCACCCATTTTGTGTGCTCTGGAAGGAGTTCTGCCCATGTTGGATGGTACAGAGACTGCTGTATCACAGCTGGGACTCGCTGGTGACCTCCCATCAGACTGTGAGGTCTGGATAAACAGCCTTCAACTTGCATTCTTTAGAGCAGTGTTAGCTTCTGCAGAGGCAGATTAGGCATCAAAGATGTCCTTCTCCCCTCACTCAGACCCATCTTTTAGCCTTGGTTTGATATCAGGGTCTCTATTCTGCAGAAGCAGCAACCCTGGTGTCACAAAAAGGGAGCCACTCCAAGGCTGAAGCCTGTTTCTCAGTTGGTTAAAATAAATAGATTTTTCTCCCAAGACATAACAGTTTCCACTGAGGATGCCAGTGTCCCCCACAACTGTCCTTTCTTGGACTAGAAGAGAGCTATGCAAGGGCATTGCTATTCGTCTAGCCATGTGTTTTACCTTCTCACTAATGAAAACCATCCCTGTTTTTCCTCTCAGAAGCTGACACGGGCTCCCATCCCAGCTTGTCTTTGAAGTTACAGTTTCTGACTTTCACTGTCTCTCCCTCCTACCTACCCTCCTCATTTTGAAGTGTGGGATCATCCAAGGGACACCATTGTGTGCTTGATTGAGAGCCCTCCAGCTCTGCTCCAGAACACAGGCAGACCAGACTGATAAACTGATATGCACCATCCATCTCCAAGGAAAAGGCTTTCAAACCCATCCAGTTCCCAACCTGGGACACAGGCCACAGCTTGCAGGCTCTCAAGGGGGTGGGCAGGTAGCTGTGCCCATCCCAGGGACAGAAAAAGTCTCTATCCTCTTTAGAAAAAAATAGGTTGTTTTTTTCCTGGGGCACAAATACTAATAATATTCCAGGAGTTCTGCTTGATCATCCTTGTGGGTCTCTTCCAACTCAGGATACTCTATGATTCAAATACTCATCAGGAGCCTATAGAGTGGGGAATAGTCACTCTGGGAAAGAAACTGTGGCTTTCTAGTAGTTTGGGAGGTTTTAGTCCCTGGTGCTCAAGGTGTCTATCTGAAATGTTCTCCTCCAGCTCAGCTAGGAGTTGTGGGTTTGACACAGAACCCCTGTCTTGGCAGAGGATTTGATGAGCCACCAAAACTATCAAAACTCCCTCTGTAGTCAATTGTGTGTTTTATTGGGCATCAGGTATTTGTCCTAGGACAGAATGGGTTATTCCTTGGGCAAACCTCTCACCACAGAAGCAACCTGGATGCCAAGGCACCCTACACCGAGAAATTCCGTGATGTGCTTTACAGAAGTTTGAAGAGATGAATACAATGATGGAAAAAAACATAAAACGCTGTCACAAACAAGGATTATGGCTAAATCTTGCTCCCTCGACATGGAAGGAAGCAAACCCAGTCCTTCAAATTTCAAGGTTCTGGCGAATTTGCGACATAAATTATTCATTGTCCTAAACAAAGTAATTCCCTTATCTAACTCATCTCTACTTGCTAGAGCAATAAACATGGCTACAATTAATTCTGGTGCAGAAGAGCCAATGAAATGAATTATGTCCCAGAAACCTTTCTTCTGCATCCTATTTTAAGACCAGTAACAAAAACACATTGCCAGAAGCTTCTTTCAGACAGACCATCATGAATTATAAAGACACTGGAAGACAACATGCAGATACAGATCCTCCCAGGCTTTGGTTCTGCACCAGCAAAGACAACAACAGCTCTGTCCTCTTGCCTTGACTGAGCTCAAGGCCTGCATGGGCAGGGAGGGACAATTTCCACTGTCCCAGGCTGCTCCAAGCCCTGTCCAGCCTGTCCTGGCACATTTCCAGGGATGCAGGGGCAGCCCCAGCTGCTCTGGGCACCCTGTGCCAGGGCCTGCCCACCCTCCCAGACAGCAATTCCTGCCCAATAGCCCAGCTGTGCCTGCCCTCTGGCACTGGCAAGCCATTCCCTGGCTGCTGTCCCTACAGCCCTTGTCCCCAGTGCCTGTGCAGCTCTCCTGGAGCCCCTTTAGGCCCTGCCAGGGGCTGGCAGCTCTCCCTGCAGCCTTCTCTTGTGCAGGGGAGCACCCCCAGCTCTGCCAGGCTGGCTCCAGAGCACAGGGGCTCCAGCCCTGGCAGCAGCTCCGTGGCCTCCTCTGGGCTGGCCTCAATGGGTTTAAGGCCACAGGAAGACTTCTTTTTCCTTGCACTCCAAATTCCCCATCTCTTCCTGAGCAAGCAGCTCCTTACTTCTCATCAGGGATGAGCCTGTACCTGCTCTCCTGGCACTGAAATCAGCTCCCCAATCCCTCCCTCCCATTCTCCCCTCACAAATCCCTCCACATCCTCAGAGCCCTAACAGGGAACCAGCATCCCAAACAGTACAGCTAATACAGCCTCTCTCACCAGGCTCTCTCATCAAGGCACAGCAGTCTCAGATTAAGTGATAAGCCCCACCGCAGCCCACAAAGATGGATAAAGTCACCATTTCCATTTTACAAATAGAGGAGCTAAGGCAGAAAGATTAGCTGCCTTCCCTCAAGGAGCCTCAGACCTGGACTCAAATTAAATGAGTTTCTGTCTAAGCAGGGAGATGGCTCAGGTTACAGCTGTGGGCTGTAAATCACGGAGTGCCTGGTGCAGGATGATGGGAGAGAACATGTGATAGTTTATTAAATGTAATGAGGCTTAGGTCCCCAGTTTTGTTTGAGGCTAATACCCTAATGTGTCCAGATAAATTGAATTTTCAGAGTGAAAGGTGTCTTTTCAAGCATTTTCACCAACTTCTTGCATCATGCTTGTACCCTCTCTCTCTCCACCTGTACCTCTCTGAGCTACCAAGAATGCAGGACAAACCACATTCACCCCATAGTATGGCTTGAAGATGCCATACACCCTTCTCTCTCCCTCTGCTGTGGGATTAACAACACAGCCAAACAACCCCAAGTTATTTGGGCTGAACCTGTGGATCTTCAGCTGGTGGTATCCCTTTTAAAGCCTTCATCCAGCACGTGAGAGCTCTGGGTGCATCCACAGCCTCCTGCCTCTCTGATCTGCTGTTCCATACAGAGAATGTGTCCTTTAGTACCATGCTGTATCCCATCCTGGGTGTTTAAATGGTCTGGGATCTTCAGTGGATCATCAAAGTGGACAGGGCATGAGAAGAGACATATTCCCCTCCTGCCACTGGAGAGCAACCAGAATTCCAAAAGCATGGTTATGTGACCCATTCCAGATGTTTAACTCAAAAGAGATTGCTCTCCCCTTTGCTGTAGGAGGAGCTGGAACACCAGTGTCCCTCTGTGAGTGTATGACCTGGATGAGCTAAAACCCTTTCCTCATCCACCCTGCTGCTGCCACCCAGGCAGGCTATGCTCCTAACAGGCACCAACACCCAGCACCCTCTGATTTCCACCATGACATTTTTCAAAGCTGAAAATCCACTTCATAATAAATTTTGAAAGTTCAACCTGCTGCCTAAGCGCTTTAGAGAAACACATTGCAAAGGATCAGTGGTGCCCTCCTACACCCTGTTAGCACCCTCCTGCTCAGATTTCAGCTGCTTTATACCAGGGGCCCATTGCAAAAGGCCTGTGGTTCCCTTCAGCATGCCCCTAACACCCTCCAGTCCTCTTGTGCTGCTGCTGGGCACAGAGATATTCACCCCATGCCGTGTCTCACAATCGCCGGGCATCCTTCCCACACCTCTGGTCCCTATCTAAACCCTACCTGCTCCCACGTGCTGGGATGTCCCCTTTCCTCCCCTGGAGGCCCACCCAGCACCCCCCGTCATGGATGGAGCATATGGCCGGGCATATGGGGCATTAATGCAGCAGCTGGCACAGGCCAGCACA
Organism: Certhia americana; assembly: GCA_018697195.1. Lineage (NCBI taxonomy): Eukaryota > Metazoa > Chordata > Aves > Passeriformes > Certhiidae > Certhia > Certhia americana. The sequence continues at coordinate 1,032,954 of CM031878.1, read as the reverse complement.
GGATTTTGCACGGCGGCCGCAGGCCTGGGCTGCAAACAAGGAACGTGTGTGATGTGGCCACATCCCATGCTCTGGACACCCCTGCCCAACCTGGGGGGTTGGTGGCAGTGTCTGCAGCCCCTCCCTGCTGCTGGGATTGACTCTGATGTTGCTTATAGGGACATCGGGGAAGGAGTTTCCTTCCTCAGTGGCATTTGGAATGAGTGATCCTCATGTTTCATTTTCCCTCACTGTTGCACAGTTGCCTCAGAGCATCACCAGGGACGTGGGCACCTACCTCTAGTGGTGGGATTTTTTCAGGGGTGGGGTGTTGGCAGACACTCCTCCACCCTCAGAGACAAACTTTTATCACAGATGTCCTGAACCAGCCACAGCCGTGCATGTCCCCGACAGCTCCTGCTGCTCCCACCAGCTCATCTTGGCATGGTCTCCTCCTGGTTAAAAAACGCCCTCTCTTGGTTACTTGCTCCAAATTTCATCCTCACCAGCTGGATGGTGATTTGTGCTGTGGCCAGCTGAATCAGACAGAGATGCTGGAGACAAGGAGATGGAGTTTCCTGGGACTACTCCCTCCTAATATTTAATTTAACAGGCTGATGAAGCCATTGCCAGGGCCCAGGGATGTTTTGCACCTGTTTAAAGGGTAGGCTAGCACACACACAGATACCCATGTGCTTCAAGGGCACTGTGAATAAATCACTGTGCCTCCCCATGCCTCCATTTCCCCTTCCAAAGGAGAATTTCCGTTGTGTTCTATATAAAATCTGGTGAGGAAAACAGCTATATGCATAATAGATGTATGTCTGTGAATGCATATATATATATATGTATACACACACACACATACACACACACACACACACATATATATATGTATATTATACAGCGTGGCTATTTTCACTCCAGGGAAAAAGCATCCCAAGTGCATGGAGCTACAAATCTCTGTCATAGGCTGAGCTGATTGGACACAAAGGGCACTGGGCAGCTGTATGAGGAGCTCACCTGCATCTGGACTGCTGCTCCAGCTGTGATGATTGCCCCTAGCTCACAGAATCACAGAATTATTTAGGGGGGGAAAGCCACTAAGGTCATCAGATCCAACCATTACCCCAGCACTGGCAAGTCCACCAAACCCATGTCCCCTGGTTCCACATCTAGACAAATCTCTTTTAAATCCCAGGATGGGGAATCCACCACTGCCCTGGGCAGCTGTGTCAGGGCTGGACAGCTCTTTCAGGGAAGAAATTTTCCCCATATCCAACCTAAACCTGCCTTGGCAAATTTGATGCTGTTTCCTCTTGTCATTTGGGAGCTGACCCACCACCTTCCACGGCTGTCCCCTCCTGGCAGGGAGTTGTGCAGAGCCACAAGGGCCCCCCTCAGCCTCCTTTGCTCCAGCCTGAGCCCCTTTCCCAGCTCCCTCAGCCCCTCCTGGGGCTCCAGACCCTTGCCCAGCTCCATTCCCTGCCCTGCACATGCTCCAGCCCCTCGGTGTCTCTCTTGTGCTGAGGGGCCCAGAGCTGGACACACAGTGTGTGGCCTCACTGTCTCTCCATGGAAGATTTTCTTCCACCTCCCACAGAGCTTCTGTTCACTCTTCATTTCTCTTATCCAGCTCCTGTGTTTAAGTTTTGGGGTGTCACAGCCTGGCTCACACCCCTGCAGCAACACCCAGAGCAAATCACTGCTCACTTTCAGTTCAGATCCAGGGACCTTGTCTCAGAAAGGTTATGAGGACTCTGTATTTCCAACTGGTTTTTCAATTAATGTATCACCAAGACCTCCAGAAAAATACCGTAAAAGCTGCCTAAATAAGAACCCCATTCCTAAGAACTCAAAGGTGAAGCCTTACATATTTCCCCAATGATGCAAAATTCCAGCTAACATTGCAGAAGTCCCACAGAGACAGCCCTTCCCTATTCAGTTTCCTATACTATGGAAACTGAGCTGACAGCTACACCTTAAAGACAGGCAGGTTTACAGCCATCCCTATAAGGATTTGCCAGAGGTTACTCAAGAGCAGAGGAAGGTTTTAGCTGACAGACAGCGTCTGTCCTTAAAAACCTCAGCCCCTGCCTGGTCTGGCTTTGCATCTCCTGCCTGCAAATTGGCTGCCTGAATTTCAGATGACCCCCGAGGCTCGAGGCACTGCATGAACTATTAGGAAGACCGATCAGATTTGTGACATCTCAGTCAGTGTCATCTCTGCAAAAATAAGGAAATAAAATGAAAATTCGGGGGTTGTAGCTCACCACTGTTGTTTGGCTTCCTCCTTGGTATTTGCATTTTTGGTTTTTAGTCACAGTTCCTACGGAAATGAGCTTTATATAATTGAATAAGATTTCCATTTGAAAACCTTGCTTGCCTGAACTGAGCAAAATTATTAGTGGTACCATGAGGGGAAGTGGGAAATATCAGCTGAGGCCACAATGGGCATCAGAGAGTCCAGTCGTGACTTACGCTTCACGAAAAATTCCCTAAAAATCAGGGTTCCCATGAGGCCACCGACAATCGTGGCCTGTTCCCAGCCTCCTTGGCCTTATTACTTGTTGGTGGTTAATTGAGGTGTAAAAACTTAGGAATCATAGAATCATTTAGGTTGGAAAAGACCATTAAATTCCCTCTGGATGTGGGCTGAGTTTTGGCATGTAGACGTGGCTGGGTGTGACGGGAGGGGATGGAGGGTCCTGCATGTCCTGGTGCTGCTGAGATCCCCAAAACAGCTCCAGATGTGTGTCCCAGCCCTCCGCTGTCCCCAGCGGTGGCCGAGCTGCCTCTGGGCCACCACACGAGGGCAGTCCAAGTTCGATGTGCAGGGAGCAGAGCAGGCAGATGTGCCGAAACGGGGAAAACCAAAACCCCCCAACAATCCTACTTAACGCATATTGCCCCGCACAGAATTTAATTCGGTCATCACCAGAGGCTGCTTCTCAGCCCCTGCACCCTCGTGGTGACATCCCAGATGCCTGGGGGATCCATGAAGGGGCACGCTGAAGGGCCACCACAAAATGCTCCATCACCCTGCTCATCATCATTTGATCGCAGAATCATTTATGCTGGGAAAGACCCCTGAGATCACCAAGGCAAAGCCCTAATCTGATGCTGAAATCTGAATTCCCCAGCCCCAGAGCAGCGCTAAGGACACACGACAGGCTCACTGCTTCGGGTAACAGTTTATTTTCTCCAGGGGTGTAAGATGTGCAGCAGGTACGTGTACAGGACCACCAAGAGGAGTTGCAACCAAACAAGAGACTGGAACAAAGAAACCTAAACAGTATCCTGCCCTACAGCAAATAGTGCAAGTCATGTAAAACATTGGTTCAACATAGGAAAACACAGGGGGGGAAAAGGTATTTCCAAGCCACAGGTATTTTCTCTCCCTCTGCTCGAGATCCCAGAGGAGGGAGGTGGGATGGGGATGAGTTCACTCAGGCTCGGACTATATGGGGTGTATCTTCTGCAAGAAGGGACTTTTATGAGTTCTTCCCTTTTTTGTTTTTGGCTTGGAAAGAAACACAGGTGCACACAGTCAGAGGTACCAAAAGGCAACAGCAGATCTTAAAAACCCAGCCACAGGTGGCATGCTGCCAAGCACAGCATTTTCTTAAAACAAGATGGTTGGGGTCTTGCTTCATATGCTCTCTTACCTTAAAAGTTTCCTCTGCAATCACACAATATTCCAGCTGCAGGGCACCGAGACTAAATAAAGCACTAAAAATTCCCTCCAAAATGGGCAGAAAAGGATGTGGGGCATAGCAGGTCCCAGGGGGCTGCAGGCAGAGCACGAGTGGAGCAGAGACTGGGCAGCATTTGCAGCCTCACTGGTGCTGCCAGGACTCCTGCTGACACATTCAAGTCAACAATATTTTAGGTTGTACTTTGCAAAATTATTCCCTTTATTTTTTTCGTGCAGGTGACTGCCAAATGGAAAAGCCTCTCACTTCCCAAACTGCAGGCTCTTTCTTCCCTTCTTAAAACACAAGTATATTTTTCTGTATGTAGTTTCCTTCTGCACAACTGCAGGAAGAGGCTCTTGCAATGCTCAGCAAAGGGTTTTGAGCCCAGGGAAAGGGTTTGCCCATCCAGCTCGCTGACACTCATGCCAGGTGATGCTCCTTTGGCAGCAACACCTGGTCCAACCAACGCTGCACGCACAGCATCACCCCCGGTGCCGTTCCCCCTCTGCAGCCTGGATGCTCCAGCAGATCACAGCAGCTGTTCAGGAGCAAGCATGTAGCCATATGTTGTTGCTAACAAGCATTTACTGAAGCTGGTTTCTTCCCCTGATTCCCATGTGTCTGATTAATGCACAGCTCCTACGAGCAATTTCTAGAACTTTTTTTTCACCCTCCCCTTGCAAATTTATTTATTATCTATTTGTTGTTGTTGTTGTCGTTCTGGCATTATAAGCAAACTAGAATGTGTGCATAAAATGGGGTTAAAAGCCACAAGATCTGAAAAAGAGAAGTTACATGTGTATTTAAATAGCTAAAAAGTAATTCACACAATTTTCATTTTGTAGATTTTTTTTTTTTTTTTTTTTTTTTTTGTGCTTAGAAACACACAGTTTATGGGCTGACCCAGCCATGGTCCTGCAGGCTCCAAGCACAGAGTGGCTGCTCAACAGTTGACCACCTGCCCTGGGAGGGAGATTGGTATTTCTATGTTCCCAAGTCACATTTCTGGACTCTGCCTGCAGTCGTGGGCCCCTGCCTGAGCACCTGATGCTGTGGAGTCCTTCTCCAAAGTGTAAAGGAAGGAAAATGACCTGTGGCTGTAAGGACTTGGGATGTTTTACTGAGATTGCAGCAGGGTGTATACGACCTATGATCCTGAATCCCTGGTCCCCAGGCTTGGGAGGGTTGTCATGGACCTTTATTTCCCACTGAGTTCCCAGTTAAAACAGACTGGGAAGAAATCAAGCTGCCTGATCTGGGTCCCTGGGCTATACCAGCATCCCACCCTCTTGGGAAAGGTTTTTCCAGGGGCTGTCTCATGAGCTCAGCAGAGAGGAGGGAGTGGTGGTGGTGGGAACGTCCCTCCCCGTGGTTAACCTTATCTCAGTGAGCTATGGGAAAGCACAGCACGCTGGTAGGTAGCAGAGAGGTGCCCAGAGGTGATTCATCCCACCCCTGGGAGGCCCAGCGTAGGTGGGGTGAATCACCCTCCCTCTAGAATCAGGATGGCTTCAGAGGAAGGCTGGAAATCACACTGCAGGTTGCAGGACAACACGTAGGTGTCTCAAATAGGCACAGGGTACCTGCTTGCTTCACTTCCAAATGGCTGAACAATGTGGGACAAGTCCCACCATTCTTACCTGGAGCTTATTTTCCAGGTTTTTGCACCTCATTCACAAATAATGAAAGGAGTTCTGTGATTTCTGAGCAGCCACATGAATTACAGAGCTCACTTTTGTGTCAGTTGTATTTGTATAGAATATAGAATCACCAGAACATGTGAGTTGGAAGGGACCTTTAATGGTCATCCAGTGTTACCCCCTGCCACAGGCAGGGACACCTTCCACTATCCCAGATTGCTTCAAGCCCTGCCCAGCCTGGCTTTGGACACTTCAGGGACCCAGGGGCAGTCACCATCTCTTCAGGCAACTTGTTTCAGTGTTTTGCCACCCTCATTGTAAAAATTTTCTTCCTTCTATCTAAACTGAATCTCTTCCCTTTCAGTTTAAAACATCTCTTGATCTCTCACAATAGGCCCTGCTAAAATGTTTGCTCCATCTTTCTCCTAAACTGCCTTTAGGCCCTGCCAGGGGCTGGCAGCTCTCCCTGCAGCCTTCTCTTGTGCAGGGGAGCACCCCCAGCTCTGCCAGGCTGGCTCCAGAGCACAGGGGCTCCAGCCCTGGCAGCAGCTCCGTGGCCTCCTCTGGGCTGGCTCCAGCAGCTCCCTGTCCTTGTGCTGTTGGAGCCAGGGCTGGAGGCAGCTCTGCAGCTGGGCTCTCACCTGAGCACAGGGGCATAATCCCCCCTGCCCTGCTGCCCACACTGCCCCTGCTGCAGTCAGGCCGTAGGAGCCAAGGTGAGATGAACAAGAAGCTGCCACACTGTGAGCTGTGACAGAACTTGTGTCCCTCCAGCCTGAGGTTTGGTGCTCATTACACCCGTCCTGGTTGGGAAACGGGAGCAGATCCCCAGGAAGGCACCTTCACACTCAGCTGGGCTCCCATGTGGATACCTGTGGCCTGGACTCACCACACAACATCAAAACGGGAAGGAACAGGGTTTTCTCTAATTATCCCTCTAACACCCCAAAACATGATCACTGCCAGCACTCAGCTCCCTCCAGCCCTACCCAACCCAGCGCCAACGCGGGAAAATCAACCTTAACTCCATAATCATCATCTGCATCGCAACGCCAACAGCCCCTCGGGCTGGAGCCCATACCAGCTCAATCTTTAATTAATAAGTGATTATTCTGGCTTTCCAAAAGGTGTCAGGCAAACATCCACAAAGCTGAGGCCACACTGATGGCTGCGCTGGCAGCTCAGCAACCGCGGTGGCTTTGCCTTTTCACCATGGCCACAGGCAAGAGAATCAAGTCCTGCTAATAATTTAAAAGCATCAATTAACACAGTTTAATAAATACATAAAATGATCTAGTCTCTTTTTTTTTTCCCATTCACTTTTTTAGCATCAATCAAAGTTAAGGGTGATTGTCCCGTGAGTAACTAAGGCAAATTTGTTTGTGTACATGTGTGTTCCTCTCTCTACTTTTTTGTTTTGATTTTTTTTCCATTGTTTTGTACATAAAGCAATCACATAAAAATAGTTATAAATAGAAAAATTGCAAAGGTTTATCCCCACTTAGACATATAGGAAAAAAAAAAAAGAACCCAACCAACCTAACAAACAAAACCAAGACAGAAAGAACACCTTGCTTCAAGTCCTTGCAGATCATACAGTACTCAGCATCTTTGGATATTTTACAATGACTCCAAATCGTAGACAAAAAAACACCTGAAGGAACCAATCATCTGCAAAACGTTGCTTGTTTAAGAAGTTGATGTGGATTAAAAAGAAAAAGTTTGATGCAGTTTTAAGAAGATTTCTTTTTCTTCTTACTTTCTTTTTTCCTCTCCATTGACTTTTGTTGCACGTGGAGTCTTTACGGATTTTTTTTGAAGGAGGAAGCCAAGTGTTGGGCAGTTCCTTGGGACCATTCTGCTGTGGGTGGTCTCAGAGCAGAAGTCCCTCACACCCTTCTGGGGCTGTGGAACCCTTGACTCCCTGTGTCCCCCTCCTTGCCTCTGGTGGGCAGATTCTCATCCATCCACCATGTCACTGATGGAAAAACCAAAAAACTCATGAACCCGTGGTCCTCGCATTCCCTTCGATTTTGCTGATGTTGAAAGGTCATAGTAAATAGAGAAATAAAAAAACCCTAATTAGTAGCATTTACATTTCCAAGTGTTGGTTTCGTGCAAAACAGCCACTGCAACCCACCTCAGACTTTCAGTGGTGTCCCTCCCTGTCTGCCTCCCACAGCTCATCTAGGAGGAGCCATGAGAGGCAGATGGCCACCAAAAGCTTTTATCCTTCAGAGTAGCTCACGGATTTGGGGCTGAAGGAGGTGGTCAGGGTGATTCCAGCCAGTCAGCCACTTTTTTTGCCCCTAAAGAATTACCAGATGGGGTGGCCAAGATGCAGGGATGCTGGGGAGTCACCCCAAACCTGTTGGCCACCATGGGTGACCTTCGGCTTGGTGTACCCTGTGATATGTCACCACTTTCTCTTTTGAACTAACTACAGTGAAGAAACAGTATTTCTATTTGCTTGCAAGTAGGTGGTATCACCATCAAGACACCTTCAGTGAACTTCTTTTCCACAAAGATCCCTTGAGACAAGCAGCAGGGATATTTGCACACCCGATTTTTTCCCATCAACACGGCAGATTAGGGGACACACAAGTGTTTTGTTATTTTTTCTTATCACTATCACATAAGAATTCGAGGGAATTAAGGACAGAACCCCAGACATTTCAGAATGGTCAGCGGCAGCGAATTCTGACTCTTTGGTTTGAAACGACTTTTTCATTTCAAAATTCCCACTGGTTCATTTTTTCAAAGCAAGGGTTTAATAAAAGCTCAGTATTGAAACGTTACTGATTCTTCCAAAACTTTTCCTTCACCTTTTCAAGCAACTGAAGTTAAAATACTCAAAATAGGCTTTGGTTCTCCTTTTGAAACTTTGAAATAGCTAAAGAACCAAAATAAGTAAAATCCCCCTTTTCCACCCAGTTTTGCACTAGGTGTTCGATCTCCTTTTTTTTTTTTTTTTTTTTTTTTTTTTTTTTTTTAAATATGTTTTTAAGGTCCCAACTCATGCTGCAGATCAGGGCTTTCACCAGCCCTGCAAATCTGATATACTGCTGAGAAAGGCAGTGGCAAGGATCCTCCCTCTCTCCCTCTCCCAGCAAGGCTGCTAGACCTCCCCTTTATCCCTTGTAGAATAAATATTGTTGCCAGACATGGGAATTAATTAAGAAGAAAAGAAAATAAAACCAGAAAGGAAACAGGAAAGTCCTTTTGACCGAAAGGGCCAAGGAATGCAACATAACAAACCCAAGTCTGGACGGCTTGTCAGTGTCCAGTGAGCTCTGTGTGTGGGAAAATGGGGAACACTTCCCACAGAAAAGCCATCTCATGGTGATGGCCAAGCCCTGGACTAAGGCAAGTGACACTTTCGGGGGTGTTGAAGAGAGCAGCAGTCCTGGCCTGGCCTTCCCAGATGGAGCCATGAGTGGTGGGATGGGACAGTGAGTGCCCGATGGCCCCAAAGCCAAGCACAGAGTCTAAAGTGCCGGTGGCCATGGGGCACAGCACCTGCCCATCCCCAGGGACGGCCCTGTTCCCCAAGCTCCATGGCAGCCCCATGGCAGTGAGAGAACAAGGACCTTCTCGGGGACCTGAGGGCAGGTGGGAGCCCCAGGGGAGTGGGCTGCCTTGCTGGGACGGGAGCAGACGCATGGTGGGACCGGGCGCGGGTTTAATTGCTGGCCTCTGAGATGGGAGCCACGTGGCCAAGCCCCGCCAAGCCACTGAAGCCTGTGCTCCAAGGGTCGGGGAGAGGGAAGAAGGGCTGAGCAGCAAGGTTTTCACCGTGGCCCAGGGCGAAGGCGAAGATGCCCGCGTTCCTCTCCATGTCCATCTGGGCCCGCCTGAAGAGCTTCATCTGCGTTTCTTCAATTTGGCTCTCCAGCTCCTGCAGGCTGAAGGGGGTCTTGGCCCCGCTCAGGAAGTGTTTGGGGCTGGGGCCGGGAAGGCACATGGCTGTGCTGCTGAGGTGGCTGCTCATCTCCTCCAGCGTGGGCGGCATCACGAAGCTGTTGTCCACGGGCGGGCCGCCGGGGGCGAAGAGCAGGCCGGCCGCTCGCCAGGCCGCTGGTTTGCGGCCGCGCCGGGGCCGGGCGATGCGGCAGCTCTGGCGCTTGATGTGGCGGTGCAGGTGGTCGGAGCGGGTGAAACTCTTGTAGCAGAACTCGCACTGGTAGGGCCGGATGCCCGTGTGGATGCGCATGTGGTTCTTCAGGTCGTAGTTGTGCACGAACTTGGCGTTGCAGTGGATGCAGAGGTAAGGCCGCTCCCCCGTGTGCTTCCGCATGTGGATTTTGAGCTTGTCCTGCCTGCAAAAAAACAAGGAGCTTGGTCAGGCGGTGTGGGACGGAAAGGGTGTGGTGGGGATTGCTCTTTTTGGGATTGCCTCCCTGATTGGCATCAGGGGAGGAGGTGATGGGGAGATGGGGGAGTGTATCCTGGGGTCTCTGCCAGTGTGTGAATGGTCTTGCAGGCTGATGTTTGCATTTGCCTCCTCTTTCCTGGGCACTAAAACATCACACACACAGAGCCCTCCATGTCAGGTGTTTGCAGCCCATCCCAGAGAGTTCAAAGTAGCTTAAATTGGAGGGAGAGAAAAAAAAAATTCTTGGAATAAACCTAAAACACGCAGAATCATTAAGGCTGGAGAAGACCTAAGACCATCAAGTCCAACCATTTCCCCAGACACAGCCACTGCTAACCCATGTCCTCAAATGCCACATCCACATGGCTTTTAAATCTCTCCAGGGATGAGGATTCCACTACTGCTTTGGGCAGCTTGTGCCAGGGCTGGACAGCCATTTCAGGGAAGATTTTTCCTGATTTTCCAAGCTCAACTTTCTCTGGTGCAACCTGAGGCAGTTCCCTCTTGTTCTGTCCCTTGTTCCCTGTGAGAAGAGCCTGATCCCCACTATGCTTCAACCTCCTTCCACGTGTTTGTAAAGAGCAAGACACTAAATATGGGAATAAATCTATATATCACTGAATCTGGGATTATTAAATAAATACAGCCCTATTCCAGCCTGCAAAGAAGGAAATCAGTTGGGATTTGAGAGCCTGGCAATGTGGGACAACACTGCTTAAATCCAGTCCCTCTTGGAGCCGGTTTTCCTCTCCTTTCATTCTTGCACTGACCACACGGTGTCTCAGGAGCTTTCTTTTGGAGCAGGAACATCACAGAGGGTGATGCTGCCACAGATGCAGCACCCAGGCACTCAGTCCTCCCTAGCCAGGGTCGCCAAGGCCAGCACACATCCAACCTCCCACACCATTTGGAAAAGTTTTTTAAATCCAGCCATGGAATAGTGTAATATCCATCCCAATGGCACTTATTTACAAATATTTATATATGTATTTTTAAGGGGAGCATCTAAAAGCAAAAATATTTTCCCGTACTGGCAATCCAATCATACTTTTTCACCCAATAAATAGATGTTTCCTTCTGCAGCCAAAACAGGGAAAAAACCAAAATCATGGCTAAAGTGTATGATTATAAAAAGGGGAAGCTGATTATGGCTCAGCTGAGCTGAACACTGCTACCTACGTTGCACCAGCAGAGTTCCAGTAAAGAGCAAAGCAGGAAAATTAATTTTGTTTTCCAAAATTATTTCAGTATGAATCCTCCAACATGCTAGAATTGAGGCTAAAAGTATGTAGAACATGTGGAGTAATGTCATCATTATATATAAAATATTTATCATATATTACAGATATGCCATATAAAACTATATGGTACATTTTAATATCAACAGTAAAGAACATACAATTTATTAGTATTTAAAAATATAATTGTATTATAAACTACATTATATAAGTACATTATTACGATGATTTAATTTATATAACACAAAAAACACATGAAAATCTGTTTCTTCTGGCAGGTAAAGCCCTCAAACCTTGCAAGGTGCTGCCTCTGAACTAGTTTTTGCCACCCATCCCATGTGCATATTGAAAGTTTTTGGTGACATGCCCAGCAGCACAGAGGTGTTGGCCACACCATGAGGAAGGCAGCCCTGGGCTGGGCATCCCTGCACACCAGTCCTGCAGGATCAAGGATGCAAAGGAGCATCCCTAGCAGGAGAGTCATTTCTTCAGCAGATGATGCTTTATTGCTTTTGGGAGACTGATCCCAGCCTGGTCCTGCGCCTACAGATATTTAGGGAGAAATGAAAAAAGGCATCTCCCAGCCCCTGTGCCAAGCTCAGGGCAACTTCCCACTCCGGCATTTTTAAAGCTGGTGTTGCCCCAAGGCTTTCCCGAGGGTGCATTTCCCCTGGAAGGGCTGGAATCAATGCTCAGCAGCAGACAAAGCAGCAGCAGCAGCAGGGAGAATTCCCCCCAAATGGAGAATCACGGCGAAGTCACGAGCGGATGGACGCGGGGGCTCGTACTGCAAAGCTGGGGGAAATGTTAATAAAAAGCAGAGCTGCCGACCCCACCTATAATTTAATTTAAACCTCTGTGTGTAATGTTTAACCTAGCAGGATCGCTTTTCCTAATAAACATGCTGCGTGCCAGGACTGTATAATGTAAATACAGGCAAAGCTCTTTTCAGGCTATTACCCATCTCCAGCAGCAGACGGGGAGAAACCAAATCCTCCCTGCCCCAGCAGCATCTCCGGGGAATGCAAGGGAGGTTTGTGGCTCCACCTGGAGCTGCTCAGAGGTTGGGGGGGTGAGGTGCTCTGTGGTGAAGCAGCCCAGGGGCTGGCACAGGGGGCACAGGGCTGGGAGCTGGGCTGGAGGCTCGCTCCGACGGAGATCCACGCTCCGTGTGTGTGAATAACCTTAATGCAATTGCATTAGGAGAGCGATTAGGCCTCTGCGAGCTGTCACAACACAAATAACAGGAACAAATAATGTTAACCTTTCCAGCTGGAACAGTATCTCCTTGAGCACTCTGGGGTTGTCTTGGTGGAAAAGCTGAAATATTTGCAGCTTTCTCCGGCATTCTAGCAGGGTAGAACAGCAGAATAGAAGCTGAGCAGCCTTTGTTTAAGGAAAAAATAATTAATGAGCCATTAAATGAAGTCCTGCTTCCTGCCATCAGATGTCTGTGGGCAGCAGGAGTGGCAGATCCAGGTGCATGTAGGGTCCTTGTTGGGGGATGTGAGAGGAAGGGATCTGCTGGGGATGTTGGGGCACCCCTCACCCAGGAAAACATATCTTCTCCATCTCCCCAGGAGATTTTCTCCTCCACAGTTCCTTAAACACAGAAATAATGCAAAGGACTGATTCACACTGAAATTCCATTTGGGAACCTCTGCTTCCCTGCACCCTCAGTCCCAGGGGACCCCAAAAGGGACCATCTGAGCTTGCATCTCCCCAGTGAAGGCACCGTGGGTCCAAGTCCAATGCTTTCAGATAGGATGGGATTCCCACCCGAGAGCAGAACACATAATGCAAGTGGCAGCACTCAGGAAATCCCAGCAGAAATCTCTTTCTGCATCTCAATCACTCCACTTTGCTTAAAAATACACTTTTTCCTAAAAGAGAGCTCTCACACCAGAGTAATGATGAAAACAGCTAAGAAAACCCCACCCCAAACAAAACCAATTATCTGCACGCTATTCAAAATCCTTCAAAACACATTTAAAAACACATCAATAGTTTAAGATATCCACTCTCCTCAGGGTGTTACAGAAGGAAAAAACCCTCCAGGTCTGCACAGGGTGACCCACAAGACCAGTTTTCATCAGTGGTGTTGGGGGACTGTACTGTTGGGTGAGTCCCTTTTCTTTAATATTTTTTCCCTTGGATGAAGTCCCCTGACCCCTGTGCCCTGTATTTAGAAGCTGCTGAGCACATGGGGGGGATGTTGAAACTATCAGGTTTAGTCCTGCATTAGTAATGGGTCATGCTAGACCAGCTCTGTGTGGGGTTTTTAACCTCCACCATGCTGATATAACCTGTCTGGATTAAGTGTCAGTACCAGCATCTCTCTGTACCTCAGTTTCCCCAAACTAAGTGAACAAGGCTGTCCTTGCCTGTGAAGGACTCTGGGAGCCCTCTAGGAGGGCTCAGCTCTATCATTCCTGTTAGAGGGAAGGTGTCAGTGATGGATCTAGCCAGGCTCTTTCCTCATCAGCAATTAGCACCGGCAGCAGCACACACAACAGAGTGACAGGGACCACAGGATGGGGCTGGCCAGGCTGTCCCTCCATTCCATGCTCACGGGGCTGAACCTACCCCACAGAGACAACGGCCCAGTGCTAACCTGGGGAGCCAGCAGCACCAGCAGGAGCCAGATCCAAATTCCTGCAGGCAGGAATTATCACCATGCAGTGGCCTTTCCCCTGCAAATACCAGGGTGAGCTGGCTCACGTCACACATGCCCGCCCGAGGCACGATGCTCCCCGCATTATAACACGGTGTCTGCTGCCTTAATGGAGGGGAGCATGGAAATTTATTTTCAGGTCAAATTCTCATCATCTGCATATCTTCCATTCGAATATTATCATAAGGACAGGAGAAGAAAAGACAGGCTGAATGCAGGAGCACCCCAGGTGTCCGGCCATTGTCAGGAGCTCGCCTCTGCCTACTGTGCAGATTATTTTCCTCTGGTTTTCTCACCCCAGCTTAATAGGGCTCTCTCTCTCACACATGCAGCCAGGAGCTGAAATACCATGCTCTTGTCAGAAAGCTTTATTATTATGGTAAAGATTGTTCTCATTAGATATTAATTATACTCAGCAAGAGCAGGTCCAGGAATCTATTTGTCTCTGTTCACCGATTAAATTTGCCCAGCTTTGCAGAGCACGGTTTTAGGCTGGAACATTAGATTTGCACAGCTAAATACAACTTGGCAAGAGAAGTTGCAGCTGCCCCATCTCTGGAAGTGTCCCAGGCCAGGCTGGACAGTGCTCGGAGCAGCCTGGGATAGTGGAAGGTGTCCCTGCCTGAGGCAGGGGGTGGAACTGGATGAACTCTAAAGTCATCTCTAACCCAAACTGTTCTATGATTCTGTGAGTCCAGCTGTTCCCGCAGCACTGCTGAGTCCACCCATCCATGTCCCCAGGTGTCACATCTACACATCTTTCAAATCCCTCCAGGAATGGGGACTCCTCCACTGCCCTGGACAGACTGTTACAGTGCTTTGCATGTTCTTAATTGTTCTTAATATCCAAGCTAAACTTCCCCTGGTGAAGCTTGAGGACATTTCCCCTTGTTCTGTCATTTGCTACTTTGGGGAAGAGATCAAGACCCCAACTGCACTACTAACATGTAATAATTAGGGCCACTCCAGCTCCAGAAAGCCCAGATACTGTCATGTCCAAACATGTGCAACTTGGTTGTGGTTTACACTGATGCCAAAATGTGCAAACGCAAACTAATTACATCCTGTGGCTAAATGGCCCTCCCAACTCAATGCATCTCTCAGCACATTAGAGATGAAGCCTCCTTGGCTGTTTGACCATCTGTTTTCCAGCTCACTCTGGTCCCACTGTGGTGAACTATGGTGGGGTTGAAAATATCCTGTTACTTATTTAAGCTTTTGTCCAGCAAAGGGATGGATCCAGTGAGCTGTGGATGTCATCCACAACCCACAAAAATCAGTAGGTTCTTTTTCTTCCTCCACCCTCCCTTCCTCCCTTCTTTTTTTTTTTTTTTTTTTTGAAGGGACAGAGATCATGCCCTGCTTTCTTCCCTACTTCTATTTTGGGAAGAAAACTCTGATGTGTTTTTTCTGATGAGTAGATGAGAAATCAGTCATGGGTTATGATGTGGCCCCTCCAGCCACCACCCCACTCCCCACACACACACACACACACCTGGTAAAGCGAACTTCACAGATATTGCACATATAGGGCTTCTCCCCCGTGTGGGTCCTCATGTGCCTGGGCAGCTTGCCGGCTCCCATGATGACTTTGTTACAGATAGGACACTGCTGGGATGCCTTGGGCTTTATTTTCCTCTCTTCCTCCAGGGGCCATGGGGGAAAAACTCCTCCGAACTGAGTAGCGCTTAGGAAATTGAGATAAGCACTGTAGTCAGTCTCTGCCTTAATATGCCCTAAGGGAGCTGCTGGGGTGTTGGCAAACATGTCCTTGAAAAAGTCATTAGGGAAAGGAGGCGGAGGCAGGTCTTCCTTCTCCTCCTCTTCCTTGATCTTCCTCTTTTTGATCACCAGATCCAAGGGGCCATTGTCTACTTGTGGCTCCTCCAGCTGGGAGAAGGAGTTAAAGTCGCTGTTCCACAGATGGGGGAAGAAACTGGGGGCGAAAGGAGACAGAGCTGGCCTCCTTTCTGGGATATTTGCCTTAGGGTACAAGTTTTCACTCAGCAAGGACTCTATGGAGAAGTCTCGTATCATGCCCAAGTGTCCAGAGGAGTTACTGGCTGGGAAGTGATTTGGAAAATCTTTAGGTGCTTCTGTGTAAGCTTCTTCGGTAAGATCAGACTCGGAAGGGCTTTGGTGGCAGCTTACTTCTTGTACATCAGCTAGGTTCTCCTGATTGACAAAATCTTCCACTTCCTCCTCCTCCTCTTCCTCCTCATCTTCATCTTCATCTTCATCATCATCGTCGTCCTCTTTGTCATCCTCCTCCTCGGCCTCTCTGTCGGGCTCCATGATTTCAAGGCATACGTTGATGATGCTCTGGATCTCCAGCATCTTGGCGGCGCTGAGGATGTGCTTGACGTTGGAGGTGGTGATGGTGAGGGTTGAGGTGTAGGCAAACTCGAGGATGGCAGAAAGTGCTTCAGGCTTGACAAAGTCAATCTCGTAAACATAGGGCTGGTCTGTTAAAGTGCCGGTAGTGAAGAGTTTTTTGAAGTACTTGCTGCAGGCAGCCAGGACGGAGCGGTGGGTGCGATACTCCTGGTCCTGGACGATGAGGATGACATCGCAGAGGAGCCCGTCATGCCGCTGCTCGTTCAAACCACACAGGACCTCGCTGCTGTGGTTTGGGAATGGGATCCCAATAAGATCTTCAATGCCATTGGCCATATTCTCATTTAGTGCCCTAGGACAAAGCACAGACAGCAGGGTGTTAGCAGGGGATTATTCCCAAGCCATAATGCCAGAACTATGCTGCCTCCTCCCAGGGTCCATCTCTCCTCTGCCTCACCTGCCATCACCTCCTGCTTCTGTCTCAGTGCGTCTCTAGGCCACCTTCAGCTCCCTCCAGATCCTCTGTGACTGAACCTGTGCTTCCCTCCCCACCTCTTCATCTCCTTCTTTGTCCTCATCCTTCTCCATTCCCACCCTGTTCACCTTTTCACAATCACCACAAGCTCCCTCTTCTCTTTCACACCCCTCCCCCAGGAACCTTGTGCAATGACTCTCTTCTCCATCACATTTCTTCTACATCCTCCTGGAGCCAGCATTGTTCCAGGCACAAGTTGGATTTGCCCTGCCAGGAGCTATGTGAGGAAAGTGTGATGCTGTCTTGCTTCACACTGCCAAGAGCCAGCACCTACACTGCTTGAACAAGATGAGCCAGGGAGTGCCCATCTCATCAACGTGATGGTTTTTGGGGCTGGTACAACTGGACATCCCAGGTAGGAAGGTCATGGCTTCCTGCTGCAGCAGCAGAGCAATCCTTATGGATCTTGACTTCTGCTACTTCACGCCTGGAAGCTAAGATATGTCACAAGCCACACAGGAATGTCTTCCTGAGGGAATCTGGGAATGGGGAGGAAAGCAAGGATTTGTGTCACAATGTGTACCTAAACACTCACAGGAAGACAACCAAGCAGCAAGAACCTGGCCAGACACAGATTGTCTGCTAACTCTTCCCGTGAGCTGAGCTCTCTCCATTCCCAATCCTGCTTGGACTTGTCAGCATGGTATCAAAATGCCCTGTGCATCTGGCAGACATCTTGCCCTGCTAGAGCTGCTTTAGCTTCAAAGGAAAACTCGGAAGCAAAAAGCCCACACCCAAGAGGAAAACTTGATTTTTTTTTTTTTTTTTTTGCCATTTTTTAATCTGTAAGATGCTTCCTCCTTCACATGGTTCCAGCAGCCCTTCCACATGAGAAATCCCAGGAAAGGAAAGCAATTTCCTCCAGCAGGCAACGAATACATTAATCCCCTCACAGACAGAATACATCAAACACACAGAATAACTTTGAATACACTAACCCTTGGAAACCCCCAGGACACAGAGCATGTGTTCATGCAGTGTCACCTCTACCAGCCCTGGCCCTGCTGCAGGTAGACACTTGGTTCACAGCTGAGGGACACAGCAGTTAATCTCCAGGAGAACTCAGGCCACGAGAAAGCAAAACTGTAGCCCCACTCCATCCTTTCTGCAAGGCTGAACCATCAGGCAGGTTCCCCAATCCCACCCGACCCCACCTCTGCAGTTCTCCTGGGATACACTGCCATGTCCTGGGTGTCCTTCCCTGCTCAGTTCCTGGCTCTGCTGATTCCAAACCTCCTCCCAAACCACCAGTGAGGACCTGGTTTACTTCAGCTGGTTTACACCACTGTTGCAGCTGCCTCGGGGATGGAGAGAGCCTGGTTGTCCATGAAAACCTGTGCTTCACCTTGGCCAGCAACCCTGTGGGGCCCGTAGAGGGGATCAGACTCTGCAGGAAATGTTCCCGTGGGAAAACCAACATTGTCTCCCTTTCCCTCCCTCCCTCCCTCCCTCCCCAGGGAGACCTTGCAGGTATCTCCCCCACACCTAACCAGCACTGCCAAAATTGGGTGTGTGGGAGTCAGAGAGTGAAGGTCTCGGAGGATGGTGCAACCTAGAGGGCGGTGATGGACCACAGGCTGCGGGGAGCAACAGGGATGGGGGACAGCTGTCCAAGGTCAGTGAAGCCTCACAGGGGCTGCAGGGCAGCCCCAACCATGGGAATCCCTCTCCAGCCACCTCCCCTTACCCAGAGCTGGGCACAGGAAACAGGAATTACACCCAGCTCCAGCACCGAGGCTGCCAGGGGAGGGAGGACACTCCAGCCCTGCATCCCACAGTGTGCCCATTACCTCCACGCTAATTACGTCTGTTGTCTGAAACAAATTGATTCATTACAGTGTGCTGTGCTTAACCATGTTAACCAGCAACGCTCCTCTGCGGTCCCGACCAGCTCCGTATCAAATCCTCCTTGAAAATCAACGATAAATGACAGTAAATCCAATACCTTCTCCAAGTGGAGTGTAAGATAATAAATAACCCCTGAGCCAGGGAGGAAAAGACAGCTTCCTTTCTAGGGCTTTGTATCCCGAATAATAAGCGTGAGCAATTAAATTTCTATTGCTGTTTTTATCATCTACTCGTTTATTTTTGTTTGGAAGGAGCCTGAGTGTTAAAGGAGCTTGTTGCATGAAGTAACGTGTCTTCCTATTTTGATCTTTCACTGCCAGATCACCCTAAGTGCCAAAAATCAGAACAGCAGAATATTAGACTACCCTGAGAAATTTTTTTATAGAGGGTTTTTTCTGGACACTAAGCTTCATTCTCCCTAATTAGTGGATTATTCACTCGGCAGCAAGAAAAATTAGAATTGGGAGACTGGGGTGGGAGACTGGGGTGTGATTATATACATAGTTACATATAATTTATACCTACAAAATATATTAAAAAATTATGGGGTTTTGGTGCAAATCAGCTGTTTTTCTTTTCTTATCCCCCCCTGAGATGTGGTTCTGTTAACTGCAGCGTTTAGGCGAGCCGATAACTTTACAGGATGCTGGCAAAATTGAAGGTGATTCATGTCATTTAAACCGGGGGTGAGGGGGGAGAGGGAGAGAAACAGCCCATTCATTTGCATACATTTGCATTTTTTAAACTCTCGGGGTGGTTTGACAGCTCTGGAGCTCAGCGAGCTTGAGAAATGACCTTATGGTTCCCATGCCCCCGGGGAGGTTGATGGCCAGAGGCTGGAAGTGTGCTGAGGCTGACGTTTTCCTTCCTTCCCCTCCCTCCTCTCCCTCCTCTTGCACTCCCCCCTTCCCCTGCCCAAGCCAAGGGTGGGGTCCTCAATAAAAACAGGCTTAAAAATAGCATCCGATGGTGACAAATGTCACCAGTGCACGCTCACACACACACACACACACACACACACACACACACACACACACGTGCAAATGCTGAGCAGACGACATGGAGTTAAGCAGCAAAATCCCGTTTTATAATAGAAAATTACAGCATTGTTAAAATAAACTGGAGGGAGATGGTGGAAAGGGTGGAGGGCACCTAAAATAAACGTATCCTGCAGATGACGTTGTGAAACATTGCATTTATGGTCATGCCTAAAACTCATTCATTTACTTTCTTGCCAGGAAAAGCCCCACTTATAAAAATATGATGGTGGGATACTGGACTGCTTCGCCCACATTCTGCCAGCAGATTTAGACACCTGAAGCTGCAACAGGAAGAAAAGAGGGGTTGGGGGAGCCAAGCTTTGTCCTCTTTTTGGATGAAAAATGCCAGATACAAGCCAGGGACTACAGCAATGTCATAAACCACCTGCAGTGTGCACTCCCTGGGTGACCCAAAGCTCATCCAGGCACTCTGCTGCTCAAAACCCCCCATTTTCATTTTTAAAAAAAAATAATCTTTTTTCTCCTTCACTATAATACTGAAGGATCTCAGCATCTCCAAACCAGCAATGTAAAACTGAAACACCAGAGAGAGGCAAAACGCTTGTTTTAGCACCTTACCTGAAGTAAAAACCAGCAGTGCACTCAACAGATTATAAAGGCATATGCACAGAAAGTAGATTAAAGCAAACTCATATTGCCTCTACTCGTTTGTAGGGGGTGGAATGGAGCACTGACACAGCTGGGAGCAGCCCTGGAAAGATGTGCCAGCCCTGGGGAGGGACAGGATCCTGTCCCCGGACTCAGTGTTGCTCAATGGCAGGAGCAAGGGACCTGTGACCTGTGAGGGCTCTTCAACAACACTTCCCTTTCCCATCTCCTTCCTCACCCTCGGTGACAACGCCCTGAAAAGCCGAGCCCTTGGAGGAGGTAAAGGCTGCCAGGGAGAGCCCAGGCTTGTGCAATGTGTGGCTGCTGGGATGCGGGATGTCCCCTTCCCATCCACAGAGTCGGTGCTTCACAATCTGAGTCTTGGCTAGGAGATGGCAATTTTGGCTTTTAATTGCATGTTGGCACATAACATAATTGCTGCAACATGCAGCACTTCAATATTTTAATACTCTAATATTTTAATATATTAAAATCCCTGTACATTAATATTTTATTATTTGTATATTTCAGATATTTATAATTTTTACATTTATATTGTATATGTTCATATTTAATGTGTTTTTATTTTACATTTTGATATTCATATCGAGATTTTCTGAGCATCTCCCTTTAAAATGTGCATTGCTTGGCCCTCTCTTTGCTATGATTTTCCCTGAGGAAAGTGCTGGCTTCTGACTGTGTTTCTTTTTTCTGTGCCTACAGTGACTCTCTGTGGGAGTGCCCCCCCAAAGATATGGGGGTGCCCCAGGGCAAGCAGGGGATGCAAAGCAGCTGCCCCCCCATGCCAGCCTCATTCTGCATTCAGCACAGCAGAGGAAGGAGCCTGAGGCTCTGGCTGATCTCTGCTTGCTCCTGGTGTCAAAATGTCATTTTTCCAGGCAAAACAAGGTGTCTCCAGTTCTTCCCTTCACCCAGCCTGTGTGCAGAGGCATTCAGGGTGCAAGACTAGGGGCAAGGCTTGGGGTTGAACATCCCCGACCACTGTGCTCCCCCATCCCAGCCAGCTGCTGGCCCCCCCTCCTGAGCATCCCTCCATCCTTGCTGACACAAAACCCCTGGAGGAATTCCAGCTTTACCCCTGAAGCATGGGACCACCCAGAAAAACATCCCAGAGGTGTCAGAAACAGGCTCTGGGGTGCTGAGCATGCCAGGCCACCCCAGGCTGCTGACCCTGTCAGGAGAGGGAGTCAGAGAACCACAGAAAGAATCTCAGAATGGTTCGGGCTGAAAGGGACCTAAGAGCTCATCTCCTCCCACCCCCTGCCGTGGGTAGGGTCACCTTCCACCATCCCAGGCTGCTCCAAGCCCCTCCAACCTGGCCTGGGATACTTCTAAGGATTGGAGAGTCAGTAGGAGATCTCAGCACCTTTTCACATCCTGATTTATTTTCTACCACCACCTCCCCAGCCTGGGGCACTCAGCACCCTGAGGTTCAGATGCTTTGGCTCTGCTACCTGCACCTCTTTCCCAATCCCTGCTCCAGGCTGCAGGAGTGGAGGCAGCAGCCAGGGTGGGCTGGCTGCTCTCCCTCTGCATCCACCCATGGTCCTGTCTGTGCAGACCTGCCTGCTGCATCCATCAGCCCATAAATACATGTGGGTTATTTTTTTCCCCACAGTTTTATTTGTGCCTCCTCATAATGAGGCAATTAAGATGTGCATGTGAGATCACCGTAATCTGTCAAAATATTACATCTATTTCATTGGGATACGCTGGCCAGTGATTGATCACTCCTGCTCCTGCTACTTGGTGGAAAAACACTGGCACAGGTTCCCCGAAAGGAGCTATGGTTGTCCCTAGATCCCTGGGAGTGTTCAAGGCCAGGCTGGACAGAGGTTGGAGCAACCTGGGATAGTGGAAGGTGTCCCTGCCCATGGCAGGGGGCTTGGACACAACAGTTCCTTCAAACACAAACCAAACAAGGATTCTATTTTGGTGGCACAGGGATGCTGAGGCTCTGTTCCTGCATCCATCAACAGCTCCACAACCTTGAGCAAGTCCCTTGTGCAAACATCCCTGAGCAAAGCCACCCACACTGACAGCCCATTCGAAGCCAGCCCCACAGAGACATCACCACTGCCTTGGCCAAGCACTTCACTCCAATTTGGAAGACCAAGAAAGACCTGGGATCCCCAGATCCCTATTTGAAGGCAGGCAGAGAGGTGGGATTATTTCATTTGAAAAAGAAGAAAGGTGTAAAACCTGAAAAAGGTTAAATATTGCCTTTATATTTATCCCCTGCTGTAGGGGCACACCTCCCCTCTGAACATCTTGTCTCCAGAGGAACATGTTATTAAACCACCCACCCCAGCAGCAAGCGTTTCTGCCCTCCAGCAGCAAGGTGGGGCAGAAAGCTCCTCACCTTTCAATCACCTCCCTGGGATGCCTGGAACGATGAGGAAAATGTGGCGACATCAACGGCTGCCTCCCTGGCAAGGAAATCACCGGGGTTCTGAAGGACACCATCCCCTCAGCAGAGCCAGGGGTGGTTCTGTGGGAGGGAACCACCTCACAGCAACACCACCAGGGTTTTACTGCCGGGCTGGGCACCCGCCCCAGCCTCCAGGAACTGCGACCAGTCTGGCAGACACGCGGTTGAGCTGGGAAAGTTGGGGGTGTTCGGCTTTTAATCGAGCTCATCCACACAAAAAGGAGGATCTCGCCAAAAACTCGTGGATTTTGCTTGGATCTGGACAGAGCAGAAGAGGGAAGATGTTTCCAAAGTGATGTTTTGGCGAGGAAGGATGCACAGAAGGTGGCATTCTCCTTTGGAAGAAGCTCGCTGGCAGCACGGATGGGGAGGAAGCCCCGTGGGTGGGTGCAGAGGTGGCATCACCCCATGAGTCTCCTGGCAAGGGAGCAGCACTGTAAATGGAACAGGTCAGCACAATTTAAAGGGATGCTCTGTGGGACACCAGTGGCAAAGGCCAAGCAGAATCCCCATGATGCTGACACAGATGGAGACCTCCCCCTGATGCCAGGAGGAGAGGGGTGGCCAGGGAGCCCAGCCCTCCACAGGATGCAGGAGATGGAAGAGCCTCCAGAAGTGGAGCATGGTTTTATCACATAATTAAAGTGGTTAGGCTTCAGGGAGTGAAATCACAGGGGTGACCTTCACCCTGGTATTTCTTCATTACTTACTGGACTTGTCAGTATTCATACTAATCTCTGAACAAAATCCTTGGGCATACAAAGATTCATCCTTACCAACATCTGGCTGGCAAGTTGAGCCCATGTGAACTATTTATATTTGCACATACTATATAAAACTGACCTTTTTTTTCAGCTGGAACTACTAGTTTCCTGTAAGCAGGCCACAAAAAAGCCATATTCACTGAAGTCCCATCAGGGAGTCCAAAATAAAAGGTGCTTTAGAAACAGCTCCAGAGTTTCCAGTGATCCCAACAACAACCCTTTCTCTTCCCAGTTTCCAGAAGCCATGCAGGAGTTTATCCAGCCAAGCAGATCTAGGGCACATCCGTACTGGAGATCTGCTGGATATCACTGGTACAACGTGCTCAGGAAGGTGATGGCAGATGCCTCTCATTTGCTCACCAGGATGTGGAGGCTGAAGCAGCTCCTGTGCCCTGTGTGAATCTGTCCCAGGGAATTTTTAAAGACTCCTTACACATCACAGCAAATATACACCTGTCAACAAATCCATCCCTGCAGGTTAACTCCAGCTACCCAGAGCCTACACGAAGTACTCTGTACTTCATCAACTTTGTTTACATACAGATATGATCTGGCAAAATTTCAAATTATGAATCAGATCACCTCTCAGCGTGCTGAACACTTGGGTGCTGCTGTTTGTAATGGGAATTAGCTGCTGCTTCCTGGCCACCAGGACCTGACCCCAGTCCATAAAAAGCTATATTTTCTGTTCTCAGTTCCTCTCCAGGGAAGATCTTGTGGCCCAAGCTGAGCTCTTGGGTGGCACATGGTGATGAACAGGTTGAGCTTGTGGCAGGGTGCTGGAACTACCTGATCTCTAAGGTCCCTTCCAAACCAAACCATTTCGTGATTCTGTGATCACATCACTGAGTCCCATGCCCCTCCCATTTCCTTGGAACCAGTTCTTAGCCCCTGATAAAGGCGAACACGAGCCCTGTCAGGGCCAGAACAGAGTTCAATGCCTCCTGTAATTGAAGGGCCATGTTTTCACTTTGGTTTCCTTTTCCTGCCTTCTTTAAGTTGCCCACCACACTGCCCAGTGTCAGAATTTATATAAAGCTCCAAAATCAAGAGCTCCAGGTCATTTCTGGGTGGCAGCATGATGAAGTCTGCATGCTGCATGACAAATGTCATCTGATGTGCTGAGCAGGCCTTGGCAAAGGGGCATCCTGGTGATAAATGGTCAAATAAACATAAACAATTAGTGGAGCTACATCAAAGGCACCGTCTGGCTCCAGATGGTGTTTTGAGGGCTTCATCCACGCACAGAGCAGGGGCAAATTAATTAACCACAGCATCTAGGCAGATACCAGAGAGGAGACTTTATAGAGTGGTCACATCTGACCACAGTTTTTTCTTGCAGCCTTGTCCTCTCATTCAAGCATTTCACTTGGAGGTCTGGAGCTTGAGAGGATGGTGCTCTGAGCATCAGCTCCCTGCTGCTCCTCTCTGCTGAGGCTTCAGAAGGGGCTGCAAGACTGAAGGTGCTCAATATTTTTATTATTTTTTTCCTTGAAATCCCCAGTGGGCCCTGTCTACACAGCTCTGTGTAGCCTTGATGGTCTCCTGGCCACGCTCAATACGTACAGGCAATGATGCTGGGTGAGTATCTCCCCCCCCCACCTAAATCTATATGCACACACTTAAAACACGTGTGGGAGGGGGAAATATGTTAAATGAAACAGGAGAGTTTCCAGGCATCCTCTGCAACCACCCCACTCTCATGGAAACTCATTCACACTTCCAGTGACGTGCTCCCTCTCCCACACCACTGAAATGAGGAAGAAAAGAGAGAGTAGGAGGAAAATCCCGACCAGAGATATGCCCATGCCAGGGTCTGGCTGAACACCAGGTTGCTGGTTCCCCCTACAGCAGCTCTGGCATGAGAGAGATGAAGGTCTATGAGGTGTGGTGACATTGCTGGTGACATTTCTGCTCACATGTGTGCAGCCACTCTCCTCCTCCAACACCTTCCCATTGTGCCCAGACCCTGCTACAGAGAGTCATATAGGATATATATAAATATATCCTATACATACATATATACATATATATATACATATACATATATATACATACATATATATATATATATATATATATATGTATTTATATAGGATATATCCCTATTAACACATAACATTACAATCCAATGAGCGCATCAGTGGTAGGTACCTCCTTCCAGCATGACCTTAAAAATAGCCAAAAAAGCCATTTCCTCCCATTCTGAACTCTCCTGGGAAAACACGCCAGCCCCTTCACTCTCTCTCGTCCTGTTCTTCTTCAGAGCCAGAAAAAGGAAAAAGAAATTTTAAAAAAAGGCTCCTATTGAACAGCCTGCACACACTGGGTGGGTTTGCTTCCTGACCAAAAAACAAAAAAAACAAAAAAAAAAAAAAAAAAAAAAAAAAAAAAAAAAAAAAAGAAAAAAAGAAAAAAAGCGAAAAAACAACCAACCAACCAACCATGGCGGAAAAATGTGCCCAGCTTAACCATGGAAAACTGGTTTGGCTGGCGTCCCTCCGGAGTGGACAGGATTGCGAGGGACTTGGACTCAGATCCGGGTGAGGCTGTCACCAGCCTGCATGAAAACACAGCTCCAAAATAAATACATTTTTTGAGGGCTCCAAAAAAGCAGAGCGCAAAGGATGGGGATCCAGCTTCCCCTTCCCTTCTTCCCCCCCTCCCCTCGCCCCTAGAGAGAAAGCCACCAACAGGAGAACTTTGGGAATAAAAATAAAAGGGTCAGAGCGCTCGCACATTAAATCAGAAGCAGATGTGTGCCTGCTCGCCAGCCTGAGTCACCGCGGGAGGGTGGGGAAGGGGGGGTTATCGCTATTTTGGTGCTGGGTGTGGGGTACAGAAAACAATGTGAGGAGAAGGCGGTGCAGTGTTTGAGCAGGCTTAATATCGGCTCGGGAGCAGGTACAGGCAGGCTCCAGCAGCGGTGGGGTGGGAAGCTCAGCTTGGCGGTGGCATTGGCAGCAGTTGAGCCCCATCCCCTGCCCGGGCAGGACTGCTCCTCCAGACCCTACCCAGGCTCCCTGGCAACATCACTGGGCATCTCCAGTGGCACACATCCCTTTTTGGGGGTGTTTCTTGCTGATCTTCAGTTAGTCTCCCAGTACAGGAGGAACAGCCAATCATCCCCATGCGCTGGCCAAGGCGCTCCTAGGCCTGAGGTGTCTCCAGACTCGCAACAGGGCAGAGGCAAGAGCTTTGTCCTCTCTCTCAGGAGCACAACCTCAGCAGCTCAGCACCTCTCTAAAGCCCTGCTTGCTTTGGGCCAAGCCCCCTAACACAAGCTTCTCCTCTCAGCCCTGCGCTGCTGACACTGTGATGCTGTTCATTAGGCTCATAATCCCACAGGTATTTAGTAGAAAGGTACCTCAGGTTGGTCTATTTAACTCTGGAATAACTTAAAATATTCTATTCCTGCTTGACTCTCATGAGAGCCCTTGCAGCCTCATTGGTTTGTAATTGCCATTTCAGTCCTGGAGCTCTAAACACACGAGCTCCCGTGCTATGGTTGGGCCAGAAGAGTTCCCACGCTCTCTTGAGGGGGCTTTTGGAGAGGTGTGTTCATGGAAGGTGCCTTTGCAGAGCATCTCATCCTGCTACAGCAATCCAGCTTGCAAAGACACTGCCCCTCCAGCACCACCACCCCATCATCTGAACCACAGGCAGAAGGATAGTCCTGGGCTTGTACAGTGGTGTCACAGTCAAACTCAACACAGGACAAAAATTCAAGACCCTGGTTCAGAGAAGAGACCAAACAGACAGAAATGTTACCTGCGAGTGTCTTCCCTGAGTTATCTACAGGCTTCCCCATCACAGAGGGGAGTTAGGCAGAGTGGGTGACTACTGCATCTCCCCATCCTTTACCTCACTGAAAAGCAGCTTCACAGATGCTCTATCCATGGAAACAAGAGGCCATGGCTTTAAACAAAAAGAGTGGAGATTCAGACTAGCTAGGAGGAAGAAACTCTTATGATAAGGATGGCAAAACATGGGTACAGTTTTCCCAGAGAAGCTGTGGCTGCCCCATCCCTGGAAACATTCCAGTCCCAGGTTGTACAGTACTTGGAGCAATGCAGTTTAGTGGAAGGTGTCCCTGCCCAGGGCAGAGGGCTTCAAAATGAAGTCATTGACTTCCAACACAAGCCATCTAATGCTTGTGTGGTTCCATCACCATTTTTCCTGCACGTCAAAATTGTCCTGACCATGCTGAAGCCCCAGTGAGATGCATCCTAACTCCTGAACTGGGCATTTCTAGTGGAAATACTGCCAGATTTCAGTACAGGATGAGCAGGGAAGGGGGATAAGGCTTTCATCCCGACTTTTAAAATGTAAACCAACCACCTAATGAGCTCTCTGAAGACCACAGGTAATATATGGGCATAATCTTATAGGGTGGCCCAAGAACCAAATATCCAGAGGCAACTCCCTGTCTTTCAGGGATGATTTAATCCAGATCTCAAGGTTACAGAGCAATTTAACTGAAGATCTGGGGTCAGATTCAGATTTCATTTGTATCTCAGCTCTTTCTGTGTGCAAAGTCCCTGGTTTCTCTGCCAACCTGGCTGCAAACTAAACAGCAGCTGAGTCCTCAGCTCAGCCCTCAGCTCCTGCAAAGCCTCACCCGCCTGAGCAATCCGTGCGATCCGACGGGGCCCACCCATGCCCAGCTTGGTAAATATAGTCAAAGCTGGTGGAGGACCAACAGAAAAAAAATATCTGAACTCTCCCTGGAAGAAGCAAAAGAAAAATACCCACTGCTTAGATGTTTTGCTCAAACGCATGGAAAAAAAATTATACTGAAAATCAGTGGGACTAATTTTTTTAACTGATGCTTCTGCAAGCAAGGAGGGGGTCTGAGGGATCAGGTCCCTGAGCAGGCAAGTCCTATGTCCCAGCTGACTCTTTGCACATGCCAACTCACAGTCTGATCTGATTTAAACCAGCTGAGTTGTAAATGAGGCTTATAATGGAATTGGCAAATGACCCTTCAATCCAGCATCACAAACCGACAGCACTCAAAAATAACCAGGGGTCGAGTTAGGACTCAGCTCTCGGCCAAGGGTGAGTGCAGGATCTGGGGTGCACCACGCCACAGGCTATGAAACACCCCAAGCAAGCAGGGGGAACTCCCAGGACCTCCCCTCTTCAGGGAGGGGGTGACCCTTCCAAAACAACAACAAACCAAACCAAACAAAAAAAACAAATAGGGAAAAGGAGGAGAAAATGCAGCCCTGACATGTAGAGAGAGACAGTCTCGCCTGTTTGTGTTGGCCTATACTGAAATCCAGGCAGTTTCCAACTGGAACCCAGAAATGCTGATGGTGTTTGGAGTCTGTCTGCATCCCTCCCATGACGTGAAGAGGCATTCAGGATGATGGGCTAGGATTGTTTTGTGTTTTTTTTTCCCCTAACAACTATATTTACTGTTACATTTTGAACTCCCCATGCTGTCATTACAGTGTCAGATGAAATTACATGTGTGATAACCATAACATTGACACATGCACAAGTTCACAGAGGCTTTACAAGGAAACAGCTTTAAGGGAAGAGGGAAGCTGCTCACATGCCTCACTCAAAGGGGATGTCCAAAGGAGTCTTTGAATTACAGGGCACTGCCTACAGCCTCAACTTGGCCTTGCTGGACCTGAATTACATTTTGGGGGGCTTTGCTGGGTAAAATGTACTCTTATTTATCCTGGTGTAATTCTGGATTGACTCCAGGGATTTAACTGATGTTGCTCTGGATTTGCACCAGCACAAAGAGGATGAGGATGTTACAGTGGTCTGCAGGACAGACTTGCAGAGTGATCCGAATTGCACTGGGATTCTGTCCTGGAGCCACTGTGGAGGTCACAAATCCCAGAATGGTTTACAGGGACCTTAAAGTTCATCCAGGTCCTGGCCACTACCATGGGCAGGGACACCTTCCACTAGACCAAGTTGCTCCAAGCCCCATCCAACATGATCTAGAACACTTCCAGAGCTGGGATATGGAAGCGCAGAATGAAGATAGCTACACCACTGAAAAAACATCTTTTATCAAGGTAGATGATCCCGTTTCACATATATGCCCCTACAGAGCACTTCAAGACTGAGGACAGATGCTCTCTTCTGATCCAAGATGTGCTAGAGCCATAAGAAAGGAACCCCAGCCTTCCATCCACTACCAGGCCAGAGGTAACCACTCCACAAAGCTCAGCCTTTAAAGTGTTAAGAAAAAATCCCAATTTCTGCTAGGAAAAAGCAGCAATCTGATTTCTTCCAACTGCTATGGGCAGCTGGGTGAAGAGAACTTGGCTGGTGCTCCTGGAGTATGGTTCCAGCAGCAAACTCCAGAAGAGAGGCATATCTTCCACTGGCACAGCTGGATGCATAAGGCAACATCTGTATAGCTCTGACTGCATCTGCTTAGGGGAAAATGGTACAAGTCTAACCAGGCTGGTCCAGTTAAAGTGCTACAACTTCCAGAGAAACTGACAGGATGTTAAAGATCAACCTTGCAGTGCACTCTGACATATTGAGAGAGCTGGGGGTGCTCCCCTGCACAAGTCCCATGGCTTCAGGGAGAGCTGGCAGCCCCTGGCAGGGCCTAAAGGGGCTCCAGGAGAGCTGCACAGGCACTGGGGACAAGGGCTGCAGGGACAGCAGCCAGGGAATGGCTTGCCAGTGCCAGAGGGCAGGCACAGCTGGGCTATTGGGCAGGAATTGCTGTCTGGGAGGGTGGGCAGGCCCTGGCACAGGGTGCCCAGAGCAGCTGGGGCTGCCCCTGCATCCCTGGAAATGTCCCAGGACAGGATGGATGGGGCTTGGAGCAGCCTGGGACAGTGGAAGGTGTCCATGCCCATGGCACAGGGGGTGAAATCAGATCACCTTTAAGGATATTTCCCGTCCAAATTGCTCAGTGATGTCCACACCTATGGATGTTTTGGGTCTCAGCTCCTACACAAAGTATCATATGGAGCAGCTGCTTCGCTCATGTTCTCTTACCAAAGGAGAAAAAGAAAGAAAAAAGCAAACATCTAACACAACAGCAACACCAAGGACTTGTGGGCTGGGAAAGGGCACTGCATGTGCGTGGGGAGCACATGGCTGCTTCTTTGTCCTCTTCCCAGGGTGCAGGTTTGATTCATCTCCTGAGCAAAGGACTGGAGGATGCTCTGGGTGTGTGTTTGTGATTGGGCAATGTTCTGAAGAGCACCAGCACACATGTGGAGCCACTCAAACTACCCTAGGACCTACTATTTGTCCTGAGTGGGAAAACATCAGTGTTTCACCCCACTTTGCCTGCCATCTCACTGTCTGTGCTTTGCATCTCCCTCCACAGCACAAATACCATAGCCTCTGGTTAAATATATTGTAATGATTACTCTCTAGGAGAGGAAAAACGCATCAGGTAAGGGGCTACAATAAAACCAGACACTTGGAAGCACCTGCCTCTCCCTCCACCCACCCCACCTCCCACCTGTGGATCCCTTTAACCTGCATTATGCTGTTTCACATATCCACCACACCAACAGAATACCCCCTGCAGCACATTAATTTCTTCCCTCCCCCATTTGTCCACGAAGACACAAGACAGAAAGGGGTGTGGGTACAACCTCTTGCATAGTTTAAAAACGTACAGATATGTATATTTTCGTCCACCCAGTCCTTCCCAGGGATGGGCAGGAGCCCAGCAGCTTGCTCACACCACACTTCAAAGCCGCACACCAGCACTGGATGAAACACCAACACCGCAGCACGCCGGGGACTTTCCTTTTCCAAGCCGGCACTTCAAAATATTTATAAAGGCACTTAAGCCCCGTTTTGACCACTGCCTGTGTTTGCAAACCCTGCCCTGGGATTCATGTCAGGTCGCGGGGAGTTCCGCTCGCATTGTTGGCATACCTGAGGAGAGGCAGAGGGACTGGCTCCCCGCTGGCAGAACAAAGCCCTGAGTTACTGCAGAGCTGTGCCCTCCGCGGGCGCAATTATGGTTAGAGAAAACCCTTGTTTATAGCAGGATCCTTCCAGTCGGAGGGGGGAAAAAGGGATTTAATTACAAGGTAATGGTGCTGTGGGCGTGCGCGCGAGCGCAGCGCAGATGCGGCCAAGAGCTGGGCTGCTCCCAGGTGGTAGGCCCAACTTCCATGGAGAGTGAAAAAAGGGGGATTTGGTGTCTTCCCTCACGGCTGTTGAAGGCTGAGAACTGAATCAGGGGAGGCAAAGCACAGAGAATTAAAAATCCAGGGGAGATTCCTGTCTCAACAGGTCAGGAGCAACAGGAAGGGGATTAAGGGGAGGTGGATGGCACAAATTACCCACAACTTTTTTCCTTCCTTTTTCCCCAAGTCATGACCTTGAACACAGGCTCCCCCAGGTAGGTTATGAAACTCATAGAATGGATGGGATGGAAGGGACATTAATGACCATCCAGTCCCACCTGCTGCCATGTACAGGGACACCTTCCACTATCCCAGGCTGCTCCAAGCCCTGTCCACTGTCCTGGCCTTGGGTAGGGATCCAGGGGCAGCCACAGCTGCCCTGGGAAATCTGTGCCAGGGCTTGCCCACCCTCACAGACAAGAATTTCTTTCCAATGTCCAATCTAATCCTACCTTTCTGGCAGTTTTAAGCTGTTCTCGCTTGTCCTATCACTATCTGCCCATGCAAAAAGTTGTCTTGCATCCTTTTTAATCATCTACCTGTAAGTACTTGGAAGGCTGAGGTCTGTGATGGGTTTGATTTCAACTCCCTTTTCCAAATGCAGAATCAGAGCCCAATGTGAGCTGCTGACATTTTACACACAGAGATGGACTACAGGACAATGCAAGCTTAGGAGCTGAATCCTTATTTTTTAAAAAAAAACACCTTTAGATGAAAAGGTGCAATCCTGTTGGACACCCAGTGTTGCATTAGCCAAGATACAAGTTCATCAAGTGCTTGCATCAGAGTGTATTTTTGTAGCCCTGAATTTCTTTTCTGCCACTAATTTTAAGGAACAGAGTGCGGTTTCCTCTCCTGTGTTTCTCATATTTTGCTTAAAAATAAAAGTTGAACCTATATCAAACCAAACAGCTTCTTGCCCAAGGTGGTAAAAAAAATAGCAGGAAAAAGAAAAAAAAAAAAGCAAAGCCCCTTCTATGGGGAACCCTTCAGGAAAAGGGAATATAAATCCCCCTGTGGTTGTGTTCCCGCAGCAGCACCCAAAAAAGCCCCCATAAGCCAATGCAAAGTTTGCAGTGGGTACTTCCTACCTCTGCACTCAACTTCTGGGAAACACATAAAACATCTACCAGAGCACAGTCTGATTTATACTTGGAGCAGGGCACCTTTAATGGCAGCAGGAGTGCGGGTGTAAATCTCCAGGCAGGAAAAATCAGACACACAGCCCCAGCCCCCTGGATCCACTCTGCTCTGAATGTCACTGAATAAAAATGAGGCTTTATGGTAAAAAAAAAGAGGCACATGTCCTCCTGCTGGATTGGAGAGATTTCTAAGGGTGCAGTGCTGTATGATTCAAGCCAGTCTGTATGTGTCTCATGCAGTCCATGATGAGACACTAAACAGGTATTGAGAACACCACAAAAATGATCAGCCTCAAGGCTGGAGCCCCTGTGCTCTGGAGCCAGCCTGGCAGAGCTGGGGGTGCTCCCCTGCACAAGAGAAGGCTGCAGGGACAGCAGCCAGGGAATGGCTTGCCAGTGCCAGAGGGCAGGCACAGCTGGGCTATTGGGCAGGAACTGCTGTCTGGGAGGGTGGGCAGGCCCTGGCACAGGATGCCCAGAGCAGCTGGGGCTGCTCCTGGATCTCTGGAAATGTCCAAAGACACGCTGGATGGGGCTTGGAGCATCCTGGGATGGTGGGAGGTATCCCTGCCCATGGCTGGGGATGGCACTGGATGAGATTTAAAAGCTCCTTCCAACCCAAAGCTCTGTTTGATTCCATGGAGACCCAGTGGGTTGAACTAGAGGTGGAGGCTGTTGTGCCCTCTCATCCCTCACTGCTTCCCAAAACTGTAAGCCAGCCCCTGTTCATACACACAACCAGGCACGGGCTGTGTCACATGTCCCCCAGGATGTACCCACCCCATCTCCATGCCACCCTACACTCAGAGGGGGGATACACCACCCCAAACCAGCCTCCCCTTCCTGCCTTTTGCACAGGGCAGTCATGGGGACAGCTTCCCTGTGAATGGGGACAATGCCACACTCACTCCTCTGTCATGCAGGCAACACAACCCTAAAATCCGATGCCCCTCTTGACTCCAGAACAACAAAGTAAACATGAATATCCTTGGGAGTAAGCAGGGATGGGTGGGCAGTGAAGCTCATGGTTGCCTCCCCAGTTCAGTACAACAATTCTCACTATTGCCAGCTCCTGCTGTTCAGACAGTGTCTGCCCTGTCTGCAGAGGAGAAACACACCCCCAAGAACCCTGCCCAAGTCTTAAAACATCTTTTGCCTTTGACCTTCACCAAGGGCAGACTGGACCTCTGCCCCTTAGGTGCATTTGCATGTGAAGGCATTGAAGAAAGACCCATGTGAGAACAAAGAGGAGACTGCAAGACTGCATGTGGAAGCACATGCTGAAATTAGAAAATGAAATAAACAGCCAGTCCTAAAAGAGAAAACTCCTGCCATAAAGTAGATTTTGAGGGGGGAGGGGAGGGAGGGAAGAAATGGTTGTGCATTGCCCTGCTTTGCTAAACAGGCAGATGGGACCTGTATTTCTCTTCTGAAACTTTAATGGAAGGATATGATTCTGCTGCAAGCATATTTTATATGTCTGGCGATTAAAGAGGAAGGAAAGGGCATAATTTATAGAATTGAGAAACACAGAGGATAGCTTTCTGCAATGTTTCTTTATTTTCTTGTTATTCCTTTTATTCTTCTTTTTGCTCCTAGGCTTGTGAAAGGTGATGGATGGGCAGCAGTGGAGACAGAAATCTTCCTATTATATTCACAGGGCAGGTACTGAATCAGCAACCACGGTGGCTAAAGGAGCTACACCTCCTCTGAACAAGCCTGAGACAAAAAAAAAAAAGTGTTTCTGTGTGTCCTCAGCCTTTCCACAGCGCTTTCCAGCTCCTACAGCTGCCTCATCTCTTTGCAGTTAGCAGGCTCAGTCCTTCGAAGAAGAAATTTGAGCATTGCCTGGTTCTTGATGTAGATGGGAACATGACAAGGCCAAGCTCTTGCCCCGTCTGATCCTCCAGACCCTGGTTTTTATGAGCAACCTACCAAACTCTGCCAAGACCCTGGCATTTCCCATCCATCCCACCTCAGAGGAAGCAATTACCACCTGCATTTGTCTAGAGAGACACCTTGTAGACAAAGACCTGGTGGCCCAGAAGGTGCCCAGAACTCAGTGACACGTCCTTGAAGATGGCCAGGCACTCACTCAGCTGAGTGAACAAAAGTGGTGCCCAGAGGTCGAGGGAAGTGAACCCTCAGCTGTACAAGTGAACCCTCAGCTGTAGCACTGTGTCCAGTTTGGAGTCTCCAGAAAGACACTGCTATTGTGGAGGCAGCAGGGTGATCAGCAAGCTGCAGCACACGAGGTGAGAAAAGAGAGTTTTGTTTAGCCCAGAGAAGAGGGTATGAAGGGGGAAACTCATTCTTTCATCCCTACTTAATGCAAAACTATAGAGAAGAAGGAATCAGACTCTTCTCAGGCATGAGAAACCACAGGCAGAAGTTTCAGCAAAGCAAGTTTTTATCAGACATAAGAAAAACATTTTAGTAAGAAGCTGGTCAAACCTTAAACCATGAAGCCAGAGAAATGCTGGGATTTGTATCCCTGGAGATGCTCAAAACTCAACCACACGAAGGCACGAGCCTGACTGAGAATTGGAAGCTGGATCAGGAGTTTTCAAAGGCTCTTTCCACCAAAACCATTCCCTGATTTCTGTGCTCCAGTTGTGCAGATAGGGAGCGAAGGCACAGAGCAGATGAAACAACACAACCACAAGTATGCAGGCAACGTGCACCTGAGGCCACATCTCCAAAGAGCAACCTAAATCCCAACCCTCGCTGCTTTTGAACATATTAAACCCATCACCACAGCCATGTCTGTGTATGCTGGGCTTTCTGGGGCCATCTGCTTCCCTGGTAAAATGCTGTGCTTCTCCTGCTGCAAAACTCTTTGGATTTTTAATTTTTTTTTCAACTTCGGGGCCAATGCAGCAACTCATCTTTCTGCTAAGACTGTCAGTGAAAGCGTGAACTGCACGGCTGGTTTCTGTGATGTGGAACCATGCCCACCAAGGCTTGGACCAGGACTGTGCAGCCCATTACACATCAGCCACCATCCAGCCCACACTTGGCAAAAGACTGAAGACAGTATCAGCCATGCCTGCATGACTCCTGGCTCTGGGCCATTTTTCTCCAGCCCTCTGAGCAGCCACGATATAAATCTTGCTCTTCTTTCACTGGTCTTTGCCGTAACAACACAATCACTTGGCCGCCCATGCCAGCTCTCATTGGGTGTTTGTCAGGGATGCGTCAGTGGAAAAATGAACTCTGCACCCTGGCGAGGAGGGGGAGCAGTTCTTCATGAAGCTAACCACTGCTGCCCTTTCTCAGCTCGCACATTTGCTGCAGGAGGAGTGCAAATCCTCGTGAAATCACTGTGAATATTTACTTCCACCAGGAGCAAATCCCTATTCCTCCCTCCCGGTGAATAAGCAGGAAGACCTTGCCCAGATAAATGCAGGGTGATAGCTTTGCTTCCCCTCCAATACCAGCACTCCCATGCCTAAATATCTCCGTGAAATATGTGTGTGTGCATGTGTACACATCCTTTATTCAGAGCTATATTTACTCTTTAGAAAGAAGACTGCTTGTCCCATTGAAACCAGAAAGAAGGAAGAAATTCTTTGCATTGAGGGTGGTGAGGCCTTGGCACAGGTTCCCCCAAGGAGCTGTGGCTGCTCCATCCCTGAAAATGCCCAGTGCAGGTTGGACAGGGCTTGAAGCAAACTGGGACAGTGGAAAGTGCCCCTGACCATGGCAGAGGGCTGGACCAGATGAGCTTTAAAAATCTCTTCCAAACCAATCTATGATTCTCTGATAGGTCAGCTGAAACCTCCTATTCACCTCAGGAACACTGCAACTCTTGGCAAAACAGAGAAAACCATTTCCTGAAGTTCTAAAACTGAGACTCTCTAACAATTCTTACATACTACCTAAACGTT
The DNA here is from genome assembly GCA_018697195.1 of Certhia americana. Taxonomy (NCBI): domain Eukaryota; kingdom Metazoa; phylum Chordata; class Aves; order Passeriformes; family Certhiidae; genus Certhia; species Certhia americana. The sequence continues at coordinate 996,589 of CM031878.1, read as the reverse complement.
TGGGAATTTTTTTTTTTTTTTTTTTCACTGTCTGTAACTTACTTAATTGAATCATTCCTAACTCTATGAATAACAGAGTCTGGTGAGGGGATGCAGGACTCCAGTGTGTGCTGGGCAGTGTGGGAACATACAACCCCAACAACCACCCATGGGGAGGCCACGAGGCCAGCAGAGAAGTCAGTGGGGATGGACATGATGTGGATTCAGCTCAGGAAGCTCATACAGTTACAAGGCTGTAAGCACAGGAGGGTGGAGGCCTACTTCTGTCCAGAGAGAGGGAAGGCAGCCCATCCCCTGCTGAAAGCTGTGGGTAGGCATATTGCACTTGGCCAGCAAGAAGATTAGGGCAGGTCCCCTAATTGAACATTTCCCAATGGGAGGGAGATAAAAAAAAAGCAATTCCAGGGGTGGAAAGAGCACAGGTAAAACATCATCTGGAGAGAACAGGGTGGGCAGGAGAGGCTCCTCACAGAGAGGAGCGAGATGAAGGCCTGTGGGACAGAGGAGGATGCTGGCTGCACCAGCCACTGCATGTTCCAAACACTGGGAGCAGATAACTGGAGTCAGGGAGCAGGGTGGGAGGAGGTGAAGGAAGCAGGCAGGAGAGGAGATTACAGGAGAGCAAGGAACAAAGAGGAGGGAAATGGAGAAGGAAAAAATTATGCAGGGCCTTGAAGGTCAAAAGAGTCAACTTCAAAAGGATTCCTTAAAGACATAGAGCAAATGCCTTTATATTCAATTATTTAGTTTCCACACAAATCTGAGTAGTATATTGGGGGTGGGGTAGATTGCCTCCCAACACTCTATTTGGCACAGAGGGAAGACAAAGTGGAAGGATGATAAGAGAAGTCTGGGACTCTTTGTTTTTCTAATGGACGAGACAAGACTGGAGTTGACAAGACCCCCTTGCAAAGGATACAGACTGAAGTGGAGGAAGCTTTTCAGGAGAAGAACGATGGGAGTGAGCAGGACTTATCCTTTCTGGAACTGAAAAATGTTAAAAATTGACTTGCTCAGCCTGAACCAAAATGTTTTCCTAAATTCCAGGCATCTGTTTAATCAAAAACACCGCAAACGTTGAGTTAAACAAATCATGCTGCCTGTGAGAGTCAAGACTTTCACTTTGTAGATGCTGAAATGAAACGCTTCCACTTTTCACAATTCCACCATTAGTCTGACAAAACTGACCCAGACGCAGAGCAGTTCTTTTGTCATCAAAACCTTCACTTTGTACTGAAAGGTATTTAGCTGAATTATCTCTCCCCACTGTACTTAAGGAAGCTAAAGTGAAGTACAAAGCCGGAAGAGTCGGCTCCTCTATCCTGGGGCGTTCAACCCATCGGCAGAGTTAAAATCACTGACAAGCTATGGCAAGCTAATGTCAGTAAAATGGTACCCAACAGGAGGTTTGAAGCCAGCACAGTGAGCTCTACAATAAGTTCTAGTCCTTTAAACACCATGCTTAAGTAAAATATTACAACAGGTCATGTTTTAAAGCAGACAGAACAGTTGAGGGAATCACTGAGGACCCATGAGGATCCTCTTGGAGGAGAACAAAAATTCTGCCTTTTTCATCTCCCTGCCCTAATCACCACCACCAATCTCCTCCCAACTGTCTGTGCTTCCTTCTACTCCACACCACATTTTCCACATGCTCATCCAGCAGTGGATGGCAGCAGGGACTTGTGTCACTGAGGCAAAGACATTCTGTGCTGCTACATCAAGTATTTGCAGGGCCACCACAGGGCCCAACAAGGCAGTAACTGCTCAAAAAACACAGGAAGGAAGTGACTTGGTGGCAGCCATGAAATAGGTCAGTAGAAGAGCCAAGAGGGGAAATCTTGTCCTCCTGTTTTTGCCCACCTGTATCCCAAGTGTTTAGTACTTTCCTCTGTTCAGCTTTGACCTTACGAGTTCCCTTAACCTTCTCCTGGCAGTTTCCTAATGGGCAAATAAATCTCTGGAGAGTATCTTAAATTCTTTTTTATCACAGACTGTATCAGTGTGATAATAAGATCAGCCTTCAGACTCCCCATTAAGTCACAGAAGGTGTGGTCATCAGTCATGCTTTTTCCAGACTTAATTGCCAGACAGACACTTTAAGTGGAAAGTCCACCTAATGAGCCCAATCATTAAAACATCCCTGGTTCCTATTTGAGATGGAAAATTATATTACTCTAATAAGGGGGTTGCATCTTTGCCCCCCTATTCAATCTTGCAGCACAGGAAAGGTGAGAGTTCTCTGCAAGTTTGCCTTGGATGTGTTTCATTTAAATATGGCCCCCTGCTTCAGACAAGAAAAAGTAATAAAACTCTTCACAGAAGGAAAACTGTGTGGCTGTAGAAGGTGGTAGCTATCTCAAGGTGAGCAAAGGAGTCACCACTGATGGGCGTCACCACTGACATCAGGGATGCTCCTGAGGGCTGTCCAGGTGGAGATGGTGGAAGAGTTCACCATCACAGTAGCTGTGCCAGGGTGGAGGAGATGTGACATCAGTGGCATGTGTTTCTGCAAAAGGCCATATAGGGATGTATGAAGTGAGCTCTTAATTGCGACAGATTTCTTTCCCAGACAGTTTGAAAGAAATGGCTCAATTTGAAGAAAGAACTGGTTGTGTTGGCCACCTTCAGGACCTGCACCATGCGAGAGAAGCGGCTGGGCAGCTGCCAGGAAAGGTTGGGAAACTGAGGCGGAACAGCTCACTGATTCAAAAGGCCTCACACGGGGCACCTCCAGCCAAAGTGCCCAAAACAGGGAACAGGCTGCAAGTCCACTGCAAAGGGGTAATCCTCTCCTGCCCTGTCCACTCCTGACAGAAATACTTCCCCACCTTTCCACCTCCTACCCCTACTCATCACGGAAAGCTTTGTCTAGGAAAGCGCCGCCTGGGAGCTCAGCCTAGGTAAGACCAGCCCAAGTCCCTGGTGGTCTTCAGCCACACCAGATGCCTTTGTTTAGAAGCCATCAAGCCCACAGAGGTGCCCCAGTTGGCCTGCTCCCACCCCAAAGCACCCGCAGTGGGAGCTGCTCCACAGGGAATCCCAGCAGGAAGCCCGGGAAAGCTGAAGTTAGGAGCTGCACATCCAGCGGAGGCTTTGCCAGGTGCTGGGAGTGCTGGCTCAGAGCGATCCCTAATAAAAACAAAAGAAGCACGGAAGGGCGTGTTGCTTTTGGGTAATAATACATCTCAGAACTGCACGGTGAGGCAAAGACAACGCCACACCCTAAGCCACCCGAAGGGTGTGGGCATTATACAATGACTCGCCCACGCCCAGCACCTCCGACGACAATTAACATCCAGCGCCACGCAAGGATCAGTAAATACTGTAACTCAAACCAGGAAATGCTGGCTTTTTCCATGTGCATGGATGGCGGAAAGAAAAAAAAAAGCCAACCCCAAACCAAAGATGTGTCTTAACACGAACATCACCCCGGGCAGATCCGCACCATCGCTGCACACGGCATTTTCTGCCCTTCCCCTGGAAGAGGCCAGCAAAGCCAGTGGCATTCATATTTTGAGTTATATTAAGCATCAATTTTGGAGTTTTTTCATCATTTCCATCCTAAAGAAAAAAAGGGGAAAAAAACCCAAACAAAACAACCCACAAACAAACCAACAAACAGAGATGATGGAACTATTTAAATGCGTAATTACATTTTGATAACGACAAAGTCATGCGAGGCACTTAATAGATAATAAAACGACAAGATCTCATCACACCCAAGCTTATTTTCACAGCTGTAAATCTACTTCTGGTAAAGTTGCTGGGAAAAGATTTTACTATTGAGTAATAATGGAAACAAAATAGCACTTATTAAAGGGAAATAGGAGCAAGAACTCATCAGATGTTGAAAGACAACAGAGAAAATCAGTTTGTTATTAGGAGACAGGAGAAATAACACCATTCTGTTGGTCTGAGGTATCAGCAGAGAGATGTGCTAGTTATTAACAGAGATCCCACTTTTTTTTTTTTTTTTCTTCCTAAACCACAGTGCATTTGCAGTGACGCTCATGAAAACAGCAATTAAAGATGCAGCTCTGGGGTTGCACCTCCAGGAAAAGCAAAAATAAAAAAAGCAGCAAAATGAAAGTGTCTCCAAATCAATTCCTAGTAATTTCTGAGGTCAGAAAACTCAAGTTGTTTTTTTCCAACACAATTCAAGTTATGTTTTCCAACATAAATTCATCATTATTAAATGATGACTTAATCATCATGCAAAAAAAAATTAAAAATCATTATAAAAAAAAAGAAAAAAAAAAAGAAGAAGAAACTATGATTGGGATAAATCTACTTTCTGAGTGATCCTAGGAAAAAGGCTGTGGATTTAAGTCTGTAGGAAGGATGGAGCTAGTAGAGTTACTGTGTACCTGCCTAAAAAAAGGGAGGCTCAAATCCTTCCTGGTGCTTCCAGGGAGGAATGGTTGTTGCAATATTAACGAGGGAGAAGATGGGACCACCAGGGACAAATGAAATATATATTCCTGGCTGGCACAGCAGACACAGCTCAGGTAGCTCAGGAACAAGGGGGTCATGCTGGATGTGGCTACTTGCCCTAGGGCAGCCAACTGGGGCAGATTAGGAGATGTTTGTACAGATAACCAAACTCCTGCTTCAATTTCTGAGTCCTGAGAGGGGGGCTGGAGAAAAGATGGATTTTACTTCTCCAGCTGCAGCACTGAATAATAGGAATGAGGCATAGCCCTACCAGTGCACATACAAGCAAAAAAATAAAAATATCCAATATTATTGTTTACTGATGATGGCTCGGAGCATGTTCAGATCTGACTAAGTTTCTACTGGGCAAGGGTTTATTATTATTATTATTATTATTATTATTACTACTACTATTACTACTACTACTACTACTATTAATACTATGACAATTACTGTTATTATTCCTATTGCTATTAATTGTAGTGACCATTTAAACTACACTGGTGTCTTATAGCTACAAGTAGGATGCTCATTCCCTTAAAGGCACTGTGTAAGCGAGACCAAGGAAGGAAAGACCCATTCCTAAATAGTTGTGCTCCAAAGAAACAGTGGGAGAAAAAAAGAGATCACCTGTTTTGTGCAGAAGAGGAACAGAGAGATTGGAAGATTTGCAAAGGCCATGGATGAAGCCCTTGGCAGAGACAAAATTTGAGGTTAGCTTCTACAAACCCAAACCCAGCCCTCTGTCTAGACGATCATCCTGAACTAGCTCTCATCTAAGGCTGAGCTTTATTCAAGGATAGAGGCAGCTTAAAGCTCAGAAGGGCTTCAGGTCAGGGCCCCCCCATGGGTTCTGATGGGGACATTTTCTTAGCAGGTGTTGTGGTAGGACAGGGGATAAAGGTTTTAAACTAAAGAAGAGAAGATTTATATTAGGTATGAGGGTGTTTTTCATAACGGGGGTGGACAGGCCCTGGCACAGGGTGCCCAGAGCAGCTCTGGCTTCCCCTGGATTCCTGGAAGTGTCCAGGGCCAAGCTGGACAGGGCTTGGAGCAGACTGGGACAGTGGAAGATGTCCCTGCCCATGGCAGGGCCTTTAAGACTCTTCCAACCCAAACCATGGAGTGAATCCCGTATGCCAGGGGGGTGCCACGTACTGAATTTTGAGAACACACCCCATGGCTGGTGGCACCTGCCCAGCAGCTGAGTAGCTCAGCTGCCATCACTGGCAGTGTTTTGGAAACTGGCAAAGGCAGAGGATGTTGAAGTGCACCAGGACAGAGTAAATCACCCAAAGGGAGCTGCGATTGGCAGGGTTTGTGCTGGTGGCATCACTCAGCACCTCCACAGTTCAGGTGGGATTTTCACCTGATAAAACAAAAATGATGTGGGCATGAAAGAAGACTGGGATTCCAGAAAAAAACAGGGACAGTCAGAGAAGTTGGGAATGACAGCTTTTTCCACCTATCACCCAGCCTGGCAGGGTGCTGGGGAAAGGACAGGGCAGGGAGGGTTTTGCATACAAGAAGGGACACTCAGAAAAAAAAAAAAAAGTACCAACAAAGTGAGGCTTTAAAAAATATAAACAGTTTTGGGGAACAAACACAAATGGCATGCAAGCTAAAAATAAGCAGCAGCAAGTGAAAAAAAAAGGATTAAAGGAGCCCAAAAGAAATAGCGAACAGCAAATTGCAGGGAATTGTTCGGCAAACAATAAAACGCTCCTTGCCATCTCCCTGCAAAAGGCAGATGGCACTGGGAGAAAGCAACCCCCGACAAATGATAGCTGCAAAAGGGGTGAAGGAGGGGGGGGAGAAAATTTCAGACCTGGCAGATTTGTTAAGTGGTAATTTTCCCTCTGTCTGTGCAGAAGACAAAGGGGAGGGAAAGCTCCCCAAGACAGGGATTGTATTTCACTCCGTGGTTGAGAAGGCTTTCGAGTGTCTGCAGATAGCGGCAAGAAATGGCCCTAAAAAGATTAGAGCTCTTAAGGTAGGGCAAAATACTATATCCAGACAACACACTCGAGTTTTAATGACAGTGGGGAGAGAATTGAGTGAACCATTGTCTGCTGCCTCTAGGAAACCAAAAACTTAATTTGAAACAGCACAGGCTCGAGCTGGGCTTTTCTCACAGAAAGGCTTTACTCCTGCCCCTTAAGCATCACTTTTTATCCTTGACACATATTTTTCATTCATCTTTTTCCCACAACCAATACAAGTTTAGGAAGAGTCTTCCTCATTTTTAGAGTGATTTGGGTGGCTTGGCTTTGAGCATCTCCCTGTCTGGAATGCACCTTCTCTCACTGTATCCCTCTTGCCAGGCCATTAACCATGTTTATGGATACCCATCTGATGGATGAAAAAGGAAAGTGACTTCCCAGAGATGCATAGGGAATGTTCTGGAGAAGAAATTCACTCTGGGTTTTCCAAATCTCAGTCCCCAGACTAACCCCTGCCCTTCCTACCCCTGATTCCACTGTGGGCTTGCTAAGTGCATGCAAACCAGCAGAGCTTCCATACAACCCATTTTACACTGGGACCAAGACCAACCATCACATCCAGCCTTTACTCATTGCAGAACTGCAGATTCATTTAGGTTGGAAAAGCCCTCTAAGATCATCTAAGTGTTAACCCAGCGTGGCCAAGGCCAGCCCTGCATTTTGACTGGATTGGGAATTTTGCACCTCCCCCAAAAAATGAGGCTGATTGCTATGACCCCACAGTATCCTATATACCCCTTGGGAATTACCAGGAGTCCCCTGGCACCACCTGGCTTGGGACAAGGACAAAACAGGGCATTGTTTTGCTGCCAGCCTCACGCCTGCATATTCCAGGGCACGGGGCGCATCACTGTCATCCCCACCAGCCCCATCTCCGGCAGGTGACACTGAGGAGGTGGCTCTTCCATCCCCCATCTCAACTCTGGCATCCCTCAGCCAGCGACTTTCGCTGCAGGGACCCCCCTGACCTTGCCCGGGGCTCTGTTGCTAAGAATAAAACACAGAGGGCTGTGCTGTGCTGGCGCGCGGTGGGATAATTGCAGGGAAGCGGCTGCTGTAGCCCAACGACCGCAGTAATTGGGCACGGGCCATCCTGCAGCCAGGTTTCCCGTGCTATTATCCCCTTATTAATAGAAACCAAATCTACCTTTGCAGAGGCAGCACTGCGAGCCTGGAATTATGCGGTGTGGGGCTGCCGGGAAGCATCCGCGGCATCTCTGCAACAGCCTCAGCCCTTCGCCACCCAAGGGGTTGGTCCTGGCAGGATCCACAGGATGCTCCTGCCCAGGTCGTGGCAAAATCCCAGGCATACAGACCCAAAGTCCCCGTGTGGTGATTGGAAAGGTGATTGTTAGACTCAGCCACATGCCCTCATGGAAGCAGGTGAGCGAGATTTGTTCTATTAACTAATTAATCCCAGCAGCATCCCTCCAAGGTATGGCAGGGAGTATTAATTCCATTTCCCAAGGAGGAAAGCTGAAGGTCAAAAAGGCTTGAATTTCTCCTTGCCCACCTGGATGCAGTGGGGGCCACAAGCTGAGCATTCACGGATTTAGTGCTGGAAAATAATGCACAGCACCTCAGCTGGGATGGTCTTGCCAGGGTAGCACAGGATGTTAAATGTAGAAGAGGCGGAAGTGACAGCATCATTTTAAAGAGAATCAAGGGCTCTCTTTGCTGGAACACGTGAAAGCAAAGTGCTGATTTCCGAGACACCCAAGGACAAGGTAGAAGTCTCTGCAGGGGCTTACAGGACTTCCTTATCTATGCGGCCATCTGGCTTTCCATGGCCAGGACTAACATAGGTACTTCTCTCCATCTGTCTTATTCCAGGCTAACTTCCTCTCTGATGTTCAACTTGGAAACAGCCCTGAATAAAATGTGTGCCCGATCATAACTTTTTACCTGCCTCAGACAGCAGGTAGCAAGATGTGAATCAGGATTAAAAAACTGGAAAGCAGATTAAGTGCCTCTATCCAAAATGCAATCAATGGTGAAGAGAATAAGGTCTGGTGTGGCACATTTATTTTTTTCATGGAAGTTTATTAAGGTCCTCAGGACCATCTGAATCTTATCTCAAATTTGAGATTTGCCTTGAAACTTATAAACTGAAGGGTCTGGAGAACAAGTCTGATGAGGAACAGGTAAGGGAGTTGGGAAAGGGGCTCAGGCTGGAGCAGAGGAGGCTCAGGGGGGCCCTTGTGGCTCTGCACAACTCCCTGCCAGGAGGGGACAGCTGGGGGAGGGTCAGGCTGTGCTCCCAGGGAAAAGGGGCAGGAGCAGAGGGAACAGCCTTAGGATGGGCCAGGAGGGTGGTTTAGGTTGGAAGTTAGGGAGGATCTCGTCATGGAAAGTGTTATCCAGTCATGACATGGACTCCTCAGGACAGTGTTGTCGTCCCCATCCCTGGAGAAATTTAAAAGACGTGTGGATGTGGGACTTGGGCATAAGGGTCAGTGGTGGCCTTGGCTGTGCTGGGAGTATGATTGGACTCGACGGTCTGGGAGGGCTTTTCCAACTTGAATAACTGTGTTTCTCTGATTCCCCAGTGAGGCTCACTTCTACCCGTCCCAGCATCCATGGCAGGCAAAGCCCAGCAGATGATCTCCTACAGAACAATCTTAACCATGAATGTTAATAAACTCTAGACTGACACAACGAATTACCAACCCAGAGTATTTCCATGCTTCCCTCTTTCTCTCAACCTCTACTTCACCCAGCTTTTACAATTTCTCATTTCAGCAATTAATCCCAGCCTTTCTGAAGAGGCTGAATCCTAGAAGCTTAAAACCATGTCCTCACAGAGCCAAATCAGCACAGATGTGCCACAGAGCAATGCAGATGATTCTTCCTTTGCCTGAACCTTGAAACCTTGCTTCTGCTCATTGCTGTGGTGTTCTGCAGACAGGGGATGTCAGGAGCCTTCCCCATATGGCAAGCAAGAAGTCACCCTGGGAAGATTAAAGCAGAGAGAGAAGACCTGGGTTGCCTCCTGCATTTTTCAGACCTTCTCCATCCCTTTGTGAAAGGCTGGTGCTGTTAAGCAACTATGTAAGAGATGAGAAGAGTCAGGGGAAATAAATAATACATAGATGTTGAAGTGTGTTGCCAAGGCCACCTCCAGGATGGATCTGTACCCTCTGGACAGCTGCCTGCTCCTGCCCTGGAGAGATGTCACTGGGAGTGAAATGGAGCTCCTGGGCAAGACCTTGTTCCAGAGTGATGCATCAGAAAACCTTGCAGGTGACAGAAACTGTAATTGCTGTGCTTAAACCTCACTGGCCCATTGTGAAACCCAGCTCTGTTGCTGATTTCAGCAGACAGAGGGAGTGATATGCCCCTACCAGGGCAGCTAGCAGGGATACCTCTCCCTCAGCATGCTCCCTGAGCAGAGGGCTCCTTCTGCCTCTGAGGCCTCGTGGAGGCTCTGGCTTCCGTGAGGACCTGAACAACATTCTTCATCCTCCCCAACAGCAGCCCAAACCAGGTGCAGAAAGCCTGAAAAAATCTTAAGACTCAGTGTCTTCTTGGGGTTCAGGGCAGCAGTGTCTTGCGTGCAGAGGTTGCAGAGACCCCAAGGGAGCTACACTGCATCCCACCAGCTCCATCCCCAAGTCCTTACTTCAAGAGCAGCTTGGCCACTTCTGCCTATCTTTTTCACAGAACCCCCCAAGAGGTCTATGGCTCTGTAGCAATAAGAGATAACATATCTGACACTCCATAACTGGAGTGCAAAATAAAAGGTCTGTGGTGTGGCAGGATGCAGCCAAGACCACAGTGTGAGGTGCCCTGACCCAAACCATGGAGAGCTGGCTGTGCCCAGAAGGACCCACTGAAAGGGGTCCTGCCCCCAGTCTGTCCTTTCCATGGATTAGAAGGTGAGGCATCACCCCCAGAGCAGGATGCTGTCCTTCAGCAATGACACAGAAGCACCCAGTCCTGATGTGCACAAGGACACGAGGAGGTGCATAGGGTGCTGGCAGGTGATGGTGACGAGTGCAGACACTGGGGTGGCAGCTTCCAACCTTGCTGTGATGGAGAAGCCCAGACACACCCTGCCTCACTGCTGCTGCCTGTAAAATCAGCTGAAATACACCCAGAAAAGCAACCTACAACACACTAATCCCCCTGTCCTCTCCTGTGCCTGCTGCAGAGGGCAGCTGGAGGGGCTCAGGAGTCACAGCACAGAGGGACGCTGCAGGGACTCCTAAAATGAGATGCACACAGAGAGTCTAACATCTCTGCAAACCCCCTCTGCCCCCGACACACGTCTGCCAAGATCAGAACTGGCTACAAAGATTGAGGATGCTTTTTGAGAAATATTAGCTATAGCTGTTTGCACACACTCGCCTTACAAAGCGACTGGGAGACGAGGGGGGGAAGTACTTTTCCTGTTTAGCACAAAAATATAGGTAACAATTATGAGGCAATAATTGATTCATCCAATAGTTTATTAACTGGAGTTGGGGTGTGCAAGTGACAGGCTCTGCAGCCAGCCTTTCATGTGACATGTTATTAAAGGCTCTTTTTCTGGCTCGGAAAGGCAGTGGCTGGAAGATCAAAGGTCAGACATTTCAAGAAGTAAATTGGTTTAATGTGGCTGCAGATAGCCTCACAAAAACCTAATAAATATGCAGTGAAATGTAAGGAGAGAAAATTGTGGACAAGAGAGACAATTACTTTGAAACCAGGATAAGAGCAGCGCAGGCTCAAATTAATCAGTGTTCGGGTTTCTTCTCTCTGTCTCAGGATTTAGTATTCAGAGCAGGAGCCCAGCTGATGGTGGGATGTGTGCGGGAACACTGGTACCCAACACCACAGCCTGCCGGGGGGAAGATGCTCTGCTCCAATCCACAGCTGGGGTGGTGCTGAGAACCACCTTGGTTTTCCAGGTACATCTGAGACCCACCGCAAACAATGCTGGCGAGTACCACAGGATTCTGTGGTGGCTGGTGAATAGATTAGCACTCCATGGCTGAATATTGTCCTAAGAGGACAGCCTGGCAGAGCTGGGGGTGCTCCCCTGCACAAGAGAAGGCTG
>CM031878.1:952278-975863 GCA_018697195.1 Certhia americana | reverse complement strand
GGGGGAGCTGTTGCAGGTTTGATTTTTTTTTTAATTTTTTTTTTTTCTTTTTTTTCACTTTCATCTCAGTTTTCTTAAAGCAGATTTATCTCATTCCTTTTGTTCCCTGCTCAGTGAGACAAGCCCCTCCCTGGTGTAACTGGCGACCCCCGGTTTGCCCCTACAGAGGTCACTCTGTGGTTGACTTTCCTATGATCTGCTCCACTTCCCCTGCAAACTGTGCACCCATCTGAGACGGGTAAATGTGGGGAGGGTGGTGAAAACCACCTCTTTTGGAAAAAAAAAAAAAAAAAAAAAAAAAAAAAAACAAACAAAAAAAAAAAAAAAACTGGCTGTAATTTAACTAAAAAAATCAGGTTTGCACATGAATGACCCACACAAGCGAGAAGATGGAGGTGAAGTATCTTCAGACAGGGAGGCTGGGCTACAAAAATCTCCAGTCACTGAGCTGTGCTGGCGACAAGACCCCAACTCAGGGGTCCAGTTCAAGGAATGAGTGACTGAAAAACCTTCCCAAGTGCCCAGTATGTGGTTTCCAAACCCCACCCCCAGCACTGAGGTTTGGAAGCCAACTCCTGGCCACCTCAGCTGCCCCAGACGGCCAAGAATCCCATCCCACATCCCCCTGGCCACAGGGATGCCCCCAGAGGAGGATTCACCCCTCAGGAGCCTGTCTCAGCAGCCAGGAGCAGCCTCGCCTGGCTAAGCCCAGCTTGCTGGCATGCACACAACCCCAAAGGGTTAGCCATCATGTGGACTGATAAATAACTGGGCTCTGTCCTCTTCTCCTCCCTGGGTGCCCCAGGGAACAGCTCATTCTTGAGAGTCTGCCCCAAATTTAGCGGTCACACTGAATTAAGCACTGCATTTCATAAAACCCAGCTCCTTTCTGGCACAGGTATAATAACAACAAGGAAATACATGGGTTTTTGTTAATACGATAAATTCGATGACAGCAGCTGGACACTGAGTTCCACGTTACATGGTTTTCCTCTGAAGAGGCACATTAAGGAAAAAAAAAAAAAAAAAAAAAACCCAAACACAAATCACAACCAAAATTGTTTACACAAGGGAAATCTTTCTGAAGCACAAGGCAAAATCAAGTGTAAGATAGCCTGGGGCAACCTGGCACTCCCAGACAGGACTTGGAAGAGCTCCGTGCTCAGCGCACGGTTACTTTTGAAACTTTTATTACACGCTTTCTCAGTCTGTAGGAAAAAAAACATTAATGCTGTTTCCATCCCCACACCCAAAGCACTATCTGCAGCTCCTCTGACTACTGGGTTTCTAAGGAGTGTCTGGGTAAATCAGTAAATGAAGTCGGAGTGAACAATGTCTCTGGCCCCAGATAAGGGCAGAGCAAAACTTGGGCAGCATCCAGTGACTGTCAAAGTCGGCATGGAGAGGAACACCAATTGCCACCCACTGATTTTCCTGGTACTCCTGCAGCTGGCATCCCCTGTGGGATGGGAGCACCCATACAACCACCCACCCAAGCTCCTCAAGCACAAAACCAAGCAACTCTTCACTTCCCACAAAACCTTTTTTATTTTTTTTTCCCTCCAATCAAAAAGATTTGCCTTCATGAATTCACCAAAGCCAATGCATTGAAGAAAAAGTTACATCTCTCCCATGCTAGCAAAGCATGTTGTTCATGGTGCTGCTTCTCAAGATGCTTTATAAATCAGGGTGTATGAAAATATCCTCAGCACCATGGAGGTGTCAGAGCATGTCCAGGGCAGGGAACAGAGCTGGGCAAGGGTCTGGAGCTCCAGGAGGGGCTGAGGGAGCTGGGGAAGGGGCTCAGGATGGAGCAAAGGAGGCTGAAGGGGGCTCTTGTGGCTCTGCACAACTCCCTGCCAGGAGGGGACAGCCGGGGGGTGTCGGGCTGTGCTCCCAGGGAACAGGGACAGGACAAGCAGAAATGTCTTACAGTTGCACCAGGAGAGGTTTAAATTGGTATTAGGGAAAATTTCTTCACTGGAAGCATTGTCCAGTCCTGGCACAGCTGTTCAGGGCAGTGGTGGAGTCCCATCCCTGAAGGGGTCTAAAAGCCATGTGGATGTGGCACCTCGGGACACAGATTAGTGATGGACTTGGCAATGCTGAGGGAATGGTTGGACTTGAGGGCTCTTCTAGCCTAAACTATTCCAACACCCAATTCTTGCAAACCAAACCCAGTACTTTAATACAGAAAAATACCTGGGTGTGGACTGTGACAATTGAAACATCTCAGAGATAACTTTGAGTCCAAACCCACTGCAGACCAATTAAGTTCCCAGTGAACCCTGGAAATTATTTGTCCTTTTCCATATGAAATTAGATCACTTTTATATTTTTTTTTAAATCACCATTAATGGAAGGTTGAACACGTCTCCTACACAACAAATGAGAAGAAAATAAAGTACTACTAAGAAGGCATGAAATAAGAACAGCAGGAGAAAGAGAGGAAAGGGTTGTGCCAGACCCCACCTTAATTCACAAGGACAACAGGAAATACCCAGTAAAAGTAAAATAGAAAAGGATGCAATGATTGCATATCACAGGTGAGGAAAATTCTAATTTCAAGTATATTGAATTGAAAACTTTCCAGAGGAGTACTTGAAGGAAGCTTGTCTAATCAGAAAAATAAAGTATCATCAAATGTAAAAGATTTTCATGGGAAAAATTAATTTTTACAGAGTTTGGGGGTTTTTCTTTTGGGGGTGGGTGGGTGTTGAATTTATACAATACTTTCCTTTCATACTTCAGTTTTTCAGGCTGATGTTAAACTTTCTAGTTGGAGCCCAATAATCAACTTCAGTGAATACATCTCTCTAAGAGCTAGAGGAAGATATTTTTTGCAAGGAGATTTGCTGCATCAGACACATTTTTCAAAGGAAAATAATTTTTGTCCTCGAACATCCCTACTTCAGTGTCAAACTGTAGTGATAAAAAAAACTTTTTTTTTTTTTTTTTTTTTAAACAGGTTGATTTTGGTAAGAAATGGAACCCATAAAAGTATTTCCCTGCCCCACCCCCTAAATCTCACTGAAGATGCTTGCAAATGGGAAGCTTGGAAAAGCCTGGGGAGGTTTCCTCCAAGGTGTCCATCCCACACACGTTTCCATTTGCAGCAGTGCATGTCCCCATTAACTCCAACACAGCAATGAAGTTAAACCTAGCCTTAGTGCCTCCAAATGCTGGCCTTATTTTAAATGTGACAGAGTATGGGGAGGGAAGAGATGTGAGACCACAATCCTGACAAACGCTTTCCTCGCCGGGGTGATGCCTGAAGTTTTAGCTTCTGTATTTTTCAGATTCTGTGCTGTTTTAGTGTGTGGTTCTGGGTTTGATATTAAGTGTTGGTAGGCTCTCTTCACAGAGCAGGCTGACAAAACAATTCCTTTTCTAGCTTGGGACCAAAGACAACCGACACAAACTTCAGGCCCAAGAGCAAAAGCAATGGTGAATTGAAGAGAGAAAAACAAGGAGGATGAAGCTTCATAACCTGAAGCTGGAACTGGACAATTTACTCCAATATGCTGATGGACCAGACCTTATAAAAGTGTGAGACCTTATGGCCAGTTGTCCATTCTGTGTCCATTTTGGGTTCACCTTGGGTGCAGCCCAGCCGGGCTCTTGTGCAGCCCAAGGTGTAGCTATTGAGGCCTTTTAATAAATCCCTGCTTTATCCTTTTGCTCTGTCTGGTCTCTGTTCCAGGTCAGCTTTTCTAGGCATCAGGGGCACCAGCAGGGCAGAAGGGAGTAGGATGGTGACACCACACCATTTGTTTAAAGTTTCTGTGTCCATGACACAGGGATGAGCTGCTGGTTTTCCATTTTTAAAGAGAACTGTGGACCTTAGGAAAGCATGAATGGGTAGATACTTCCTTGCTAGTAGTCCCAAACCCTGCAGACAAGGAGCAGTTTCCATGCTGAATTACCAGTTACCTCATGCCACAGACAGATTTGCTGGTCCAGGACGTGTCTATATACAAAGCTGCTGCTGCCATAATAACCTTATCCAGAAAAATCAAAAAGGTCTACAGGAAATCAGTGAAAACCAATGCTGATGAAGTGCTCTACCTTAAACAACCTCAGTGATTTCATATCTGAAACCTTAATGGTTGTAATCCAGATTGATCCTGAGGGATCCCCAGTGCTTTGTTACGGAAAGCAGAAGTCAATGAGGCTCCATTGTCTCCAGTGGAAATACAGTCAATTATTTTACCCAGAGCCTTGCTCAAGGAACGGAAGCACAGTTGGATTTCTTTCAAGGAACAGGGCTGGATGGAGCCAAGGTGATATTGAACAGGTGTATGTATACAAATATTTAAACAATATATGTGCAACTACACGGAACGATTTTCTACATCACGTGGCTTCATTGAGAAACTCTTGAAAGAGCCGTCCCTCTGACTGCCCCCCTGACCTGGCCCCTCAGAGCTCCCAAATCTTTCATGATCCATAGCTCCCAGTCTTTCTTGGTCCTGTGCAGCTTCAGGGTATGAGAAAGGTCTCATATTAGCAACAACATGGCAAAACTTTTGCAAAAACTTTGAATTAAACCTGTATTTGGCTAGACAACACATGCCTGAAGGCAACATCCTGGTCAAAAAAATCTCAGAATGGCTTAGATTGGGATGGACTTGGAGATGATGTCTTTCCCTGTGACTGGAAGGGACACCTTCCACTAGAATAAGTCATTTTTCTTGCTTTTAATGCTTCAGTCCTCCCTTTCTCTTCACTGAGAAAGAATTTTGAGCTTGCTTCAGTTTGTGTTGGTGCAGGACTGGGACTAGGTGAGAACAACTAAGGATAAATGGCAATAAAATGAAATTTAAACACAAATGGATGTTAACAATAAAAGGCATGACACAGATCAAAGACCCTCTTTTCAGAGCTTGATGGTTTGCTGCATAATTTTATTTGGGATACCTCTCATGCCCCAGGGCAGCTGAAGCTGGGTGAGATGAAAGCCCCCAAGGAGACTCAGATCACATGGAGCTTCTGAACATTCACTTTACACGTGTCACCATCCCCAATGCCAATAAACTTCCCCAGCACCTCAGACCAAATTTGAGACGGGTGGCAAAAACCCAAACACAGTGTGCTGTGGGACAGAAGAGGGGCTGGAGAGCATCTGCAAAGACTCAGATGCTACTAATGCTGCAGAGAGTAGCCTGACCTCCCCTGCAATCACTTTAAACCTCCCTGTGCAATTCACAGTCCCAGCTGCAATTTTGAAATGCTTTCTCTGCCTCGTAATTTCTTGGTGGGTTATTTTTCTTTTGCTCCCACACAAAATGAGACGCAGCTCCTTGCTGGGTCCACTCACACCATAGATGGGCTAAAGACAACCAAGCCAATGGCCCATCCTAACCAGCATTTCAACCTACAAGTGTTGGTAGCCCTCTGCACAGATCACTTGCTTTCCTCTCCAAACTGGAAAAGTTATCCTTACCCAGGAAGAGAACATTCCACAGAAGCTCCCTGATGTAGGTGGAAACAAATCTCTTTTGCTTTCAAAAGCCGTGGATCAGGCCACAGCTCCTTGCAGAGCATCAAGTTAATAGTGAGAGGCAAATGAACCATTTTACTTCTCCTAGCTGAAAGGAAAAATACAAATGCAGCTGACCTGATTTACCTTTCTGATAATGTATTTAAAAAAATGTTCCCGGGCTCAGGACTTTGCCAGCTGAGATTTCAGACGGAACGAGACTGTTTATGTCATGACCACAACCTTCTGAAAAATGCCCCTTTAGATGGGAAAGCTCACAAGACCCTCAGGTATAATGATCTCAGCTATATCAATAACCACATTTCGGCAGATTCATTATCTCCTCGCCAGCCTGCCTGGCCGCACAGTGAAGCGTTGCAGCAGGATGGAGCGAGAAAGAAAAACATTGAATTCAGCCCTTCTTCCCACAGAAAAAAAAAAAAAAAAACCTGACATTGTGGGTCATTCTTTTCCTTAGCAAAAGCCAAGCTTTTATTTCCACTGCTTTCGCTGTACTCGGGAGGGAGGACCTGAACTACACACAATATTGAACACGGCTGCTCAATCCCTCTTCAGTGGGTGCATGAGGATTTTCCTTCACAGCTCCCATCTTTGCTCCCCAAGCATCCTCATCCCTCGTTGTCCCAAACTTTACAGCAGAACTTTATTTTTTTTTCTTTTTCTTTGCCTCTTGCTTTCACAACATTCAAGATCATTATTCAAGATTTTAACATCTGTCACTCCGTTATTCAAGGTTTTGACATCCATGTTGAATCTAGTCATGGATTTCAGATCACAATTCTTAGGAAATTTAGGCTACAAAACAAAGGTTTATTTCATATCAGTATTTTCAAGCAACAGGGACCGTTATGATCATGTATTTTACCCTCCAGCTTCATACAAAATAAAATACTTCACCCAGTAATTTTTGCAGCAAGGCTCTCATTCCTGCCTGCCCTCCAGCATTTAGAAGCAGAGGCAATCTTGGCTGGAAGATTTCAAATCAAGGGGACTTGCCCTGATCCTTTAGAAACTGTTTCTAGGAGTTAATTAGCCCATTATAAAAAATTTGCACTTATTTTCTTTCCTTTTATTTTTTCTGCCTGGACATGTTTAGATCTTGTTTATGAGCATCTCATCACACCAGCCCTTTTTCTGATGAATAAAACATTTTGACTCTCCTTCCAAAGAAGAGATTTGAAGGCTACAGTCCTATGAGTAAATATGAGAGGTGTGAGCATCTTCTGCAGTATCCCACAACAGAACCCCAGAATGGCTTGGATTGGAAAGGACCTTAAAAGCCATCTCATTCCATCCCTGCCATGGGAAGGGATACCTCCCACCATCCCAGGATGCTCCAAGCCCTGTCCAGCCTGTCCTGGGACATTTCCAGAGATCCAGGGGCAGCCCCAGCTGCTCTGGGCACCCTGTGCCAGGGCCTGCCCACCCTCCCAGACAGCAATTCCTGCCCAATAGCCCAGCTGTGCCTGCCCTCTGGCACTGGCAAGCCATTCCCTGGCTGCTGTCCCTGCAGCCCTTGTCCCCAGTGCCTGTGCAGCTCTCCTGGAGCCCCTTTAGGCCCTGCCAGGGGCTGGCAGCTCTCCCTGCAGCCTTCTCTTGTGCAGGGGAGCACCCCCAGCTCTGCCAGGCTGGCTCCAGAGCACAGGGGCTCCAGCCCTGGCAGCAGCTCCGTGGCCTCCTCTGGGCACATTCCAGCAGGTCCCACATTTTCCTTATGTTGGGGGCCCCAGAGCTGGACACAGGACTCCAGGTGGGGTCTCATCAGAGTGAAGCAGAAGGCGGCCCTGGAAGATCTCTGCCCCATCACTGAGTCCATCTGCCCCTGCTGCCAAAAGATGTGGGATTTATTATTGCAACAACCCACAGCTGGAGAAACAGGAGGAAAGGAAAACGGCAAATATAAGATGAGAGAAAACCCCAGCAGCTCTGTCTTAGGTCAGGGGAGAGAGCAAGCAGCCACAAATTTCTAGGAGAGATGAGGGCTTGTTGATCCACAGATGATTAACCCGAAATTAGCATGGCAGCCTGGAGATGGGGGTTGACAAGTTGACCCGTAGAATGGTCACAACTTAAAAGTATCTCTAAGTTTTGGGGGCAAATCCCATCCTTTCTGGAAGGGCTGATGGATTTTGGAGCTCCCAGAGGTGGCTCTGCAAATTCCTAACTCCTCCTTAATGTATGCAAAGCGATGGAGGGCAGAGAGAGGAATTTTCTGGACCTCAGGCCTCTTCTAAAGTCCTAGACTGTGTCAAAGCAAGGAATTGCCCTCCCAGCAATGGAGGCAAAACAGCAGGGGCTTCTGCTCTGTGCAGAGTCACAGAGCAAGGCACACAACACGTTCAGTGCATACAGGAAGGGACGGCGGACAATCCGGGCAATATTACAATACCTCTGTACAAATCAGCAGTGCAGCCTCAGACGGCGAGAAAAGTAATGATGCAGAAAAGGCAAGAAGTGCTCAATCAATATTTCTGCTCCGCATCTGGAAAGAAGGCAGGATGAGGTGCTTGTATCACCTCATGAGGAGGATGAAGTGCTTTCCAGTCCATTAGTAACCAAGGAGGTTGTTAAACAGCATCTACCAGCGATAAACAATTTTGAATCAGCAGGCCTGGATAACTTGCTCCCAAGAGGCCTCCAACAGCTGGCTGAGAAGCTCTCTGGCCTGCTGATGTTAATTTTTAATAAATCTTGGAATACCAGGGAAGATCCAGATGGATGGAAGCATGCAAATAGTGCACTGATTTGCTAAAGGGGCAAGTGGGATGGCGTGATGAACAGGTTGGCTTGCCTGGTATCAGTCATGGCTAAAATAATGGGAACCCTCCTGAGAGTCACCCAGAAGAGGAATTAAAGGATGGAAATACAGTTCATGTTTGTCAGAGAGGTTCTGTGGCCAACACACCGTGTCAAACAAAGCTGATTTCGTTCTCTGAGCAGATTAGAAGTTTAGTTAATAAAGATAATTGCTTAGAGATAATATACATATGCTTTTGTACAGCATTCGATTTACTAGGGCGTGGCAGGTTGATTGTAAAATGAGCACTGCATTACGACAATAAAGCACATCTGCAGGGGATTCAGAGGAGATCCCAACAAACAGCTGTCAGAGGGGAATCAGGCTGTTTCCAGGGGGATTCTGCAAGGCTCAATCACAGCTCTAATATTCAGCATTTTCTTATCTGGAAGCAAGTACAACATCGCTGCTGATAAACTGGCGATGTACTAGACAAACAGGAGAGGCCAAGCCATCTGAGCAGAGCCAAGAGGATGACAGCTCAGCATCTGGCTGGGGTCATCACTGCACCTCAGCAGGTAAGAGGAAGGAGACATTCAAGGGAAAAGCAGAGGGAGGGTGCTCAGAACCAGGGCAGTGATGCCATAGCAGGTGGTGCTGGTGGAGACCACATACTCCCAGGGAGATGCAGACCCCAGGCTCAGCAGGAGAGCAGAAGGCTGGATGTCACACATCCCTAGGGAAAATTTCTTGGAATGGGTTTTAGGAGGTAAATCAGAGCCTGGGATGAGGGAGGTCAGGATCAGTAACTCCATACTGCAGGACTTTGCATCTGGGGTGGGATATTGCCTAGGAAAGAATGCATGCCCCAGACCAGCCCTTTCCAGATTTTATTCTGACACTGACCTTAGTGACCCTGAGGAAATCAATTAAAGCTTCAACCAGCTTTTTCTAACAGGAATATCCCATTTGGCCTTTCCCATCCCCAAGCTTTATCTGTCCCTTGGGAAAACACTCAATCCATAGGCAGACACCTCAGTGCCCCCCTGAAGGGAAGTGCAGAGGTACCAGGCATGGAGTGACATCCCTGTGGGCAGCCCACACACCTGGACACCTAGGTCTTGTCTGCTCCTCCAGACCCCTAACTCTAGCTGGAACAAAAGGCTCTAGGAAGCCTAAATGCTCAAACAACCCTACACGAAGCAGCTTTTCAGCATCATGGTTACATCAGAATCATTTACATGACCCGCAGCACCCTCTTCAGCAACATCTCTTTTTTCTCCTGAAGCATCATCAATTCAATTCAATTTTATTTTGGTTTACTTCTGCTCTTCCATCCTAGAAAACAGAGGCCACTCATACTCACATGGGCCACATCATGTTCAGGAAAAGCTGCTCACTCATCATGACCATGGCCAGTCAACATCTATCCCTGGCTTGGGTGGGTTTTGGAGAGATGTGGAGCTCTGGAAATTCATATGAGAGTGCATTTCCCTGGGTTCAGAGAAGAAGAGAGCCCTGTGGGAGAGAGAAGGGTGTGTGCACACCAGCTCATGTATGCTCCTCACTCTCAGCCTTGGGGTAGGTTCATGTCTTCGGTCTTCAGAGTACCACAGGAGCAAGAATGTCCCTAGTGATTTGGACACACAGGAGCAGTTTCTTACCCAGCCTTTATTTGTCTTTCTCTGGGTCTGGATGGACAGGCTGGTACCTCTTCTTCCTGCTGCTTCTGCAGTTTCCTTGGCAGGGACCAGACCTGCTCAGTCATGCAAGAGATGAGAGGAAACTTCTTCATCTTCAGAGCCAAGAAAGCCCTGACCAATGTCATGACAACAGTCAGGCACCCTCACTGGACCTCATGGAGGTTCCAGAGCAGCAAGGTTGGGGAGGAGGGTCTCACTCTGGACTGGCACTGTGGTGTTTCTCCTGGAGATGTGGCATGTTTTTTCCCTGATCCCAGCCTGAACCAAGCTCAAAGATTGCTCACTTCCACATGGCACCAACGCAGTGAAGGTGGGCATCAGTCCCACAGGTGTGAAACAGCCTCACAGAAACACTGGAATTATTTTCATCTCATGTCTTTGCATCCTCCTGAATCCAATTCAAGGGAAAACTGAGCTTCTAGCCTATTTTTTGTCAGGATTTGCAGAGGGCTCCTTAATACAGCACCTGTCCTAAACATTCTGTTTCCCATGGGAACTAGAGATGAAATCTGGCTAAGGGCCAGGCTGGCCTCATGTTTCCATTTGACTCTGCCACTAACTAGTGACGGAGAACCTGCTGCTCACAATGTTCCTCAAGGGCTCCTCTGACTGCTCCTGCTCCAGGGACAGAATGAGGTCAACAATTCAAATCCCAAATGTTTAACCCAAACAGGCCCCATCCATCAACACCTGAGCAGTGGATTAGAATACATTGTTGTTGCTGAAGGTGAATTGAAGGGATGAGGCATTAAATCAAGTCTTACCTAATGCTAGACATTACAAAACGTTTCAACCTTTGCCAAACGGGGGAGAAAAAAAAAAAAAAAAAAAAAAAAGAAAAAGAAAAAAGAAAAAAGAAAAGGAAGCCAGTTTGTCTTAAGATCACTGAATGCCAGCCAACAGAGTTTTTGGTGAGGTGATCCAAACCAAAGGCAAAGCCTTCTTCAGGAACACTGCAGCCACCTTGCTGGGCTGCCCAGAAGCAAGGTAAAAAATAGGTGGCCATCCCAAAAAAAAACTGTCTGGTGTCTCACCTGTAAATGCCACTGGGAAGATGCAGCAGGAGCCAATCAAAGACCTTAGACACAGGATCATCTTCCTTGTTGTGGCTTCCACTACCCAAAATCAGGAGCTCACAGGGAACTTCTTTTCCCCAAAGAGTCACTGATTTTGATTGCCTCTTCTGTCTCACCTGAGTGTATTTGCCTCATCTCCAGAAACACTCAAATTCAGGTTCGGTTTGACCTCGAGCAACCTGTTCTATTGCAAGGTGCTGGAATGAGATGAGTTTTAAGGTCCTTTCCAACCCAAACCATTCTGGGATCCTGTGATTCTGTGCACTAAAGGGGAGATAGGATCACCACAGCACCACTCCTGAGCATGTCCTTAAGTATCTGTGCTTGGCACAAAGCCCTCATCGGGTAAGAACCCTGCCAGGGTTCCCCCCTGCCTTGCCTGCCTCCCACCTTCTCTTCTTCCCTGGCTCTGCACCCAAGAGCAGCCAGGCTAAGGAGCAGAGTTCAACCACAGGTGCTCCAATCCCTCCAAAAAATGTGCTGCCTCCACTCCCACCTTCCTCCTTGCCTCCAGCTCAGGTCCCTGGGACAGGGTGTTTCTCCTCCACCACAACCAACTCTTCACAAGGCAGAACATTCCCCCCCCCAGCTCCACTCAAGCCTGAGGGAGGGTGCAGCCAGAGTAAATTACTTAGAAGAGAAGGGAAAAAAAAAGTAAAATTAAATAACCACAGCAGACAAAGGCTTCTTGTCTTAAAGCCCTTAGTCAGCCAGCACATCGGGCAGGTTGACACAGTGCTCAGGTGATGCTGCGTAGGCAAGGGCTGTGCTGGGGTTGCTCTGGGAACCCCATTGCAGCATCCCCCAAATTCAGCAGCAGGGACCCCCAGTGCTCACCCAGGCACCCAGATTTTAGCAGGTGGGTAGAACTCAAGATTTCACATTTAGGGAGATGTGTAAGACCTGAAAGGTTTGAATCTGCTCCAGCAGGATGTGATTTTTTTCAACAGGTTGAACTTGTAATTGCATATTTTACTCCCCTATATGAAAAAAAAAAAAAAAAAAAAGAGGAGGAGGAGGAGTAGAATGGACTCATTTATCAAGTGCAGCCAAACACTAGGCTGGACTCAGTCAGTGACACTTTATATAATGGCATTACAGTTTGTCCTCCTAAATAATTCATATTCTAATGAGCCCTTTTGCTCCAGCAGTAGTTTGTAGCCCCCACACTTTCTCAGGTCCTTCTGTGTTTTAATTTGATTCTTTAAAATTTCCACTGTAATATTTTTATTAACAAAAAGAAAAAGGAAAGCAGGCTTGCTTCCCTCCTGGTTTACATGGGAGCAGGTAATGAATCTCTGAGCGCAGGAGTTGTCTCAGCTCTTATCTCCATGGCCTTGCTGTTCACAAACCTACTTATTTAAAAACCTCCCCCATCATGAGATAATGGGAACAGAGACAGTCGGCAAAGAAACAAAAAAGGCAATCAGGATTTTTACAGGAGCAGGGGAGCACCATGATTTCCACCTGTTCTCCTCCTGCTGGGACAGGTCTTTAGGTCAAGATATCGTAAATGAGAAGAAGTCGCTTCAGGGAGTGCAATCATGAGAGATGTGCTCTACATCAGAAAGCTATTTTGCAGAGCCTGGTCTTGCTAAAGGCTCCTCCATTTGAGTCATGCTCAGCTTGCTGTGGAAGTGGTGGCAGCCCAGACCTTGCACCCCCGTGCTGGTGGTGGGGTGGCTGGGCCAGGTTAGCTGGGGGTGACTTGTGTACAAATTCCAGCTGCTCCAGGCCAAGGGGTGGTCCTGCCTGCCTGTGGTGGGACCCTGGGGAAGGGCAGCGAGGCTCTGATCCTACAGCAAAGCTGCGTGGGCCAGAATTGCCCCCCATCAGCCACCACACAGCTGGGGTGAGGGCACTTCCAGGCCACTTCAACACAACTGCTGACCCATCCAAACCCCAAGCCAGGCATACACCACCTATTCCTGGAGGTTTCCTGAGCTAGGAGGTGCAGTGGGGTGCTGTGAAAACCTCTACAAAACACAGCAAAATAAAACTGAAAGCTGTGGCAGCATCTTCCCTTGCCCACTTCTGAACACCATCACCATGGGCTCCTGCTCATGGTGAGGACAGTGGCAGCAGCCCCTCAGTCCAAGTGCCAGAGCAGGCCCTGTCCCAGCTGAAGGATGGAGCAGAGATGGCTGAAACAGTCAGGAGGAGAGGAGAGATGGTGGGGGTACCACACATCCACTCCCCCTTGTGAGCTTCATTATTCTTATTAACAGGGAGGACTTTGTTGTGCAGCTGGGTGGGATGTGGGTAGAGGATGCAGAGTCCTGACCCATTCAGGCAAGGAAAGAAACCTGGAAAGGTGACAGGCTCTGGAGGGGCTTGCAGCCTGAGCCAGGTTAGGGTTGGGGTGACATCTAGGACAAGGTGACCCAACTGGACCCTTTCAGGTTCCCTCCCCAGCATTCCAGGGCTGTGGGAGAAAAGAGCCACCAGACACTTATGAGGGAGGTCAGAAAAGCGGCATCTCCACTCCACACAGTTTCACTGGGAGACAGGACGGAGAAGAGTTTATAATCAAGACTATACAAAAGGGATGTTTTGGCTTAAAAACCTGCAAAACCTCAGCAAATCCAGTTAAAACATCAGCCTAACCAGACTCAGCGCAGCTCTCTCCTTCAGACTGAGGAAACAAATGTTACAGGTTTACACACTAATTTATTTCTACCCATTTAACAAATTAATGTGTCCCTCCCATCCCCCCTCCCCGGAGTAGCAGGCTCTGTAGCTCAGAGTCAGTGAAACTCCTGCTTCCCAAAGCCTTGGAGATACGCTTGACCTTCATTACTGCCCTGCTTTAATTTCCGGCCTCCCTTTGCTAACCCTCCCCAATGGAACCCTGCCAGGCTTTCTCCCTCCCTGGGGACCATCCTTGCTGCTATTTTGCCTGGGTTTTAAGCACCTTGTACTTTGATGCCTCCAATCTTTCACAGACTTCCCTGTGCTGTGCCATCTCACCAGCCTTTTTGGGAGCACCAGATGGACCAGCCAGATTACTCTTAGGAAATACCTACTCTTTTCTTGGTTTCTTCCCTACCCTGGGAAAAGCTTCAAAGCTGCTCTCCCTGCTGGCAGGATTCCTCAGAGAAAAGCTCTGTGGACAAGGCCAGCAGTCTCACAGTCCCAGAATGGTTTGGGTTGGAAGAGACCTTAAAGCTCATACAGTTCCACCCTCCTGCCATGGGCAGGGACACCTTCCTCTATCCCAGGTTGCTCCAAGCCCTGTCCAACCTGGCCTGGGACACTGCCAGGGATCCAGAGGCAGCCACAGCTCCTTTGGGAAACCTGTGCCAGGACCTCACCACCCTCAAAGAGAAGAATTTTTCAATCCCAGAATTAACCCTGCCCTCTGGCAGTGGGAAGCCATTCCCCCTCATCCTATCCCTCTATCCCTTGCCCAAGTCCCTCTCTCTCGCTCTCCTGGAGCCCCTTTAGACACTGCCAGAGACTCTGAGGTCTCCCTGGAGTCTTCTCCAGGCTGAACTCTCCAGTTCTCTGTGTCCAAGCAACTTGGAATTATGGCTTTAGGTCTCATCCAGGCTTCACCAATTGCCCTGAACAGACCAGCATCCACAGGGTGATACCAAACCCCAGCTATGCCTCCAAGAAGGTGCTTTCTCAACTCCAACAAGCTCAAGATTGTTTTAAACCCCAGAATAATCTCTCTTCCAGGTCTCATTTATAGCTCTTGTTTTTTTACCATTCCCAAACATCCAAGCCTTATCTGAGTGTTATACTCCCAGCTTTGGAGGCATCCCCTGGCAGCCACTTTCACAGACTCAACCAAAGGGGAAAACATTTTCTCATGGACACAGCTGTTTCCTTAAACAGACCCTGTGTTATGAGATAGGGAGAACAGACAGTGTACTTTCTCTGGCCACTCATTAGCTTAGAGATCCCCTCTTCTCTGCCTCTGCTTGGCTCTCAGCCTCCCCCACAGCTTTTTCCAGCCTCTCTCTTGGTGATTTTTTCCCTCTGGCTGGTAATTGTTCTCATTGCCCTTGGCTCACAGATGGTCCTTGGAGAGCTCACTGCTGATGTGGTGCCAGCTTTGCTCCATTCCAGCTGCTAAAGGGCATTAGGAGACCAACTACCACTGCACAGAGAGCTTTCTTCAGCTCCATCTGCCCTTCCACACCCAGGCAATTGCTGCAAAAGGCTTTGCTCACCAGAGCTGCCACAGCTGGGCCATGTCCCCGCATCCAGGTCACCCTCCAGCCCCTCTGCCCTCCACACTAAGCCTCCCTATTCTCTCTCAATCTCCCTACCCACCCTTCCTCACTGACAGTCTCTCCTGCCATGCAGCTGAGTCACTTCCCCTTCTCCAGACCTTTCCTTCAAGCTTTCCCATCCCCTTTGGCTTGGGAGCACCCCTGCAGTCCCAGTCCCAACAAACCTCTCCCACAGAGGGAAGCAGCCCCTGGGATGAAATCCTCCTTTATGCTGAGGGTGACAAAACACCAGCACAAGATTCCCAGGGAAGCTGTGGCTGCCCCTGGATCCCTGGCAGTGTCCAAAGCCCATCTGGATGGGGCTTGGAGCACCCAGGGATAGTGGAAGGTGTCCCTGGCCATGGCAGAGGGCGGAATGAGATGATCTTTAATGTCCCTTCCAACCCAAACCACTCTGTAAATCCAGCCCCTGGGCTCCGGCCCCACTCCACGGGGACAAACTGGGACTGCCACCCAGGCAGGATGGATGTGAGTGAAAGAAAACAAGGGGGGAAAAAACACGGCAGAGCAGAGAGGAGGTGAAAGGAGGTCTTATTTTTCTCCAAGCCAAGTTGTTTTTGGAGGCACAGACACTGGGTTCATTCATGAAGCAGCTAAGTGCAGGGTTTTCAACGGAAACAATGAATTAACAAGGATGAGCAGCAGCAGGATAAATGACCTTTTTCCTGCCTCCCAAAGTGTCCTGTTTCTTTCCTAACCAAGCAGCCAACAGCTCATTTAGTTTCAAGGCACTCTGCCCCAGCGACCTGGTGCTTTTAGAGAAGGGCTTAGAGAAGAGCCTTCCACAGAGGAACCTCCTTCCCTGTGGCTCCACACCCTTCTCACTCAAAACCATGGGAGCTGGGGGCTACAGAGGACTCTACATGGCATTCAGGATGTGAAGCATGGGTGTTTCCACCCAGCAAGGCAACAGCCCCATGGCCAAGGCCAAGGCATCATGGAATGAAGCTGCATCACACAAATTTCAGGCTGGAAATCAGGAACAGGCTCTTCATCCAAAGGTTGGTCAGGCACTGAACAGGGTCCCCAGGGGTGTCATCATGGCCCCAAGCCTGACAGAGTTCAAGGAGCATTTGGATTATGCTCTTACGTTCAGATAGTCCTGCAAGGAGTGGGGAAGCTGGACTCAATGATCCTTATGGGTTCCTTCTAATTTAGAATCACAGAATTGTTTAGATTGGAAAAGCCCATTAAGGCCATTGAGTCCAACCATTACCCAGCATTGCCAAGGCAACCACTGACCCATGTCCCCAAGTGCCACATCCACACAGCTTTTAAATCCCTCTACCACTGCCCTGGGCAGCTGTGCCAGGGTTGGACAATCCTTCCCATGAAGGAATTTTCTCTAATGCAATCTAAACCTCCCCCGGCTGTCCCCTCCTGGCAGGGAGTTGTGCAGAGCCACAAGGGCCCCCCTCAGCCTCCTTTGCTCCAGCCTGAGCCCCATTCCCAGCTCCCTCAGCCCCTCCTGGGGCTCCAGACCCTTGCCCAGCTGCGTTCCCTGCCCTGAACACACAAGATACTCTATGTTACTCCTGATTCTAAGTTTAGTGCCCTGAACACCAACCCAACTGAACCCATCCATGGGAAAAAGATCCCAGTCCACTGAGAACCCAGTGCCTTTCACCAGTGTGCAATTTCTCTTCAAAGTCTCAGAAGGAAAGTGGTTTGACTCACAGTTTCTGCTATCTCAAAATCTATCAGAGGGATACACTACCCTATGCTAACATAACGGATTAAAGCAGAAGATAAAATGCTGTTCCATTATCTATTTATTAAAAGCACCACTTGAACTGCTTTTATTCAGTGTACATCTCCCAGCAAAGAGGCACTCCTTGACGGTGTAAATCAGCGAGCAATTGTGTTTTAACAGCCTTTAGAATGGCATTTCCCCACGCTTTTAGACAGAGTATCAGACAGAAAACCTCTTCCAAAACTCACTTATCGTAGCAGGCAAGATCACAGAGCTCTTTACTGCTTCTCTACCACCAAGACAAATACAAAATGGGCTTCTAAAACTCACAAAGCAGAGATCATTCCCATTTCTGCTGCATGAATATCCCTAATGATGGGACAAAATAAATAATTTTGTTAGCAGGGGAGAACTGTGCAGCTCCCACTGACAGATGGGACTCCTGGTAGGCGATGAAATGCAGGCTGCAGCTCCCAGCCCAGCGATGCCACCTCTGTGGTAGCTGTGGGTTCTGTGGGAATCAGCTCTTACAGAGCCAGAAAGGATGAAGGCACTTCGAATGTAGCAGTTCTCTGAGCAAAAGGGGAAGAAATGATGCCAAACTTTCAGCAAAAGATTTCAGGTGTGAATATCGCAATACATGTGAACTGCACAACAAAAGGGAGATTGCTGGATTCTCTCTGCTTCACCAGAATAAATTAGGCTTTTGCTTGGTTGAGGCTATTTTTCCATGCCAAGAAACATTCCCCCTTTTTGTCAGGCTCTACTACTTTGGTATTCTAATTTTATTTGCAAAGTGTTTCAATAAAGAAACTCAGAGCAAGAGCATTCGTGAGCAGGTTGGGTTTCAAATGAAATGCTGGTGGAAGACAAGCACAGCAAGCTTCACCCTGAGCTGCATAGGTCAGCTGAGTCTCCACTGTGGACATGAGCAAATGTCAGATCTGATCAGGGGAAGAGGGAAAGGGATGTAGCTACATGCATGGGGAAGGATATCATAGTCTGGAAGCTATGTGAGTAGAGGGATGGATGGATGGATGGATGGATGGATGGATGGATGGATGGATGGATGGATGGATGGATGGATGGATGGATGGATGGATGGATGGATGGATGGATGGATGGAAGGATGGAAGGATGGAGGGATGGGTCCTGACCCCATTGCTGCTGTCAGAAAGACTTCAGCACTGTGGCAGCCTCAATGCTGAGGTTGGTGTCACTGCTCCTCCCTCTGCTGCGGCCACTTGCATTTCATCACCTGCTGCAGATGCACTGGTGCACTGCCTTGCTGGGGAGCACCCCAGCCCCAGGTCTGTCACCTGCAAAGACACCCCTCCTCGGGGTGTTTGCCCAGCCCCATGCATCACAAATTTCTGGCCACTCTTACACAAGCTAAATTCTGATGGGGCTGACAAACCTGAAAGATCATTTCAAACCACAATCACTTCAAATTCAGCCTGTGAGCTCCTTGGCTCTCCCTTCAGCACAGCAGCCCCAAACAGGAGCTGACAGTGCTTTGCAACCTTTTGAACCAGCACTCAGGTCCCTTGGGTACTGAGGGGAGGGTTTCTCTCAACAGCATGCAAGCACCCTGTCTCTGACAGCCCTGCTCTTGGGCTGCCTGGGAGGGGACCAGTGTCCCATTCAGTGGTGTGAGAGGTCACTGGGGAAGGTGCACTTGTCACCAGGAATAAACCACGATGCAGAAGTTGTGTCACATCTTCTCTCTGGGAGGATAGAGCCAGATGAAGTCAGAGAAAATCTCTCCTGATGCCGGTGGGGTTTGGATCTGTCCTGGAGCAGCGAGCAGAAATGCCAAGCAGCAAGGAATGAAACTTCTCCTAAGTGACATGGGCCATCAGCTGACATGGAGGGGGACATGGGGGACACCCAAGGCAGGTGTCTCTTCACACTGAGGTGCCAACCAGTGTAGCCCCAATATCTCCTTAAAATAAGTCACCCCACTACTGTAAAGCTTGGGCAGTGCCAGCTTCCCAGTAAGGCTAAATAAACACCTTCCCTTTGCTTCCCCTGACAGCACATCTTATCCAGAGCTATTCTCAGACAAGAGCTACCAGCAGACCAGGCAGAATTGTGTTTGAGGGTCCAGAACATGAGAGCATGGCTGATCCCCTGTGCTCCTGAAGTTCTAAAGTTTCCAAGATGAACCTCACAGTTTTCCACATTTTTCCACCTTTATCTATCAGAATGATCTTAGAGAAGATTTTATTTCTCTCTGCAATGGATAGCAAACCAGAAGCAAAACTACAGCAAGGGTGATCCACGTGGAAGAGAAGCAAACCTCACCTGATCTGCTGGGAGAAAGAAATCAGCAGCAATGCCTTGCCTGGTTTTCCTGGCTCAAGCAACATCCCAGGAACCCAATCATGGGTCACAGACCCTCTGAATGAGATGTTCTGCAGGGGAAAAGATCAAGTCCTTCCACACTCTGCTTGAAGCCCAGGAGAAAGCAGCACAGCCCAGGGGGGTGATCAGCAAGGCCAGCCTCTCAGCTCGCAGCACTGGCAGGCAGAGGCTGACACAGGCAGGGGTGTCACCACATAAAAGGCTGTCGAGCCCACGTCCGGCCCCTCTGCTCCTCCCTGAAATGTGGGTCAAGCCACAAGGTGACAGCCAGTGCTAAGGGAGCCATCCCTGCCCACCAAGGTGCTTCCAGCACTGTATCAAAAGCTAAAGCTAAGCTATAAAAATTAAAAGAGAAGTAACATGGATCATAAAACCCAAGCACAAGACTAAAAAGTCCCCGGACACTGATGTATCGTTAAGACAGGGCTTGGAACTCCCCTTGCAGCACTACCAGGTTTCCTTTCCATGAGAAATTACCCTGGTTTCTGATTACTGCTTTGTCAAAGATAGGTCAGGCTTTTGTCACCTGGCTCTCCAGTGTTAAGGAAAAAAAGGTGGTGGAAAGGCTTGGGACTTGTGTGTCACCCCTGTACATCGCTTCTTGTGCCTCACCCACCCACTGGGCTTTGTGGCTGAGACCATCAGTGCCCTGAACCAACAGCTGCACACACCCTGGTCAGGAAGGATGACATTTCAGGAGAAATGCTAAACAGATCCACAGAACCATGGAATGTTTTGGGCTGAAAAGGAATTATTAAAGGCCATCTAGTCCAGCCCCCTTCCCATGGGCAAGGTCATCTTCCACTAGACCAGGGTGCTCCAAGTCCCCTCCAACATGGCCACAGATGGGGCATCCACTGCCTCTCTGATAACTGATAACTAAAATAACTGGCCCCAGACTAATAAGGCTTCTGGGTTGAGCTCTGATAAAAGGAAACATTATTTTGTTAAAAGTTATCCTTACCCCAAATGACTGGTAACTCACAGGCATCCTCCCCCACCCCAATATCCCATTGTTTTGCCCACTACAGAAGGTCCCAGTGAAACAGCAGCCCTAGCACCAGAAGTTTTATGGGGGTAGACGTCCAGATTTAACTCCTTTGGACATACAAAGCTGAGGTTTTAATCATCTCTGGTAACTGGGGGGGATAAAAAAAAAGAAGTGGAAAACTCAATGCCCCCACCACCACTGCCCATCATCTCCATCCCCCACTGGCTCATTAACATCCCCTTCTTTTTGTAAATATTGCCTGAGCACTCCTGCCTGCCCTCCTGCCCTCAATTAATCATGGCCTGGGGGAGAAGCAGGTAAGAAAGCACTCAGATTTAACTTTTCTCTGCAGATGGTGAAAACAGAGCTCAGTGAGACGAGCACAGGCAAAGGGGATGGGCAAGGGCAGGGCAAGCAGGACAGCAGAGTCCCTCTTGCCCAAACATCCTTGCCCAAGTGTCCTCATCTCCCAACACTTCATGGGATTTGAAAAGTCTGCATGCCACAAGATTTATCTGGTTCTCTGCTCTGAAGCAGCTTGTCCTTGAAAACAAAACCTCCCCCCCTGCTGAATCCTAGAGCCATTAGCCTCTCACACTGTCCTGGTTTAGCCCAACAATCCCAATGGGGTGGATGTCCCAGCAGCCATTCCCATCTCATGACATGAGGCAGAGGCTGAGCCCACACAAGCTCTGCAGCTCACATATTCCATGGGAGCCTTGGAGATCACTACATTCAGAGTCAGTGCATCTCAGAAGCAGTAATGGAATGAAACCTCTGGAAAGGCCAGGCTGGATGGAGTCTTGGAGCAACCTGTCCTGGTGGAAGGTATCCCTGCCCATTGCAGAGGGTTTGGAACTAGATGAGCTTTAAAGTCCTTTCCATCCTAAACCATTCTGTGACTCTACAATAAATATCTCAGGCTTCAAACAGCACCTCCAGCATCCCTGGGGATGCCAGAAACACAACTGGTACCTTCAGCAGGGTACCCAGCTCCCCATTCCAGCTGCAAGGAGCCACAGGTCACCAACAGAGCAGCCCCGGCTTTACACAAAGGTGGTTTTGCTGGAACAAAAGCAAAGGCCACAGAAATAGGTTGATTTTTTTTTTCTCTTTTTCCTAAGATATGACTAAACTCCATGAGCAGGTAGTGCCTGGGCATCCTGCAAGCATCCTGCAAGCAGTGCTTTCAACATGAAGGAACAAAAGGCTGCGGTGGGGAGGAGAATGGTGGGAAACCTTGCGGGCTCCCGAGATTCATTTGAGACCTGGTGTTTGCAGCACAGGCTGTATTTCATCTTTTCATAAGTAACTCTTACCAGGAAACATTACAAAAAAGGGGGCATTTCAAGGCAGAAAAGTTGGTCGCCAAACGTCATTTTATTTTATTTTTTAAACCTTTTGTTAGCAACTCTTCTGGGGAGCAAATCCAGCAGAGGCAATACAGTGCAGCGTGCACTCCTAAATTAGTTTCCAGGCACTTGGGATGCTTTATTATTCATTTCCTCCAAATATTAGGTAATGCCTTTCACCCCTTTCAAAGTCTATACGAGGGGTCTTTGATGCATTGTGGGACTTGAAAGTTTCAGGTCTAAAGAAGCATTTCTTTTAAGTCCTCCCTTTTATCAAGCATATTCTGTTCTGTTCGCTATAATGCACACAATGGCATGAGAGTCTTGACCTGCTTCATGTCTGATGAGTTGAAATCTCAGATGCATAGGATAAAACAGCCATTCCTAGCAATACAGCTTAAACACTTAGGGCTCTATTCAGGCAAATATTACCCAGGGGTCTGCCACGCCACTGAAAAGCTGCAGAAATTGGCTCCGTAGACGGCTGACCAATTCAGCAGTGAGAAATGACCCCGCCACATTAACTCCCCTTTTCATTTCACCCTGGGCGAGCCGGGGTCTGGAGGTAAGCGCAGCAGAAGGCGAGAGCCGGCTGAAGCCAGATTCATTTTCTTTATATAAAGTATTTTTGTGTGCGTGTGTGACCATGAATGTCATTATGCGGATCTGCAAAAGCAGGAAAGTAATGACATTAGGGCACAGGCGCAGGAACCAGGGAGGTTTTTGTCTTACGGTGACACCGGAGCGCTGTCACGTCTCCTGGACAAGCAGAATTTGTAGGCTTTAAAATGCTGCAGATGTCTTAGAAAAGCAGGTCGCTGCCTCTGCTAAAGGCATGTGGACTTTGCTGGGTCACTTTACACCATCCAGCATCAGTCTCCTCCATGTGTTAACCAGAATTAATGCCTCTTGTTCCATAATAATTTACCCTGTTCCATAATAATTTACCCTGTTTTTCACCCTTTTTTTCTTCCTCTTTATACTGCAAGCTCACTTAAGAGATGGCTCCTGTCCAACAGTACACAGGGCAGGGATGCAAAGTGAAACTTATTATTACAAAAGCAAACATATTTTGGTACAAAATGCCATGTTTCTGTCCTTTAGAAAAGTGCACCGACATGTTTTTACAGAAGTACCAGGTGGCTATTTTAGGATATTAATCTCCCCTTATCAATCTCCTCTTGACAAGTTAGAACTAGAAAAGATTTTTTAAAGGGCAATTTGCAAATGTAGGGCTAAAATCAAATGTACGAGCTGGAGAGTTCCTAAATGGGCTGAAGCTGCTGGAATTTGCCTTGCATGTTTTATACCCTAGGAGCAAAAGATGCTTCTAGAACAAGTCAGAAAACAAGTGTTCAGACTATATGGGAAGATGTTTGTAAAAGAAATAGGTCCTGTTTTTCTGACTCCTCTTGCCTGCCCCAGTGTTACATCCTGGTATGACCTGCAATCCCATCCTATCAGCCTGAGACCAGCCTCAATAACCCCAACATTTCACTGGGAAAAACATTTCTTAAGCTCTATAAAAAGGAAGAAGTACATCTTGCATGAGTAAAACCCAGCTATGTCTTTCCTGATACTGGCAAAACATTCAGCAGCACCTTCTGTAAAATGGGAATATATGTTTCTGCAGGCCCTGGCCCTGGTGGGTGTGAATTTAGGATTAGCTCTAAAAGCAAATCAGATCTACAAGGATATAATCTCCCAACCCATCCACCTTCTCCAGGACTATGCAGATCTGAAGAGGTGAGCACAAACCTGATTTCTGGAGGATGCTGAGCATCTCTCTCACAGCTGGCATGGCAGTAGCAGGAACAGGTACCCAAAATAATATGATAAAGACTGCAGAGGGCTTTGAGCTACCTGGTGTAGCTGAAGATGTCCCTGCTTTTAGCAGGGGGGCTGGACAATGTCTTTTA
>CM031878.1:918253-952178 GCA_018697195.1 Certhia americana | reverse complement strand
TATTCTATTCTATTCTATTCTATTCTATTCTATTCTATTCTATTCTATTCTATTCTATTCTATTCTATTCTATTCTATTCTATTCTATTCTATTCTACGCTACTCTACTCTACTCTACTCTACTCTACTCTACTCTACTCTATTCTGTTTCTATTCTACTTCTATTCTATTATATTCTACTCTACTCTACTCTATTCTGTTCTCAGCTCTCACATAACCCACCTGGCTAGGAGGCTTTTTAGGAGCCCTCTGAAGCATCCTTACTAAAATACCATCAGGATGTACATGGTTTGTGTCCCACATGTGAGCTGAGTGGTGCAGGGCTGGTCTGCCAGAGGGCAGCTGACAAGTCATCATTGTGCATGCTACAAATCCTCTGAGCCAATAAGAAAACTCAAACAATGTGAAGATTTATCTGTTTGCAGGTGGAAATCCTTTCAGTCAAGACAACAATTCTATTCCTTTCGAGGTAAATGAAGAGCTTTTGCTTGGGGAGCCTGTCAGGAGCAGGGGCAGCACAAGGATGGAGCCCATCACTCACCAGTCAGCAGAAAGATGCTGACGGGGGTGTCTGCACAAATTTTTAAGGAGCCTGAAATGGCTCCTTTGAGAGAGGGGGACAGAAGAAAAGAAGCAAAACTGCAGGAGAAACGAAATCTATTTGTAAACCCCAGGCAGAGTTGACACAAGGCAGCTGGTGCAGGAGTGCAGAGATGGTAATGGAGCCTGATGGATAGTTCACAGGATTATCAGATACTCTCCAACTCAAATATGCTGAGGAACCAATTATTTAATGCTAAAGACAGCGCAAACGGATGTTTAATAAGCTGCATCACTTCAGAATTGTTGGAGCTCAAGGGGCCAAAGCCCCACTGATGTAAGTCTGGAAAGCCAGCAGGATGAAATACCCAATGCTTCAGATGCACACTGGCCCTCTCAGTCACCAGCTCTGCAGGAGACCAGGGTGCATGCAGCACAGCTGGAATTTGGGAGCAGATGGGTGCAAGAGGTCCCCGGGGTGGGGAAGCACGTTCACCACCCCAAGCTGACCGCACTCAGCTTTGCAGCCAGTAGCCTTGCTGGCTGCCCTGTTTACAGGAGAAAGGGGTGCTGTTCTCAGGAACAGTCTGGGTTTATTTTCTAGCTGATTGCAGAGAGGCAGCAGGGAAGCTGTAGGAGGTGTGGGAGACAGAAAGGAGTTTAGTCTGTGCTCCAGGCACTGATTAGAAGCTGTTCTGGAGTCAGGGATGATTCCTGTGAACAAGGCACCCCTCTCAAGTTCCTCTGCTGGCAGGGGTGTCGGTGATAAACAGGGTCTCAGCACCCTCCATGACTGCCTTGTCAGGAGGTGACCCTGCAGACACACTACCCCCTTCCCTGGCCTGCTCCTGCAGCCAGAGAAGAAGGACAGAATTCTGCTCGTCCTTGTGTGCTGCCCAAACTAGATCCGATGTAATATGGGACAAAAACATCTCCACTAACTATAAAGAGCCCCCACATTTTTAAAGATTGCTTCCTGAAACCACATTGCATTTCTCCCTTCATCTACACTTCAACTGTACTACAGGAGCTCAGGTATGTCTTAAAAATCTGATCTCCCCATGATCCAACCTCCACTGGCACTGCTCCTGTAGTCTAGGCTACAGCAGAGATGCAAGAATAGGTGTAAGAAAGACATTTTTTATTATGAGGATGGTGAGGTCCTGGCACAGGTTTCCCAGAGAAGCTGTGGCTGCCCCTGGATCCCTGGCAATGTCCAAGGACAGGTTGGATGGAGCTTGAAGCAGCCTGGGTCAGTGGAAGGTGTCCCTGCCCATGGCAGGGGGTTGGAATGAAATGAGCTTTACAAGCCCCTTCCAACCCAAACCACGGTTCTACAATTCTGTGATAGCCCAGCACCAAGATGCTCCTCACCATCACACATGCACAGAAGAAAGATGTGGGAATTTGGTCCCTGAGGGATGGGAACCTGTGGGGGTGCACAGCATGGCTCTGATAAGGTTTTGGCCAGTGTAAACAAGGAAGTTGCTCACAAGAAGAAAAAACCAGCCTCCCACCTGAAACAAAGCAAAATATCTCAGTTCAAATACAACAGCAAAGGGTCTGGCTCTGGCATATCTGAACCAGCTCAGATGATAAAAAAAGGATTCTCCTTTCCTCCTGTTCAAGACCTCTAGGCAAACATCCAAGTCACAGCCTCCTGTGTGACAGCTGCAGAAAACAGGTCTGGAGAGGACCTTGAAATGCCACCCAGATCGCAGCCCCGTGACTGGGTCTGGATGGGGCCAAGCACAACAACAGCCAAAAGCACTCCAAGCATTAACAAACATTGTTGCTTGGTGCACTCCTGTGCAGCTGCCAGCATATCTGCTGCCTGCTCCTTCCAGCACTCAGCACTGAGAACACACACATATTGATGAGAGCATCTTCCACGAATTTACAGGAAGAGCAATTAGAGGTTTGGTCGTTGATGACAGCAGAGAATCGTCGTGGTGGTGGTGGTGGTGGTAAAGATGATTTGTGCTGATCCATTAACACAGCAAACTACCTCCTCTCCCACAGGAAATCTCAGTAACTGAAGGGCAGATCAGAACCCCAAGATCCCAGAAAGGTATCAGGACAAGCATATAATTTCTCCCCAGTCTGCATCCTGCTTTCCAGCTCTCCCCACAAAGCTCACCCCAGTGTGTACTCACCAGTACCCTTGGTTTTGTTTCAAAATGGTGACGCTCCTTTTGCTCCTCTGACCATTTCCTAGGGAAAAACAGAGAGGAAAAAATACAAACCAAAACCCCTCTTCAGATCCAGGACTGATTATGTGGTTAAGAAGGGTCAGCTCTGGAGAAGCCTCTGCCAGGACAATGAGAAAACACGGAGCCAGGCCTGCTCCTGTTCTCCCACCACACATGCTCTCACGGTCAGTTCCTCTGCTCAGCACCCTTCCCTGTATCACAACA
Organism: Certhia americana; assembly: GCA_018697195.1. Lineage (NCBI taxonomy): Eukaryota > Metazoa > Chordata > Aves > Passeriformes > Certhiidae > Certhia > Certhia americana. The sequence goes on along the minus strand of CM031878.1, from coordinate 949,221 downwards.
TCACCTAGCAACACCGTGCCACAGAGGTGCAAGCCCACCCCATCCTCCCACTGTATCACATCTCCAGTGACAGCTGGGAGATGAAGACCCCGAGGACAGATCACACCGGAGCAGCTTTGGGCTGCTTCACCCATCCCACTCCCCAGATAAACATTACACCTTGGCCCCTCGGGATTATCAGCTTCCTGGGGCCTCCTACACCCACAGTTCAGTTACCAGTGGCAGCTCAGTAGTACCTGTAGTACAAATCCACAACAAATCCACATTCCACAAGTGCTGGGATGCAGAGACAGATGGTGTATGACCAGCATCCTCTCAACTCTGTCCATAAACGTTCCCTGCCCCTCTTAGCTTAGAAGGAAAACCTTTTGGAGAAATGGAGCTCTACAGAAGCTTCTGGCCAAATGATGGAGATGCATTTCCAGAAGCTGACACCTCCTTTTGGGAGGCCCAGCAGCTTGGCTGGAGGTGGGCAGGACTGAGGGCTGATGAAGAAGATGGCAGAAGAATGTTTTGGGGTGCTTTACTCCACTTCAGAACAATCTCAAGGTGTGAGACCTCCATCAGCAGGCAGTCACATTATCAGTAGGGTCCCCTAGGACAATCTAGGGGCTGGCCCAGGCCTTCTCCTGGGTGAGGGCAGAGAGGAAGACCATTGTGGCTATTACAACACTGGGAATATATGATGCAGTAGTGCTCAGCTGGAAAATGCTCCAGTGGCTCAGCAGTCAGATGGAAATGCACTGTTTGCATGCCAAAGAAGTCTGAAGAAATCTGGGGTATCTTCCCTAAAATGGCACCACTAGCTCCTACCTGTCCTTCAACCTGGGCTTGTACCAGAGTCCTGGCCAGGGTAAAGAGGTTCCCTCCTACTCATGGAAGCTGCAAGGGAAACAGGATCTCTCTGCCAAGGCTTAGTGGTGTGCAATGCAAGGAACAGACACTCACTGTGTGCAGTCCCCCCATTTTACATGAGAAGCTTGAAACCAAGGCATTTGTTGTCATGGGGCAGCTGGAGATGGAGACACTGCCTCCTCTTCCCAGGTTCCCTGAGAGGTTCCTGACTGAATCAATCACCCAAGAATCTTTTATTCTTCTCCAGAAATATAAAATCCTTCTCCATGGGAGCCCATGAATGGGTTTACTAGTGCAGGGTCCACCAGCACTATTTCCCATTACTCATGACACAGGGAAGTAACTGAGATCCCTCTCCCAGCTTTTAGACAGAGCCACTGATCCTGATTCAGCCTTTATGAGATTCTCATTCTCATTATTTTCATGGGAAAGTGTCAACAGTATTTTCCAAGTCAGGCTGACACCTGGGTGACTATCCCAGGACGGAGAAACCAACAGGCTGTGATCACCCTGCCCAAGCTATTACACTGGTAAATTACTGCTCTGCACATTCACTCAAGGAACAGAGCAAACCATGGAGGGCAACCTTTGTGATGGCCTCTAATTCTCCTTCTCATGTGTCTACAGCCACCGGTTTGAGGACATTTAGGCAATCTGAGGACATTTAGGCAGCCTGAGCACATTCAGGGAGTAGGCAAAGCATGGAGCACAAGTTGAGTGGTGCAGCATGGAGTGGCTGCCAACCAACCCCAGGGCCATGACCAGCCCTGAGAATGGGACTTCCCTGCAGCCAGTGAGGACACCCACATGCTTTCAGGAGCATCCAGCTGCTGTGACCCTCCAGCACAACCTCCTTCCTTAGCCAGGGCCCTGTTCAGATCCTTAACTCACAAGGAGCCACCACTGTTGAGGACTAAATGGCTTGTTTGCCACTCAACAGCCAAAAGTGATCAGCAAGGGGGCAAAGAGCTTAATACAAGGCCACTGTCAACATGCCCACATTGGGCCAACACTGTTGCCTTTGTTTAGAGCAGAATCCACAGGGGAGGCTGAAAAAATCCTGCAGTGTATCCTGGCTTCAAGGCAGAGTTCATGAGCTCTGCTTGGGTCAGTGCACAGCCTTGCCCCATCACTAGGGCAGGGGCTGGCACTGTGTTTCCCTGGAGGAGTGTTGGGCTTCAGCTCTAGCTCCAACCTAAAGTTTCCTCCTCTCCACAGGTCCTTCACTGCAGCTGCTCCCCAGAGCAAGGGGAGCTCAGCTTGCAATGCAACACTTTGTTGTAGGCAGGCGGGGTTGGTGTCTTGTCACAAGCACTAGCACAAGAGGGAACAGCCTCAAAGTGAGCCAGGGCAGGTTGAGATAGGATATGAGGGGAGATTTCTTCACAAAATGGGTTGTCCAGCCCTGGCTGATCCTGCCCAGGGGAGTGGTGGAGTCACCACCTCTGAGGGATTTAAAAGCCTTGTGCATGTAGCACATGGGGACATGACTCAGTGGTGGCCTTGGCAGAGATGGGGGCATGGTTGGATTTGATGGTCTTGGATGGGCTTGTCCAACCTAAATGATTCTGTGATTCCACCTAAAGCCATTTAAATTGTTTGCTGCTTGAGGCACAGAAGAATTCTTATGGGGTAATAAATGGAGTTCCTGAGCTAAGAGAAAAAACTGCACCTCAGTCAGTTTCATTAACCCTCCAAGAAGACTAGCTGTATACAAACACACTCATGATCAACCCTCTGAACCAGAAGATGCCCTGGTCCTCTTGTAGCAGTTTCCAAAATAGGATGGGCACTGCTGAGGGCAGCCCAGGCTTCATCCTCTCGTTCCCAAAACACGTGCGATGAGAAGCTACAAATCAACCAGGCTTGCCTGTGGCTTCCCCTTCAGCCACAAGGTCCCTTTTAGCTTCTTGGGGTGGTTTGCAGAATGATTTGAACACACCCTCCTGCAGATGACATTCAGGTTTCTAATTACCCTCCCTGAATACATCACTGATGTGCCACATCAGCTCACCCTCGGCACTGTTCCTCTCACCACGAGTCGTCGGCAGTGGAGCTTCTGCCTCTCTTCAGCACACTGACCTCCCCATCACCTGGCAGGGCTGTGCTGCTGGGCTGGGAAAGATGACTCCCAAATAAACTGGTGATGTGGAGTGCTTGTCCTGCCCTTGAGGTCCAGCCCATGTGAAGAAACAGCCTTTATCAAAGAATCAAAGGGCAGCTTGGGTTGGAAGGGACCTTTACAGGCCATCTAGCTCAACCCCACTGCCATGAGCAGAGACATCTTCAACTAGACCAAGTGGTTCAGAACCCTGCCCAGAACTTGAATGTTTCCAGGACTGGGGCACCCACATCTTTTCTGCGCAATCTGTGCCAGTGTTTTACCACAACCATTATAAAAAACTTCTTCCTAACAGCTGATCTAAATTGATTCCGCTTCAGTTTAAAACCATCACCCCTTATCCTATTGCAACACACCCTGTTAAGTTTGTCCCCATCTTTCTTCTAAGCCTTCTTTAGGCCCGGGCAGGGGCTGGCAGCTCTCCCTGGAGCCTTCTCTTCTCCAGGTGAACACCCCAGCTCTCCCAGCCTGGCTCAGGCAGAGGGGTTCCAGCCCTGGCAGCATCTCTGGACATTCCCAGAGGTCCATGTCCATGCCGAGGTCACCAGAGATTTCTCCAGGGGATCTACGCTGGGAACAGCCCTGCCCTCAACAGAACAAGCACTCACATATTTCCAGTGGACTTCCACAGCTGCCATCCATGTTCTAGCCCTGACCAGACAGCAGCTGGAACTTAGCTCACCTGAAGCACAGGATTGCCCTGGACTGACAGCACAGACCATAGGCATGCCCTTCCCTGTGTCCAGGCCAGGGGGTGACCCCCAGGGACAGCCTGATAAACCTGCACCAGTCCCTGACATACCAGGTAGGATTCAGCTCCAATTAAGGCATCTCAGCTGGGGTGCCCACACAGATCCTGGCTTTAGTTGCCTTAATGCTGGTTCTAACTGCTACACTGGATTCCCTAAGCGATCCCAGATATATGCCTGGCTTTGCCAGACAAACCCTGGACCTGCATCCCTCCTGACTAACAGATGGAGACTGAGCAATGTATCCTAGCATAAAAACGGACACTGCAGGATACAACTCAGCAGCTGAATTGTGATTACACATGTGGTGGCTGCCCCAGCTCTTACTGCAGCCCATGGGGATGCAGTTGGCACGATTTTGGGTGTTTGGTGAGCCATTCAGTTACTCAAACTTCAGTATCTCTTTCAGGGTGTGAGACACTCTCTGGATACCACTGGCCAAACACCCACTAACTCTAAAAAGAGATTGGGCACCAAGTGAGTAATTTCATCTGCCACTGCAGCCTACCTCCAGCTCCTGGACTAAGTTTCAAGAGCTCCAAAATAAAACCCATTTGCATGGGATGGGGATGCCCTGCAGCTCTGCACTCTCGGGCCCCTGCTGTGATGAGCAGCACAAACCTGGCACATCCCCACTTCCAGGACAGTTCCAGTGCTTGTGTGCCTTCTGCATAATAGGACTGAAACAAATAAATTTGACAAAGAAAGGAGAAAGAGCAACTGATATGCAAATCCATGTCATAAATCATTCACCAAATCTGTTCTGTAGTTTTGAAATAATCTTGGAGGTTGCTTCCCAAGTGCTGTTTGCAAACCCTCTGTTAATCTGGGAAGAAGATGCTCCTACAGTAGGCTGCAATACAGCATCTTCAAGAAATCCCCATCAAATGTTACTTTAAAATTCCCATGACTTTTGCAACCAGTTCTTTTTGAATCTTCTTGGCATACCTGAAAACCAAACATCATTAAAAAAATCCCTTTGCTGTTATTCAGCTCTAATCGGTCTAAGCCTGGGGAAGAGCTCATCTCACATCTCCTTTCATACCCAGGTGACCCCCAATTCCTCCCAGAGGCCTCTGCCCATTTCCTTTATATACTCTAGATAGTCTTTGACTTCCTCACACTCTTCCTGAGCTTCACTGAAAGCCTGCTGCCTGAAACAGGGCAGTGCCCTGGAGATGCCCTCTAGAACCACAGGAGCCACGTCACCCACACCCCAGCAGAAAATCCCACACGGAAACACACTCTGAAAAGGCATTTCTACCATGCCCTGGCACATGGGCATTTCATTGCCTAGGAGAGTGTTTGGGATGATTACTGCTGGAGTTTTTTTTTATTGCCAGGGACTGTTTCTTGCAGCAAAAAAAAAAACCCTGCCCTGAGACAGATCATGCCTCCCAGCTCAGAACGAACTGAGTGTGTGGATCGTGCTCAGAAGGAGTGTTTGGGCTGACATCCTTTCCAGTCTCCAGTGCTCAGTTTTCCCCTCCCTGTGTGAAAATGGAAACAACAGTGTCAGCTGTGGTTGGAAAGGCCTTTGAAATCTACAAGTGAGAAGTTTAGGTAAGACAACACCTTCTAGAAATGGGGGGAGAGGGAAAGGCAGCAAAGAGGGGAAAAATCCCACATAATATATAATACTCTACAAATTACATTAAATGAATGCATTAAAAAAACAATCCTCCAAGAAGCAGCTGCTTCATTCTTTGCTGTTGATAGGATCAATATAAGAGAGGAAATTACCACCTTGTGCTCTGCAACACATCACACTGACTTTCCTTTACAGACCCTAATGCTCCTGATTGCAGTGTCAATTTAAAATTTACCATAAAATGCAGAATCTCATAAACTTTACAACCTCAATCACACCCAGCCAGTGTTTTTTCATCCAAATCACATGCACAGGCACCCGCTTTGCTCTCCAAGACAGACACACAACAACGTGCTGGTGTCAGCAGATGGGGGGAGCAGAGCAGGGCACCACAGCTGGGATGTGCCTGTCCTGGGTAGCCTGGGTGAAAAGAGAAGCAATCAGGTTGGAAAACAAGGGGGAAAATGTACCCTCAGATATCTGTGAGACAGTCCATCCCATGTCCAGCAGGATGAAGGGTAGCCAGAACCATGGTTTATGATGAAGGTGCTGAGGCCCTGGCACAGGGTGCCCAGAGCAGCTGGGGCTGCCCCTGCATCCCTGGCAGTGTCCAAGGACAGGCTGGATGGGGCTTGGAGCAGCCTGGGATGGTGGAAGGTGTTTCTTACCATGACAGGGAAATGGAACAAGATGGCCCTTAAAGGTCCCTTCCAACCCAAACCATTCTGTGATGATATGATCAGATACAATATGACCACGGGTGCAGCAGCTCTGGTGCCCTGAACACGCTGCCATCAAGGTGGCACTGGCATCCCACGATGCTGAGCCAACCTCCTCCTTACACTGCGACATGCTTAAAACCTAGCCATTTTATGGCCTTTTGCAGACTCTGATGGAATGCCCCAAGTCATTTCCCTAATCCTGGGTGTCCTTCAGAAACTTAAACCCGTGCAGCTCCTACAGAGAAGATGGTGTGAGTTTTTAATGAAGGGAAGGAACATGCAGCTGTGCCCGTGCCACAAGCTGACCATTTGCTTTTCCAGGCATTAGTTGCACTCAAGGGTTGACAAGAGAAAAACTAATTAGGCTCCTAATTTTGCTTCCTACATAAATCTAAGTCTTTTCGCTGTTGTCACTATGACAGAAAACCTATTTCTCTGCAGGGGTACAAAGGATTTTGGCTAAAGCATAACAAAAAGATGCATATTTCAAGTTGCCCTTCCCCAGGAGCCAGAAAACTCTGCTCAGTGTCTGCTGTCTGCATGCACCCTGTAAGTACTGGCTTGAAATTCACCCTCAGTTCAAAATTACAGGATATATTTGGGGAGAAAAAGTAAATTTTGAAATCAGCTGCTTGCCTTAGTGACTGACTGAAAGTGCGATCAGACAGATGCTTTAAGACGCAGCAAGGGTTAAACCTTGGGAGAGGACAGGCAGGACTTGGGGATGAAGTAGTTGATCAAAGGGTGGCTCAGAAGTTATTTAAAAATAAACCAGAAAGTAGAACTTCCCAGCGGTTGCTGCTGTAATTACAATGCAGACAACGGAGCCGTGGTGCTGTTAAGGTTACTGGATTTTCCTAGCAGCTGTGTTTAATTTACTTAAAACATGCAAAGCCATCAGGTCAGATCCCATTAGCAGAATCTCTCCAGAGCACTGCAAGAGCCCGGCCAGCCCAGCACCAGAGAAATGCCGAGGGCAAAACACAAGTGTAAAATATCCCTGGAGTAGTAAGACACCAACGTGCACTGCCCTCCCCCCTGGCTGCAGCAGAGGCTGGGTGGTCAGGCTTCCTTCTCATCCAAGGACCTGTCCCCTGTCCCTTTACTCCCATCATAAGGCATCTATTGCCCTGGTCTTCTAAGATCACCAGAAACAGAAATCCATGCAAATACCTTGACTGGCTGTCACTAAGAAGGATCTGGGATCAAGCATTTAAGGAAGTACTTTGAGTGTGTTTTTGCTACAACCCAGGTTCTCTGTGTGTCCTACAACTGTACAATGTCCCACCTGAATCCCTCTATTCCCCAGGTATCCCCCTGACTTCCAAACTGCCTTAGAGAGAAGACCTACTTGTCCTGAGTCATGCTCAGAGTCCATCTCAGAGATGGGAGGAGGTGGATTTGTGGGTCGGGATTCCCCCCCCTGGAGCTTTGTTCACAGCGATGTAATTTGGGACCACATGATTCATCAGGAGTCTTTCCAAAACACAGCTACAAAAATTACAACCTCCTTGTCAGGAAGAAAACATCCTGGAGATACTTATCTGTTTCATTTTTTGCTGTTGATGTTGTTGTTTTTCATTCTTTTAACACTGGCTCAGCCCTCTCTCCACCAAACGGAACATCAGGGTTTCATCCACTGCTTGTGGCCCCCGCCAGCTCAATTCTCTTTCTAAAATTAGCATCCTGAGAGATGTAGTGGCTGGAACAGGAGGTGTTAGGTCACATTTTGGTCCCTGCACATCAGGCTAAGTGCTTCTGCAGCCACCTACCACCACCTCAGAGTCTGAACCTCAAACGTGCCCCTGCTCCACTGAGCACAGCAGAGTGATGCAGCTCAAACGGATGCTGATGCCAAAAAAACATAAAGACCTGAAGACAAGGATAGATAACACACCACAGGCTCCCTTCTGCACATGCCCCCATATACAGCCATTCCTACAGGGAATGGGCAAATAAAGAACAATAAAATACTAGAAAAAACAAGAAAAGGTATTTCCCATATAAGCTGTGACTGCTTCATCCCTGGAAGTGTCCTTCAGGTTGGATGGGGTTGGGAGCATCCTGGGATAGTGGAAGGTGTCCCTGCCCATAGCAGGGGCTTGGAATTAGAAGATCTTAAAGGTCTCTCCCAACCCAAACAATTCTGTGATTCTATGACTCTAGGATAGGATATGATATGATAGGATAGGATAGGATAGGATAGGATAGGATAGGATAGGATAGGATAGGACAAAAATAAAAATGAAATTAAATTAAAATAAAATAAAATAAAATTAAAATAAAATAATTCTAAGTAAAATATAACAAACAGTAGGAAAAATGTTAAGGAATAGATTTATGGGAAATCTGAAAACTTCTGACCAAGCTACATGACTCTCTTTGTCATCAGAGCCCCTCCTGAAATCAGCCTCTCCTGCCATTGTGCAAGAAACCCCAGCCTGGCCCTGGAGTCCTTGGAGCAGCTTAAGATCATTCTTCCGACATAAAACTCCAACATAAACTCATCCCTCATGTCTCAGAGAGGTGTGAGAGTTATTTGCATAATAAATGACAAGGCAGGAATATAGATTTGTGTCAGATCACCCTCCCTTCCCTTTGAAAGAAATCTATTTATTCTGACTGAATCGTCTCTTCTCCAAATAAATGGTGTTTGTAGTCAGTTTAGCTGGCACGATACGCATTCTTTTGCATGCCTGTAATGAATTTTCACAGCCAGAGCCCTAATCCAGTCTAGTCATGGAGGGTTTATCACGACCTCTTATTTTATTTCTGCCGGTAAATGGGAATTGCTTTCCTTATCGCTATCTAGAAGCACCTGAGTGATTTTTGCTTCATATTTCCTATCCCACTGGAATTCAGGATGCAGCGTTATCTGATGCTGTACAATTGTCACTCATGTTAGCTGCCTTTTCATTTTAATTTGCTGGATTTATTGCTCTTTCTTTTTTTTCCTTTTCCCCAAGAGATTTTACTTCAGATCGGAGTCCCTTCCTTGCTCTTTTCCATCCCCCCTGGTCAGATTTCTTGGGTGAGCCTCAGGAAGGCAAGGATCAAGGCTTGCCTTGCCTTCACCAGCCTGATGCCTTGGAGGAACCTGGGATAGTGGAAGGTGTCTCTGCCCATGGCAGGGGATGGAATGAGATGAGCTCTTCCAAACCAATCCATCCTGGGATGCCTTCCCTTGGCAGAGCACTCAAACCCTGGGCTTGCCCCAGTCCATCCCACTGGGGAAGCATAAAACTATGCAGTGAAAAGTAGGAATTATCCCTGACTTTGAGTTCAAACAAATCCATGAAAGCAAGGGCTTGTTGACGTGATGCCTATGGCTGCTGTAAGCAGGGAGCAGGCACACAACTCAGAGCTCCAGAAAACTGGACCTGCTGCTGCTGGAAAGGCATGAGAAGACCTGTAAATCCTGCAGATAACACTGTGATGGATCAGTAGTGGCAAGACATTAACCTTCACTCTTGAGGAGACACCCAAATGATAACACCTGTAGCCATGCCACTCCAGAGTTATCAGTCTTGTCACTCGTGAAGATAAATCTGTCTGACCTAAGCCATCATCCTATGCCACTCTGGCTTCCTTGCTCAAAATCCACGTAGATACCAGCAGAGATCAGGAAAAATCACACCTAATAATCTATTGAGAGTGTGCAACTATGCTCACATGGAAACCATTTCCTTCAGTATGTTAAAATAATTCCGCAGAGCAGGGGAAAAACACGGTAGGCTTGAAAGCTGGTCTGCAGGGAAGGTGCTACATGTCAGTGACAACTGTGGAAGGACAGAAAACAGCTACCAAGTCCTCAAGGAGCTGTCACGCACAGGAAAATATAAGTTAATTAAAGCCACTTAAACAAATACATCTGGGACAGGGGCATGGGGTGTAAGAGGGAGAGCAAAGTGATATTAAAAGCTCGGACACATGGTGAATCCCAGACAGGAGGCAAGGAAACCTATTTGGCAGCATCCAGATGAGCCCCTTGCCCTGGAGCTGTGCCAGAGGGGGCAGTGAGAGCCCCCTCTGCCCCAGGGCTGTGGCTCACCTCTGGGCACAGCATTGTCCCACAGCCCCATGGGGATGCACAGGCTCAGCAGATTCACCCCTTCTCTGGGAAACAGCACCCAGGCTCCACTGATGTTCTCCTGGATCAAACAGTGCCAGCTGGGAATTATAAATCCAACACTTCCCTTCCTAATGTCTCCCCTCCTGTCCCTACCACAACATTTAGCTGAAATGAGAACCATGGGCAAAAGCATCTCTCTGGGGAAGTGATAGGATGTAAATCCACCTCAAACACACCACCAGGACCAACATCAGCTCCACCTTCCCTTGTTCTTCCTCTGAGCAAAGTTCCCCCTGAGCCCCCAGAGCATATCTGCCTCCCACTATGCTCAGAAGATGATGAGCACAGGTTGTTCACACCAGCCCTGCCAACATAAATTCACAAGAAGAAAGATGTGGATAGGCTCTGTGAATTTCTTCAATTGCAATCAGCTCCCAGCTCCATTAAAATGTTGGTTCTTTATATATTCTTCTGAGCCTTGATTAAGAAGTGGAAACAGAACACCTACACAAGGTTGGATCATGATGGAGATGCTGATGCTGAGGAATATCTCTTGAAATATTCCTGTTTGGGAAGCAAGGCTGGCCGGCCTCAGCATGAGGCCGGCAGGAAGGGAAACATGAAAGCAAATCCATCTGCACACCATCAAGCCCCTGCTGCAGGATGACAGCATGCAAGACTGCTGTCTGCAAGAGGAAGTCTTGCCATGGCATCAGCCCGACCCAGTTGGAGCGCATGGAGACACAGATGGAGTGAGGAGGATCCAGGCTTCCAAAGCAGCTTAGCTTCCCACCCTCCCTTAACTGCTGGGAAGGGGGTGATGCAGCAAATCCAACACCCACCCAGCGTGCTCCTCCAGGAAAGCCATGAAGCTGCTGGATCTAGTTGTCTTGGTCAGCAGGGTGTCAAAGGAAAGAGTTAGTGAAGGGCCTGGGTCACACAGCACAAGGTCTGAGATCTCCTTAACCCCACAGCATATTTTCTAACTGCAAACCAGGCTTATGTACAGATCTTCTATTCCAACCCTTGGTGAGATGAACTCATCCCAAGTCCCATGGCTCCAGGGAGAGCTGGCAGCCCCTGGCAGGGCCTAAAGGGGCTCCAGGAGAGCTGCACAGACACTGGGGACAAGGGCTGCAGGGACAGCAGCCAGGGAATGGCTTGCCAGTGCCAGAGGGCAGGCACAGCTGGGCTATTGGGCAGGAATTTCTGTCTGGGAGGGTGGGCAGGCCCTGGCACAGGGTGCCCAGAGCAGCTGGGGCTGCCCCTGCATCCCTGGAAATGTCCAAGGACAGGCTGGACAGAGCAGCCTGGGATAGTGGAAGGTGGCACTGGATGGGCTTTAAGGTCCTTTCCCACACAAACCATTCTGTGATTCTAGGGCTCTGCAGACAGCATTAGAGCCTTGTCTAATGCAGCCCAGGACCACAGCCCCCTCCCTGCCTGCAGCTCTGGGCAGGCAGCCAAGGCCCCCCACCCATGCCCCAAACCCCCTCCCTCCCGAGGGTGACTTCCTTAACACAGCCCAGCTGCCTGCCCCCACCCGATGAGGGCTGACAGATTTGTGCTGTCCCCTTAGGGGGGGGTGGGGAAATTTTTTTTCCCCCTGGGAAAAAAAAAAGGAAAGGAAAAAAAAAAAAAAAAAAAAAAAAGCAATTAACCTTTTCCTCTCTTCACAACGGGCATGAAACTTCCCTGCCACAGAAATAGTTCAAGGACTAAGATATCTGTTCCCACAGCTGCACCAATGCTATTCTGGCTTAGATAAAATTAAAGAGCTGTAGTTGTATGTGGGCCTTCATGAAACTGTCACGGGGACCACAAGATTAGAGGGATGGTGACCTGGGAGGCTGAGGTCTATTCTGAGCTGTGCCAATCCTCATGTGTGTCCAAACATGTTCCTCCACTCCTCTTTAGTAAGAATCCTGAAATGGTTTGGATAGAAGGGACTTTCATATTCAGTTCCAACCCCTTGCCAGGGACACCATCCACTATCCCAGGTTGCTCCCAGTCCCATCCAGCCCAGCCTTGGACAATGCCAGGGATCCAGGGGCAACCACAGCTGCTCTGGGCACCTTGTGCCAGGCCCTGCCCACCCTCATCATAGAGACTTTCTTCATCACACCCAGTCTGAATTTCCTTCCTTTTAATTTAAAACTATCAACACTTGTCCTCTCACAACCGGGCCCCACTAAAAAACTCCATCTACATCTTCCTTCTAAGCTTCCTTTACTAACATATCTTGCCTGGTCACCTCCAGCGCCCATCTGAACACCATCCAGGGATCCAACAGCACTAAAAGAAAAACCAGGAAAGCACAGGATAACCCCAACATGCCAGCCACCATCCATCCTCTCTCCCACCATAAGCAGTCCCCTGCCAACAACTGTGCTGGCTATTGTTGGCCACATAAAGCCTGGTCCAGCGGCCCTGCTGTCAGCATGCAGCTCATTACTCTGCCAAGGGCTTTGAAATGCCTGGAATATGAAAGGTGCTCCATCAGATCAAATTCAGCTTCGTTTGCTATTACAATGCAGTGCATTTCTTTTGTCTGTGACTTTTGATGATTGTCAATTGTTCTCCTCAGTCAGTATTTCGGAGTCATTAGTTGGAATTAGTAAAGTTCCCGCTGCCGGACTTTTCCAAGGCTCTGTTCTCGGGCTACAAAGAGTCGATGAGGAGTTGTCCTGCTTTCACTGAGCTGGAGGCACAGCGGGGAGCGTTCTGGGGGGAGCAGGCAGTCTGCTCAACTCCACTTTTCCCCTGCAGGCACCAGGAAATGCACGTGCAGGAAAGATGCTGTGGGTGGTCACAACAGGGCTGCTGCTTCCCAGCCAGCAGGGAACCTGAGACCCTTTCATTTGGTACCTCTGCTGGGACCAGGGGAAGAGGTACACCTAACGGTGTCCATATTTAGGCAGCATATCCCACAAAGTCCAGGTTTCTATCCCAGAAATTCCCCACTCCAAATCTAAAGGCATCAGCCCTGAAGAAGTCACCTTTCTCTGGGTGAAGGGACCCCTACTCAGCACCTCCCTCTATGAAAACACCTGGATGTGCCTGACCTTGTCCTCCAACCTCTTGCTCAAGTTACACCCTTCCAGCTATACCAGAGGGGCTTTAGTATCAAGACCTCTTTTCCTTAAGGGATTTATGCTTGGCATGTCCACTTCTCCGTGCCAGGGTCTCACAACCCTTATCACAAAAAATTTCTTCCTTCTACCTAGTCTGGATCTCCCCTCCTGCTGTAAAACTATTCCCTTTTGTCCTGTCCCACCTTGCCCCCAGCCTCTCCTGGAGTCACTTTAGGCTCTGACAGGGGCACTTTAGGCACTGGCAGGGGCTCTGAGGTCTCCCTGGAGCCTCTTCTTCTCCAGGATGAACACCCCAAGCTCTCCTGGTCTGTCCTCTGATCAATTTTGTGTTTGTCTCTGATACAGGGTTCATTCCTATTCATGCGTGAGGAGGTCCAGCAGAAAGACAAAGTGATGAAGCTCTGTGGGCCGTGCCCATCTGATGTCGTGGTCTGCCCCCAAGGGCACAGCTCAAGTCTGGGGACCACAGCAGCTCTCGCTCGCACCCACCCCACCTGTGGGCAAAAATTCCAATTTAAATTCACAATTCCAGTCATCCCACCACCTCTTCTGGATGCAATGTGGGTATGTGGCCACTACAACCCTGAATCAAAACTAGGAGCAAACCAAATTCACAGGGACACTCTTGTGGAGAAGAGCTCAGCACTGAACCCAGCTCCTTTAGCAGCTGGTCACCTTTTACATGGGACTGTACTCCCACCCCCTAAGGATTTCCCTAAAATTCACCTCATAGATCATCCCACCTAACATTCACAACAGCATTTCCACTGGGACACAACCAAATGCAGACAATTCACACCTCTCACCTTACATTTTTTAAAGTAACAGGCTACAATAAAGCAGCTTGCCCATATTCCAGCCTAATCTAAAAACAACTTTATGGCTTCTAATTTTAGCACTAATCTTCCTTTGCTATGGTTGTGTGATTTCTAATTATTTTATCCCCAAGCCTTGCTTTGATGGATAGTTGTACCTTTTCCAATGCCAAATGACTTGTAAAGTGCCTTTAAAAAATACGCTGATCATTTCAGGTTCATTTCCAGTTCCTACACAAATAACATTCTCATATATGGCTTCACTGTGGAAATAATATTATTATTATTAAAATAATAATAAAATAAATAATAAAATAATAGTAACAAAAGCAATACAGTTTTAAAAGGAGAGCTCCATTCCTGAGGATGATCCCAATCTGCTCCTGAAAACTCCGTATTTTTCCTTAAAAGATGATAAAGAACAAAAAATCCGTTATAGAGATACGGATCTCTTAACAACTCGGTGCCTTTGGCTTGGCATGGCTCCCAGAACACTTTGCCTTCATCTATCCCTATTTTCAGGTTACAACTCAGGGAAGAGCCATTGGCCACACTGAAACCTCGGGGGGGCCTTTGTGAGGGGCGATGCGAAGCGATGGAAGAGAGACATTTGCCTTGATGTTCCCCCGAAGCATTGCCTACCCAAAACTGCTGAATTTAGAGACGTGAACACCAGCCCTCAGCTGAAGAATGTGTTTCAGGGGCTTAGGATAAGCCTCCAGCCCAGGTTCCTCACAGGCAGGTGTCTTCTCACTTTCCATGCTCACCTGAAGCAACCTCTTGACCCTCCTAATTGCTGACCTAGATCAAATCTGGATCCAATTCTGCTGAATTTGAAGTTCACACAAAAATTTATTGGGGAGGGGATGCTGCCTGAGGACTGTTTCAGGATGCTGAGGCAGCAGCCTGACAGTGGCACGTCCCAGCAGGACCTGTCCCCAGCAGTGAGCACCAGAGCAGGGGAGACAGACATAGGGCTGGTGGATGTTTGTCGGGTTATTTCCTTCCCCAGGATTTATACTGAGCTCCGGTCAATTGGAAAACATCCACTTGACCTGCGACCTTTTTGTTTTAGTTATTCTCCAAGCTTTGACAGCAGCAGTTTAAACACAAAGCATATGACTTTTAGCACTGAGGGAGCACCCCATTCCCACAGATTCTGAATGGATGTAGAAAAAGATTGCACTGCAGCCCTGATGGTGAACACATTTCTTCTCATTCTTCATTTTTCCTCTCTTTTACTTTCTGAGCCTGTTCCATGACCTGTGTATTCTCCCTCCCCACTGGAAACATGAGCTTAGCTCCCCAATGCAATATTCAAGGGAGGAGGACATGGACTGTGATGTTCTAATTCCCTGCACAAAGCTGTGTTACAGAGAATTTGAAATGGAGATTGTCAAAACAGGAAACAACCCAGTCAATGTCCTCCCACCTGGGTCCTGAAAATGTC
This sequence comes from Certhia americana, assembly GCA_018697195.1. Taxonomy (NCBI): domain Eukaryota; kingdom Metazoa; phylum Chordata; class Aves; order Passeriformes; family Certhiidae; genus Certhia; species Certhia americana. The sequence continues at coordinate 933,750 of CM031878.1, read as the reverse complement.
ACCACTCAGAGCTGCAAGAGATGGAGAAAAGCCCTCTGTTCCTGTATGGACAGAGGATGCCCTGGGAGAGTGCCCTCATCCCACTCTGATCTGAGAGCTGGGCTTTAACCTCTGCTGAATTCAGTGTGGAGCTGGTGTTTTTTGACTTGGGAAAAAACTCAGCAAATCAGGTTAAAAATTATAACCCCCTATTGAATGATACTTCTATCAAGCAAGGGGAATTTTGTATGGAATGTCATCTCACTCAGGAAGTCAATCCTACAGGAAATCCTTCATCCTTAGTGCTTCGGGGTAAGATCCACAGCATCCTGCTGGCTTCCCTTACTCCTCTTAAAATCCACCCCTAAGATCCTCACCTTTCGAGCTCATGCTCTGTGTTTGAGCTGTTCTTGCTGGGATAAAAGCACAAATCTTGGGTCTATCCTGCCCACACCCCTTAGGCAAGGCACCAAGCTGACATATCTCCATGAAGATGAAGAGCAGGACAATGCCAGGCCCCAGGCTCTTTGATTTCCATCTATCCACCTTGGAGCAAGGATTTAAAGTTCCTTAAAGGCACAACAGTGAGGCCAAGTCTGCAGGAGAGAGTGAAGCTACTGTAAACCCAGACAAATAAGTTGGTGGGTTTATTTTAAAAAGAAGGCTTCTGCAGCTGTAGGTTTCAAGCAATTCTTAAAAGCCTGGTCTGAGCAAGCATCCTTGCCAACAAATATTTGTATTATAAAGCTTTCACTGCTTTCAATGGAGTGAAAACCTTTTTTTGATATTGATTGCTTGTTTTTACAGCTCTCTGCAAGTTAACTTCAAGAGAAATTCCCTAGCACAAGAGCTGGTGACCATTTTACCAGAATGAGGATCCGGGATGCCTCACACCCAGATTCAAGTAAAGCTGGATGGGACTCTAAGGACCCTGCTCTAGCTGAGTATGTCCCATTACAAGGGACAAGGATTGAATGGGGGGTTGGATTAGATGGTGTTCAAGGCTCTTTCAACACAAACCATTCTATGATTCCCAGTCTGGAAGCAAGGCCGGTTTTTGCTTTATGTTTGAGGGATCAGTGGTTTTACTGTAGTGCCAAGCCAGTGATACAGAGTGACAACCTTCAGCAGAAAAAAAAATCCACAAATTCATGGGATGAACAACTAGGAATGTCATTTCAGATGGTCTGTATAGCCCAGAACAGCAAATTTCCCCCATCATCCAGGCAGAGAATTAGAATAATTACCTAGAGCCTGATCCTGAAAGGTGCTGAGTGCAGTCAAGTGGTCTCTGCTCATAGAGTTCAGTATCTCAGGCGCTCTAAGCAGGGTCAGTCTTGGAGCCTGGGCAAAACAAGATAGGTTGGTGTTAGTCCAGTTATTTGTAAATAAACCTACACAGCCTATAATTTAAAAAAATAAACCCAGAACCATTCCAGCTCCATGTGCCAGCCATATTTTCCTGCACGGGGAATTAACTCAAGGGTCACGCAGAGCGTGGCTGAGGAGATGCTCTCCAACCCACAAGCCTTCTCTGCAGATCAGCATGGATGCCTGCAGCGCGCAGGAGAGAAATTACACTGGGCTGTGTCCCCAGAGCTTCATCCCACATCCAGGAACACCCACGTGACATTCCTCAGCAGCGCCACGTGAGCCAAGCCACCGCACCTGGACACATCGCACTGCTGCCACACCATCCCAGGGCTCACACGCCTTCCTGGCAGAACACAGACCCCAGGCAGCAGTAAACCTGGAGTTAAGAGCAGCTAGCTGTGTTTCCAGGGAGGGAGACAAGGAACATTCCCCTCCCCGTGCTCCCCAGCGTGCCAGCCCCAGCCGTGCCAAGGGCAGGGTGAAGGGAGGGAAGGGGATGGCGGGGACAGGATGACGATATCCTCCTCCACGCAGCTCTTTGTTTTGGAAGGTCCCCTGGGACGCTCGGCTCAGGGTGGCCAAGTCCTCCTTGTTCCCCTACAAGGGGAACGGATGAGGGGAGGAAAACAATGCTTTCTCCTCAGCTGCCTAATGGAAGAACAAAAGCACAGTGATCCCTTCCAAAACTGTCTTTTGAGGAACAGGCCACGGAGCCTGAAGGCCCAGTATTTCTGCTGTATGTATTTTTGAACTCTAGCCTGGCAGTGACTTTCTGTCCTTCCTCTGAGCTCCTGCAGGACCTGCCCAAAGTCACTGGGGTCGTGCAGGGCTTGCCCAGACCTCTAACCCCATCAGGAATTCAACACCCAGCACCTGGGAGAGGTGAAAAACCAAAGGCAAAGCTCCTTCACCAGACCCCATGACAAACATGCCTCGGCCATGGGGTAGAAGGGGCAAGTCCAGGTTGGGACAACCCAGTCAGTTGGTAGGTGTGCCTCCATTGGCAGGAGGTGTAACTGGATGGCTGAGAGGTCCTTTTCAACCCAAACCAACCTGTGATTCTAAGACAGCCCTGTTTCAGCAGGATGCATTTGGCAGGAAAGGTCTGCCCCAGCCTGATCCCACTGGAAACTGGGACCAAACCCCACTCAAGCCAAAACCAGTACAAAAAGCACCTTTGATTGTTGAGCAGAGATGGCTGCTAGGGAGCAGAAGGGGATTTCTGCTGTGCTGATTGCTCATGGAAAGTCCCTGACTGGCCCGCAACCGTGGAAAAAATGGAAAATAGAACTTTAATACCAAGTTGGTGGCAGGCTGTCTATTTTTCTCTCCTGTGACTAGTTACCATGGATAGATTTCTGAGGTCGACCACACAATTGTTCACTGCACTGCTCCTATTAAACAGAGGATGAGCAAATCATCCCATTTGTACCGTACTTTAATTTCCAGAAATTCTTTGTTCGTTTGTTTGCTTAAATTATTTCTCTCATTTGAAGAAACAATGCAGTCTTACGAAGCGAGGGCCCAAATCTCCCGAGTCACCCTGCTGTGGTTCATTACTTCCACACTAGTTAACAAGGCCAGTAATTTCCCTAAGGCTTAATAGAAAATCCTCTTTCCAGAATGCAGAGAGACAGGACATTTTAACAAACTCACTGTATCCCGGTTATGTCGTAGGTGAGGGATAACCTAAGCAAGGCACAGGTCCTCCTATGGGTTAGTGTAAAAAAGCAGGTAGCCTAAATGGAGCTTTTTTCAATCCAAATTACTCCCTCAGCTGGAGAAGGGGACCAGGGTGTCCATGTCCCTTGCTCAGAGCATGAGCTGCAGCTCCACTGGAAGTGTGCTCCTGAAGCATCCCAGACCTCATCCCAAAATGAAGTGTGGTTGAAGGAGATGGTACTGGAGAGACAGATCCAAGATGTACCTGGGGTGGGTGTGGTGGAAGAGGTGGGCCTACAGCCCATTTAATTAATGATGAATAGCAGAGCACATGGAGTACCTGCCAATCACCTGCCCATAAACTGTCCTCACTGGCTTTGCCACAACCAAATCAGTAGAAAAAAACTAAAAGGTGAAATAAATACAGGAGAATAGCTTGTTAAAAAGAAGACAAATACATAAAACATATATGAATATATATCGGAATTGCACAATAATTTGGGTTGGAAGGGACGTTTAAACTGAAACCCCCCCCCCCCCCGCCAAGTATTGTTTATGTGTGTGTGTATATATATATATATATATATGTATGTATATATATGTGTGTGTAAAACAGCCCAGTAAATCTCTATTGAGATGCACACTCAGGTGAAAAGCTGGCAGTGCTGCCTTCAGTCATGAGGGTATTTACTCTACAACAGCCTCTGCAGCTCCTTAATATTATTTATACAAACAGGATTTGTCAAGCAACAACTACAGATGTTTGCAGTGAGTCTTCCTGCTTATCCACTGATAATACCGTGTGCCTGGGACAGCTGAACAAATCCTGCCACGTAAATAATAAATACATGTCTGGATTCATCAGAAAGAGGCAGTGAGGAATCTGGAGATTCCCACAGACTCCCTGCCTCGGGGAAGGAAACAAGAAAATGCCCTGACCTAAGCAGGGGTGAGTCTGGCAAACCCACAGATCACAGGGAGATCACAGGAGCTGTTTGCAGATCACTTACGGAGCATGAATAATTCAGGCAGAAGCGGCTGGGAGTATGAGAAGAGATAGATGGGAGCTCACTGCCGTTGCTTTGGCAGGTTTTATTTTATCCAGCCAGGCAAGGAAACCATGAGCCCCAGCAAAAATTCCTCTGCCTAGCTTTGCCAGTGTCGTGGCTTCTCTGACAATCTCATGATACGTGGCATTTTACAGATCCCCAGCTGATGGTGAATGACATCTCTCTTTCTCCTTGAGGCATTTTTGTGATTATCTGGCTGGACAAGTATGGCAAAACAATGCTTATTTTTTAACTAAAAGCCCTTAGCACTGATCTGCTCTCTACTGCATAATTACACAGCTCACAGAATCACAGAATGATGTGGGTTGGAAGGGACACAGGCAGGGACACTTTCCACCATCCCAGGCTGCTCCAAGCCCTGTCCAACCTGTCCTTGGACATTTCCAGAGATCCAGGGGCAGCCCCAGCTGCTCTGGGCACCCTGTGCCAGGGCCTGCCCACCCTCCCAGACAGCAATTCCTGCCCAATAGCCCAGCTGTGCCTGCCCTCTGGCACTGGCAAGCCATTCCCTGGCTGCTGTCCCTGCAGCCCTTGTCCCCAGTGCCTGTGCAGCTCTCCTGGAGCCCCTTTAGGCCCGCTGCCATGGGCCATCTCTCCCTTGCCGCCTTCTCTTGTCAGTGGAGCACCCCCACTCTGCCATCTGGCTCCAGAGCACAGGGGCTCCATCCCTGGCCAGCAGCTCCGTGGCCTCCTCTGGGCTTGCTCCAGCAGCTCCCTGTCCTTGTGCTTAGGACCCCGAAGCTTTAATTCCGGCCGTGAGCAACAGAAAAGAAAAAAAAAAAAGAAAAAAAAAAAAAGAAAAGCACTGTAGTCAACGTGAAGGCTTCCTCCCATCCCAGGACCTTGGAAAAGCACCGCACCTAGAAAACCAGACCAGTGTGCGCCTTCAGGCTCTTCGCCCCTGGAAAACGCATTAATCAGGTGCAGTTTCACTCTTAGGGATAGGATGAAAAAAAAAAGAAAAAGCCAAAAGTGGGGGAAAGAAAGGAAGGGCTAAGAGGTATCTTAATCCTTACTCCCAAAAGGAAAAGAGAAGTAAGGTTCTCCTTTGGATTTTAAGCACACACTGAACACATTACCCAACAGGACTGGAGCCCGGAAGCAATAAAAAAAAAATAAAAACACACATAAGGGAAGGCAGAAAAGTGGTAAAGACAGATGGTGGAAAGTCCAAACATGGCGTTGTGCAACCGTGCAGAACTCCAACCTCATTTGGGCTGAACGGACATGTGTTTTGTTTCTTGCCAAAGGACAGCCTTGTTGTCAAGGTAGAGGGACAGCTGTCGCCCCATGGGGCCAAAGTGTTAACTCACTCCTGGGAAACCACCAGTGAGACTGAGAACCTTGGAGAGGGACCAAGAAGGGATTTGAACAGAGAATTATTATTCCTCGAAAGATTTCTGAATTTCCCCAATGGCAAGACATGCTCCAGTACCCGTGATGTGCTCTGCAAAACCTGTGAACCCTTGGATTCCCCTGCACTCCACCTCTATTTGCATGGCTCTGCTTCAATCGCTCCCTCTGCCTGCACTCTGCCCCCTGGATTTGGCCAGAACTGCACACCATCTCTTCTCCAGCCCGCTGCTGTGTTTACACCACGCCACAGGCCCCTCACACAAATCCTGTTTCTTGGTATCGCACCAAATAGTTCTATCAAGACTCACGAGTGCCAACGAAAATGTTCCACCACCAAGAGCACACACAAAAATCCCAGTAAAATCTGGTTCCAGAGTGAACCCACATGAGAGCATCCAGGCATCCCCCAGTCAGGGTGAAACTTGGTCTACCTTCTACAAATTTACCACCTCAATTTCCCTTCAGCTAAAAAAACTGGCTTTTCTCAATGCCTTCTTCCATTCTTGAACTAGTAACGTAATATTCTTAATTAAAACTGATTTAAACGTACTTTCACACCACTGGGCCAGTAGCATTTGGCTTAGACAAGCTTCAGTTTTGTATGCATCTCTATGGTTTGTCTATGACAAGCCTCTACTATTGCCCTAATGAAAAATTTCCTTCCGTCTTCAGCATAAACTGACTACCTCGGTAGAAACCTGTTTCTTGCCTTTATAGCCGAGCACAAGGCCATATCTCTGCTTACCCCAAAATAATTACTTGGCCACACCAGAAATCCCTGGGATCCTCATGTCTTTGGTTTTCTCCACCCTCGTGTTTACATTCCATGCAGAAAATTAATACGTAATATACGTCTGACAGAATGTTCTTTTGAAAGAGATATCATGCTTCAAACAACAAGATGTGAAAGAGCAATTGAGTAGATTAGCCTTACAGAAAAGCAACGATTGTAGCATGACCGTGAAAGCCCAGCTAATCTTGCTCCTGATATTTATATGGGGTTGATTTGCCATATCTAAACGATATCCAATTAGCTGTCCTATAAACCCTATGATGAAATTATCCTGTGCAGTTCTCCAAAGTGAAGAAAGCCAGGGCTTTCTCTACATCAAACCTTACTTCTGCCCCCAGGGGTTCCCACTGCAGCTCACGTATCCCATTAACCCAACTGTACAACATGAACCTTCTCAATCACACACATGCATATGCAATTACATATATGCTTCCATATATTTAGCTGCTTTGTGTATTTTTTCATTCCCCTCCACTAGCTCCTCCTGGAAAAGAGTCCTGAGACAGACCTTCTCCCATCCCCACACTCCCTCACAGGATGTACCCCGCCCAGAGAACAAGGGACATGATGAGGGGGAAATGCTTCAATGGGCAACAGATCCGGTTGTTAATATGGACCCGGTGAAATTTCTCAATGAACGTGTAAGCCTCATCTCTGACAGAGGCTGCCCTGGCTGGGTGAAGTTCCCCCCTGAAGGATTTAAAGCCATATCAGATATGGGTCTTGTGGCCCTTGGCATGCGGGGATGGTGGGACCACTGAATCTTAGGGCCTTTTTTCCATTGCAAATTATACTGTGTTCCATGCTCGCTGTGCCCCTTGTCCTCAGACTGCAGGGCAAGTTTTTTGCCCTTTTGAGCTTTGGTACCCTGGAGGGAAGTGGGGGGGATCACCTGAAGAGCTGCAGGCAGCCCTGGATGGAAACAGTAAGAAATGTATGTTTTCTCTTTGTTTGATATACAACAGGAACGTGGGTGTGCAATATCCTGGTCCTTGGAGCAGCACCGTGTTAGTTCAATTGTGCTTCTGGCAGGGGTGTGCACTTGTTCAAACTGGCTGCCTTACCAATGCCTTTGTGCTCTGCCAGTATCTGCAGAAGGCATCATGCAAAGCTGGAGCCTTCGGGCCCATCCGCGGCCACAGCTCACACCAGTTCCAGCCAACACGCCTGTAAATTAGGCCCTCCACCCAGCCCACAAGGCAGGGAAAGTCTGGGCAAAGGCATTACGACAGCCTTCCCCACATCCCAGGTTTGATCCAAGCATTGTCCACCTAAACCTTGGACACTTCCCAGTGAAGGGGGCACCCCCTGCTCTCTGGGCAGCCTGTTCCATGGCCTACCTCCTCACAGCAAAAAATTTCTTCCTTACATCTAGTCTGAATCTCCTCTCTTCAATTTCAAACCATCAACCCTTTTTCTATCACCAACAGGCCCTACTAAAAACTCTGCCCCTTTTTTCTTTACAACTCTCTTAAGTCTGAGTCCAATAAGGTCCCTCCATAGCCTTCCTCTCTCCAGGCTGAGCAATCCAGCTCTCCCAGACTGTCTACCTGGAGAGGTGCTCCTCCCTATCAATGAGCTTGCGTTGGCTTGGGATTATTTTTTGGCTCACTGCAGTAGTGAGTTGAATAATTTGAGTGTCAGGAGGCACATACTCAGACACAAACATAAATGGTAACAAATCAAAAGCAAGTCTGTCGGGCTCCTGCTTTGAATTCATTCCTTACAGATTGAAAAAAGAAACAAGATTTAAAAAAATCGAAAAGAGAAAAAAAAAAAAAAGAGTTTTTTTCTTTTTTCTAGAACATAAGAAAAGTTATAAATCCTGACTGACTGCAGCACCTGGCTGGCTGTGCTGGTAATTGGAACCCGTGTGCTTTGCTTCCCTGGTGTCCATTCCCAAGGAGATAAGGAAGATTAATTTTTCAATAGGAAATTTCATCGCTGGACAACATCCCCTTCCTTGATCCGAGGAAAAGCCGAGGGTGAGTTCTCTCTCGACCACCGCTTCAGCTTTACTGCCAGCCCTGGCTCATAGCTACTGGCTCAAGCATCCCAACCCATGATACGCCTTCAAAACCGTCCACTCTGTCTTTTTTTTTTTTTTTTCCTTCTCTTCTAACACATGTTTTTCTGTTCCTTTGGGATGCTCAGAGGTCCGTTTGCCAACTACTTTCTTTCCGCACCCAAATGGCTAAAAACCTGGATTTTTGTCACTACAGTATTCCTAGATATTTAGCTTTCCACCCAGTTGCAAACCTTGACTCAGGAGCCCCCAGGTGTAGCCATGGACATGCCAACAATCAAGGAGATATTTTGTGGGACACTTGGTGAGTCGAGCCCACTTTACGTGCTTTTTTTTAATGAGCCTATGATACCCCAACCCCCCCGGCTCACCCCCAGTGCCATATGTGGACTGAGCCAAAATCATGTTGTACGCAAACACTTTTTCTTTAATAGCATTTTTAAACTCGTTTTTTCATTCCTAAGCTGCTGTCGGAGCACGAGTGGAACAAGTCTTCGAGGCCACAAACACCCCATCGACCTCCAGCAGGACTCAAGAAAGCCAGCAGCAGGCAAAGGGACTGAGCAAGTGGGGCAGATTAAACGTAGCACCAGTCACAACATAAAACCATTGCAAAAATAACCCCCTGACAATGGCCCCTGTAATCCTTAAGCGCTTCAGGAGAAATAGACTCAGAATCAACCATCCTGTCTTCTGCATGCACGCTCCAATTTAAAAATCAACGTACTTCTGCTTGCAACCTTAAACTTGGAAAGTTTTTTCTCTTCATTATTTTATGTCCCCACAGTAATAGCTCATTGTGTTTATGCGTTATAGAAAATGCTTGATTATTATCCTCCTTCACTGCTTTCTGAGCCACCCGACTCCCATCATCTTTGACCCTTTCACAACAAGGACCAGCGCTAACAATAAAGGAATCCAGGCATTGCATGAGTAGCTCCCAAAAACACATCAAGCTCCATCTTACACCTACTCTCCAAAATCTCCCAGAAGGTAGTACAGAGCCATTCTTGACCAATAAAGACAGTCGTCGAATCCCTCAGGTCCCAGCACTGTTCGGTACTTCTAGTTCTCATAAGGTATTTAGCGCCTTGACTGAGCCCTTGAAAGTGGAATTTCTAAGTAGACTGGTGTTCTGACTGGATGGCAAACCTGGAAAAATACTGACGGCAAAAGAGATAGGCATGCTGAGGCAGCAGCACAAGTAAGATAATGCACCTAGCACAAAATCATTATGGAATCGCACAGAATGCTGGATCTTTGGAGATTTTCCATGCAATGGTGGCACTTGCGTTCCGCCATCTCAGTAGAAACAGGAGTAAGAAACCAGGGTGACCTTTCCTCAGTCTGTGCTGAGTTTAGCGCATGGATCCTTACCTTACACAGCCCCAAGGAGACATAAAGACTGTAGCATCCAAGTCTGAGAGCCCTCAAGAGCCTTCTGTTCACCCGCTGCCCAACAGGCCTCCCTGAGGACCATGTAAAAATGTCTGTGTAGTTCAAGGGCTTCCAATATGGGTCCACGCATTGACAGACCCTGCTGTTTTGCCTTCCACCCCTTTTTTCGTTATTGGACATGGTATCATTGGCACAGACCCTTCACTGATTGCTACCAACGCCTACAAATTCCAAGCAAATCTGTCAACACTAACCTCTTGCTTGGACTTCTCCTGGCCTATGACACCCAAGGCTTGGACCCTCTTTGGACACAGACCTCTGAGTCCACCCAGACCTTGCACCCAGCTTTCACTGTTCTCATTCGCTTCAAGGATCACTCTAAACCCCAACAAATTCTTGAAAAATAGACCATCTATTTTTTGTACCAGATCACTTTGTTGAGCTGCTACTGAAGCTTTTCTTAGAAGTCATTAACCATGATGGGCAAACACATCCCTCTAGCTCCTCTCTTCCTCTTCAAAAGGAGATGCAGTCACTTGAGCCTACCGCCTCACTGAGTGTCCTACTGTTTTCCCCAAAGTGGTTTCCTCTCCAAAAATTGAACACTGAGAGCCATCACAGAGCCCCCGACAAAGGGGCCAGTGACTGTTTCTGGGATTATTAGAGGGATCAAAGAAGCCTATTAACAGGTCTTTGTGGCCTTAATGTTTGACAGCTTAAAATACTGGATAGGACAAAACATACAAAGATGAGTTTAAATTAGGACTCCTGGGAAATGGTGTTCACGACGGCTTCCAAAGGACACCTCCATTTCTAAGCCCTGCTACCCCCCAAGTGGGTTGCATCCCCTCTGCAAGCCCCTACAAATGCGACACAGGCCCTTTTTTAGGTGCTCTGCAGAGCGTTTGCCAGTTTGCCGGTGGCCACTGCACCCTTCCCATTAGGGTAGGAAGAGGTGTACCAAAGAGCAGCATCAGCCACAGCTCATCATCCTTCAACAAAAAAGCCTTTAATTCCTATCCTGCAACGTTTCAGGGGCCTTTACAAGGGCTTTAATATCCATTTTCTAGCATCGTTCCACAGCTCCCCAAACCCCTGTGGGGACAGGAGATTCACATCCTGCCTCAGGGTTTGAGGCAGATGGAATGACAAAGCTCTGACAAGCTTTAGATGTTTGCCACCTCATGCCAGTTCCTGAGCAGCCATGGGACCCTGTGGGAGCCCATCTTAATAACATGCATCTGCCCACTGTACAACTATCACCTCTTTTCCTCTCAAAGGGTGCAGCAATCAATAGATCACAGAACCATCTCAGCTAAACACGCTCCACGATGATCGCGTCCCATGACTGTGACTGATCCCAACCTTGTCACCAGCCCCGATCACGACTGCCATGTCCGGCCTCCTTGTTTTCATTCCTCCCATGGATGGGACTGCAACACTCCCAGAGCCCCTTCCAAGATTTTAAACACCCTCATGTGAAAATTCCTCATTCCATCCTGAACTTTCCTTGGTCCTCTTCTCCTGTCTCCTGTCCTGGAGCAGAGCCTACCTCCCCCCGCTGTCCCCCTCCTGGCAGGGAGTTGTGCCGACAAAGGGCCCCCCTGAGCGCCTTTCTCCACTGAGTCCCCCCCCAGCCCCTTCAAGCCACTCCACCAGCAGACTTTTCCCTAGCCCAGCCAGTCTCAGTCTGTACAGGACAGCCAAGAGGGGCAGGTAAACGCCCACATTTCACATTGTGATTTGCTGGCCTGCCGAGCTCAACAGTTTTCTTTATGCTGTGGCAGCCCTCTCGCTTTCAGGCACATCATTTGGGTTTATGACCTGAAACCCCCCAAGCAGCTCCTGACCATCTGGGGATCAGCCCAGTCCAACCCAGCACTCACCCTGCAGTGGGATAAAAGCCTGTTGAAAAGGGGCCCTGGGCACAGAGCCTTCACAGCACCTCACTAGTGATGGGGGTTTCACATCTTCCCTTGTACCCATGGGGTTTAAACCAATGTAATACTCACCTGCTTTCCTTTTATCCACCCCAATCGCGGAACCCCCAGCATCAACTGTGGAGGGTGACAGTGGACTGACCGGCAGCCGGATCGGCATGGCCAACACCCAGGACCTGAATGGAGGAGCCTCAAAGAGCTCCTGGGGTCCCACACCACCAGCCCTCCCCCCCCTGCTGAACCTGGGTCTCCCCTTCTGCAAAAGCTGCCTCTGCAGTGTGAGGAGAGAGAGCTCGCACGGTATACGGTTGTGGGCATGCATTGAGCTGGAATGGTGGGGTTGCTCTGGAGTTGTGCAGCATTTGGATCCTGAAAGCAGCACCTGGATCCTGAATCCGCACCTGCATTCAGCAATGGATGTGACAGAGGGGGAGGATGAAGGATAGGAATGAAGGACAGAAAGGCAGGAGAAGAAGAGGAAGGAGGGGAAGGAAGCAGGGGAAGAAAGCAGGGGAAAAGAAGAAAAGGTGAGCGGAAGGAGGGTGGAGAAGGCAAAAGGTGGAGATGAGAAGAAAAAAGGAGAAGAGGAGAGAGGAAAGCACCAAAAGAGGAGAAGAGGAAGTGCGAGGAGAAGGAGAGTAAAGTAGGTGGAGGAAGAGAAGGAAGCATTCCGTTGATTCATGATGAGCATGCCTGAATCCATCCAACACAACAATTCCACAGCACTGTTTTCCCCCCCCCGACATCTGAACCACTCACCTCCGTCTCCGCTTTGCACAGATAAACGGGCATCTGAACAACCCCGGAGAGAAGCCACGCCCTAGACGCGTGTACGGCGAGATGCTGCCGAAATGCCGACCAGACACTCACTCCCCAGCAGCAATGTTCCGGCAGCACCGGATGGAAAAATCTACCTGCTCCCTGGATGTTGCCCGTCTCTTCCTTCATCCTTTTGTGAAAAGGTTACTCAGTAAAATGGAAAGGAGCCGGGGTGGGTGAAAGTGGAACAAAACACCATCTGTTCTCACGCCTCGCACTTTAACGGGCATACCTGCCTTTGGCGCGGCGGCTGCAGGGGACCCTCCATGTCCAGAGAGGACTTGGATGATAGGACCAAGTCTGCTGCTGGTTTCCTGAGCTGGGATTCACGCCAGCTCACACAGACACCCCATCACTGATCTGGAACCCCGGAGGATTCGCCCTGCTCCCCACCCCTGCCTGTGCACATCACATCTGAAATACCTGCTAGGTATCACTCTACACTGGCCTAAAAAGACCACCACAGGTCAGATGTGGGCATGAACCACCTCGCAAGGTCATAACCATGGGGATATGATTGTGATCTTGAGTGAGGAAATCCTTCGTTACAATCCTCATCTTTTCTTACAGTGTTTACAGTACCACAGCCCTCACTGTGATTCAGAGTCGTGCTTCAGAGCTTCCGTTTCATGAGCTCAGATGGAAAGGCAAGCAAGCCCTCATTGCAGCTTGTGCTCCACTGGAAAGAATGAAAGGAAGAAAAGAGAATACAAGAAAAATAATGAAACAAATACGAGTAATAGTGGAAATTGAAAAAGCAGGAAAAAACGAGGAAGAGAACACGAGCAAAGAAAAAGAGAGAGAGAGAGAGAGAGAAAAGAGAGAGCGAAAGCGAGAAGATAAAGAGAGAGAGAGAAAGAGAAGAGAAAGGAGAGAGAGAAGAGAGAGAGAGAAGAGAAGAGAAGAAGAGAGAGCAAGTAGAGAAAAGAGAGAGAGAAAGAAGACAGAAATAGAGAAAGAGAGAGAGACAGAGAGAGAGAAAGAGAGATAAAGAGAGAGAGAAAGAGAGAGGAAAGCGAGAGATAAAGAGAGAGAGAAGAAGGCGGAAGAGAAAGAGAGACGAGATGAGAGAAAAAGAGAAATAGAGAGAAAGAGAGAAAAGAGAAAGGAGAGAAAAAGGAGAAAGAGAGCAAGAGAGAAAAGAGATAAAGAGAGAAAAGAGGAAGACAGCAAAGAAAGACAAAGAAAGAAAACAAGAAAGAAGAAAGAACGAAAGAAAGAAAGAAGAGAAAGAAAGAAAGAAAGAAGAAAGAAAGAAAGAAAGAAGAAAGAAAGAAGAGAAAGAAGAAAGAAAAATAAAGAAAGAACGAGCAAGAAAGCAAAAAGAAAGAAAGAAAGAAAGAAAGAAAAAGAAAAAGAAAGGAACAAAAAGTGGAGGGGGAAGAAAAGAGGGAAGAAAAAAGGGGAAAGGGGAAAAGGAAAATGGGTGAAAGGAAAGGAGAGATGTGAAAGGGGGAACAGAAAGGGGGAAAATGAAGGGGGTAAGGAAACGGGGAGGGGGAAAAGAAAAAAAGGGGTAAAGATACAGGGTTGAGAAAACAAGAGGAAAGAAGAAATGGAGAACCAAACTAAACAAAAAAGGTGAAGGTAGAAAGAAAAATAAATAGAAAAACTCAGCAAGCAGAAAACCTAGAGAACTGATACTTTCCCAACACTAACAGAACAACCTCGAGTCACCGTTTTTAAAAGTCTGAAGCCCTTCCCAATAATAATGCCCAACAGCTGTGAATTATCCATCCATAAACTAAAATTTCCACTTGCATGTGACATTTTGCTGGTAGGAATACATCAGGGCAAGAAAAAGGGAGCCGAGGCCCCCTCCCTCCAGCTTTGGAGTTCAATTGAGCATTATCCTAATTCAAACCCAGTATTTAGCAGTGGGTCTGAGAGCCGGACTTGCCCACTTTTTGTCACTCAGACAGAAGAACGGTGACAATGTTCATAACCAATGGTATTTTGTAGGACGCTACTTTTGCTACTCCACATAGCCAGCATGTGGGGGTGTTTTTTCCCTTTTTTAGTCTATAGATCTGTGTCGTTCTTTTGGCTTGTGGAAAGAATCTGCTCTGCACAACGCGGATCAAGAGCTCAACCTTCAGCCCGACAGCTCAGAACCCAGGTGTTCCATAGGCAATCGGGGGAAATCCACGCCTTTTGGAACAAGCTCATAAAATAAAGCCATGAATAGACAATGGAGAGAACCTGGCTTCTCTTTCAAAAACCAAAGTCAGAGAATATAAGTTTTAGACCGGTGCAAATTCTGACTGAAAATAACCCTGACCCACCTCTCCGATTTTAAAAACACCAACAGTTTCCACCTAATTGCAAAAAAAAAAAAAAAAAAAAAATTAGTAAAAAATAATCATCCCCTCAGGTCGCGCTTGATGACCATCCCCACAGCCAAAACGCTCAGCTTCCCCGCTAAGCTGGCTTTTGGCTTAACACCAACAAGTTGGGAGCTCTGGAAAGTCGGTTAAAACAGATGTTGTTGGTTTTAAGCTTCATCCTCCATCCCTCATCTCCCCATCGCACACAGCATGTGCAGCACTTACATGAAAGCTGAATTTTTGTCAAGTCCAATCCTTTAACTTTCCATGGGGAGAATGTTAGATCCCTCTCCGCACACATCACAGGACCCCGTCTGTTAAACTGTCGGTTATTTCAGTGGTGAGATCCCCACAGGAAACAAAAAAAAAAAAAAACAAAAAAAGGGAGGGCGAAAATAAAGCAAAAACCCCCCAGAAAAATAACTGCCTGTATCCCTAACAAGTCCTCAGGTGGAGCCACACATCCCTTATATTTAAGCTGCGTCAAAGCCTTAACGTTGTAGTGCATTTATTTTCCATCAGCACATCCATGTACAAGATAAAAACTCCCCAAACCCTGCTATTTGCCCCATCTGTCATGTCATGGGACACTGGATTGTTATCACCTCTTTCATTTTATTTTCTGAACTCAGGAGCCTCGGGGATGGATCCGAGATCGCAACTAAGCTCAGCTTTTAGGTACCTCCTCAAGCTCAAGTAATGTCAGTTTCCCACAACCCTGTGAAAATCAATTACCTTTTTTTTTTTTTTTTT
>CM031878.1:874055-911704 GCA_018697195.1 Certhia americana | reverse complement strand
GGAATTTCAACGTTTGTGTGTGGGCCGGGACAGCATCTGACTTACTGGCCGAATGTTGCCTCATCCAGGGCCAAAACATGAGGATGCGGAATGTATAGGAGCTAGAGGATTTCTGAGGAGAGCCGGAGCATCCCCGTGGTAGACATTGCAGAGTTCAGGCACACTCTCCCTCCTTCCAACGACTCACCTTCTGCGTGGGATGCTGATGGAAGGATGTGTGTCTGCAACGAAACTTGAGTAGGATGGGCTGATATCTCCTGCCGTGAGCAACAGACCCAAGCCCAGTATGACAGGAACAGAGCCTGCCAAATGGAACTGAGCATCACATCACACCAGGCAGTATTTTTATAATCCTGGGAAAAGGCAGCAAGCAAAGGCTGATCAGAAACACAACTCCTACTGTCCCATTTCTAGGGACAGTGTGAATGCCCGAGGTTCCCCTGAACCTCATCTACTGCTGGTGATCAGGACCGGTCACTTGACTCTGCCCAGGCAGAGGGACACAAGACAGCCACTGTTGCCAGCTGTATTTTGGACTCAACTGTAGATAAAGGTCATAAACTGGCTGTGCGAGGCTGACATACAGCTCCAGATCAAATTGATCAGAGACTGGATTAAGGGGAGTGAAGGGACATACAAACCACTCACACCTGTGGTACATCCGCAGTTGACCCCAAAGGTAGTATTTCTTTTATTCACCACACACGGCTGTGTTCCTTCGGCTTGCACAACTCTGGAATGCAAGAGGCTGGAGTGCATGTGTGTATGGAGTGCTTTGTGACGACAAGGGATGAGCGGGAACAGCAGGACAGTATTTATTATTATTATTTTACTTAAAAGGATGGCAGTTCATCGGTGTTCGACGTTTCTGGGGCAAACCTTTCATCTCAAAAGATAACAGAACATTCTGTAACAAGCACACAGGGGGTGGTGGCTAAAGCCTCACCACTGGATCTACCCGGCTAATATCATATATATCATCATAAAACATATATACTCATATATATATCTATTATGGACTTGAGGATTCAAATTACCACCTTTGCAGCCCATTTTACAGATCACAAGAACCCGATTCCTCCTCATACCTCTGAGTGAACCCTTGCTGTGCCCACACGAGAAATAGATGCATCACTTAGCAAGCATTTCTGCTTCCTTCTTTTTATTGCCACACAGACTCCCCATTTCACTGGATAAAGAAATAATACAATCACAGGCCCCTAAATAGGCTCAAGTGGTGGGTTGTTGGTTTTTTCAGCCAGACCGTAGCAATGCTTCTGGGCACAGATCCTGCCTGGGTTCAGAGAAGTATAGACCCAAGGCTACAGCGTTGCTAGATGTAATTCCTACGCCACCTGACCACGAAAATCAACTTGGTGCACAAGCCTGATGGAATGGTAGATCCCAGTATCCTGAGCGACCTTCACACCAGCCTTTGGGTGTGTGCGTGGAAAATGCCCCTTACCACAGATTTTATTTGGTTTGGTGTGGCCAGGCTTTGTTGGTGTCAGGGGAGAAGCTGCCAGCAGCTTCGCCCCATGCCCCGCATAGGCCACGCCAGCCAGCTCCATGACAGACGCCCAAGGCCCGACCACCCAGCCCTCTCAGGAATCATGGTGATGTCTCTGGATGGCAGATTTAGAAGAACATTAAATGGTTCCAGTCACTGGCCGTTGAAATTGTGGCCAGAAGAAGAGCGGAGGTGATAAACATGGTAGAGGAACAGACTTCTGCAGACGACCGCGTGGCATGGTGGAGTAAGGAGGGGCAGGAGCTGTGCGTGCGCGTGGTGCCAGAGCTGAGATTGCCCCTGCATCCCATGGGAGACACAGGGATGTCAGAGAGCACCTGCGGCCCCTGGAACGGAGGGCACCATGGCAGATTGCAGTGGGGGATGCCCGAGAGAGGCTGTGAAGCCTGTGTGAATCCTGCTAGCGAAGGGTGAGCCATGCTGGAGCAGGGAGGACTCCAACTACCTCTTCCTGAGCAGTGGCGACCATCACTTATAATGAACTAGAACCATAACCCTCATTCCCTGTCTCCTTTGCCCACTGGGGAGTAGGAAGTGTTTTAAGGTCTCTTATTTTAAAACGTCTGCGTTGAATCCTGCTCCTGATCTGTTGTTAAATGTCAATTCGCATAATTCTCCCAGACTGAATCTGTTTTGCCCATGATGGTATTTCGGTGAGGGGATCTCTCATGGTTCTTACCTCATAATTCTTCAGTCATTATATTTCTATTTCGCCTCCAGCTGTTTAAGGGGAGTGAGAGAGCTGCTTTCATGTGGCCCTGAATTCCCTGGCCATGGTCAACCCACTGCACCAGAGGCTATCTGAGGACGATTTTGCCAGCAGGTCAAGGAGAGGATTCTCCCTGCTTCTCTGGTACCCATCTTGAGATTCCCACATGACAGCTCTGTTCCTTAGCACGGACAGACATGGAGTCTGCTGAGCATGAGTCCAGAGGAGGCCCTACGGATCTGCTAGCCAGGGCTGGAGCCCTCTGTGCTCTGGAGACCACCTGGCAGAGCTTGGGGGTGCCTGCTCCCAGTGCCAGAGACAGAGCTGCAGGGAGAGCTGTGCAGCCCTGCAGGGCCTAAAGGGGCTCCCACGTGAAGAGCTGCACAGTCCACTGGGGACAAGCGCTGCAGTGGACAGGCAGGCCAGGGATGGTGCCAGTGCCAGAGGGCAGGCACACAGTTGGGCTATTGAGGCAGGGAATGTGCTGTCTGGGAGGGTGTGTGCAGGCCCTGCGACAGGGTGCGCCAGAGCAGCTGGGGCTGCCCCTGCCCTCCCTGGAAATGTCCAGACATCTGGATCAGAGCTTGAGCAGCCTGTTGATAGTGGTAGGTTTCCCCTGTCCGATGGT
Organism: Certhia americana; assembly: GCA_018697195.1. Classification (NCBI taxonomy): domain Eukaryota; kingdom Metazoa; phylum Chordata; class Aves; order Passeriformes; family Certhiidae; genus Certhia; species Certhia americana. Next base: position 908,836 of record CM031878.1, on the reverse strand, counting down.
AGGAAATTTTTGGGGGTGAACCCAAAGTATGGGCCTTTAATATTTATGCTTGGATCCCTTCCTATCTATATCATGTTCTATGGTATCGTTGCTCCCCACCGTCCAAAGTGGAGACATCTCCACCTAACAATCAGCTGCAAACCCTGGTGCAGGAGGGACCTGCACAAAATAGCCCAAGGATGACAATTCCTCCTTGTTTTAGCATCAAGGCCACAGCAGCTAAAGCAAAACAACAGCCACCATGCAGAACAGGAATACTTTTACACCATCAGCTACCCAAAACACTTCTAGACCCCATCCAAAGTTTGCCATTGCCACAGACAATGAATTTTGCCTTGCACCCTGTAGCAAAGAGAGCTGCAGGTTGCCTTTTCCAGACACAGCTGCTTGCAGTATGAGTAACAGAAAATGTGTTTTCCCCACATATGGGCAACCATCTGAAAGCCCTGCTACACCAACCTGACGGCAGAACCAAGCAAATGTTTGGTGACATTTCTCTACTGCTGTCTCGCAGTTAAATAAGCTTTAAAAAAAAAAAAAAAAACCTTGCTTTGGTGCTGGCTAATTCTATTTTAACATGAATTCTATTTTAGCATGAAAACCCTCCAGAGCTCAGCAGCGGAGACTGAAGCAAGCCAGGTAAAAGTAACGGGAGAAGAGAAATATGAAGCTGAGCATCTCCCCTCTCCTCCAGAGAACAGCAGTGCCTTGCTGTTAGCAATTAAAGAAACAAAAGCTACGAGGCTGCAGCCATCCCCCTGCACACAGCTCTTCCCAAACCTCGGATGTGGATGACAGCTGCTGGATCCACACTGTGCAGAATGTTCCTCCAGAGGTTTGCGACCTCCATCTCGCCCGCCACGGCGTTGACAGCTCCCAGTCACTAGTGGGCACGGGAATTCTCCAGCAATTCCAGAGGGATCACTCACCCTCCACACATCCCAACTCTCTCTGCTTCCCCCACCACCACACACTTGGTTTTGGGCTGCATTTGGAAGCTTAGACTGTTAATTAGGGTAAAGGAAGTCAATATGTCCAAGCCCTGACCTCCAGTGTCCTCAGCTCCTTGGCTTGGTGGTGCTGCCCTTGCAAAAAGCCTGCCAGTGTTTTGGCAGGATGAGGGCTGCTCTCTGCCTTGTGGGAGCAAACGGTAACACAGCAGGGAGCTACAGCCCCCAGACTGCCGAGGGGTGGTTCAAATAGGGGAGCAAGGTGCAAAGGATTTCATGCTCTGGGCTGAAAAATCATCAGCCTTTTCAGAGTAATTTCTGGACAATCCTGTGATTTCTGGGATTTTCCCAATTTCATCTGTTTCCTGCCTATTGAATATCACATAGTTTCCTCCAGAACACAGAATAAAATTAGTTGAGACTCACTGCGATGGAAAACTCTTTTTTCATACCAATTCTGCAGACCCAGGGGAACGACTACAGTGGAAAGGAGCTGAAGACGGAAACGAGCTGGGGGCTGATCCTCAAAGACCAATTAAGCCTTTGGCATCCTTCATTTTGATGATGCTCCTCCCCGGGCTCCAGCAGGCAGCATGATGCATCTCCTGCCCAAAATGCTAAGGGAAGAACACACATTACTGCCTGCAAAGAGGGTACATCAAGATCAATGGCTCACTGCAGACCCCAGCATGAGAATGATGTCACTCCACCGCCAGACGCGTGGAAACGAGCCCTACACAGGAAAACATCTTGCATCACCAAGATGTCTGTGGAGCTTACCCTTCCAAAATAAAAAGGGGCATTGACCTGAAAAAATCCCAGACTTTGCTTTCAGGAGGATGGGAAGAGGGCGCTGAGAGAGAATGGGCAGTGCAGCAGCTCAGGATTGTAGAATCATAGAACAGTTTGGGTTGGAAGGGCCACCCTGTTCCACGCCCTGCCATGGGCAGGGACACCTTCCCCTATCCCAGCCTGCTCCAAGCCCTGTCCAGCCTGGCCTTGGACACTTCCAGGGATGGGGAATCCACCACTTTGCTGTGCTTGGTGAGCTCAGTCAGGACAATGCTCCCTAAGCTGTGGTGCCAAGTCCCCAAGGTGTCTCATCACCTCCTCCAGCCCTGGAATGCTGCCTCAGTAACTCCTGCCAGTGGATTCATCAGGGCCTCACCTGCTTTACTGTGGAGCCCAGGATTGCCATCGAGGGCTGGGATGCAGCCCTACAGGCCTGCCATGAAATTCTTAATTTAGGATCACCACACAGTGTGGTCCTAGGCTGTTTTACATATTCCTGAACGAGTTTTCCATCAGTCATTTTCACAAATTCCAAACCAGGGCGTTCCAGGAGCTGGAAAGGGTGAATAATTATATTTTTTCTTTTAATCTAATGTCCTACTTGTATTAAAAGTAGGAGGAAAATATCTTGAGTCAATGAGAAACAGATCCAGGTGGAAGTGAAAGGGTCCGTGACACAGAAAAAAGAAAGGAAAAGCTTGCTGCCCCTCCACACTTCGTTTGAATCAAAAGTAAATGCCTTAGTTCACTACTACCAAGTCTTGTTTAATCTTTCCTCCTTCTAACTGTTAACTCTAATTCTCAAACAAAAAGTTGAAAAGCCTCATTGAGAAGCTGTCAAAAAGAAAATGTTTTGGCATTTCCAAAATGACACATTTCATTCTGACATTTCACTTGAAATGCCTGGACATTAAAAATAAATTAGCTCCCCCTGGGGATTTTCAACATATCCACTTGCCAAATTCAATTTAAGCTTATGAATTGTCCAGGCTTTCTGAAATCCAACTTTTGCATTCACAGAATCTCAGAATGGTTTAGATTGGAATAAGACTTAAAGCACTTCCCATCCCACCTCCTTCCAAGGGCAGGGACACCTTCCACTATCCCAGGTTGATCCAAGCCCAGTCCAGCCTGGCCTTGGACACTTCCAAGGATCCAGGGGCAGCCCCAGCTGCTCTGGGCACCCTGTGCCAGGGCCTGCCCACATTCACATCATGAAATTTCTTCCTAATATCCAATCTAAATCTACTTTAATTAACTTACATTAGAAGATCAGTTTTGGTCCAGACAGTGACGCTGATACCCAAAACTTGATCTCCAGCCAACATCTCAAGCCTAGAAATATTTACACCTTATGAAAATATTATATACGAAGAGAATGAGTTAGCCTATGACCCAACAACAGCCTCTCAAATTATTTTAACATGTGTTTTGCTCCTAATATACTGCTGTCATTCATGGGGATTAATGGTTGTTATTAATCACCTCATTTGAAGGCACAGGAGAAAACCATCTCCCTGTGCACAAGCCAGAGGGAACATTATTTATCTGCTATCACCAACACATAATAAAAACCATTTCTGAGTAGATCTCACCTCTCATACACAGACAACCATGTCATGTCATGAGTGATTTGCGAGGCTTTGGAGGCATGACAAAACCAGCCAGCAATGACAACCAAGGGTATTCTCTCCCAGCCCCTCCTCAGATGAGTAACACTTGTGCAGATAAGCACATCCATCAGCCTGAGGCCTTGGTGAAGACTTCTGGGGACACCAGAGTGATCACGCCCCTCTGGCTCTCCAAGAGACTGCTGGTGGGACTAGGCAGGGACGCCAGAGCAGCTGCAAGGCTCACCAGGAACCTGGGCTGTACAACCTGGTGGAGCTGTCCTACAGCTGTGTTTCCAGAAGATGTCACACAGAATCACGGAAGGGTTTGGGTTGGAAGGGACCTTAAAAATCATTTTTTCCAATGCTAACCACCATGGGAATGATATCCAGTAGGTCAGGTTGCTCCAGGCCTCATCCAGTTGGCCTTGAACACTTCAGAGATGGGACAGCAACAGCTTCTCTGGGAAACCTGTGCCAGGACCTCACCACCCTCACAGGAAGGAATTCCTTCCCAATATCTACTCTAAGTCTCTCCTCTTTTAGTTTAAAACTAAAACCATTCCTCCTGGTCACACTCAATGGTTCCAATCCAGCTTGGATAGACAGTGGCTAAGGGAAACTTGCACCACTCGGCTTAAATCCATCACCATGCTGTTGTGACCTCACTGTGAGACTGAGGGACCAAAGTCAGTCTAGGCCAGGAGAACCTGCCCCCAGCCCCCAGCAAGGCACCAAATTTTTCCAACAGCAAGAAATCTGAACATAGAATCAGCATCTTATCCCCACTTTGCTGTGGAGGCTCCCAGAGGTTCTGTTCCCTGTTCTTTTATCCATACTGAAAGCACATAGTACCAAAGACAGATCTGAGAAACAGGACAGACAACAAACTTCCACTCTCCTGGATGTCTATAATATCAGGTCTAAACGAAAATATCCCTGCACTTTCCTGAGCAGGGCTATGGTGGGTCTGAAATGCCAACTCTGCTCCAGCACAAGCTCCACACTGAACTGCACGCTGAAGAAAAGCCTACATGTTTATACACCTTAGTTGCACTGCACAGTGCTTGTAGGCTAGAGGCCCAAGTTTCTTCTTCTGATTCACTCCTTGAGTGAGTCAAACTATTTTTTTGAACTCAAATCCACATGAGGTGCAGAACAGCTCAGGCTTCGGCGCTGTGCCAGCTGCACTCCTATTGTCCACCATATAAAAGCAGGTATCCTGGCACGGACACAGGAGGTATGAAATACAGAAAGATGACAAAACACTGCTTTTTTAAGATGCCTGCAGAAAAAGAGAACTAATGCAATAGTGAAAAAAAAAAAAAAAAAGGAAAAAAAAAAAGAAAATAAAGAGAAATATCTATATTTTGCGTTTCTCTCCTGTTGTCCTTTCTCTGGATCCCTTTACCTCTGCCTTTTTTGAGACAGAAGAACCAGCCTCTTCACATTCAGCCTTTTTCTCCATTCCCCACACACTGCTGTATTTAATCCATGCCCTGAAGCTCAGCCAACATCCCTTATTAAATGAAGTTGGCTCTTCATCTGCTGAACTACAAAAAAAAAATTAAAAAGCAATCTTATGAGAAATACAGGGCTTCTGGGAATCCTAAAATGATTTGTGTTGGAAGGGACCTTAACGCTCGTTCAGTTCCACCCTCTGTTATGGGCAGGGACACCTCCCACTATCCCAGGCTGCTCCAAGCCCTGTCCAGCCTGTCCTTGGACACTGCCAGGGATGCAGGGGCAGCCCAGCTGCTCTGGGCACCCTGTGCCAGGGCCTGCCCACCCTCCCAGCCCAGAGTTCCTTCCTAGTATCTAATGTGAACCTGCCCTCTGTTAGTTTAATATTCCTAAAGAGGCTGCTCCTTTTCTCTGGACTCCTAAACTAAAAACCTGTTGGCATAAAGTCAGATCTGTGCTTTTCATCAACTTGAATCCTCCAGCTGAAAACCAAGTGCACAAAGGAAATCCTCTTGAGCACTCCAGGTGTGTTAGTACTGGACCAATGCACTAAGGTGCCACATCCAAGGCTCGACACACATGCACTCTTCCAGGTAAGATGTATTAAAGGTTCCTTGACTCTTTTCTGCAAGAAGCAGCCCTGGCCTTGTTGATTGGCACAGCAGATAATTTCAGTAACTATTTTGCTCATGTAGAAGTTCTCTGTCATTCCAGGTGAGTGGAGTATCCCCTGCATCCTACTGCATGAGGGGATTTCTCCCACCAATCCCACATCCAGAAACACTCCATGCATGAGCAGTGGCTCACCTAAAGGAGTGATAGCAAGGAAGAGCTCCAGGCCTTGGAAAAGGGGTCCCGGACACACGTTTTGATATTTAAGGAATAACACAACTGTACTTTCTCTCAAGCAGTATCTGATGAGCTCTGCTCCAGATCACATCCAAGGAATAACAGCCCCTGGAGTACAGTAGAGTACAAATGGTCTCTAACAGAGTATTTGGCTGTTACATCAGTATTAATCCTCTCAGCAGCTAAATTGTGTGAAGCTCATGAAATCTCTCTCTTTTGCCCACTGTACCAGTGAAAGGTCTTCAGCAATTTCCATCCAAACAACTGTCCTTTGTGAATAACAGGACCATTCATGGAGTATAATTTTATGACCTCATTCAAGTAATTTTAGCCAAATTGTGCTTCCTCTCTTGAAGAGAGGTGAGGAGAGATTGTTCACAACCACAGAAGCAGCAAAAATACACATCCTTTACTTCCACAACCTGTTTTTTTTTGTTTTTTTTTTTCATTTATTTCCAAAATACCTGCTGTCTGTCATAATGACACTTCTCCTCTGACAGAGCCTATCCCCATCACTCAAAAATCATGGCATCTCACAAGAGTTTAGTGGAAAACGAGAGGAAAAACTCCCTGGGTATGTAACTGAAGTTTTCATTTGAGGACAGGGGGTGGATTAACTGAAAAAAAATTAAATCAGCTCTAAGGTCTCAGCTCTCTGCTGGTACAAGCAGGTGCAAATTCCAACACAGAGCCATATCCACACCCATCTCTCTGAAGAAGGCAACAGGATTATCACTGCAGGAAATAACATCACAGAATGGTTTGGGTTGGGGGGACCTTAAAACTCATCCACTCCCACCCCCTGTCATGAGCAGGGACAGCTTCCACTATCCCAGGTTGCTTCAAGCCTTGTCCAACCTGGCCTTGGACACTTCCAGCAACTTAGGGGCAGCCACAGCTGCTCTGGCAAACCCATGCCAACGTCTAAGTGCACACTAGGGTGTAGGGAAGAGTGCCTTAATCACTAGGCTGACAAGGGACAAAATATACTTTAAAATTAAGGTGGGACAGGTCTACAGTGGTTTGATAGGAAAACAAATAGCTGTCCTGGATCTATGCCCCGTTGCTTCCCCAGTGTTCTCCCACAACTCCATCCCTCTGCCTGTCTCCTCTCACATGGTGAACTCCTCAGGATGCTGATAGCATCCTGCATTCTCAGCCTGGAATCCCACCTACTGCCAGGACCTATCTACAGAGAAGAGGCTGCCCCCCCCATCTTCTATCTCCTTTCCATCCCCAAATTCAACACCAGGTTTTGGCTTTGCACCAAGCTCTGTATCTTAAATCATTCCACATCATTCCATTCCACTTACCACAAACTCTGTCACAAACAAAGCATAAATAGAGACAGAGAGAGAGATCCCCTCCAGCACGTATCTGCGACAGGAACCATTCATGTGCCTGTAGACCAGCAGAAAAGAATCCACCAGCTGAAGAAGGGACACCAAAATGACAGCATGAGGGATTTTTAAGAACAAAAAAAGAGGAAAACCATGGTCATGATACAAGCAACCACCTTCCAAGCTACTGAAGACAGAATAAAACACATGAACAGCTTCTTGTCTGGCCTCTGCCTGCAGTGGGCCAGCAATAGACTTGAACAAAACCCTGGTTGCATTCCAGGTCTGATTCACTTAGGGAAGATGCGTGCTGTCCCTAAAAGACCCTGCCACCCCAGGCACAGCACACACTGTCACAGACACCCCTTGGCTTTCACAGTTAACTAAATTTACTAAGAAGACTAAGCAAAACTGCACTTCCCAGCAATAAAACCCTTCTCTGATGGCATCACTGGAGACCTGACTCGTGCATTAATTCAGAGGCTGCCCATTACCTATTAATTAGAGGACACCATTATGCAAATAATGACAATTAATTAAACCTTCACTTATTAATCTAATACAGTCTCTTCCTTGCTGTTCTCAAATACACCTCAGGCAGGCAGCTACAATTTTTTAACTATAAAAGTGACAGTCTATGGGCTGACACTTCTTTAAAGAATGTCTTTAATATCAAAATAAAGTAAAACTGCCTCATCTCCTGAGTGCAACTGCAATAATGAGACATCAAACCCAATGTCTCCCAGCCTGCTGGGTTGAGGGAGACGGGATGTTTCCTTCCCCAAAACCTCATCCTTCTCCTAGGAGACTGCTTCTCCCCACTGAGCATATCTGGGCACACACAGTCCTAACTTGATGTTTCTCTGGCTTTCACCCAAATCAGCTTTATGGGAAACACAGAGCTCCTGGGAATCAAAGAATCCTAGAATTTCAGGTTGGAAGGGATTTTTAGAGGCCATCTAGTCCAACATCCCTACCACAGGTATCTTTCAGTTACATCAGGCTCAGAGTCCTGCCTGAACCAGCCTTGAATATTTTCAGGGATGGGGCATCCACAACTTCTCAAGGCAGCATCGGGAGACACTACTGCACCCCTCTTCTGCCTCCTCCACCAGCCACATCTTTGCACTGCCTAACAGCAACCTGTGTTGCAGGGAGCAGACCTGAACCACAGCCTCCTCCTGAGATGCACCAGCTCCTCTGACTGCCATGTGCCTTGTTGTGCTTGTGTGTGTGCTCTGCACCACGCCACGGGCCTGCAGCACGACTCTGAGACAATTTTCAAGAGCCACACTTATTGTCACCACGGCAAACCACCCTCTGGCTTGCGTTTCACCCCTTGCATTTCTTTTTCCTACCAGACAGGGCCCTGTTTTTTTTCCCAAGCTGTGTGTGCAGAGCCAAGGCACGGCAGGCAGGGCTGGGAGTCCTCTTCCTCACCGATGTCATCGTCCGCCAGCGCGAGGGACGGGGTTGCCTTGTTCTGCAGCTCCTGATGTGACTCAGGACAGCCTGGGAATTACACTTGGAATAAGTGATTAAAAACCCTGGCTCATTCCTCCATTACCACACAGAGGCAACACTCTCAGCAGCACCTATCGGAGCTGTGCCCTTCTAAATGAGAGCCAAATGAGGAGAACCGGGAGCTGGTACTCCTCCAGACTGTTCCCTGGGTATGTGGAGGTGGGAATAAAGGCTTGGAAAACCTCAGAAGGGAGTCACCAGCACTTACTTCATCACTCTCTGAATCCCAGCACAGAGTCACCTCCCTATAAAACCTTTCTCCAAGATGCCAGCCTCCTCCTGGCCAGTAACTGAAGGCCAGGAAAAAGGTCCTTGGAAAAACCAAAGAGACACTGCAGTAATTTTTACATGGAGGTGCCCAGACCTTCAATCATTTGTTGTATCTATCTCAAACGTTAAAATAAGCGGCTTGGATTTTCTTGGTTGGGAGGGAATCCTGGTGGATTTCGGAAGAGAAAACACAGAGCAAAGGAAGGGTTTGAAGGGGAAGGGAGGAGGCCCCTTAACTAGAAGCAAAAATCTGCAGCAAAGTAAGCTTGCTCAGATGATCTTCTGAGGATTTGTGTCCTAAAATTCCAGCCACCTCCATCCACAGACAAACAGTGAAGAGCTAGAGCAGCAGAGACCTGAAAGATGCACCCTTGGCAGTCCGTAATCACGGGCATCAGCTGGCTTTACAAATCCCAATCAAAAGGAGTATCTTGGCCAATTACCCTCTATTTTTTCTGAAAAGCTCCACACTGCTGCAGCCCCATATTTCCAGGTGCTTCATAAACCTCCCAGGGCTTGGAAGAAAAGTATTGTCTGCCTTCCCCAGCTGGAAAAATGAGCTCAGGAATTCAATTAGCATTTAAGAATGCTCAAGCCTATGTGCTTGAGTCTTCCATATGGAATTAACTCAAGGGCTTCACAGCTGAGGATCAGGCAAACAAGAGATTCCAGCCCTTTATTTAGGTATCCACCAAAATCAATTTCACATAACTCAGCCTAGAGTGGCTTGGTCAAGGTCATGCATGGAGAAATTAATTGTGAAGAACCCAAAGAAGATTTAAAAGGGAGAACAAAAGCACTCTCCTTCCCATATCTGAATTACTCTGCATTACCCCAAGCCTGTTCCGTCCTGAAGCACCAACCCACCCATGGAGCAGATGGACCTCAAACCCTGCCCTTTGCTCATCAGCAGAAATGAGCCCCAGCACAACATTCAGCTCCAGTCTCCTGGCAGAACAGACTGAGCTGCGTGCTCCTGCCTTGGCTGCCAATTCCATACCCCAAGTCCTCTCTTTCTGGAGCCATTCCCACCTCCCACCTACTCCCAACTACTGTACACTGTGATGACACCACATCCCAGTGGGATCACAGAATCACAAAAGAATTCCAGTTGGAAAAAGAGCTCACACACCATGAAGTCCAACCTGTGCATGACCCTCACCTTATTCCCAGCCCAGAGCACTCAGTGCCACATCTAGGCCTCCCTTGGACAGCTCTAGGGATGGGGACACCTCCTTGGGCAGCCTCTTCCAGTATCTTTATGAAGATTTTTTATGAAGATGGACACTGCTTGGCTATAGTTAGGTTAACTGGATGACCAGCAGCCTAAGGCTCCCCATCTCCTTTTCACTGCCCAAAAACTCCCTCATTTACCTCCTCCCTTCCAGGTGGTTGTCCAACCCATGCCAGTCCATCGCTGCCTTCTATAAAGTTTTCAAGGATCAATGTAACAAACTTTGGGGCTCCTTGTATTTGAAAAAAAAGAAGGAAAACCCAAGTCATTCATTATTTTGAATTTGGCATTTTGTGCAAGTTTTAGGATAAATTAAACTATCAGAAACTATCTGAAAGTCTGGATAGTTAAAGTCAGGATCATTTCACTGCAGACCTTAACGTCCTCCACCTCCTTAAGGACAGAGACATCAGAAGAACCACACCTACTGGCTTTGGGCATTGCCTGAATGTTGTATCCTTACAATTCCCTGACCATATTACAGAGAGGTCCACAGACCTTGCCAGGAGGGCATATTATCATGCTAGGCCAGCTACTACTGCTTCACTTGCAACATCAAAAACAATCCTTGCCCTGGAAAAGGAGAGAGATGTTCCACAAGTAAGGCAGTGGAAACACAAAACCTAGAGTGACCTTGTTGAGGTCACACAGGCAGTGTGGCCAAAGGAGGGAAACACCCCAGTGTCCCCCCAGGGAACCCTCACCTCCTGGGATGAATTACAGCCCTCAACATCAGCTTTTTGCCATTTGTCCTCACCTTAATTCCTCCCACAAGTTGACCTGTCTGTAGTTACCTGTTCTGCAGCAAGTGTGGAGATCAGCAACACTCCCAGCTGCAAGTAAGAGCTGACTGAGGCCAGGATCCAGGAGGAGTCATAGACAGGTTAGAGTTAGAAGGAGCATTTAAAGGTCATCTAATCCAACCCCTGTTGGGAGTCTCGAATTATGAGAAATATTTCTTTACATGTTTAAAAGATTTTAAGATCTCTGACAAACAGTGTTTTTAACCTTTGTTCATGGAAAAAGGGCTTTTAGGCTCTGGAATGAAGCAGGGTTTTCAAGAGTGTGTATTAGATAGTAAATAGTTTGTAGTTTTATCACAGGGTGAGAATTTTAGATATATGGGGTTTTTAGGATGGCAGACAGGTGAAGGCAAGATGGAGAAGTCCATGTGGCTTTGGGCTTCCTCCTTCTTCCTCATGTGCTCCATGTTCTGCAGTGAGGTGGCACATTATGGTTGGTTTAGGGTATAGTCTAACTTTCTAACATGGATAAAACTTATTGGAGAAGTACTATAAATACTGATTATGTGGATTGCACTATAAATGTACACACCACCCTGTGTGTGGGGGATTCAGGGTTTCATGCCTTGGACTGACCTGCAGTGAAGAGCTCAGTAGGTCAGGAACAGAATGTATTGATAAGAAATAATAAACAAAGAATGAGAACATAAGAAGAGGTGACTCACGGCCTTTCCTTCGATCCCAGAAACGGGGAGAAAAGACTCTGTTTGCATTCTCGGGTCACGGAAAACAGCCGGCAGAGAAAAACACACAAAAATAATTTTTATAAACCCAAGAAACCCCCTGCCATAAACAAGGGTATCTTCAACTAGACCTTGTTGCTCAGAGATCCATTCAATCTGGCCTTGAACGCTTCCAGGGATGGAACATGCATTACCTTTCTGGGCAACCTGTGCCAGTGTTTCACCAGCCTCATTGTAAAAACCTTACCCATTTTCCCTACTTTAAACAGACTCTCTTTTAGTTTAAAACTCTTATCTCCTCTCCTATTGCAACAGGCCCTGCTAAGGACCCTGTCCCCATCTTTCCTGTAGACCCTTCAGGCACTGGAAGGACTCTAAGGTCTCCCTGGAGAGAAGCTGAGCACTCCCAGCTCTCCCAGCTTTTTCCCATGACAGAGATTCTCCATCTTATCCCAGTCCCTTGCAAGCTCCAGCGCGTGGCAGAGGACACAACATGGTCCCACACCACATGGGGCACTGGTCCAACATGAATATAAAAGTGTGTGAAGTGGTGCTTGTGCATGCCTTTGTGATTGTGAGAGCACAGAACGTGCAGCCATCTCCTCCCAGGCTCACAGCAGCACCTCCCCATCTCCTCCAACACCAAGCACAGCCCTGCCAGGATGTAAATCCACACCAACGCCTTCATCGCTCAGCCCTGTCCTTCTGCCTACCACAAAATGGGAAAAAGCCTTGAAATAATGACTATAATTACAGTTTGGTAGGTCTTAAAAGTAGCAGAGAAAGACAGCCCTCATCTTCACAACATTCCCAGTATAACATGTCACAACAAATGGCCCAAGGGAAATCTGTGGAGATGGATGTAAGTATTTTGATGTTTTCATGATAAAGCTTCTCGGTACTTACTGTCCACTGCCAAAAAATTGGGCTGCTCCCCATGCTTGCATCTCTATCCAGGCATGTACCCTCATCTCCTGTACATCAGGGTCCCTGCAAAATCCACCTGCTCTCAGAAGTATTTATGACTTTCCACTGAAAGACGGCTATGTTCCTTTTCTGTTTCATTTAAAAAAATATGAAAAAATTAGAGAGTGGACAGGCAGCTAGGAATTTCTGAGGTTTGACAGCCCATAATCAGAGATGATCTTGCCTGAAATAGAAGGAAATAAGAAGGAAACAAGCCCCTGAACTGCTCCCGTTCATTTTTAGCAAGCAAACCAGGTGAGCACAGCAACTGCTATTTACCCTCTGAGTCACGGGAAACAGCACCCAGAACAGATGCTTTGCCAAAGCTTTGTGAGACTGGGAAAAAAAAAACAAAAAAAACTTATACAAACGATTTAAGGCAAGTCTCTGGGCTTGCAAATTCCCTGTGAAATCCAGGCTTGGGATAACGAAGAGCTCCAGGGCTGAGGTCAGGCTGCTGCCGAGCACCTGCACTTAGTAATACATCATTGACCGAATTCTGCTCGGGGCATCAAAGCCCCACAGACGTCACCGGCTGCACAGTCTGGCCCAGTAACCCGTAATTTCCCTGTAATCAGAAGCAACAGGGTGAGAGTTTTAGTGGCCATGCATAATGCATGTCCTCTGGCACGGCTCGGGGAGCAGGGGGATGAGCACCACAGCTGGCAGCACCAGCCATGATGCTGGAGAACTGGTCACCCCAAAACCCACAGAACAGCTCCAAGTGCCCTGCAACACCCCAAAGGCTCACCTCTCTCTCTGGTCCCAGCTTTTCCCCCATATTCCCCATGCAGCAGTCACACACAGATGGTTTCACTGTGGCTGGTACCTACCTACTTGTGGGCATCTGCTGCTTCTCAGCCTGGAAGGGGGCTGAACATATTGCTCAAACACATCACCCCTCTCTCACAGAGTATGGAAAAGGCCAGTTGAATGATTTATCAGCTGTAAGCACCACTCACTTTTCCAGATACGACATGACCCGCACTCAGAAGTCTGTGGTAGTTTCACAACACTCTATGGAATTGCTCCCTTGCAGCCTGTTGCTGCTACTTTCCTTCCCATTCCCCCTACCAATCCACCATCGACCTCATCATCACCAGCCCAGCATCCTCCTGCCATCCAGCCTCCAGTAAACACCTCTAGACATCAAGATCCAGCCCCCACTCCAGCTGTAACTCCACACCCTTATCCCCACATGAAGGGAAGTTGCTTTTATTCTGCTTTTCCCTTTATTTCCCCTCATGTATTCTTCCCCAGACCTCTGACCCCACATTTCCAGTACTCCTGGTCCCTCCCTGAAAATCTCAGTAAGTTTTAGACGTCCCTGGAAAACCCAGGGAGCATCTTACAGCAAGTTTTACACAATCCCAAAACACTCTTCTCCCTAGAACTATAATAAACTTGCTGCACCAAGGGCAACCATGCCCTTTAGCTCACGTGGCCTTCCAGAAAGAGACTTCCTCACCTGGACACCCACAGTGGGTTTCATTCCAGGACCAAGGTTCCTCCAGGCCCCTTCCCCATGCAGAGTCACAACTCCACTGGCATACAAGCCAAACTGGGAGTACATATACCAAGGACTCCCTCCTCTGTTCTATATCAAAAAGGCACAGGACTGAGCCCAGAAATCATCCAGGTTCACCTGTCTGGGACACCAGCTACAGTGCCACTCTTGGCCACACCACAGTGAGGCAGAAGCTCCTTCAAAAGGTTCCTGTAAACCAAGGATGCTTGTTGTGGCAGCTGCCAGCAGAAGAGACCTTCTGCTGGAAAAGGGCAGCCAATAAAACTCCCCAGAAACAGTGGTTAGGTCCTGCTGCAGCCAAAAGATCCAGGTTTGACTGGCAGGAGGGCTCTCCCTGATCACAGAATTATCAGCCTTTCATTTACCACCAGGGTGTAACCTTTAAATACACCTCCTTCAAGTGATTAGTGCTGAGCACACCCTGTGCCATCACTGCCTGAAGAGGATCAATTGAAATCATGACAGACCTACCAAAAAAACCATGTGAACAGAGCACCTGGAGAGCACTGGGTGCTTCCAGAGCAACCTCGAGCCAAGACCAGTGGTGGGAGCAAGGAAAGAATCAAGATTTGAGGTTGCTGAAGCAGAGGAGACCAGACAGCCAACTTCAAATGTTTGCTACTGCAGATCTGCTGGCAAAGGATGGGAAAGCCCACCTGATAAACACCTCGGGCTGTTCCTCAGCACATCTCAGGAAGGTCAGCAGACAGCAGGTGGGAGAGAGAAGGACAGATGGCACAAACTGGGACCTACTGGAAAATGTCTGCAAGAACTGGCTTCCTACAGAAAACAGAATCTCTAACAAGTCATTTGTAAAGACAGCTCTAGGTGCTGTTTTTGAAAACAGATCAGGAGATCTGTTTTCAAAAATTTCCCTCAAAGTCGAGGTTTGCTGTTGGGAAGGGAGACTGATTTATCCCTGCCCTTGCTCAGGCTGTCTCTCTCTGCTCAGAGGATGGGACACAAGAGCCTTTCCATACCACCAGAAGCATCTTGCTCTTTGCCTTTGTTCTGAACTTGTGCTACCTGGCAGGTATCACCCACTTCTTCAACCCCTGTCCCCCTTACCCAGGCTGCAGAAAGGGGTGAGCCCCATACATCAACTGGGGAGCAAGACCCTGGAATGATCTTCAGATCAGACCCTGTGGCATTGCCTGTGCAGTTTGCACAAATAAACTGATGGGGACCCAAGGAGTAGAAGGGGATTTCAGAGGGGGAAAACCCAGTCACAGATGAATAGTTTGAGTAATCTTTACTAGGCTCTGCCACTGCCACCAGCCAAGGACCTTCTCCCAGAATATGGGGCCACCACCAGCTCTTCCCTTCCATGTTCCTCCCCACTCTCAGGAATAGAGAGGTTTACAGACAAAAGCACCTCTGGCTCCCCAGAAAAGAAACGAGTTTTGGGAAGTGCCCCACACCTCCAGAAGACCCATGTCCTTCAGCCCACTCCGCGTCCTGGCATGCGATCACCCAACACACACAAAATACAACCTCAAATCCAAAAAACACACTATTACCTAAACCCTTCCATCCCCTCCCCACACACTGAGTGGACAGGCATCACTCTCCAGGGCATGTCTGGTACTGAGTTAAACTTTATGGCCTCAAAACCCAACATTTTAAACCCAAAAGAGGAGGTGGAGGGGCATGACAATGCGCCATGCTCCAACCTGCACGCTCCCACACTCAGGGAAATCTCACCTGAATTCCTACACAAACCCACCCAAGCCCCCGCAGGTGCACCAAGGAAATTAAAACAAAAACTGAGAAAGTGAAAATAAAACCTGTGAGAAAACGAAAATTAAACCTATGAAAATTAAAATGCAAACTACCTCCTGCAATATGACGGCTCCCTGGATCAGTTGCTGTTCGTCCTCAGGAGTTTTTGGTGAGGACACCTCCACATCAGCAAACCAACAGTACCAGAATGACTGCACCCCATCTTCTGCCTGCAAAATCTCCAGCTGGTGGGGTTTTTTATTTTTTTTTCCTACAGCAGTTTGACTCAGAGGTCTGGCCAGACTCACAGCTCTCAAATTCGTTTAATAAATCATCTCCTAACCCCGCCCAGAAGCAAAAGGCAAATCTCTGTCTCCCAGGCACCTCCTGATTGGACTAACGTGCCTCTTGCTAATGACCCTGCGAGGAATAGCACGGCTCGAGTGACGTGTTTATGAAGATAAATATTTTAACTTCGCAGTTTAGCGCCGTAAACTCGTTCCAGCCAGAGAGTCTCTTTAAGTTGGTTCCAGGAGAAAATGCCTCGATAATTAAATTTTTATTTTTTTTAATTCTCTCTCCTTTTTTTTCTCTTTTTTAAGAGCTATGAAATATTAATTGCAGCGAAATACGTGGCGTGTCTTTCAGGTGCAATTAGTAGCTGCTGGTGGATGAAAAAAAACCTGGCTGGTGAAGCCCAGGGAAGGGATGGGAGTGATTTCTCCCCTCAGCAGAGGGAATGCAGCGCTCTGCCCTATCTAATCTCACTATAGCAACGGGAAGACCTTGGCAACCCCGATCTTTACAGTTATTAAGATGGGAGCGGGAAGAGTCGGGAGCAGAGTGCCGAGGGATGCTGGGCCAAGAGCCCGGCTGCCAGGGAAATAAAGCATCCTGTCTTGCTCGAGGGGATGCCAAGCTCACAGGGAGGGACAGTAGCCCAAGGCTGGCTCCCCAAAAGTTTTCTGTGGTGGCTTTTTATGCCGAAGAGGAGACATGCGTCTCCTCATCACAACCTGGAGAAGGATCTCCAACTCCAGGCTACTTGGACCTGCTGGAGGAAGGCATAGAGATGCTCCAAGGGCTGGAGCCCATCTGCTCTGGAGCCAGGCTGGGAGAGCTGGGGGTGTTCAGCTGGAAAAGAGCCCCTTTTGCTCTCTTAGAGCATCTGCCAGTAGCTAAAAGAGGTTTCTAAGAAAGAGGGGACAAGCTCTTAGCAGGGAGCTCTTATCACAATGATGATTTTAAACTTAGAGAAGGCAGGTGGAGAAGGCAGGTTTCAACTAGGAGGATAGAATTTTTACACGGAGGATGGTGAGGCCCTGGACAGGTCTCTCAGAGACGTTGTGGCTGCTCCATCCCTAAAAGTGTTCAAGGTTGGGTGGGGCTCTGAGCAACCTGATCTTTTTCAAGACACCTCTCCTCATTGCAGGGGGTTCAAGAAGACGATCTTCCAACCCTAGCTATTCAATTATTCCTTAATTAATTCCAAATAATTCCCCCAAGGATCTAAGAAGATGCTGCTCTTAGGACCAGGGGTCAAGTCTACAGGCAGCTGCTGCCCCTCAGCCCCAGATTCAGCCACAAGCACATGCCCAGACAGGATGGGGACAAGGAGGCTCCCCCATGACTGCCACTCAGCCCGGTGCTGTCAGCAACCTGCCCCACTGCCATCTCCAGAGATTGCTCACTCTCAGCTCTCACCAGAATGATTCACACTCAAATGCAAAGGCACAAAGTGCTCAGATCAAGTTATTGCAAAATAGTACATCCTGGTGACTGCCTGGCCCAGAGCCACTTCAGTCCCAGGCTCCCAGACAGCAGGGACAGCCCCAGGGCTAACCTGGAGGCCACCAGCTCCTGCCCACAGCTTGGTCCCACCTGGACAGAGCAGAGAGCTGTGGGACTTCTCCCTTAGCAAAAAGGGATACTTCACTAAGACCTCATTAGCCCTGCATCCCCCTAAAAGGGGATTTCAGGCTGCTAGAATCTAAAAGACCAGACCCTACAGCTCACTGACCAGGCCTGAGTATCTCCCACCCGTTCTGCTGCACCAACTCACCATGACACTCACCAGAATAGGCTACTGACTCAGGGAGGGCTGCCTGGAGACCCTCCAAGGCTCAACTGCTTCTACTACCATTCACACTGCCAGCAGAATAACACTAATAATCCATTACAAACTTCCAAGGCAGCGTGAGTCAGTCTTTTTGGTGGCAGAAGTTGTGTTTGTCTCTAGCACTGCTCTTCTTGGCACCTCAAAATCCTGGGATCACATTCCTCCCACAGCTTCCCCTACTATCAATTTCCACACAAACTGAGCTGTTTCCTTCCTTCCAGCAGTCCGATTAGCCCAAAGTTTCTTCACCAGGATCTAAAGAGCTGCCCCACAAGTCAACGCTAGCAGAGGTGCATGACCCCAGCTCACAGAAGCTGGGACAGCCCTTGGTGCTCCATGCAACCTTCTACTCCCCAGCCAGAGTACTGGAACTTTCCTCACCACCAAAGTCCCCAGCTGACAGTTCCAGCCACATTCCTCACAATCCCAGTGCTAACTCCTCCAGGGTTTTACCAGCATTACAACATAAAGCAGGCAACTGGGCTGACTCCAGACAGAACTAGATGCTGCTGGTCATTTTTTCCAGGGAGAAGAAAGAGAGGAAGCTCCCACTTAGCTCTGTTGGGTGAAAAACATCAAGGCAGGCAGTGTTAAAACACCATTATAAATGAAGAAGCAGCAGCAAAAAACTGCTAGATTAGACAAAGCAATTTGATTCCCATTCAAGAAGGTGTAGAAAACTGATCTACATTTCCCATCCCACAGCCAA
Organism: Certhia americana; assembly: GCA_018697195.1. Taxonomy (NCBI): domain Eukaryota; kingdom Metazoa; phylum Chordata; class Aves; order Passeriformes; family Certhiidae; genus Certhia; species Certhia americana. Next base: position 890,273 of record CM031878.1, on the reverse strand, counting down.
TTCTTCAGACAGTGAATATTGACCAAGGAGCTCCTCAGATGGTGAATATTGACCAAATTCCACAGAGCTCTGCTGATAGTCACCTATACATACAACCCTTTAGGACTCTTCTGAGTGTACCAAAGAAGTTTTGCTCACTTGTATTTCTTATTTTGACTGGGCTCAAAAATAAAAAGCACCTCAGTCAAAACACACACAGCGCCCCTGGTGCACATTAAAATCAAAAGCTCTCAGAGACAAATGTCAAGATTTTAATAATTTGACCTTATTTGGCCAAAACCAGCGTGCTGCCACCCTCCCTGTGTCCCCTCCATCCAGGCAGGGAGCAGGGCTGCCAGCAGGCTGCCAGGCCATGTCCCAGCAGTGGGATTGCTGCTGGGTAGAGCAGCAGTGGTAAATCAAGAGACAGTGTGTCATCCCATTCCAGCCTCAGACACCCGCCAGCACCAGGGACCAGCAGGCTCCTTGACTTGTGACTAAGAGCATCCCTGGCATGATGGTACCACAAAAAACACAGGTGACGGGAAATGGCCCTTTCCCAAGGAGGGACGGATCCTTTATTACATCCTGTTTATCTCCCAGATTACTGAAGGGAAAGGCATGAAGCATGCGATCCTTTCAGGTTCTCTGAATCCACTTAGATTTTATCTCTGGAGCCGTAGCTTTCCAGGAATGAAATAGCTGCAAGACACAATGTGGATGAAACGAAATCAAATAGAGAGTCTCCAACATGAAAGGCAAGCTAAAAGGATGACAGCACTAGTTATACGGAAGGAGAAATAAGAAGGAAAGGAAATTAAAAGCAATTAAAGTGAATTAATTAGAAGGTATGATGGAGCTATGAGAGAGGAAAAACAACTATGCACAGTTCACTAAATACCTCCAAACTTTCAATTGTCACACTTGGAACTGCAAGCCCTGGAGGTTCAAAACCCCTTTGGCAGTTTCCAAACGAAAAAAATTCCCATGGCTTAAACAAATTACTTCTTTGCCTCTAAGTCTGAATGGCAGACAAGATTCTGAGCTTCTACTCCAAATCATGAAGACAGAAGTGCCTCCTGCTCTCCCCTTCAGTCCACTGACCAAGGTGGACAGCCCGTTCCACCATCTGATACCAGAAGTTGGGGTTTCAAATAGAATGTTGATGCTGCAGTCCCAAGATTTGGGCTGAATCATTTGCATCAACCCAATGTTCCTGGTAAGGTTTTCACAGGGCCCTGGGGGTTTTGGGGCCACCATCTGTGCTTGAAGTCATCAGGATGAGACTTGCTGCTGGGTTAGTCCTGGGGGAGGGAGACAGCTTGGCACCTGGAGCATCTCACCTCTCATCAAAATGCACTGTCTGCACTTCCACTGAAACCTAACAGTCCTGTCCAGAAGACCACAGCATGGTTTGGGTTGGAAGGGACCTTGCACACCGTATCAACCGTCAGCAGGGACACCTTCCACTATCCCAAGCTGCCCCAAGCCCCATCCAACCTGGAACTCTTCCAGGGATGGGGCAGCCACAGCTTCTCTGGGCAACCTCTGCAGGGCCCTTCCACCCAAAGAATTTCTTCACAATATTCCATCTAACCCTGCCCTCTGACATTTAAAAAACTGATTGTCTCCAGTTCTGAACCAGAATGAAGTTCTAAACCAAATACTACCATGAAAAGGGCCGCAGAAAGCAGGAGTCCCATTTCTTCAGGCCCTCCCTTTGCCGGCCACCTTGGTTTTAACCCTGAGAAGTGAGGAAGTTCCCTCTGGAAATCAAAAAGTCCCTTATTAAGGGAATAGTGGTGATTGCTGGGAGGAGCAACAAGAGATCGTAAAAAAAGCAGGCAGACACTGTTTGTCTTGGCTTCCTGGACATGCATTATTTTCCTGGGATGCAAGCTCCAGCCCCACGCTGAAGGCAAGGATGCATGAAACAGAGACGGGGCTGCCTTGCCAACGTGGAGTTTGTTTCGGAAGAAACTCACCCAGCATTTCCGTGCAGGAAGGAGACAGTGGGGCTGCCCAACCCGGGCTGCTGGATGCCAGATCCTTCAGGCTTGGGGTGCATGCACAGAGTCCAGGCAGCACCCCAAAAAAAACCCATATGGGGAGGGGGGCAAAGTTTAAAGCTCCCTGTGGCCTTCCCATGCTCTCCATCCATCCATCCATGTTCTATTCCATCAGCTACAAGGTAGATCATGTAGGGGGACTGTGCCAAAGGCTCTGTCACCATCTCCTGCACCAGCCCTGCCACCCCCTGTGCTTCGGCCACCACTCCACTGTGGTCTTCAGAGACCCACAGAGCCCTGGCTGTATTTAATTAAGTGACCTCACACTGATTTACACAACAATAACCCTGTTTCCTAACATACCAGCTTCAGGCAGCTCCCTCCAGTGACAGAACCACACCACACCAAGGAAAGGGAAAACTTCATTATCAGTTAGCCATTACAATTCAGAATTCAAAAAAATCTTTATATTAAAGGCACAGCTAATGTGACATAAAAATCAACTCATGTTTAACACAAATCTAGGAAGGAATTTTTTTGGTAAATTTTTTTTCTTTGCTTGAACTGTTTTTGCTTGGACTGTTTCATTCTTTGAAGTTAATTATAACTATTTAGCTTTATACATCACTTGCTCAGAAAGTTACAAGCCTCCCAGATCCCCCTGGTTTATTTGGGACCAGGGTTTGAAAGTCACAACTGTCACTAGCCCAGCTTCCATCAGGGAGATTAATCTTCCCTGAGATGTGTCTTTGGGAAGGTCTGAATCACGGGGTTGGATCCTGCTCTTGGTTAGAGGGTGTTACAAGAATTGCAAGAAAGAGAGAAAAAAACGAAGCTAGGCTGGACTGGCAAGCATCAAACCTCCTGCTGTGGGACTGGACAAGGACATTTGGGACTTTGGAGCAGAATATTTGTGCCCCATGCAGCAAATCAGAGCCCTGCCCCAGTGCTGGATATGCTAGGCACTGGGGCAAGTTAGTAAAATTAATAGAAATTAAGTGTTGACTTTCCCAAACTGTTTTTGGGAAAGGCAACAGGGAATCAACCGCTGGCCTTGCCTATGTGATGGATGGAGAAGTTTTAGCTGCAGGTCCCTGGTGATGCTCACAGAGACCCTCTTCTGCTCCAGGGTATGCCATGGATGACATTCCTCACTCCTAAATTAGGGGAACCTCCTATTCCTCAGTGCTAAATTAACTCAAAGAAAGCAGTAAGGGAACAGCCCGTCCCATGGCAAACGCCAGGCACTGCTGGGACAACCAGCTTAAGAACAACTCTCAGCAAACAGCCTCTACCCCCTTCCCCCCACACACCCAGGTCCTTATCCATCCACAGGAGCAAAATAAAAGTTTGGGGCTTTTAGTTAAAAGAGAAGAGCATCAAATCAGGGTCTTGCCATCCACATTGAGAACACAGGAAGCACCTACAAGAAAGAAATTAGTTTAAGCCACCAGATCTCAGGCCGATTCCAAGCAAACCCTGAAGAGTCACCATATCGTTCTTACACACTCCTACACACACAGACACCAAAGGGAGAAAAGGAACTGCCTGGCAGGGGAGGAACTGGAAGAGCTTCAAGTGAAGGGCTGCACTCACAGGGGAGTTGGTACAAAGAGGTATCAGCGTGCACTGTTTCCTTCCTGGCACAGCTCCCTGAAATATGAAGGGAAACACAAATCAAGAGCAGGTTTTGTGCTGGAGTAGAATCTGCTGCAAGATTTTCAAAGGTAGAGGACGTTCAGCAATTGCCAAGATGGAAATTCAGGAGGGAACTGTGTGTGGTGAGGTTCTGCTGCAGGTTAGTGCCAGGAGAGCACCACCACTGGCCTGGAACCAGGCATGCAATGGGCCGGTGGTGTTCAACCAGATGCACGCCACTGCCAACAAGGTTTTGGGGAGAACATTTAATTTGGGTTGGGTTTTCTACCTGCCAAGTCAAGTTGCTTTGTGAATCAGCACATTTCTTGCAAGGACCCAGGACAGGAGCCCAAGAGATCCAATTCAGCTGCACCTGCAGCAGACACCACAGGAGTCAGATGGCTCAGGGAGATGTTCACTTTTAATTTGGGGAACCTGCAATGGACCAACACCACTTTTTCCTTATGAAAGCACCAGAATCCAGCTTACAAATTAAAAGGCTGCAGCCTGTAAGCAATTAGCATACACTTCCCACTGCATAAGGCTATCACTGTCAAAATACCTGTAAACCCCTTCTTTAAAGCACAGTGTTACAGAATTATTCTGCCTTGGGCTCCACTGAGTTTGCAGGGCCCTGTATTTGTTCCTCAGCTGAGACAGTTGCAAGTTAAGTGCTGAATGGTGGTGTTGCTGCTACAGGGATTGTGCAGCTAAATAATTCAGTAACCAATTACTGTTTAACAATATCCCTCCCCATCATCCCAGCGTCGATCCATCATCCCAGGCCAAGAGAGCGCAGCAGAAAGGAGGCAGCGAGAAGCCTCCTTGTGATGTAAACACATTGACTCGTGTATAATATACAACCTATTGATCAGAAGACAAGGTATACGGCACATTTTATTGCATGCTAAATGAGGGCTGTAATGAATTGCTGCTTGCCTCCAGGTCATTTGTTTGATTGCCACCTAAGCAAACTGGTGAGGGCGAAAGGTCCTGCCTCTAGGACGGGTCCTTGGTGAAATGAGCTGCTGATCAAGAGAAACAAGAGAAACAGAAAGCAGGACAGGCTAATGCTCTTTCTGTGCATGCGGAACAGGAAAGCTGATCTTCTCCCTCGTCCCCAAAATGTACGAGACACCACTTTAGCTGATGCTTTCACCAAGAGCATCAGGGCCACTGCACCCAACCAGCTCTTCATCAAGGGCATCCAGCACTCCCCTGCTCAGATTCTCCCCACTCAGGACCTGATCCTCCCAGCCTGTTGCTGTGCCTGGACAGGGATGTGAAAACGCAGCTGACTTCACATTTGAAGAGTCAGGGGTACAGAGCACACGTGGACAGCTGCCCCCCCACAGCTATAAGAGAAGGGCTGAACCTGTTCTTCAAGCCAGGCTTGGCCAGAGCTCACCCAGCTGTTCTCCACCACCGTGGCTCTGCAGAGAAACGCGCCTGATTTTTAAAGATATCCCTCCTGCCCGCTTGGTTCCTCTTTTGTGTGGCTTTAAAGCTTTCTTCTGCGCAGCTATAAAAGGGTGTGAGAAAACTTGGAAAGGAAGCCCTGGGTGGTACAGACAACTGGAACAAGGAGCAATCTGTGCCCGGGGCAGGGGAGGGGGTGGCAGAGCCCACACGGTGCCAGGCTGAATGGCTGCCGGGGAGGAAATGACACACCACACTATCCTGCTTTTGTCCAGGGGCGAGACCAAAATGCTCCAGAGGAAAAAAGAAAAAACCAAAAAGGGATTATTCTGCCTTGTGTTCTCCCTCCCCTCGCCTCCCTGCCACCCCCAGGCAGGCCACAGGTGACTGCCTCCACATCCTCGCTCCAGTGGACCGTGGGGCATCGTGATCTGAGCAGCATCTGGTTTGCTTTAGCATCAGGCTTATACTCTCATGCTCCTCAGGTTTCTCCCTGCTTTTTTATTAGAAATCACGGCCACAAGGCCACCCATTGCTGGGTCTGCTGGGCAACAGAGCCCAGGTGCAGAACACCTCACTCTGCAGCTCCCAGAACCAGCTGCCAGGGAAATTACATGTTCCACAGCCCTGCCTGTGTGCAAAGTGACACCCAGCACACACCAGCCAAGGTGCCCACTTCTAGTGGCCTCCCCAAACCCTGTCTCCCAAAGGGCTGTGATTCCAGCAGTGTCCTGGCTGCACTCTCTGGAAAAAACAAAGACTTAAAAACCTTTTGGCCTTGTTCTCCCAAGGTTAAGCTCAAAACTTGGGTGTTTTCCAACCCCTCCACTCTCACCTCTCCTGCTCCCTTCACAATAGCTGTAGGATTTCCCCAGCGTACATCACTGGAATAATCCTGCCCCCCAACTGAGGCCCGTCCTAGGGTCAGATCCTTCACCTGCAGCTCATGAACCATCCCCCAAATGCCCAAACAACTTCTGAAGCTTCACCCCACCATATCACATGGTTTTTGTCAACCTTTTCTCTTTTTCCCAGTGTTTCGGTATCTCACCTATTGTGTCTGCCCTTGTAAATGGACCAGAACTGACACTTCAATACTCAGCCAAAACTCTCTCTGTATCTGGGCCTCCTCTCACTCAATTCAAGCATAATGAAAACAAGCAAGGCACAAATCCATTCTCAAATAGCTTAAGAAGCCCACCCTGAAAGCAACCGAAATCTCTACTGTACACACCCATACTGATGGTGCATCTCATTAGAAACAAAAACCCCAGAGGAACTCCAATTAAACAACTGTCCATAGACACAAGTTCTCCTCCTACATCCCATGAGCATTTCAAAAAGTAAGTATGAGAAGAAATTCCTGGCTGTGAGGGTGGGCAGGCCCTGGCACAGGGTGCCCAGAGCAGCTGTGGCTGCCCCTGCATCCCTGGCAGTGTCCAAGGACAGGCTGGACAGGGCTTGGATCAGCCTGGGATGGTGAAAGGTATCCTGCCCATGAAGTTCCCTCCACCTTCAGCTGGTACAAATCCTCACAGCAGCCTTCAACCCAGCACTCATTCTTACAGACACCAGGACTTCTTTGACTACACGAGCTATAAAACCTTCTGTCCATCCCACAGCTGGCTGCTAGAAGCTGTAAACAACAAAAGGAAACAAAATTATCAATTGCAGCAGACATATCCAGGTCTCCGTATTTTTCTTCTTGTGTGTGCCAGAGCTTTTTCCTCTTTAAGGAAAGTTAAGGTTAAGAAAAACCCAGTGCTTCCCCTTTTATTCCTCTTTCAGCTAACAATTTCCAAACTTTAAAGTCAAAACAATAAAAAACAAACCTGCTCTTCACCCCCATCATTAGTTTAATATCAGGTAGAGGACAGTGGGTCTTACAAAGCTGGACAGTGAGCTGGTTGATGGAAATAGTCTGGATTTTTACCATCAAATTCATTTTTTGTAGGGTTAATGTGTACTCCCACCACTGCCATCAGCAAAGAGAAGGATGGGAAGGGAGCAAGCATACGGCTTGGGGATTTCATTGCCTTGTTAGGTCTGAGTGAGTCTCAGTGAGCTACAGCTCTTCTGCAAACAAAAGCTAGAGGCAGAAGAGAGTCAGAAACGGTGCAGGTGTCTCAGCTGACATCGCACCAGCCAGCACGAGGTCACCTTGCTGAGCACACCTCGGTGAGGAACACCCTGAGTAAAGACTGAGGATCTGCCACTTCTGCATGGATTCAATCTTGATCAAGAATGGCTGAAAACCTCCCTCATGAGGCTCTGCAGTGTTCAGCCTGGGTTGAGGAGGATTCCCTTTTCTTTTTACCCTCCATGAAGACTCATCTCGAGCACTTCCAGCTCTGAGGAAGAGCAAAACCTGACCACTGTCCCTTTGGAAAACAGCATCCAGTGGCAGCACCAGCACAGCCCCTTCCCAAGCCCAACCATGCAGCAGCCACCTATCACAATTTCCTCATCAGCACCCGCCTCTCATCCATAGAGAAAAGCTGCTCCTTGCAGACACACAATCTTGCTGCATTCTTTATAATTACTATTGATAATGTATAGGTGTGGCTTGCCAGCCACCCAGCCATGCCTGCAGCAGAGCCTCTTCTTGCTCAGCTGATGAAGGATCTGACCTGGATGGGGTTGGACAGCGTGCTCTGCCTCTGAGGAGGGAGCAGGAGAGCCCATGGGAAGGTGGGGAAAGGATTATCCTGGCGATGGACTCTGAGGAAGAGCGACAGCACAAGATCAGAGTGATGGAGACACTAGAGATGGGGGAGCAGGAGAGGACAACTCAGAGCATGAAGCACCGCAAACAGAAGGAAGATTTACCCCTCTGGGTCATCTCAATCACCTGGGTGTCCCCAGGACATGAGTCACCAGACACTCCTTAGTCAGCCCAGCCACCCCAGGCACCACCAGCCCCCGGGCCAGTGCAGTGTGGGGAGCCCTGGGGAAGCACTGAAAGGAGCCGCCAGCCTCAGGGCACACTGTCTGAACCTTTGCATATTGGAAACCACTTAAAAACACCCCCTAATACCAATAAAAATAGTGTAAGAGCAAAAGATATGCAAACACCCAACCGCAAATACACCGAGGGTGCACGCCCCAAGCCAAACCCACCAGGGTGGCTGCCAAAACCCCCAAAGATGTTCCCATCCCCAGGAGCTCATGGTGGAGCATCAGATGAGGCAGAAGGTGAGAGGAAAAGGTGTTCAGGAGTATTCAATGTGGCAGAAAAATGGTTTGTGGGTTGGGGTTTGTTTTTTTTTTAAACCACACCTGCACATCATCCACCCATTTGTGCCCCTCCAGACTCATCCACACACTCACCACTTGCAAGCTGCTTCCCAACAAGGACCAACTTTGTTAAGAAAAAGTACAGGGCCTGAGGCAAAATTAGCTTTTTTGTCTCCCAAACAGGCAATTATCTCTTGCACAACTATGCAACTCTAAAATGCAGGAGAGGCAACACTAAGCTTTACTAAAATGGTGCCTTTAAAGTACAAACTGTTGCAACACGTGGAAATAACATGAGGGAACTGCAGTTGTGGAAAATTTTGAGTACTTTTTATTTTATAGTTTTGAGGCATACCAGGCTCCCAATCGAGGTGAACCAAAAAAAAATCACTACTTTCAGCTGTGCTACACACAGCACCCCATTTTTAGACTATTTTAGAGAAGGTAAAATGATCTGCTTCTCTGTTCCTCCTTAAGACCCACAGATATGTTCCTTTCAATATTTAAAGGGAGCTTATAAAAAAAGATGGAAGGCACATTTTACATGGGCATGTAGATAGGACAAGGGAGAAGCATTTTAAACTCAAGAATTTTAAATTTAGATTAGTTGTTACAAAGAAATCTTCCCTGCGAGGGTGGAGAGGTCCTGGCACAGGTTTCCCAGAGAAAATGTGGTTGCCCCATCCCTGGAAGTTTCCAAGGCCAGGCTGGACAAGGCTGGGAGCTACCTGGGACAGTGGAAGGCGTCCTGGATGAGCTTTAAGAACTTTCCCAACCCAAACCATTCTATAGAAGACATTTAAAAAGACATCAAAACACAACACAGACTGTGCTGCAGGAGTCTGTACATGTACAGACAAATCTGCTTAAATGGGATACTCAAGTTGCATCAGAAAAAAAAAAAAAAAAAAAAACAACCAACAAACTAACACTCTTTCTTCATATTTTGAAGAGGAACCCTAAAGTGGGTCATTTCTAACCTGATACCATTAATTTACATGTTGATGTTTGTTTAGTGAAGCTTGTCTATCCTGGGTCACTTTAATCTTAAAACCTGAACATGGGAAATTAATGCATCACAGTATTAATTACATGTTATGAAAGGACTCGTTTTATAGACTAATAGTTTGAAACAGTTAAAAGAAACCCTGCTGCTTGTGTTCTGCTTACAATGCACACGGCAACTCTGCGCTTCTGATCAGGCTGACCAAGAAATGTTTGTCTTCTTGTGGGGAAAACAAACAACTGCATATCAGACATTAATTTAATTAATCCAGGGCGCCAGCCAGCACCAGCTCCACACCAATCATAGGAGAATAGAATAAACACCCTAACCTGGAGAGACCCACAAGGACCACCAAAGCCCAGCTGCTGGCCCAGCACAGGACAGTTCAAATAACTACGATACCTGCTGCATTTGGGTTGGAGAGAAGATCAAGGTCCCCATGACAGAATTCCAGCCCCACAAAGAAACTCTGAAGTGGAAACAGCCAAAGAAGAGGACAGTTCACAAAGGCCAGGCTGACCAGTGACAGCACTGGCCACAAATCCCCGCTGAGCAATGACTACCAACAGCGATGCTTCTCTTCTCTGCTGTTTAATTCATAATCAAGATGCTCAAAAGCGACAGTGAATACCCCAAATAGGTTCTTTCACATCTTCTGGACTTCTACCTTGAGCTCCCTGCTGAGCAGGCTGAGGTCACCATGCTCCTGCCCACCCTCTTCTCGGCTTCACTTTGATCACAGGCTCACCACAGAGCAAGGCAACCTAAAAACAAAGGCCCCAAAGGGATCCATATTTCAAACTTGCCAGTGGCTTCTGACTCGTGCCCCTGTGCCAAGGCACAACAGGCTCTACAGAAGGGCTCATCTCTGTGGCACTCATGGTGTTCATCTCCTGCCAGTTAGCTTGAGGTCCCTCATTTGCTAATGCTGATTTGGTTACTGCCATCAGATTTGATCAAGCATGCAAATCTTCAGGTCTCACGCTAGACAAAGCCTGGAGAAAGGAGAAGGCCGGAGCAAAGGAATATGTAAAAATAGGATTCCTTTATTAAAATGGGAAAAAAAAAAAAAGAGGGGGCACAAGAAGCAAACTTTTCTCCTCCCTCCCTCCCTCCCTCCTCATCCTCTGATGTGTGTTCTTAAATATGATGCAATGAGAGGGCTCCCACAGCACTGGAAAGGTTCCTGCCACCAGGAACGGAGTCCAAGAGGTCCCACAGGGCAAAGACCACCTTGCAGACTGGTAGATGTTGTACCCAGTAGACAGAAGGTCTGCAAAAAGCAGCAACAGCAGGTTGAGAGGCTTCACTTTTCTCAGTGAATCAGTAACTCATAAAGAGACTTAGGGCTTGACTAGCAGGTCAGGGGAGAAAATTCTGCCCCCTTCTATCCCATCCTCTGTGTGGGTATACATACACCTGCCAGCAGATGCTCCCTATGGCTCGGGAATGCCCCTCACCAGCTGGACCTGGAGCTGCTGGAGCCCAGCCCGGTAGGAGGCCCAAGGTGCGGCCTGTCCTTGTCTGCCATCTGCTTCCTGTGCGGGAGCCTCCTTGTGCTCATGGTACTAAATGCCTGCAGAGCTGTGGGATATGCTCCCCTGCACAAGACAAGCTGCGGGAGAGCTGCCAGCCCCTGCAGGGCTAAGGGCCCTCCAGGAAGAGCCCTGCACAGGCAACATGGGGACAAGGGTGCAGGGACAGAGCAGCCAGGGATGGCTTGCCAGTGCCAGCGGCAGGCACAGCTGGCTTGTTGGGCAGGGATATACATGTCTGGTAAATGTGATGGCGGCACCTAGGCTCAGGGTGCCCATGAGTCAGCTGGTGGCTCGCCCCCTGCTCGGATCCCTGAAGAATTCCCAGGTGAACAGTATGTGAATGAGGGCTTGGAGCAAGCCTGAGACACGTAGGGACAGGTTGTCCCTTGTCACATGTGCTAGGGGGTGATATCTTGGATACACTTGTTAACAGGTATCTGTGATACCAAAGCCTAAGAGCAATTCACATAAAACTGTCTATAGTCATAACCATGCATCACACACAACCAAAAGGAGCTCATGTCACATCTATGACTGGCAAAGTGGCCACAACTTTCAGATAAGGCCACAGAGGACTTGCTGTACATTTATAAACAGACCACTTGTAAAGATATAATTACAAAACATGTCCAAATTCATTTCATGAGGGTTGTCAGATAGTTTTTCTGATAAGGGTCATGTTATTTGTGGATGCAAATTTTCGCCTGCAGCTATCAAAGCAGGATAAGAAGTAATTCGGGTGTGTAGGGTCCCGACCATGGTGCAGTAGCTTTGTTATTAAACAGCTGACAGCGTACAGTCTGTATAGCGCTGGAGCAGCGTTTTTATGTGCAATGTGAGAGTTTACAGAGCATTTGTGTGTCGTTTCTGATGACTGCCGCATCACTAAATGTTAGACTCAACCCATTGCTCCACAAATCTATTTCTTCCCCTTTATTTATTGTATTGGCTGTAATTCATTCAGGTGTCCGAACCATGACTGAGGCCGCGTAGCCAGTCAATATGCAGGGCGCCTGACAACAGCAGCACAAGCACAAACAGCAGCTCTACAGGAGTCACAACAGTGGAGGAAACCACCAAGCATCTTTGGCTGCTGCTGGTAGGCAGAATGGCTTTACAGCCATTCTCACCAGCCGCAGCCAAGATGCTTTGTGTTCTCCTGTGTGTCTGTAGAGGCTTCTGTTGTCTTTCTGCTGTTGGCAGGCTGCATATTGATGGCACGGCCTCATTCATGGTTTGATACCTGAATGCAATTACAGCAAATAGCAACATAGATAGGGAAGAAATAGGGTGTTTGACAGAGCAAGGGTTGAAGATCTAACATTATGCAGTGCCATCATCAGAAATGACAACACAAATGCTCTTACTCTCACATGCACTAAACGCTGCTGCCCAGGCTTCAGGGTAGTGTCGCTGTTTAATAACAAAGCTGCGCCTGGTTTCAGGACCCTACATACGAATTACTTCTTCTGCTTGTAGCTGCAGGAAAATTTGGGTCCACAACTAGCATGAGCCTATCATAAAACTACTGACACCCCTATGAAAATAAATGTGTTACATTGTAATTTATATCTTTCAGTGGCAAAATCACAGCTCGGTGGCTTAATCTTGAAAGTTTTGCCTTTTGCCAGTCAGAGACATGAGCTCCTTTATGGGTTGTGGGATGCAGGATACATCTACAAAAGTTTTATGGAATGCCTTAGGCTGGAACAGACCTTAAACTGCATCCAGTGTCACCACCCTGCCATGTGCAGTGGACACCTCCCACTGTCTCAGCTCTTCCAAGCCCCATCCTAGATGCGGTCCTGGGACTTTCCAGGGATGCATGGGGCTAGGCCCCAGCTGCTCTGGGCACCGCTGTGCAGGGCTTCTCCACCCTCCCAGACGTAATATTCCTGCCAACAGCCCAGCGTGTGTCCTGCCCCTCTGTGCGCTGGCAAGCCATTCCCGGCTGCTGCCCTGCAGCCCTTTCCCCAGTGCCAAACAATGTGCAGCTCATCCTGGATGCCCCTTATAGGCCCTGCCAGGGGCTGGCAGACTTCGCCCTGCCAGCATTCCTCTTGTGCAGGGGAGCACGCCCCTCGCTGGCAGGCTAGCTCCAGAGCACAAGGGGCTCCATCCCTGGCAGCAGCTCCGTGGCCTCCTCTGGGCTGGCTCCAGCAGCTCCATGTCCATCCTGTGCTGGGGCTTCCCAGCACTGGGGTCATCTCTGCAGTGAGGTATTACCTGAGGCAGTGTAGAAGGGGCAGAATGGTATTCTCCCCGACCTGCCTAGTGCAAGCCCTACGTCATCTTTATGAGTTGACTGATTCACTGAGAAAGTGAGCCTCTCCAACCTGCTGTTGCTGCTTTTTGCAGACCTTTCTGTCTACTGGGTACAACATCTACCAGTCTGCAAGCGTGTCTTTGCCCTGTGGGACCTCTTGTGACTCCTTCCTGGTGCAGGAAACCTTTTTCCAGTGCTGTGGGAGCCCTCTCATTGCATCTTAATATTTAAGAACCACATCAGAGGATAGGAGTGGAGGTCTGAGGGAGGAGAAAAGTTTGCTTCTTGTGCGCCCCTCTTTTTTTTTTTTTCCATTTGAATAAAGGAATCCTATGTTTTACATATTCCTTTGCTCCGGCCTCTTGCTCCATTTTTCTCCAGGGCTTTGCCTCGCGCTGAGACCTGAAGATTTGCATGCTTGTCAAATCTGATGGCAAGTACACCAAATCAGCATTAGCAAATGAAGGGCTCTCAGCTAGCTGGCATGAGATGAACACCAATGAGTGCCCACAGAGATGAGCCCTTTGTACAGCCTCGTTGTGCCTTGGCACAGGGGCACGAGTCAGACGCCCTGGCGTTTGAATATGTGCTCCCTTTGTGGGGCCTTTGTTTTTAGGTTGCCTTGCTCCTGTGGGAGCCTGTATCAAAGCTGAAGCGAGAGAGGGCTGGGCATTAGCTGGTGGACCTCAGCCTGCTCAGCACGGGAGCTCATAGGTAGAAGTCCAAGAAGATGTTTAAAGACCCTATTTGGGGTAATGCACTGTCGCTTCTTGAGCCATCGTGATTATTAATTGAAACAGCAAAGCAATAGAAGCATCGCTGTTTGGTATCATTGCTCAGCAGGGGAGGTCGGTGGCCAGTGCCGGTCACTGGTCACTGGCCCTTCTGTAACTGTCCTCTTCTTTGCGCTGTTTCTCACTTCAGAGTTTCTTTGTGGGGCTGGAAATCGTTCTGCTCATGGGGACCCTTGATCTTCTCCTCCACCCAAATGCGCAGGTATCGTAGTTTCTTTTTGAACTGTCCTGCTGCTCGGGCAGCAGCTGGGCTTTGCTTGGTCCCTTGTGGGTCGCCTCCAGGTTAGGGTTGTTTATTTCTATTCTCCTATGATTGGTCGTGGCCGCGTGGTGCTGCTGGCGCCCGGATTAATCTAAAATAATGTCTGATATGCAGTTGGTGTGGTTTTCCCGCACAAGAAGACAAACATTTCTTGGTCAGCCTTGAGTCGAAGCGCAGAGTTTGCCGTTGCATGTGTAAGCAGAACACAAGCAGCAGCGGTTTCTTTTAACCTGTTTCAAACTCATTAGGCTAGAAAACTATGTCCTTGTCACTCAACTGTAATTAATACTGTTGATGCGTTAATCTTCCCGTATCAGTTTAGATTAAAGTGACCCAGGATAGACAAGCACTTCATAAACAAACATCAACATGTAAATTAAGGTAATCGGTTATAAATGGACCCACTTTAGGGTTCCTCTTCAAAATATGAAGAAGCGTGTTAGTTTGGCTGGTGTTTTTTTTTTTGTTATTTCCGATGCAACTTGAAGCTATCCCCAGTTAGCGATTTGTGTCTGTACAGGACAGACCTCTGCAGCAGTCTGTGTTTGTGTTTTTTGATCGTCCTTTTTAAAATGTCTTCTATCGAATGGTTTTTTTGGGTTGGGATACAAGGTTCTTAAAGCGCATCAGGACCGCCTTCCACACACTGTCCCCGGTAGCTCCCATGCCTTGTTCCAGCCTGGCCCTTGGAAACTTCCAGGTGATGGGAGCAACCACTTTCTTCGCTTGGGAAACCTGTGCAGGACCCTCTCCACCCTCGCAGGGAAGATTTCCTTGTGGTAACATGACTAATGCGTAAAGTTGTAAGAATTCTTGAGTTTTGAAAATGCTTCTCTCCTTGCCTACATCTACTGCCCATGTAAATGTCCTTCCCTCTTTTTTTTTATAAAGCTCCCTTTAAATATTAAAGGCACATATCTTTGGGTCTTAAGGAGGAACAGAGAACGCCGATCGTTTTACCTTCTCTAAAATAGTCTAAAAATGGGGCTTTTGGGGCTGTGTGTACACAGCTGAAAGTATAGATTTTTTTTTTTGGTTCAACCTCCTAATTGGGAGCCTGTTATTCCTCAAAACTATAACATACAAGTCTCAAAGTGTGTTATCTCACAAACTGCAGTTCCTCAGGTTATATTCCACATGTTGCAACAGTTGTAACTTTAAATGAAGGGCACCATTTTTAGTAAAGCTTAGTGTTGCCTATCCTGCAATTTTAGGAGTGCATAGTTGTGCAAGACGATAATTTGCCTGTTTGGGAGACAAAAAAGCTAATTTTGCCCCCCCAGGCCCTGTACTTTTTCTTGACAAAGTTGGTGCCTTTTGGGAAATGCAGCTTGCAAGTGGTGAGTGGGTGGAATGAGTCTAGGAGGGGCACAAAAATGGTGGATGATTGCCGTAGTGGGTTTAAAAAAAAAAAACAAACCGCCAACCCAGTAACCATTTTTCCTGCGCCACATTGATACTCCCTTGGCACACCTTTCTCTCGCACCTTCTTGCCCTCATCTGATGCCTCCCAACCCACAGCCTCACCTAGGGGATGGGAACACTCTTCTGAGTGGAGTTTTGGCCGCCACCCTCGGTGGTTTGGCTCCTTGGGGCGTGCCTTCCTCGGTGTATTGCTTGGGTGTCTGCATACTTTTGCCTCTACACTATTTTTATTGGTATTAGGGGGTGCTATTTTATAAGTGGTTTTCAAGATTCACAGGTTCAGACAGTGTTCTGCCCCTGATGCTGGCATGGCTCCTTTCCGTGCTTCCCCAGGGCTTCCCCACACGGCACTGGCCCAGGTGGGCTGGTGGTTGCCTGTGGTTGGCTGGCTGACTTAAGAGTGTCTGGTGACTCATTCCTGGGGACACCACAGGTGATTTAGATTACCCGAGGGGTAAAATCTTCCTTCTGTTTGTGAGTGGCTTCATTCTCTGAGTTTCCTCTCCTCTCCCCATCTCTAGTGTCTCCAATCAACTCTGATTCTTGTGCTGTCGCTCTTCCCAGAGTCCATCGCCAGGGTAATCCTTTCCCCACCTTCCCATGGGTCTCTCCAAATTCACAAACGATCTGCAGCAAAATTATTAT
>CM031878.1:841574-867908 GCA_018697195.1 Certhia americana | reverse complement strand
AATAAAAAAATCAGAACTTACCGTCTAAAACGAATCAGCAGGGAGGGATCGGCGGGCAGCGCAGCAGGGGGAGCATCGCCCCCGCCGTGGGACGGGACGGGACGGGGCGGAGCAGCTCCGCGCACCTCGAGGGGGCAGCGGCGGGGGAGGGTGACGGACGCAGCACCGCGACGGGGACCGCGGCACCGCCCGCCCCGTCCGGCGGCGCTGGCCGGCGGCTCGGCGGCTGTGGCGAGCCAAGGGCCCGGATGTCGCTGGCCCCGCGCCGGGGGGGGACACACGGGACCGGCTGGGGGGGGCGCGGAGGGTCCTGCCCGCCCCGTCGGGGCGCCGGGCGCTGCCACGTGGGACTGCCGGAGGGGGGCGCCCCACCCTTCTCGCCCTCGCTCTCCCTGTGTCTCAACACCCCCCACCCCCCCCATTCCCCCCCCCGCCGGGCTTGACAGGTCCACGCGACCAAACAAACCGCGGCGGACGGGCGGGAGGCGCGGCCAATGGGAGCGCGCGGCGGAGAGGGGCGGCCAATGGGAGCGCGCGGGAGGCGGGACCGCCTGAGGGGAGCGCGGCGGAGGCGCCGCCCCCGGGTCAGAGCGCCGCCGGCTGCCCTCGCGGTGTGGGGTGCGGAGGGTGGGAGGGGTGGGATGGCAGAGATAGGGAATGGCCTGAGTGGGAATGGGCCCGAGAGATCATCCACTCCCACCTCCTGCAATGGGCAGGGACACCTTCCGCTAGACCAGGTTGGTCCAAGCCCCGTCCATTCTGGCCCCGGTCAGTTCAGGGATGGAACAGACACTGTTTCTGTGGGAAACCTGTGCCAGGGCCTCACCACCAGCATCCTTAAGTCCTTCTCACACAGCTGCTCTTCATCCCCAGCCTGGATTGATCCCGGGGTTCACCTCGCCTCAAGTGCAGCTTCAGCTCTTGGTCTTGTTAAACCTCAGAGGTTCCCATGGCCCCGCTTCTCATATCCAGCGTTATTTGATGATTCCAGACGAATAAACCCTATATGGAGATAAAAATACCCAATACATGGAGCAGAGTGGTACTCCAGCATTGCCATCCTGCTGCGTTACCCCCAGCCCCTGTGGTGGGCAAGGGCTTTGTGGAGCACAGCTGAGGGTATTTCCCTGCTCCTGCAGGGATCCAGCATCCCCTTCCCAATTGCCTCACTCTGCCTGCATTCTCCAGGGAGAAAGAAAGCTTCTTCACACGTTGGGTTTCCCTGTTCATGTGGGTCACAAGCTCCAGGTGCCACCAGGTGCCCTGTGTGTCCTTGGACAATCATCCCCCAAGCCAACGTGACAAAACCTGCTGGTGATCCTTTATCACTCCTCAGCCTTTCAAGGACTGGGTGAGGGAAGATATGATTTGCAGGGAAAATGGACAAAGAACACCCCTAAGTCCAGGAAATCCATGAAATTGAGATACCTAGAAGCCCCTCTTATATGTCTAATGATCTTGGTCCCAAAACTGGTATTCTAAAAGACACCAATTTTTTTTTTCTTTTCAATGGTTTTCTTTGGCAGGGTGTTTTGGAAATTCGGGATTTTTACTTCCTATTTCTTTTCTTTTCTTTTTTTTTTTTTTCCCAAAGTCAGACCTAGCCAACAATCACAATTTGTTTTTATTTCATCTGCTATCCTACCCTGTCATCAGGCTCCCATGCATTCCCACTGGGTCCCTGAGTGCAGTCAGCACGATGCTGAGTCACAGAAGAACATTGTCAGCTTAAACTCTGTGCAGTTGAGGCTTCCCCTTCTATATCAGCTACTCAGGGAGAGCCTCCCTCTGTGTGTTTACAACATTTCCAGCATATTTGCACTCTATTATTTAGGATTCTTATCCAATGTTTCCAGTGAAATCATTTCAGGATGTTCCTTTAGGGTTGGTTGTTCTGCAATCCATCAGTTTCAGGTGGAGGAGCCCAGCACAGCAATCTAGGCTGGGCTAGATCCAGCTCCTGGGAATAAAGTGGCTCTAATACCCAGTAAAACCATTGCTAACAGCTGATCCAGCCTGGGATCTGATTCTGAGTGCCTTAATTGGTCAAAAGTCCCCAATTTCAGTCAAAAGCCATCACTAGTAGGGTGTTTTTAGATTTAAAGGGAAGGTTTAAATTAGGAACAGTAGGAGCAGCTGCTGTGAGTTTGCTGGTAGAGGAATGTGTGTTCCTAACAAAAAGCAGAGGCAGGATTTGGGATCTTTTTCATCCAGAGGAAGGATGGCATCCAGCTACAAAGTTCTCCATAAGGGGCAGAGGGGATTTTCTGCTCCCTCTCTGCCTCCTAGGAAACACTCCTGAGCTTCATCTCATTCTCTAGATCCAGACTTAGCACCTGATTATTTTTAAAACAACAAGCTTGCGTAAAACACATTGACAGGAACAACGTGATGCTGCTGCCTGATCTCCCCTCTACATCTCCTGCCTTCAAAAGAACACCGAGGTGAAATCAAGCGTCCAAACCCACTGCAGCCAAAAGCACCTTGGAGAGAGTGAGTGACACAAGACTGATGTGTACTAAGGGTTCCCTCGTGCCTTTGTCTGGCAAACACTCACCAGCACAGCAGGCTGAGAGGGATGGGAGCTTTGGATGGAGGTGTCATGAGGCAGAAAGTGATGCTTTTGTCTGTGGTTGTTTGCTCCTCCTGCCTAGCCACAGGCAAACTTGAGGAGGGATGAAACCAGGGAGGATCTCAGCGTGAGATCGGAAATGGATGAAACAGAAATATAACTTTTTCTGTTCCACTTTGCATTCAGGGTCTCCTGAGTGCATTAATTGGTATTAATTACTCTGACCACCTTCACCTCCACCCATGCACCCTCTGATTTGGCTCTGGGCACTTTCCTGAGCTGTGTTGTTGCAGAACTTAGTTGTAGTCCTGCCTGGGTTCTACGTCTTGGGTGAGCATCATGCCCATGTTGTCACCTTGTTTCCAGTCCTGCTCCTTCTCTTTCCAAGGCCCTCACCTTGCCTGGGATGCTTGGTGGTTCCTTTTTACCAGAACCTGGCCCTGACATTCCTCTTCAGATCCAGTGGAACTACATCCCTGCCTGTGCTGTGGTCATCTGGCTCTTGGCTCATCTTAGCATGGCTGGAAGGATCACTGAACCTGAATGCTCCACAGCACCTGGGAACTATAAGCACACTGTTTCTAGACCACATTCCCTGCCTAGCTCTCCAAAGCACACCTGTCAGTCTTGTGCCTGTATGACTTGGCTTGTAGGGTCAGGAAGATGTGGGCACCCCTCTCTTACTGCCATGTTTGTTTCACTTTTACAGAAGGAGGTTTGTGGTCAAGTACTCTCAGGAATTTCCCAACAGATTTCCGATGCGCCAAGTTTATCCCCTCCTGAGAGCAGTAACTCAGCTCTGTTAGAAATGGCTCAACTCCGGTACCCGCTTGTAATGTAATTGAGTGTGGAAATTGGCAGGAGAGGTAGGGAGCTACCTCATCTTCATGCACATAATCAATAGCAAATCATTACTTAAAAAGTAAAGTGGTTGATGGTGTTTCTGTAGGGCAAGACATGCCCTGCATTTTCAGTCTTTGATTCATACTGCTTAGCATGCCATGAGATGGGGCTCAGCGAGTGACTCACATTGTAAAAGCTCTCCAGTTAGCTCCTGGTGCTCCCTCTCAGCAAGTGTGTCATGGTTGCTTCAGCATGTCTGCGTCTGTTCTCCATCCCAGTTCCCAAAGCCTTCAAGGCCCTTTTAGGGATTTCCCTAAGTCCAGACGCTGCAGGGGTGGCACCAAAGCGCGCATCGGGCTCTTGCCAGGATCAAGGCACTCTCACTCTGGATTAGGTCCAGCCTGCATGAAGCAGGACCTGATACAGCTCAGTCCATTTGCTGACACTTGGATGGCTGAGGGAGCTGGGAAAGGGGCTCAGGCTGGAGCAAAGGAGGCTGAGGGGGGCCCTTGTGGCTCTGCACAACTCCCTGCCAGGAGGGGACAGCCGGGGGGGTCGGGCTGTGCTCCCAGGGAACAGGGATAGGATGAGGGGAAACAGCATCAAGTTGCACCAGGAGAAGTTTAGATTGAATATTCAGGAAAATTTCTTCACTAAAAGCGTTTTCCAGGCCTGGCACAGCTACCCAGGGCTATGATGGCATCCCTATCCCTGTAGGGATTTAAAAGCTGTGTGGACGTGGCACTTGGGGACATGGGTCAGTGGTGGCCTTGGCAGTGCTGGAGGAATGGTTGGACTCAATGCTCTGAATGATTTTGTAATTCTCTGACAGGAAACCCATGGCTTGGGGAGCACAAGCTGTGGCAACCTACCCCATCTTTCAGGAGAAAGGAACCTTGCTCCTGATGTCCACCACAGATGTATGAGGGTCAGGCCATTCCCATATGAAGAAGATGGCATGCTGAAAGTCTATTCTCTGTATTAGTATTTTCACCTCCACTGCAGATGCACCTTGGTGCTTCTGAATTGTCATCCTTCCTAAACACAAGTTGCCCATCCGTGTTCTTATGCTCCAGTGAGGGATCCAGGCAAGGAATACAATGATTCTTCTCTGACCATTGCAAGTTGTTTCCTGTACTTTAATAACCTTTTCACTGATTTTGCTCTGGAGCTGCTTCTTCAACAATTGACAAAGCTTGGTAGGATTCTTTACTTATACACTGAGGACACAGGGAGTGTTCCTTCACAGTTGCTTCCTGTTCTCTCCTTGCACTGACAGCCAATTGACTATGCTTTGGTTCCCTGGAACAACACTAGGGTTTCTCTAAGTTTGGGTGGGTCCTTGGACAAGAGGTGGGAGTTGGAGACCCTGGAACCAGGCTGCTTCAGCTGAGAGGAGATCAGCACAGAGGAAGCCCCACTTACCTGGGGCTTGCAAGATCTTCAGCCAATAATGGCCTAAGCTATCCTTTCTGGGCTGCTGTGGGATGGAAGTGCTGGCATGTTGGCCATATCACAGAATCACAGGGTAGTTTGGGCTGGGAGAGACCTTAAAGCTCATGTCATTCATGCCCGTATTCCATGTGCAGGGTCACCTTCCACCATCCCAGGCTGCTCCAAGCCCTGTCCAGCCTGGCCTTGGACACTTCCAGGGATCCAGGGCAGCCACAGCTGCTCTGGGCACCCTGTGCTAGGGTCTCACCTCCCTCACAGTCAAGAATTTCTTCTGAATATCTAATCTAAATCTCTGGTCTTTAAGGCCATTAATACTCCTGAGGATGCTGCTCATTTTCTCTGGGCTCCTAAACGGAAAGCAGCAACAGAATTCCAGCTGGGCTCTGGAGGAGCATGAAGGGTTACGGAGAGCTGTGCGGTGACAGGCGGTCCTGGGCAAGGCTGAGCACGTCCTGTGGAGGCCAGCCAGCAGGGCTGACCTGATGTAACTGGGAGCTGGCACTGGATGCTTAACTTCAAATGGCCCAGGGACTGAACAGATGGCTCCTCTTTATTTGCATGCTACTTGGATTTGTGAGTCAAACAGAAGAATAACTTAATTTTTGACATTTGCTTCTCCTCAGAGCCCGGCACAATTTATGTTATACTGGCATTTGCGTGAAGGATGTTGCTTTAGGCACTAAACCCATCCTGGCTTTAACCCTAAAAGGAGCCAAATAGGCAGGAATCGTGTTCCTCCCCAGCTCTTTTGTAGGCTCTGCCAAGGGATATCACACTTACACAGTGACCAAAGAATCAGGAGAAAACAGTCATTTGGGGCTTGTGGAAGGAAGGGGCAGGGTTGGAGTTAAACTGGACTGGAAAATATCTCATTTGTAGGCCTGAAATGAGAGACTGTTTGTGGATGAGGTTTACCTCCTATTAAAAATACCCTTCAAGGCCTGTGCAGTTAGTCTTGAGCACAGGGGATAAATTTAGTGGAGTCTTGTTCCTGCTGACATAAACTTAAGTGAAAATAATATATATAGCCAGGGCAAAACATCTGCAAGCCAATTAAAAACCTGGCTGATCGCACCCCAGATGACAGTTGCCATGACTAGTGTGTCTGCAAGCCACCCCTTTGAGAGGGAAAAAACAGATCCTACTTGGCTGTGCAGCATCTCTATACATCTTCCAATGCCCACAACAGCTAATGGTGATTATTTGATAGCTGGAGTCCCAGCAGCGTGTCCTCCTCGCCCTAATGCCTGTGCCTGCTGTCCCCAGTAATCCTGTGTGGTCACATATGTGATATTTATGAGTTTGACTGTAGGTCAGTTATAGAAGTCACAGCGTAAGAGAATAAAGCTAATTTTCTGGCCTGGTTGTAAAGACATGAGAGCCTTGGTAAGGATGTGTGTGCTTTGACCAATGAAAACACACATATTTCAAAGGCTGTATTTGAAATACTTAGTACAAAGAGATGGTCTTTGTTTTCCAGCAGGCAAAGTTCAGTTCTCCTTCACCTGTAGTTTTAAACAAAATATCTGTCAAGTGGTGTTTTTGTGGATGAGGGATAAATCAGGCAGAGCAGGGAGACCCGTACCCTTGAGTTCTGGGGCTAGATTGTGTTTCCAGACTGTTTTCAACATCTCTTGCATTCACTGTGATCCCCCTCTTGTGGTTAGTCCAGCACCTGCAAAATTTCCATGTCCAGCCTGTCAAGGTTCGGTGGCTTTGGGTTCCCCAGCCAGTGCAACTGAAATATGGTGGCTTCATGGTCAGCTGCCCCTCAGATGAGCTGCTGTGACCATCCTACTGTGTTCTAGAAGACAAACCCTGGTGTGAGACAAAGAGCATTGTCCCAAACCTCTCCTGTAGACTGTTGCCCCAGCAGCCTCAGTTGCCAACCTGTTGAGAAGCTGCTGGCCTTGTGTAAGCTCTTGAGATGCTCCTGTTGGGAAGTAAAACGTGTTTTAAACCATACACATGCAAGTTCAGCAGACACATTTTGCTCTGCCACTTGGACAGGCCGTGAGCACGTACAGGAAAGATTTAACAGCCCAGCTCATGGGCCATAATGGGTTATATTACCGTAACTTGCTCCCATCTGATGGCATGTTTCACATTTGGCATGAGCCCTCAGTGCATAAAACATGCCTGGAGCACACAGCGATTGCAGTGTTGCTTGGATGCAAATGAATCTCCTGTATCATCTCCTCTACATCCCATGTGAAGAAGCATGGATTGGATTTTAGAATGGATATTGGGGAAAGTTTTGTCACAGGAAGGGTGATCAGGCATTGGCACAGGCTGTGCAGGGCAGAAATGGAGTCCTCATCCCTTCAGGCATGTCAAAGCCCTGTAGATGTGGCACTTGACAGTACTGTTGGGCTAGACAAAAGGTCTTTTCCACTCTAAACAATTCTGTGATTCTGTGAAAAAATTCCATTCCAGTTCTGGCCACACTGAGTTGTTCAGCTTGAAAATGAGACTGACCCCAGCATTCATGTAGGAGTACTTGGGCTGGGAACCGTGGTGTGGGGTTCTGATTCCCCTGGGTTAGCCCATCATCTCTCTTGTGTCTTCAGGGAGGCCAGGATCGTTGTGGATTGAATTCTACTTCTGGCTATCAAGTGGCTTTTCAAGGCCTGTTCTTCCCCCTTCCTTTGGTGCTGCAAGGAGCTGGTACAGATACTCTGTGCCCTCTTTAGGATCCATTCTTGTCTTCAGATCGAATCTACAGACACCCAGCAACAATACCTCTTCATAACTTTCCATCTCCTGGGTTTTGTTTTTTTGGGGTTTTTTGGTTTTTTGGTTTTATTTTTTTGTTTCAGAAGCAAGATGCCCAGTGTTGAAATAGCCTGACATTTAATTTGGGCCCTTTGTGAGATGTGACACAAGCGTATCGTGATTCTTTGTCATTTTTCTCCATCGCTGTCACCGTGTGAGACTCTCCACAGCCCCAGGCCTGCACCAGACCCACACACAGCTGAAAAGCAGCTCATAGCCGGAGGGCTGCTGTGATTAGGAGCAGCGGGGCTGTGCTGCATGGGGAGAATAAGGAACTGCACTCCCTCTCGTGGCTGTGCTCTCCCCTACCTTTTCCTGCAGCAGAAGACCCTAAAACTTCACTTTCAGAGCCAGCGCAATATCCCAAGCATATCCGGAGCTAGCAGCACATCACAGCCCAGCCCAGCACTCAAGGCACTGGTAATTCAGCTAAAAGTTTTGTCAAACTATTAATTGTTTGGGAAAAAAAAATAAGAATTCCATGCCAGATGTCTGCCTTAGGCTGAAGTTCTCTGGAAAGTTTCAGCCAAAGTATTATGTCCATTTCCAAGAATGAGGGGAAAGCACAGTGTTTTGCCCAGTTTTGAAAATGAATAATTCCATGAAATTGTAATAACAGAGAAAAGCCTTCATCTATTGAAGAAAGAGCATGAAATTTGGTCCTGCTGTCAAAAAAGTGCCATTTGCTACTTCCAGGAAAGTTTGTTTCATTTTGAATTATTTATAAGCTCTGAAAATCATGGTTTACATGTGCTCAACAGATCCGGTCACAGATTAACAACTCTGTTCTCTGAGGACTCTCTGCAGCCGGCATGCTCCATTCAGGCCTGAAAAGGCTGGAATATGGAATAGCTGCTTCCAGCACTTGAAATAAGAGCTGGGGAAATCCAGAAATCTGGGGAGAACAGAAGGTTCAGAAGTGAATGTAATGATGGGCCCAGAAACAGGTAGGTGCTGTTGGAGAGCTCTTTATGAGAGGGGTAACACAAGCTGATGTAGAAAAAAACAATAATGAAAAAGCTCCTGAGAGAGGTACACCAGGAACCCTCTCCCTGCTCCTCCAGAAATGCTTCCTTTGGTGGCAGAGATAGGAAGGACAGATTCCAACAGGTTAAGGAAGGTGATTCTGCCCCTGTGCCCCTGTGCTCAGGTGAGAGCCCAGCTGCAGAGCTGCCTCCAGCCCTGGCTCCAACAGCACAAGGACAGGGAGCTGCTGGAGCCAGCCCAGAGGAGGCCACGGAGCTGCTGCCAGGGCTGGAGCCCCTGTGCTCTGGAGCCAGCCTGGCAGAGCTGGGGGTGCTCCCCTGCACAAGAGAAGCCTGCAGGGAGAGCTGGCAGCCCCTGGCAGGGCCTAAAGGGGCTCCAGGAGAGCTGCACAGGCACTGGGGACAAGGGCTGCAGGGACAGCAGCCAGGGAATGGCTTGCCAGTGGCAGAGGGCAGGCACAGCTGGGCTATTGGGCAGGAATTGCTGTCTGGGAGGGTGGGCAGGCCCTGGCACAGGGTGCCCAGAGCAGCTGGGGCTGCCCCTGCATCCCTGGCAGTGTCCAAGGACAGGATGGATGGGGCTTGGAGCATCCTGGGACAGTGGAAGGTGTCCCTGCCCATGGCAGGGGGCCAAACAAGGTGAGTTTTAAATCCTTCCCAGCCAAAGCATTTCATGAGTCTAAGATCCTATGCCTCCAACACTGGGTCACCTCCTGAGCTGAGCAACCTTCCCATGCAGGGAGAGTTTCTTCTCAGAGTTTGGTTGCCATGCCGTCATCCCAAGGGCAATTTCTGAGGGAAAGCAGGAGTGCCTCAGGAGCATGTCTAGGGCGCTTTGTGTTGGTATGCGATGGAGATGTACTGACTGATCCAGGGTGTCCATGGGAGCATTTTCCATCCAGCAGCATGGCATTGCAGAGACTTGGGGCAAACTGACTGGAGCTCTGGGCTACTCCTCGCGGCACCCTGCCTCTGACATCTGAAGCTTTCACTGTGTGTCTGGACACAGCCCTACAGCATGCCCCGTGGACTCAAGTGCAGATAGCATCTGACTCTCTTGTCCTGGCAAGAAGATTGTCTTGCTTTATAATGCTGCCATCCAGATGCCAAAAACACACTTTTGCCATCCAGTGGAGGGAAGATTGTTACGAATGAAGGCATTGACACAACCTGCCTTTGGGGAAAATGGCAGGGAGCAGCATCCCTAGTTCAAGAGGCTGTCTGAGTTTAGCAATAGTCTCTTGTTCCCAGGCTCTGGGCCAGGATAAATGGGCTGTAGTGTACTTTGGGAAGGATGGTTTTGCCTCCAGGAGAAAAAGAGCTTAGCACAGCTCTGCCGGAGTCCCTCTTAAGCTCATCCACACAAAGGGTTGGGTGCCAAATCCTCAGATGGGCTTGTTACTGGCCTTCCCTGGGTGTAGCACAAGCTGCCATTAGCAGGTACAATGAGAAGGGGATTGAGTAGCAAGGGGGGACCATAGGTTTAATTTGCTATTATGAATTAGCCTGAGTTGATGGGATGGCCTCTCCATGATGGGAAGAAGAGGGAGGCAGAGATTAGGGCGACTCCTGTCTCTCTAAGCTTTGCTCTGAGCTTTGCGTACACGAGCGCGTGTTCTCCACCATGCCAAGTATTTTAATGCCTCACACGGTATCTGGGAACAATCAGAGAACAAAGAGCACCAGCCCTACTCCCTGCCCAGCCCCTGCTGCCCTGGATGCAGCCCTGCCCCTGGGTCTGGTTGGTGGATAAGGCAGGAGCCAGGCAAGTCCTGATCTAGTCAAGAGGTCCTGGTGGCTTCTCCACGGGCTCCATCCAACTGCTTTGCCCTGAAAACCTTCAGGTTTCAGGACTGTTTTCCCTGCAAGGAAATTGGAACAGGTACAACTGGAGTCTTATGACCCACATGGTTCCCATCCTTACTGGAGAGGATTGTGGCTGTAGCTCACATCTCTGTTTGCATTAAAAAGGGTATTTTCTGTTAGCTGAGATGTTTGAGGACATCTCTGGCCTTGCCTTCAGCCACCACTCATGACAAGTCTTCTCTGAGCCCTGTGTCATGCCCACCAGTTTCTGTCTCAGTACCTATAGTATCTCACATGGCATTGGAGAACAACCTTTAGGTACCTGAAGTGAGCCCTTGGTGTTCATGCACCTCTTGGTGTTCATGCAGCACTGGTTATCCTGGCATGGGCCAGCTGCTTAGCTCATTAGTAACTTTCTCAGGTGTTTTGTTCAGACAGGTTTTCTGGGTGAATGGACCACAGGAAAGTGGTGGGGAAGTTCAGTCATCCCTTACCAGAGGGGCTCCACAAGTCTCCAGGAGAGATGTTCCCAAAATCTATGTCAGCGAGCACAACAAGCTACATTTCTCCACCCTGAACTTCAAACTGCCATGCATACAGAAACAAAATCCCCATTTCCTACTTGAGATGCAGTAGGATGGAGACCAAAGATGATGCCTTTAAATGGTTTTTACCTAGAGCAGATTTTTATATTTAAATTACATACACCTTTAAAAATAAAGGGTAACAGCTTCTTGAAAGTCCTAGGCTTATTACACTCTACTAAATTTCCTTAATTGCTAGATTTGCAAATGTTACCAAAGCTGTGGAGCAGTCAAAGTCAAGGTGAATCCCTGGTTTATTGAGGAACTGCTGCACCTTTTGACAGAAGCCAACTTTTCCACAGATGCAGGGAGACTATTTATTTCATTTCCATTTTCTTGCCTAGCTCAATTCAATAGCTTCCTCATCCAAGGCTCTGAAGAGAATTAGCCACTGAAACAAACAACAAAGTGGGCTTTAAATAAAAAACATAGTATGTATTAATCCTCCAGGGATAAAAAAAATGAGGTGTGAAAATCCGCTAGTTCTAAAAATCTTGTTCATGGTCGCTACATACATCTGTCAATTGGGTCATGGACAACAAGACTTTCTTCATTTAAGTTGGTTTTTAAACAAGCTGGTGTTTTGTTTTCTATTAATCTGACACATTTAGGCTTCATCCTTGAAAGCTCTGGCTGGGAACAGCCCATGTCCATGCTGTTGGACTCTTTCATCCTTCAAAACAGGGTGGTCCCCTACAAACTTCTTGCCGGGGCATGGGTCTCACGGGTCTATGAGAGTAAGTTTGAATAAACTCATTAACAACCCCTTTGTCCACAGTATTAAATTCCACTAAATTCTGTGATTTGGGACAAATGGGTAAATACATGTGCAGCTTCCATTGTTTCATAATGAAAAACATTTACGTTTTAAAATCCTGAAAAATGGATACTCATTTATATGGTGACCTAAATATGTGTTTATATCCCAGAGTCATTGCAAGACAGCTGGCAGGGACCTCAGTTGTTTAGCCCATTCATTCCCTATACCACAGACAAGATTTCTGTGATTTTTTGCCCCTTCTTCTTATTTGGTTTTACGTATCTCTGGTGATGGATATTCCATGATCTCCACTTAGATGGCATACCACCTGCTAGCTAAAATGTACTAAAATACAATTAGGTGGAAATCAGCATGTTTTAACAGTCACTAGTAAATGTCCTAGAGAAAAAAATAATTCTCCTAGCAAAACAAGATTAAAATAATGTATTGTAACACACTGCATTTGAAAATGTACTTAATGTGATTGAAACTGTTCTTGGCACCAGACCTCCCTCTCCCCACGCCCCCCACGCCCTCCGCCCCCCTCTCCCCAAGCCACTTCACTCTTTATTTTTCACCTGGATCAGTTCATTGATCTGCCTAGGACAATTGAAAAGCACAGGGTGATGTAGTGAGCAGTCAGGGTGGGGAGAGAAGCAATTCTTTAAGCTGGCATTGCTGAAAGGGTGACAGTCCTTGCTCTGAACCATCCTGCTGCTGGTTCAACACATCAGCTTTACTCACCTTCCCCTTAACCCAGCAGGCTGTCTGTCTTCACCAGCAAGTTAAAGCAGAGGAGACCTGCCAGGTATGAGCACAGGGTCTCCTGTTCTTGAAAAATCACAGTAAAGCATTTTGCTTTTCAAACACTTGTTTAACCCAACAGGAATAATTTGTGAAGGAATCCTGACTCTACTTGTCATTCAGTTCATTATCTTTATGATCCCATCCCTAAAAACACTTAATGGTTAATAAACCTTAAGAAAATACAATCTTACAGGCAAATGTTTTGGCTGAGCATCTGCTTCAGTACTGGAAAGGGCTGGTCTTTTGTATCTTTAATTACCTTTTTGACCTTTTCAGAATACAGAGTTTTGCATTAGCCGTAGGACAGCTGCACAGAATCGGTGACACTGAACCCCTGGCTACGCGTCCCCCACAGATGCTCTTGCTCCACAGCTATTTTAATGCTAACCTTTCTGCAGGTTCTGTTATTCATCCCAGAAAGGCTCTTTAAAAACCCCAAGGAAGTGTCCTGGCATTTCCAACATGTCCATAGGGAGGCCCAGCGGCAGTTTGGAAGAAATCTGAGTTTTGTGATGCCAGCTCTCCAGCCTGTGTCAAGATATGAGTGCAGAGCCTCATTTGCATAGATGCAAGTGCTTCAGAGGAGAGCTCAGCTTTGTGCTCCATGTTTGTTGGAGACCTTCAGTCCCGAGTGAGGTGATCTTTGTGGTCAAAGCTGGACTGCACCACAGGGGGAAGAGTGTCAGAGATCAGCCTATTGCCATCTTCATCTGAGCTTGAGAATTCACAGCAAGCACAGTGGGTAAACCTAATCCTGAGTGCAGGTCTGGGTGTGTGCTTGGTGGATCAAATCATCACGGCCTGAGTGGTGTGACCCTCTTAGCTGACTGGGAGGAGATGAGGAGACCATGGGGATGATGAGACCATGAGGATGATGAGACCATGGGGATGAGGAGACCACAGGGAGCAAGGAGGTGCACTCGTCCTCCAAGGGCTCTTGCTGCACCACCTCCTGCAGATTAGTGCACAAGCTCATTCTTTCTTGCAAAACAGTTCCATGGGGAAGCTGCACCTTTTTACTCATGAAGCCATGGGTCAGCACACCAATCTGGAGGTGCCTGAGGATACCCTGAAGACCCCTTCCCAGCTTTGAGCAGATGAGCCACTTGGCAAGTTATTCTGGAGTGGGGCTTGCTCAGCTTCTTACTCTGTTTTGTATAAAATAATTAACTGCCGGAGAGAGAGACAGAGGGAGCATATGAGTTTGCAGCTCATTGCCTAGGCAATAATCTAAAAGAAGAAGACCAAGCACCCTGCTCTTAGGACTGTTTAAGTTAAAGAGAAAACTGCCACAGCTCCACAGACTCTGCCCAAGGACCTTCTTTGTGCACAAAGGAAACCAGAAATTAAACCAAGACTAATGAGGAGTGATGACTGTGGAATTTCTGGATCAACAGTGGCCTCCTTCATGTCACTGCCCAGGGAGCAATGAAGCCTGAAGAACACATATCTCAGTTGCAGACCTCTGGCCCTTAAGTCTTTTCATGGGTTGAATGTCATCAACATGGCCAGGCGTTTTGAAAGTACTTGCTACCTCGACATCTAAGTAAAAGTGATAAAGCTAAAAGGAAAATATTCATTTCCATTAGTAAGTTCCCAGCAGATTATCCCCACAAGGCAGGAAAGCGAGGAAGCAGGGAGTTTCCTGGGACAACACCTCCACAGCCACGTGGGTTCAGGCAGAGCCTTCAGTGATGGTGGCTGCCTTTCCCTGTCTCTCTTTGGCTGAACTGTCTCTGGCAGAGTTGGCATTGTCTCTGTCCTCTTGAGCAGCAGCCTCAGGTCCAGCTGGTGGTGATGAGGTGAAGTGTGGGCACAGCTCTGCCCTGCAGGAAGGAGCTCAGGGATTCCTGCTGTCTCTGAATGTCCAGGGAGTAGAAGGCATTTCACCAGCCCTGTTTGGCTGGAACACTAAATTAGTTTTTCTTCCTAGTTACCAGTATCTGTTAAAGACAGATAGGAATGGAGAGGGGATACCCTCATTCCTGCGTTTTTTAGAGTGAAAGGCCCTGGCAGAAAGGTTTGCCCTTACTGTAAACATGATTTAGCTGGAGCTGCCTCCTGCCTTCCATCAATGATATGTCACTGCAATGCGAGCCCTTAGATAGTGGTGTGTTTATAGAGCCTTTGTTCTTGTGTTCAGTGAATTGATCTCCATCTGAGAAAGTATCACTCACTGTCAGAATTAAAAAACAGCCCATGAAAAAGAAAAGGAGCAGCCTGACTTCAAAGGGCTGTGGTTCTTTTCTTGTGGCCTCTCCTAACCTACACGCAGCTGAAAAACTTGTTTGACCCAATTCATTTCAGGCCTCCTTCCTCCCCTCCAACAGACAAAGACGCACAAACAATAAGCTTATTCAGGTGCAGAAGAGGGAGGGAAACCCAGAGACCCAGGCGAGGCTCCCGCTGCACACACCCTGTTCCCACAGATAAGCACAAAGCTGGAGGAGTGACAGGTTATCTTGGGCAGATCCAGCTACATGCAAGGTCTCCTTGAAGTCAGTGGTGTGTGTCTGTCGAGAGATGGTATCTTTTATTAGGCCAACTGGTAGAGTCAGAAAAACTAGACAAGCTCTCAGGGGCCCAAAACCTTCTTCAGGCCAGGGATATATCTGGGTCAGCTGAAGCCAGGAGGTGCATGAGATGTTGTAGGGTAGGAGGTGGGTAGAGGTAAGTACCTTTAGTGTCTGGTGGATTGGATTGACATAAAGAGAGACTTTATAATGACCTTCCAGTGCCTAACGGGACTCGGAGAGAGCTGCAGAGGGACTTTGGACAAGGGCCTGGAGGGTCAGGACAAAGGGGATTGGCTTCCCTCTGCCAGAGGGCAGGGACAGATGGGATATTGGGAAGGAATTCTGGCTGTGAGGTTGGGCAGGCCGTGGCACAGGGTGCCCAGAGCACCTGTGGCTGCCTAACAGTGTTCCAGGCCAGGCTGGATAGGGCTTGGAGCAACCTGGGAGTGTGGAAGGTGTCCCTGCCCATGGCAGGGGGTCAGAACTACACAGATTATGTTTAAGGTCCTTCCAACAGAACCCTTTCTCTGATTCTGTGATATTCAAGTGATTTCTGGGGTTTTTTTGAGGGCTACCAATTTAGCTTCTGACTCACTACATGACATCCCATCTCTGACTGGCACACGGCCAAGGGTGGGACTGCAGCAGCAAACCCTCCCTTTAGTTTAGACTGCTGTGAAAAGGTCCTTCAAGGTCAGTACCAGGCATTAACAGGGTGCCTGGCCTGGAAGCTGTGACCTTGGAGCTTCCAACACCTGATAACATGCTCAGGAGAGTTATCTCTGCAGCAGAGGGACCAAACCACTCCCAAGCAGGGCTGACTGCAGCGGACAGTCCTTTCTTCCAGCAGGAACACAACCTCATACAGAGAAGATGTCTGGATGTTTTTCCCCTCTTTCTATTTTTAAATGTGCTCCAAGCTAAAATCTTCATTTTTCTCTTCAATGATGCATGTGCCTGCATTTCCTCAAGCTGATATTCGTTCCTTTCTGCCTTGTCTTTTCCATGAGAAATGTCTTAACATTTGCAGAAAAAAGTAACTATTGTTTTTGCACTTTAGAAATGTGAATGTGTCACTACAGCAATTATCTCTAAAACCTAACTAAACAGGCCTAATGCTGCTTAATAGGAACATTGTCACCTCTGAGCACTTTTCTCTTCATTAATGAGTCACTGCAAAGCAAATTATCACCGGTGTCACTGTCTCAGTCCTGCTTCACTGCAGCTGGATGTAGCATTGCCTCAGTGCAAGCAGAGCTCAGCCACGGATCTGCCCTGTGTGAGGCAGAAGCTCTGAAAGTTCTTAGTTTAGATGTTGTTAGATAAGATGCAAGAAGACCAAATAAAACCAGCCACTGGGTAGCAGCAACCTGGTGAGCATGGGTACCAATTTCCAGGTGCCTGAGAGGGCTTGGTGGCTGGTCCAAAACAGCCAGGAACAGGCTAATAACACATGAAGGAGTCTGGGTTTGGAGATTATACTGCTGGGAAGAGAGACAAGGGACAAAAACAGCATGGACAACTGTTTAACCTTGAGCTTTGAGGTGGTTCCTCAAGGCTGTAAAATCTGCCCTGCTCCTGAATTCCATCATTCGGTGACCAACACCAAGGAGGTGCTCTGTGCTGTTACACACAGCATGAGTGAGCACAGCAGATACAAGCCCAACAAGCCTGGTCCAGTAATCCCCAGTAAATGCACGAGAAGCTGTTTGTGAACCTACTTCCTGCAGCCTGGAAATGAGTTTATCGCAGTCATGCTGAATCACCTAGCTAGACCTTATTCATGGAGGAGTCCTCCAAGCTTTTCCATAAGTAATCATGCCTACGGATAGAGTTCTTTGCAGGCATCAGTGAAGCTCTGCAAGGAGACAGCACCCCGGGTGATTTTAAGCTTGCACATCAAGGCCAGGTTTGATAGGTCTTGGAGCAACCCATTCTAGTGGCAGAGGCTGCTGCTCATTACAGGAGGGTTGCACTAGCTGATCTTTAAAGGTCTCTTCCCACCCAAAACATCTGATAATTCCATGAGAGGCAAAAGGATTGACCACTGAGTTCACAATCACTAGACACAGAGGTTTCTGTGTCTGTGCTCTACACTTACATCCCTTTTGTTAGTGATCACTAGTTAATAGGTTGAAATACCTGGTGCTTCCTGTGGGCTTAGATCACATGTGAGGAGAGTTACTCAGCTGTGGTAGGATGTCATTAAGCTTCTCCAATTAGCTATGCTGGTGCTCTCAGCTTCCTTATTTTCATACCATCATAGAATCCTGGAATGGTTTGGGTCAGAATGGACCTTTACAGGTCAACTAGTCCAATCCACCTGCCATGAGCAGGGACACTTTCCACGGGACCAGGTTGCTTAGGGTATATCTGTCTGTCATTCCTGTGTTCCTGTTTACACCTGGTATTTTACACCAGAAAGGGCTGCAGAACTAGGTGAGAGAAGCTATTCTCTCTTCTGATGAAGAGGCATTTCCCTGGACAAGGGTTAGGAAGGTGATACACAGATTTATCTGTCCTGCCTAGGAGGTGGTGACAGTCCTTGTGTCTGTCACCTGAAGGTTTCCCTTGAGCCCAGATATTCTGAAGTGTTATAACTCATAACTATTATCAGGCACTTCCAGAATAGCCAGGGTGGGAAGACTTTCCCCTGCAAGCTCCCTGCTTGCTGCTCCCAGCTCTCATGCTCCTGAAAGAGAAATAATCTCCTGCCAAGGTATTTCACTCTAGTGGCAAAAAGATTCGGGAAGTGCACAAGAGAGGCTAATCCTGGCATTCATCTCCACAGGGCTCCAAAACCTCAAGCCTCATGAACAGCTCTGAAAGGTGTCTTTGAGCCATTCCCAGCAGCATGGTGCATTAGACTCCCTCAAAGCCAGCAAACACATCCCTGGGCAGCCTCTGGGATGGGCAGTTTATCATTTATCCCTCTGTGAGCCTTTACGCAAGGTGCAGATGATGACTCCTGGATCCCCACGCCCAGCCCAATCCCACGCCTGCTGCTCTGCTGTAGCCTTGCAATTCCTAAGCTATTTATCACAACACATTTATTCTGACACCCTGTGAGTGCACAGGTTAGTGCTGCTCTGCCAGGCTCAGCACAGGCTTCTAAATATATTAGTGAAGGGGAAAGATCTGGGATGGCTTCCAATTTTAACCAAGGTCACATTGGCGAGTGCTGGTGTGCAGCGCGAGGATATTATCCACAGCATCTTTCATCGAGCTGTATTCCAGCTGCATGCAGCATTCCTGCGCTGCAACAGAAGGAAATGGGAAAGCATGGCAGGAGCAAGAAGCCTGGGAGATAACTAAAATTTTGCTGTGGGTGTGTTGTGCACTTCAGGATCTTTGCACCTCTGGTTGTTTTCCACCAAAAAGCCCCAAACGCAAACCGTGTTGCTTACCTGCCTCAAATGGTAGACTCAGGCATAATGTTTTTCAAAGAGCTCAGAGCTTTGGGCTCTTGGATTCATCCTAGCAGACAATTTCCCCACTAGGAGACAGCCAAATGCTCCAGGGAAACATACATTGCTGGAAACGGCACCTGCATTCCAGATTTACCCGAGTCTCTTGATGATGCATCCTAAGAAGAGCTCTCTTCCTAGCCACAAGAAAGGGCTGGGAAAGTTTAGGCAAGGCCAAGGATAGGAGGTGAGACACATCACAGAAGAAGGTTTGAAATCCCCCCTCTGGCAGCAGTGACTCTACTACTCTCTCCATGGGAAACGGACGAGATCTGGACTTTTAATTGCAGCCCTGGACTGGAGGAGGAGACCCAGGAGGAGCAGAAAGAGTGAGGAATAAAGAAGAGGTGCATAATTTCAAGAGAGAGAGCAAGGAATGAGGCTGGAGGCTGTGGCTGAGGACACTGCTCGGCAGAGGCCAGTTTATGAGCCTGGAAAAGAGCATGAGGAGGTTTTCTTGTTGGCTTTCAGTGAGGCTCAGGAGCCCCTTAAGGTTGGGGCAGCTTCCCCATTCCTGCAGCCAAGCAGTGAAGAGCCCTGTGCTCCCCCGAGAGTGAAGGCAAAGTCTGGGGCAAAAAGTCACAGTTTGCCATAAATTACCTGTCCATCTTTTCCAGGCTCAGTGACCACGAGCTATGCTGGGGTCCCACTTAACCCTGATAAATGTGGGGTTGGGAAGGATGCTGGGAACATTGTGGTGATATGTTTTCCTATGGTCATTCATCCCTGGTGAGGCAAAAAATGGGGCAGGGGTTAAATTTATTTTCTTAAAGAAACTCTATCTTCTGCCTAACTCCCCCTCTAAAGCTATTAGATACATTTCAGGATGGTGAAGGGCTAGGAATTCAAAGATACCCTTATGCCTTAGATGCAAATAAAGCACCGGGTAGAAAAGAAAGACCTTTTCTGTGTCTCAGCAAGGGAAGGCTGTCAGGGGAGGTTCCTGAAACATGGATAAGGCAGAGCAGTGTCATGGAGTCTCTTGGCCGCAGGATGAGCATCGGGCAGGCTGTGGAGGATCCAGCTGTGCCACGCTAATCTGGTTCTCTGAGGCCACACTTAGTTACTAATGTGGTTTGTCAGGAGAGAGGGCGATGTTTTATCTACTTGCCTCTATTTTTAGCTGCCTTGGGTCAGCAAAACATCTCAGACAGCAGCGCTGGAGGACCTGCATCTCCAGATCCAATTGTCCGGCTCTGAGCCATACCCTACGCAGATAGCAGCCTGAAATCAGTAATTCCTCCTTTCTTCACAGCTCATCCTGCTCCCACCAACTGGTCTTCACCTTCTTCTGATGGTCTCAGCTCGTGGCAGTGCTCACTGCCCCAGACTGACAGCGTAAAGATCTCAAGACCTGGTGCTCGAGGTCTGCTTGTGGCACAATCCTTATTCCGAGGTTTTGCATGTGAGCTGAGCACCTGAGGGATGGAGGGACAGCCCCTCATGGGCTTTCTGCATCTTTTTCCTGCCCCCTGTGTTGGGACACCCAGGCAGAGGAGCACGCCTGCTCTGTGGAGCCCACAGGCTTTCCTCCATCACATGAAGAACTGAATTGTTATTAATGTGCCACAGTAAGTGCTGGGAAGGGGTTGCAGAAGCTTTCTGTGGATTTTTTTCCCAGGTTGGATTGTACCTGAAATGACTGCATGGCCTTTGGAGCAGCAGATGTTCAGGATCAGTGCCAAAACCCTGCTCCAGTACTGCTCTGGGTTTCCAGTGCTGGCTGTAGGGCAAGAGCAATGGCAGGGATGTTGGTCTGCAGTTATCCTTCCATTCCATTCCTGAACTGAGGTTGAAAAATCAGTGTCACACAGTGCAGTCAGAGCAGGGTTGCATGGACTCTCTGAACTAAATAGTTTTGGTCTAGAAATCATCTAACAGTATCTTGCAAAATTTCCAGGATTTCATGAGCTGGACTGGAACAGAAATGCCACAGGCAGTGCTGCCAACCCTGAGCATTCAAATACCATGAGTCAGCCCCCACTCCTCCCTACTCTTCCAAGTCTCTTTTCCTTTAAGGGCTCTTTTTTTTTAACAGTGAGGTTAAACTTGGTTCCTATTTTCCAGGTTTCTCTGCTCCTCTTCTCCCCCGCCTTTTGGGGAGGCTAGAAACTTAACTGTTTTGGGAGTGAAGAGGTTTCTGCAATGAAGAGGAAATGCAATGCTCTAAGCCCCTGGAGCAGAGCCCTGAGTAACATTGTTATGTGGCTTTATGATAAATTTGGGAGATTTGGCAGCGCTTCAGTCTGGCTCCTTGTTTAATTGCCTGCAGATCCTGCCTTGTCATTAACACAAGAGGTCAAGGTACTGGCAGGAGTTCTGTGATTTGTGGAGGCATACTTAGCTTATAAAAACACCTCTGTCTTTGCCTCCCAGCGAGCCTTCCTTGTTCATCCAGCTGTTACTGTTGTTCTCCCCCTCTCCTGAGCTCCTTCAGCAGACTCTTCCTTGCCTTTGTGAGGTGCCTTATGCAATGCCTGTGCTCAAGCACACTTTTGGCCAGCTGCACACCCACTGCAGCAGCATCTGGGCATCCAGAATGCTCATTAAACTTGGTATATTTTAGTAATTGTGGTCCAGGAAATGTCTTCTTCTTCAAAGGAAATGAAGCAGAGTGGATGGCAAGAGAGCAGAGCCCAAGGAGCAACCAGCAAGGTCTTTGAATAAAGAAGGAGCACCTACCATGATGCAGCACACATGCAACAAGCAGATATTTAAGTTGGAAAAGACCTTTAAAAGCACTGAGTTCAACTATTCCCCCACTGCCAAGACCACCACTAAACCATATCCCCGAGTGCCATTTCTACATGTGTCTGCTCTTTTTCAGTTGTCCCAGAAGATCAGGGTTTGAGGGGGCTGAGAATTCCCTCAGAACCAGGAGTTGCTCATCATGAATTGCTCTAAGCCCTGTATGACTCCTTTTGTCCACAAGTACTTACTACCTTCTGACAGCACAACCGGAAGATGTTACTCCAAAGGGACAGGACTTGTCTAGGCAGCATCCAGCATTATTCTTTTTTTATTACTAGATTATTGAAGGGCTTTGTAGGGTATCCTAGTATTTAGAGAGAGGTGATAAAAAAATATGGACAAATTTTTTTACATGGGAAGATAGTGATAAAGAAGTGGAAAAGCTTTTAAACTGAAGGGTGTGATATTTAGATTAGTTATTAGGAGGAAATTCCTGGCTGTGAGGGTAGGCACGCCCTGGCACAGGGTGCCCAGAACAGCTGGGACTGCCCCTGGATCCCTGGTAGTGTCCAAGGCCAGGCTGGATGGGGCTTGGAGCAGCCTGGGACAGTCCCTGCCCCTGGAAGGTGTCCCTGCGCTTGTCAGGGGGTGGAGTGGGGTGAGCTTTAAGGTCCTCTCCAACCCCAGCCATTCAGTGATTCTGTAAAGCTCCACATCCTGCTCTGCACCGAAGGCAGTCGCTGAGTCTTGCCTGTCACTCTGACATTGCTGCAATCCCGGCTGTCACAGCTTGGCAGATCTGAAGGGGGTGCAGAGCCCAGGATGCCGGACCACGTTCCTGAAAGGACAGCTTGTGGGGCTGCAGCAGCAGGAGAGAGCGGGCTGAGGCCTTTTGGTGCCGGGAAGAAGCACGGGTTGAGGGATGGATGCATGAATGCATGGATGCTGTGCACAGTCTCTGGCACCCCTGTGTGGCCACCTGCACAACCACAGCCCAGGCATCCACCTCAGCCTTCCCCTGGCAGGAAAAGACTGGGAACAATTTCTGAGAGGTCTAGAGGCGATATTAAGTCCTGGCTGTCGAGGCAGCAAGTCCCTGTGAAGAATGGGAGCCTCTGGTTATCCTCTGTGGAGGGCCAGGAGTTCTCTATGGACCCAGAGGAGCCAAGAGAATAATAGAATTATTGAATCACAGAAGGTTTGAGGTTGGAAGGAATCTTAAAGCCAATCCAGTGCCGCCCTGTGCCACGGGCAGGAACACTTTTCACTGTCACAGGCTGCACCAAGCTCCTTCCAGCCTGACCTTGAACACTTCCAGGGATCCAGGGACAGCCACAGCTGCTCTGGGCACCCTGTGCCAGGGCCTACCCACCCTCACAGGGAAGAATTTCTCCCCAAAGAAGAAGAGATAAGGAAGAGACTAGACTTCAGGGTTTCAGTGTTGACTTGACTGCTGTGTTCCTACAGCTGGGGCAGAGAGCAGGAAAATAATTGTTACTTTGATTGACTGCCATCAATGGAGATACAAACTGCATCTGCAGAGAGAGCTTACAGTGGTAGCTGCAACAGGACTAAAATAGCAGAAAGCTGCTGTGTACAGCTGTGGACGGTGTACCAGCAATGCTGTAAGCTGGCTTTAACCCTCTTGTTCATCCTCCCAAATTACTTCCTTGGTAAAATGGCTGAGAAACCAAAATTTAGGAAAAATACAGCTGCAGTGCTGCAAGCCGGCTGCCCACGGCCAGGCCAGTACCAGGGAGCACAGCGAGGGCTGAGACCCCTCTTTATCCAAAATCAGGAGGTCCCTGAGCCTTCCAGCCGCTTTCCAGTCCTCCCCATCACCAGACCCCAGCAGGCAAGCAGGAGCCTGCTCCCATGGTGGCTTGGACGCAGTGTGTTCCAGCCCCATGCCTTGAGCAATGGTGCCCTTCTTCCCCTCTCATTCATCTGGCCCTTGCCTTATCCTGCTGTTTAACACAGTCCTCATGTTATATTTGCTCACCAAGCTACTTCCTGTCTTAATTTCCATTCCTAAGGAACTCATGAAAGGTGAATTTTCCCCAACACTATTTCCTCTTTGTGCCTCTTGGGCACTTGGAGGAGTTGCAAAGATGGCAGAACTGGGAGCAGGACGCCGATTTGTTGCCTCTTTACAAGTCTGACCAGAGCCAAGGGTGAACCCCGAGAACATTGGTCATGCTCAGGGTCACACTGAGCATGTGGCACGTCCAGCTGTGCCATGTGTGGGCAGCAGGTGAAGGGCAGCCGTGTTCACAGAGGTGATGAGCAAGAGCAAGAACAGCCAGGACAGACTCTTCTCCAAATAGTGGAGAGCGTAGATAAGAGCCCCTGAGCACAGAGCCGGGCTCTTTGCTCAGATGCATATGGAGAAAAAGATGGATCTGTGGATTCAGTGTCACGCCAGTGCCACCACACGCCACGCTCTGAGTGGCACCAGGGCCATTCAGAGGGTGCTATGTCCACCAAGAGGTTACTATTGCTATCAAGGGGCCAGCTTGGCCATCAAGGGAGAGCTGTGGCCATTGAGGGGGTATCTGAGCCAAGCAGAGCAGCCTGTGCACCATCCCCCCTTCAGCACCCATCCAGCTTCATCAGCCTCAGGGACATGCAAGGTCCTCATTTAAAATCCAAGGCTCTCTGCTGGGTGGATGCCCAGGAACACAGAGGAAAGCCCTGGCACAGAGCAGGGCTGAGACCTGGCTGTCTGCTCCAGCAGGGATGGACATAGATACATAGACACAGCCCTGGAGTATTTTCTGTGTGGAAGAACTTCCCCACCAGACCTTGGCTTTGTGGCAGAGACACGCACTTGAAAATGATTTGTCACTATCTGAAATAAGCTGCAGCCGCAATTACATCTCACAGTACTTTCCCCAGTGCAAATGGTGTTCAGGGAAGTGGAACAGGTTTTTAGCTATGCCCACAGAGTCTGAGAACAGAGAAGATGCAGTGACATATGGGTATGGAGACAGCCCCTGGAGAACAACATACTCATTACTTCCAGGGGAAGAATAAGACAGGATGTTAAGACAAAAGATAAACCAAATTTTAAAGTATCTCCTTGTGAAGATGCAGCTATGGAACTTGCTGCTGCAGTGTGTCTCTGCCTTGTCTCCAACCCTGGCTTCAGGAACGCCCTGAGCTCTGTTCCTGGAGGATGGGTAGCCAGAGGAAAACGTGTTGGGAGCTGCATCCAGTGCACACTCATGGCTGCTGGAAGCTTGGTCTCTTCTTCATGTGCTGTTCCTGGCATTTTCCCAAGCAGTCCCCACCCCCAAAGGATTAGGAGGTGAGCCTGTCCCCACGGTGGGGGGCAGAGACTGCTGTCCCACCCTGAGCTCTGCAGCTGTTTGCAGCCAGGCTAGCACCTGGTCTGCAATGGGTCTGACCACAGTGAGCCCTGGAGGGATCTCACAGGGTGCCGTGGGCAGAGGAAACCACCCCTAAACTGCTCTCAGGAGCTCAGGAACCCTGGAAGTCTCAGTGGTGAACATCTCTGCAGTGATGAGAGCTGCCTCAGCATCTAAATGTCCAGATACATCCAGCCTGCCACGTGTGGTAGCTGGGAGTGGAGCAAGTGCACTGGGATTTTCTGGTTATCTCCATCATCATCAGTGAGTTTTGCCTGCTGGCCATTCCCTCTCCCAAATTTTCCCCAGAAGTAGTGCTACCTGTGAAAGCTCCAAGCAAGAAATCTTTAAGCATTCCTCTCACACCCCTGCCAGGGTGGTCTGACACTAAGGTGACAAAGGCACCCCTTGCTTGTCACAGCTGTAGGTTACTGGTGGAAGGAACATCCCCAGGGATGGCTGGGGACACCCAGCTGTGCTCCCACATACCACACACCACTCAACATCCTTCCACTTTCATCCCATTATCAACCATCTGGATGAGGGGATCGAGGGCACCCTCAGTCAGTTCGTAGGTGACACCAAGTTGGGTGGGATGTGCTGGAGGGCAGGAGGCATCTGCAGAAGGACCTGGACTAGCTGGGTCCATGGACTGAGGCCAGTGGGATGAGGGATGGGCCACATGATGGATCCTGCCCTTTGGTCACACATAGAGGGAAAATGAACCTCAGGGCTTCAGGCTGGAGCAGAGAGGCTGCAAAGCTGGGAAAGGCCTGGGGGTGCTGGTGCCAGTGGCCAGACATGAGCCCAGGGATGCCCAGGGGCACAAGAGGCCAATGGCTCCAGGGTAGGGCCTGTCCCCAGTGCTGGGGACAGCTCTGGGCCCCTCAGGACAAGAGAGACACCGAGGGGCTGGAGCGTGTGCAGGGCAGGGAACGGAGCTGGGCAAGGGTCTGGAGCCCCAGGAGGGGCTGAGGGAGCTGGGAAAGGGGCTCAGGCTGGAGCAAAGGAGGCTGAGGGGGGCCCTTGTGGCTCTGCACAACTCCCTGCCAGGAGGGGACAGCCGGGGGGGTCGGGCTGTGCTCCCAGGGGACAGGGACAGGAGGAGAGGGAATGGCATCAGGATGGGCCAGGGGAAGCTCAAGTTAAAAATTGGACAAAATTCCTCCATGGAAATGGTTTTTCAGCCCTGGCACAGCTGTCCAGGGCAGAGGGGGAGCCCCCATCCCTGGAGGGTTTTAAAAGCTATGTGGATGTGGCACTTGGGCACGGGTGTCAGTGGTGGCCTGGGCAATGCTGGAGAAATGGTTGGACTCAATGGTCTTGGAAGGCTTTTCCAACCTAAGCGATGCCATAAGTCTACTCTCTTCCCATGGGATATTCCATAACACTGGGAGGTCCCATCTGCATCCTCCCCGTGTTGCTGTAGGGAAGGTTTGGGAGAAGCCCTTGTGGGTGGAAATAGTCCCCTGTGTCATCTGGCTGGAAATGGGAGCTGTGGGTGTGCAGGCAGGGAGTTGTGGGGTGCAGGCAGGGCTTTGTGATGGCAGGTTTGGGTTTGGTGTGCAGGCAGGGGTTCAGGGGGCAGGCAGGGACATGGGAGGGCTGTCAGGGGTCCAGGGGTGCAGTCAGGGGTTGGGAGGCACAGTCAGAAGTTCAGGGGTGCAGTCAGGGGTTCAGGGGGCAGGCAGGGGTTCAGGG
>CM031878.1:827212-841564 GCA_018697195.1 Certhia americana | reverse complement strand
TTCAGGGGGCAGGCAGGGGTTCAGGGGTGCAGTCAGGGGTTCAGGGGTGCAGTCAGGGGTTCAGGGGGCAGGCAGGGGTTAGGAGGGCTGTCAGGGGTTAGGAGGGCAGTCAGGGGTTTGGGAGGCAGTCAGGGGTTGGGAGGGCAGGCCGGGGTTTGGTGGGCTGTCAAGGGTTCAGGGGTGCATTCAGGAGTTTGAGGGTGCAGTTAGAGGCTCAGAGGTGCAAGCAGGGACTCAGAGGGGCGTGGAAGGGGCTTGGGGGTGCAGTCAGTAGTTTCGGGGGTGGGCAGGGATT
This sequence comes from Certhia americana, assembly GCA_018697195.1. Classification (NCBI taxonomy): domain Eukaryota; kingdom Metazoa; phylum Chordata; class Aves; order Passeriformes; family Certhiidae; genus Certhia; species Certhia americana. Next base: position 841,269 of record CM031878.1, on the reverse strand, counting down.
TGGGGGCGGGCTGGGGATTGGGGGGCAGTCAGGGGTTTGGGGTGCAGTCAAGGATTTGGGGTGCAGGCAGGGGGTTGAGGGATCGGGCAGAGGCGCTGCCCGCAGGCTCCGGCAGCCGCCACCAGAGGGAGCCACCGCGTCACCGCCCTGCGCTGCCGGGAGGGGCGGGACAGGGATGTGGGAACAGGGATGGGAATATTGGGATGGGGAATATTGGGATGGGGAATATTGGGATAGGGAATATTGGGATGGGGAATATTGGGATAGGGAATATTGGGATAGGGAACAGGGATGGGAATATTGGGATAGGGAACGGGGATGGGAGTATTGGGATAGGGAATATTGGGATGGGAGTATTGGGATAGGGAACAGGTATGGGAATATTGGGATAGGGAATATTGGGATGGGGAATATTGGGATGGGGAATATTGGGATAGGGAATACAGGGATGGGAATATTGGGATGGGGAATATTGGGATAGGGAACAGGGATGGGAGTATTGGTATAGGGAATACAGGGATGGGAATATTGGGATGGGCGGGACCAGGCTGTGGGAACAGGGATGGGAATATTGGGATAGGGAATATTGGGATGGGAATATTGGGATGGGAACAGAGATGGGAATATTGGGATGGGGGATACAGGGACACTGGGATGGGAATAATGGGATGGGGAAACAGGGATGGGAATGTTGGGATGGTGACACAGGGACAAGGACACTGGGGTGGGGGAACAGGGTTGGGGATACTGAGATGGGTGTTTTGGAATGGGGATACTGAGATGGGTGTTTTGAAATGGGGATACTGGGATGGGAACTGGGAAGAGGCTACAAGGATGGGGGAACTGGGATGGGGGAACTGGGATGGGGGAACTGGGACAGTGGAATCAGTATGGGGGAACTGGGATGGGGGTATTAATGTGGGGGAACTGGGATTAGGAACTGCAGTGGGACCACAGGGATGAAGATACTGGAATAGAGGTACTGGGATGAGTGAGCCAGGATGGAAGTACTGGGATGGGGACACCGGAATGGTGGTATTGTGCTGGGGGGACCAGCATGAGGTGACTACCAGGATGAAGGAGAACCAGGATAGAGGAAGGTACTGGGATGCAAGCACACCAGGATGCAGGAACACTAGGATATAGTTTGGAATGGAGGTATTGGGATGGGTGCACTGAGATGGGAGTTCTGGGATGGGGTGAGCACCAGGATGAAGGAGCACCAAGACTGGGGAAGGTATCCTGGAATGCACTGGGCGGCAGGAACACTGGGACAGGGAGGGATTGCAGAGCACCAGAATGTGGAGCTTCAGCATAGAGAGGCTGCTGGGATGCCGGAAAATATGGATGGGGGAGCACCAAGCTGGAGAAACACCAGGCACAAGGCCACTTGGAGCCCATCCGTGGGAAAGACTGCAGATGGAATAGCTGGTGCAGGACACAGGGATGGGCTGTGTGGTGTGTGCTGTGGTGTCAGAGAGGACCATGTGGTGCCCAGCTGCCTCTGAGAGGTACCAAAGGCTCCGAAAATACCAAATACACTGATTTAACAGCTTTTTCTTGTCCCTCTTGTCCTGTGTCTCCACTCATGAGGGAGGCAGTTCTCCTCCTCTGCCCACCCACGCACAGAGCACTGGCAGCAGCTGGACTGGGTTTGCCCAGAAGAACCTGGAGGATGAAGGCTGTCCTGGATGGGCTATTTGCAGGGGGGATGCTGAGAGAAAACTCTAGTTTTTAGAGAGCAATCATCTGTTTTGGGCCCTCCCAGGGATTACAGCCCCATAGGCCCTTGGGGAGCAGGTTGTTTGCTTCCATCTCTCTTGTTTAAGAGGTGATAGGTAAAATCCTCCTGTGAGGATTGAGCCACTGTTAGAGCAGGAACTCACAAAATGGTTTGGGCTAGAAAAGAGCTTCAAAGATCACCTCATTCCACTCCCTGCCATGTGCAGGGACACCTCCCACCATCCCAGGCTGCTCCAAGCCCCATCCAGCCTGTCCTTGGACATTTCCAGGGATGCAGGGGCAGCCCCAGCTGCTCTGGGCACCCTGTGCCAGGGCCTGCCCACCCTCCCAGACAGCAATTCCTGCCCAATAGCCCAGCTGTGCCTGCCCTCTGGCACTGGCAAGCCATTCCCTGGCTGCTGTCCCTGCAGCCCTTGTCCCCAGTGCCTGTGCAGCTCTCCTGGAGCCCCTTTAGGCCCTGCCAGGGGCTGGCAGCTCTCCCTGCAGCCTTCTCTTGTGCAGGGGAGCACCCCCAGCTCTGCCAGGCTGGCTCCCTCAGGGCCTCCAGCCTTGAGGCTGAGTGGTTTGAGCCTGAGATCTGCCTGTTCTGGATTCCTGAAGGACATACTCATTCAAGATCTTTCAAAGACCATTTAGTTCAATGCTGTAGTTAATGGCAACTGCTTCTGATGGCATTAATTTGCTTGCAGGGTTATTTTCTCCTCTATCTAGAATGTGGGTCAAATGTGATCTCATATTCTACAGAAATTTAGAATATGCCAATTCTACATTTGATGGCATTTTTAATCCCATCTTCTCATGGACAGACTCATGGAGAAACAGGATTTTTCACTTAAAATAAAATATGCTTTTTGCTACGCTATTCCCTACTCAGTTTCAAGCAACTGAACACTGAACTTTGTTTATTTCATATTTTTTCCCCTTCTTGTTTTTCTATCCACCTAAACCATAGGAAGGGTAAACTTTAAACCTTGAGCTTTGGGCTAGATATGACTGTAAGGCATTTGGAACCAACAGTGCAATAGTGCTTTTGTTAACACAGCCAGGGGGTCCGGGCTTTTGGGATGTGAAAAGATTCAGCTGACTAGGAGTATCTCAAATCCCAAAGCCTGATGAGGCCAAAGGGGCAGGGAGCTCCCTGGCAGGAAAACAACAGAGGAGGTTCACAGGCACCTGATCACCTCCCGGGTCTCTGCAGGGAGAGGCAGCTTCTTGCCAAGGCAGAAGTTTGCTCCTCTCCACCAACCCTTGTGCTCCAAGCAGAGGCTGGGCATCTTCCAAGGAGGATTCCTGCTCCACCCAAGGCTGTGTTGTGCAGGTAGGAGTTGGGATGTACAGCAGAGACCTCTTCCCTCCCTCCTTTCAGGAAGGCCATGTGCAAGAGATGGAGGAAAACCAGGGGGGCTGCAATAGAGGGAAAATGAACCTCAGCGTGGATTGAGTGTGACTTTCCAATGTTTCCGTGGTTGGTGCTGTGCCCAGACATCTGGTTTGGGCTTGTACAGTTTGATTTTGTTTTAGAAACTGAGATATTTTAGAGATCTCTCAACAATCTGCCCTTCCAGTGGAAGCTCTGGAGGTCATGTGCAATCCATGTGCCAATGCAGAGGCACTAGGGTGTCTCAGAGGGCATAAAACATCAGTGTTTGGGCAACTAAGCAGAGCCCTTTCTATTTGTGGTGATGGTGCCATTTTGGGTACAAATCAGCATCCCCAGGACTCACATTGGAAAAGAAAATGCCGTTCTGCACCACAGGAATGTTTGGGTTTGTGCTTAACCAAAGTCAATAAAGGGGCATTCCACCAGACTTAACTCTGACTAGGAGGAAAAGGTTTATTCAGAAGACAGACCAAAAAACTCTTTTTCTTTTTTTTCTTTTTTTTCTGGGGATGCTGATTTGTACCCAAAATGGCAGTTTATTTTGGGTTCTTTATTTGTTTATTGGGTTTGGGGCTTTTTTTAACAAAATAAGATTTCTGCCCCCTGCTCTCCCAAATCCATAGGCAAAATATCCTGATGTCCATTCTGCATGTAACTGCTGCCAGACAGAAGATGGGAAGGGAATAATAGCAGCAACATCTGTAATGGGAAAATGATCCAGGCAGGAATATGGTTCTGGAATATGGCAGGAGTGGGGTCACTGCATGTCTGGGGATGCTGAAGGTTATGGTCTCTAAGAATCAGAGAATCCCAGAATGGTTTGGGTTGGAAGGGACTCTAAAGATTACCTTGTCCCACTCCCTGCCAAGGACAGGGACACCTTCCACTAGACCAGTTTGTCCCAAGCCCCATCCAACCTGGCCTTGCAGAGACACGGTCCAATGGCCTAAGAAAAATGAAAGAATTGTGTGTTTCAGCAGCGTTTTTGGGGAAATGTGGCTCCAGGTTAGTTTTCTGAACACACAGGTGAGCACACCAGGAACTGAGTTTCTGCTGGGTGTCCTTGGGTCAGGCGCTGAACGGGAATAACCTCCGTGAGCAAACACGTCCAAGGCTGGAACAGGCTGCAAGTGAAGGGAACAAGACCTGCTCCTCTGAGTGCTTTCTCAGGGCCTGACTCAAGTGTCTGAGGCTTGGCTGCTGCCAGCAAAGGCTCAGATGTGGGAAAAGGGCTGGAAGAGAAGGCTACTGGTGTATCAGGGTCACTGTACTGAGAACCTATTCTCACCAAGATCACAAGAATTCCTGTAATTTATTCTCTGTGTGACAAACTATGGCTCAGATTTCGTAGAAAGCCAAGAAAATATCAGCTGCTACAGGTGATGGCTCAGAGGCAGAAATGCAGTTCTGTTTGACTATGTTTTATGTAAACTTTGCTGCCACATTTCACCTGCCCTGAACTGCAGCAGGAGCCCAGGGCGGTTTCAGAGGGTGATGCCTGCTTGGTTCAAAGCTGGAGTTGCCCTTGGACGGGGTGTGGGATGTAGTGCTGCAGGGGCAGGACAGGCAGCCAGTTCCCTTCCCTCGTCTCAAACAGGTGATGGTGTTAAGAGGAGGGAAGAGGATGGGGATGGATGGGGCTGTGGGTCTCAAGGATGTGTGCTTGACACGGAGCTAGTGGGAGCAGGGAGCAGCTCCTGAGTCTGGTACTGGCTTGTTGTTCTCACAGTGACAGAAAGAGTTTCTGCTGCTCTGGGGATTTTATATCCCATGATTATGGGGAGCCACACCAGAGAATCAGAGTCTCAGAATGGGTGGGTTGGGAAGGGACCTTAGAGCCCATCTCATTCCACCCCCTGCCATGGGCAGGGACACCTTCCACTATCCCAGGTTTTTCCAAGCCCTGTCCAGCTTGGCCTGGGACACTTCCAGGGATGCAGGGGCAGCCCCAGCTGCCCTGGGCACCCTGTGCCAGGGCCTGCCCACCCTCACAGCCAGAAATTCCCTCCTGTATATTTTCCCTTATATTATGTGGATCCTTCCTTTATTTCTTCCTAGTATATTCTCATGTGTTATGTGAGTGTGGTGTACCAGCACATCTGCCATGCTCTTTGACCCCACAGGAATCAGGCAAAAAAAGGCAAAACCACAGAGAAACTACAATTTAATTCTGAAAATGGTAAACAGAAACCTCCTTATGTATTTTGGAAGTGTCTTAGCTGCTTGTGGCCATTGTACATGTTACCTGGTCTTAGGGCTTGCCAGCACTGTGTGGGGTCACAGAATTCCAGTCTGCAGAGACCCCAGGGATCACATGGTCCAAACGTTCTTGGCAAAAAAAAAAAAATACATTCATTCATACAAACACAAATCTATTAAAACCCAAATCTGTCCAGGCAGAATCCCTGGAAGTGTCCAAGTCTAGGTTAGACTGGAGCAACCTGGTCTAGTGACTAGACTGGTCTAGTGACAGGTGCCCTGCCATGGCAGGGGGTGGACCTTAGAGGACCTTTAAGGTCCTTCCTTAACCCTAACCATTATGGGATTCTGTATCTTCTTTTTAAATTTTTTTTTTCATTTTTCATGTGTGTTTTCTCCCCAATCCCTTCAGTGGGACAGTGCCCTCACAGGGTGGTCACAGCCCTGCCACAGCCAGGGGTGCCACAATGTTTGGCGCTTCCCTTTGCATCTGAGCACACCCAAATAATTTATCCAGGATTTCCGAGGCAATGTTTGCAGGTGGATCTTTCCCAAGGTGAACAGGAACAGGCTTGCTGAGCCAAGAACAGGGGGGACAGTGTCCTCTGATGTCTTCTTTCCCACAGCCCACAGAGCCCCACCCTGTAATCCCCTGGAATGCCCACCAATTCACTAAAGCCCCAGCACACTGGTTTAAAAGCCTCCATTAAATGCACCCAAAAAATAAAAAAAAAAAAAAGGAGAAACAACTTGATTAAAGACTCCAGATGATGAGGAATCCACCACAGCCCCAGGTCCCACACCCTTAATTTCCTTTGCTCTTAAATGCTTGCAACTAAATTTGTCCATCTTTCATGTCCTGCCATGCATACCTGTATTTCTTGATAATTTCTTGTTGAATTAAAATTGCTGTGTCCTGGAGAGAACAAATAGAAGAAGATTCGTTCAGGGCTGTTTTTGTAATGAAGTTCATTCCTTTCTGAAGTCAAACCCCTCTTAGGAGAACATGCCTTACTCGGGAGAGGGGACCAGACTTTTTTGTTCTTTAAAACTCTATAAAATAATTTCCCATCCCCATGCCTTGAAAATATCATGGATTTTCTCAGCTCCAGGACCTGGATGGATGATGGAACGAAAAGCAACTACTATTGCTCTGCCTGCACCTCAGCCCCTGTGAACGAAACCCAGCTGGGGAATATGGGATTATTATACAGAAATTAAACATTATCTGCAGTAAACTATTTTATCTGGAAACCAAAAGCAGACTTTCATGAAAAGCAGTTTCTCTCTGCAGCGTGCACTTAATTGTGCTGCTAGTACTTTTTAATTAGTATAATTTTGAAATCAAGTTAAATTAGACATTTTATTTCATCAGTAGAAGAAGGAGCACTGGAATATCTGCTGACTGAAGGGCTGTGCCTGTTCACTCTTGGTCTAGCTCCAAAGACCTGCTAATAATTATTCATAGGAACCAAGCTAAGCAGAGATGAGCTCAGCATCTTACCAGGTTTTATTGTCATTTCTGAAACAAGGGAAATTTCCTCCCTCAATGTAGGGAGGAAACCATCTCCCTGTGACCTATCCCTGAGGAAAAAATGGGGATTTTCCCCAAGTCCTGCTACACAGAAAGCCAGGGCAGTGTGGAGGCATCCCTTCCTGGGGGGTCCCTAGCTGGGGTAGAGCACAATTGTACTACAGTCACGTATTAGAAAAGCAAGATTATTTTACAGAGAAGGCTTTGAAAAAAAAAGCCTGCCTTTCTTTTTTGGTTTTTTTTTTTGTTTGTTTGGTTGGTTGGTTTTTGGGTTGTTTTTTTTTTCTCCATAGCATATGAAGGATTCTTTTGGGAAAATAATGGAAAATCTGACAGCCATTAGCAAACCTGGGGGCAGTGCTGGGGACAAACATTTTATATAAAGATGTTTTTTACCATGAGGGTGGTGAGGCCCTGGCACAGGTTGCCCAGAGAGGTGGCAGATGTCCCAACTCTAGAAACCTTCAACGCCAGGCTCCCCCAGCCCCAGTGCTCTGAGCTCTACACTCCGGCTCATGGAGGTGAAAAATGTCAGTCAGAGTGAGGTGAAAAGACAGACTGCTCGTTATTTCTGTCATTTCTGGTGTGACATACTGAGTATTTTGGGGCAAACAAATAGAAGTTTTGGTTTCAAACAATATCTGTGCTAGAGGGGATAACTTGTGTTGGGCAGGTCAGTGGGTACCTTCACATTGTTGGTTATTTGGGCAGCTGCAAATTTCCACCTGATGTGTGCCTGCTACCCTGTGTGTAGATGGGAAGGTATCAGCACGTCTCTATTTTGTCCCAGCATGGTTAATATAAAGCTGCCCTGCTCTGATTCCCAGAGGCCAGAGTATGATAAAATACCTGCCATGTGCCTGACGTGCCTGTGGTTTGATATTGTTATCTCTGTTTTTCTCCTATCAAAAGCAAGAGCGTGTCAAACCCTTTCTTTTTCTAGCAGCTTTTTCAGCAAGCAGGGAATGAACACATTTCCCTTTGCTCCCAAGTCACCTTACTGGGAAGGCAATGGGGTTGAAACTGGGGTGCCAGCCCTCGGCAGCTGCTGAGGAAGGGAGGGCAGGACTACAGCAGGGTCTATTTTTACCAAAACCAGGTGATAAGAAGCAAAGCCTGTGTGAAGATAAGCTCACTTATTTTATTGGCAGACAAAGAGTAAGTCCTGGACTCTTGTCATTGCTCAGCCTTAGCTGCTGGCATGTGAAAACCACAAGTTTATGTGGTTAAGGACTATCATTTCACAGTGTGGAGATGCCAGTGGGGAAAAGAGGATGAGAGACTTGGGTGCTTTGAGGCATCACATCTTGCTGGTGAAAGGAGGGGTGTGAGTCCTTCTCCTTGGAGGAGCAAAGTGATGGTTTTTAGCAACCCTGATGGTTTCTACACTGCACATAATACATAAAAAATGGTTAGCTGACAAAAAAAAAGTACATTTTCCAAGCTCCCCCATGGCTGATGAGTGCTGGAGTGCTGTTTGCTCCCAATCCTCCTTCTTTTTTAGTGGCTCTGCTGGCAGGGGGCGAGAGGATGTGGCCAGAAAGGGAGAATCTCCACATCAGCAGGTGAGTCAGGGCCAGGGAAGGCATCATTAGAAGGTGCATGAGAGGTAACAGGGGGTGCAGGCTGGTGACTGCAGAGGATGTGGGCTCCCAGGAGCAGGAGAAGCTGGAACCTGGGCTGCTGCCATCAGCAGGTGTGTGGTGAAGGCCTCCTTGATGGGCTCTTCCCCACCGGTTCTGGATTAACCCAAGACCAGGCAAGGGAGCTGCCACAACCCTGAAGGAGATGAGGCACAAGGCTGTAGTGTTACAGTCTGAGACACTTCTCATTTTCCCAGAGAAGATTCTCTCCCAGGACATCTCTAAGGACCAGAAGTAGATGTTCAAAGAGTCCTTGCTGACCTGGGGCTGCTGTTATCCCTACAGACACAGAGTTGATTTACACCTGGTGAAAGCTGCTTTACCAGCAGGGTAAGCAGAGCTGTACCCATTTCAGAGCAGGAAAGCTGAAGCTGAGAACAGAAGGCTTTCATCTGCCATCACCAGTAGCCCAGGTCATCCCAGCCCAAGACCATGGAGCCATCCTGCCTCCCCCTCGCCTCCAGCCAAGGGTTGGGCTACCACCCCCATGGCAGTACCAGCCCTGGCTCTGGCACAGCCAGCTCAGATGGTGCAGCCATCCTGGCTCCCTGTGGTGCCCAGCCTGCTCTCCTCAGCCTTCTTCATGATGAAAAACATACCCAGGACCAGAGTGTATGCTCAAAGCTTGGCTTTCTTGCTACTGCTTCATTCCAGGCAGACTTTTGAGACTACAGCTTGCTTAAAAATCAACAGTGTCAATAAAACTGCCTGTACACAGTAGGACACTGAGTGATGAAATGGTCAAGACAGAGACTCACAGAATCATGTAGTGGTTTGGGTTGGAAGTGACCTGTAAAGCTCAGCCAGTGCCACCCCTGCCAGCCTTCCACTATTCCAGGTTGCTCCACGCCCCGTCCAACCTGGCTTGGAACACCTCCAGGGATGGGGCAGCCACAGCTGTGCTAGGAAATTTGTGCCAGGGCCTCCCCACCCTCAGTGTAAAAAACTTCTTCTTTATATATAATATAAATCCACACATTTTTAGTATAAAACCTTCACCCCTTGTCCTGTCACTACAGGCCTTACTAAGAAGTCTGCCCTCACCTTTCTTCTAAGCCCCCTTTATTGAAAGATTGCAAAAATTTGTCCCTGGAAAATCACATTAAAAAAATGGTTTGCTGTCGTCCTCCGTCCAGCGTTCTGGATTTTACACATCCCTCACCCAGTGAAATTCCCCTGCTTCTTCTCCCACCCCAACTATTAGCAACCCCTTCCCACTGCACCCCTCTAAGCAGCGTCACAATCCTTTGATGCAATTAATATCCACAGTAAGGGATTATGGAAAAAAAAAAAAAAAATCCCATTTGTGTCCAGAGGAAAACAGAGATTTCTGGGCTACTGTAATATTTCCTGACCAGCCATGCCTCTGTAAAACATGCTTGTCAATGTTTAATTCAAACTCTGGCAAAACTGGAGTTATTATTGTCCCTGTCAGAGATGTTTTCTGTCACCCTGCAGAGGTATCTGGCAGAATCCATCTTGCCTGGTGTGGAAGGACATCCTTCATCACCATCCCAAGTCCCTGCACTGCCTCTGTCAGCTCCCAGCTCAGCCTCCTCAGCAGCTTGACCTTTGCAAATCCTCGGGGCTAGAATCATGGTGATCCTTTAAATTGGTAATTTGTTCTTACCTGGATAATCATACTTTGTATTTCTAAGGCCTCTTTAATCCAAAGATGTAGCTGTGAATTAAATTGGTGGAGGAAAGTAATTAATTATGTCCAGGTAGTCTCATTATTCAACTGAATTATGTGAAATATGGGAAATTAAGGCTATTATTTTAAGCTACGTGGGAGGTCAAGGAGAAAATCCAGCTGTTCTGAGTTGCATCTTCTCACCTATAGTATGGAAAGCAGCATCAGAGCAGGATTTTAACCCTTCTGGAGTAAATCAGTGCTCACAAACTCAGCTCTCCAGAAGCCCAGGCCATTTCCCATTTCAGACCTCCTCCAAATACCAGTGAATTTAGCCTTGTCTTGCAAACAGCCTTGGCACCCATGGCTGTGCTGGATAAAAATGCCCTTCTAAAAATAACTGGGAAGTGGGGGAAGGAGCCTGTCCCCACACTCAACATTTCAACACCAGCTTCCCCTCCCACCACAGCCAAGCATTGCTTCATCCATGGGTACCCTGCCCTGAAATATGACTTTTTATATACATATTTATATTTATATTTTATGGTTTTATATTTTTAATTTTTTTTTTTTTGTATTTTTATATTTTGCATTTATATATATATATGTACAGGAGAGAGTTTTGACATCCTAGTGCTTTCTCTTTTGTTACACCCTGTCTGGCTGCATTCACACCCCATCACCTCTGTTTCCCTCTAGGTTTTCAGCCAGGCTGTCTCACACCATCAGGTCTGGAGGGAGCAAGGACTGCTGGAACTCCACATCTGACCCCCCTGGACTCCAGGCACAGACAGACATCTCCCTTGGGAAGGGGGGCAGATGCTTGGGAAGGAGGGCAGAGCCACCCACTCAGTCTCTGTCAGGATGGGAATAAAGACCTTGCCTGTCTCCTCCTCTGCTCCTACAGTGGGTCTATTATTTGTGTTTTTAAAGGACGTCTATTTGCTTTCAATTCAACTGCAGCCTGACCATAATACGGATCAGTCTAATTCTGGCAGGAAGATTGTTGACCAACCATTTTAAGTGTTTATTTTCCTCCAGAAGTCTCTGAGGGAGCATCTGAGCACTTGATGGCCACAGCCACTTCTTAGAAACCTTCTGAGGTCGTCTGTGCCTCCATCCTGGCAGACACTTCCATCATCCCACCTATGCTGGAAGGACTTGGGGAAGAAAAAAGGAATTCTCAGCTTTAGTGTAATTTTTCAGTACCTGTCTGTATGTAAAACTGAGAATTCCACAGAGGGCATGTATGATTTGAGGAGAACACAGTACATTGAATTTTGCCTTCAGCTACTCTCACTGAGGCCAAGATTTGCTCTGAGCTAGAGAGGGAGCACCAAGTTATCAGCACATGCCAGCTACGAGCATGGTACTTTGTAAATATTCTGTATTTCCCCTTTGAATCAGCAGATTCCCACCATTGCTAAGGCATTTTAAAGGCTGTTGCCAGAGCAAGACTAGATTTTGGCACAGCATTTTTTGAGCTGCAGCTTGTGCTCTCAAATATCTTCGTGTCCCCGGCTGCTCTTTCCGCCTCTTGCTATTTTCCTGGGACAAAAGTCTTGAGGCTGGAGCGCTTCCCACTGGCAGAGACCCAACAGCTTCCACTGAATTAGGTAGGAAAGAGCTTAGGAATAGCTCCTAAGATCTTCCCAGAGACACTCAGTGCTTCCCCAAGAGCAGCCCTGGGAGGATGCTGAGGCTGGATACATATCCAGCACCTTGTGAACTCTGTGCTCAGCAGCATAAGGAGCCAGACAGCCTGCGTGAATTCCCTCTGCTAAGGCAATGCAGGGACTCCCCTGACACCTCACTACCTCCCTAAATACATGCTTTTAATAAAGAGCCAATTTAATTTCCCAAACACTGAGTCATCTCATGTTATTACCTGGCATATGGTACCCAGAACAGCAGCCACAGCATCTTTTCCTTGAAAGAAGGATGTTTCTGTTCCCTCCTCCATCCCCAGCTTTCACAACTCCTCTCCTTTTTTTCCTTTTAAGCAGAAATCCTCTCCTTTCCCAACTTCCCTCCTTTCTAAACTGTGATGGGATTAAGCCAGGAGCACGGCTGAAAGGAGGAAGTCGGGATGTGCAGCTCAGAGGGGCTGAGGGGAGCATTGCTCCCACACGGGGACAGGAGATTGGCAGCTCCACTTTGCTCTTTGGACCTGGATCTGCGCCAGCTCCTGGAGAAAAGTCCCCAGTCACCGGAAAGCCACCCTTTCTTCCTGCTGGGACACGTGGATGAAGAACGCCATGAGCAGCATGGCCAGGGAGCCTCAAACCCACGGCAGGGTGGGAGCACTGCAGCGAGGTGACAGACACAGCGCCTTCCCCCGGAGCTGGCACCCACCCACCTGTGGCTTTACCTTTGGTCACCCTGCTGCCACCCTGTCCACATCCCCCCCACACCCCCTAGAAAAACAAACCCAGCTCCCTCTCACACTCCCACAGACACTGTGCTCCGCAGGATGGGTCATCTCCCAAAAATCTCAGGCTGGAAGTCGCGTGATCCAGCATCCATCTGAGCTCCTGTCTCTAGTCCTGTCACCTTTCAGCTACCAGCAAGGATTCAGGCGAGTGCTCAGTGGCGTTTTTGTGACATTTGGTGATGTCTCTAAGCCAAGGACGCCTGGACCACCTTGGGGTAGGAGTGGGGTGCACAGGGAGGTCCCAGCATGTGGGCTCAGGACCTGCTGTTCCCACCCAGGAGAAGGATTTACACATGCCAGTCTGTTCAAGTGTTAATATTATGGGCTGGTGTTCTCCACAGAGAGCGACTTGCTCTAAATAACCATCTGAGATGAATTGTTTTCAGGTGAAAGCTGACACTGGAATTCAAAAAAATTATCATTAAAACAAGAATGGGTCCCACCTTTTTTTCTCCCACAACCTGCTCCCACACAGCAGGAGCATCCCTGTGAAATCCTGGGCCTGGGGGCTCTTGATTTGGGGGCTTGGGGGATGGAGGGGATGTTGGGAGGCTGCATGAGGAGCTGAGCTGAGAAAAAGGGACGTGGGCAGAGCTGTTTTCTGCCCTGGTGACCTCTGCAGCTCAGCCGTCACTGGAGAGATGCTATTGGCACTTGGATTAATAATTAAACCATAGTATGATCATAGATAAAAATATGAAATTCTAAGCAGTTCCCCTTTTCTTAAAATACAACAAAATAAAAAGAATCTGTAGCTAAATTAACAATGTGCTCTCCCAATTACAGCCACCCTCCGGTGAATATCAGGTTGTCATGACAACCTGCCCAGCAAACGATAAGGCCCAAAATAAAGCACAGCAGGGAGAGAGATCTTTGGAATCCGATTTTGCTGTCAAAGTAGAATTAAGGTTTCTTCAGAGGCCAGCAATTCTGGTGAATTTACGGCTGCAGTCCTTCCGTTGGTGTTCATTAACATGATCCATTTATCTGGATGAGTGTGACGGTAGAACCAGACAGGGAGCAACAGACAATTCATGGTTAGAAATGAATGTAACCTCTTGAATACAACCCAAACCACAAGAAAAAGGAGGATGAATGTTGGGGGGGGTGTGCTTCTGAGAGGGTGGTGTGGTAAGTAGAAAGTGGCTTAAATTGCTTGTAGGAACATTTCTGGGTGGCTTTGGGCACCAGAGCTGAAGGAATCATGTGAGCTGGAAAGATGTTTAAAAGGTGCCTGAATTCCAGTTTTTACATTTTGTGTCTCAGAATTTTTTGTGTTTATATAGAAACACCTGCTTTATCTGCCATTCACAGGAACATTGGCAAGCTTGAGAACTGGGCCCAAGTAAACCACATGAAATTCAACACGTCCAAACACAAGGTCCTACATATGGGTTACAGAAATCCCAGGCATAAACACAGCACGTCTAGAGAATGGATCAAGAGCAGCCCTGGGAGAAGGAGCTGGGGGTGCTGTGGGTGAGAGCTGG
>CM031878.1:801149-816706 GCA_018697195.1 Certhia americana | reverse complement strand
TCTTCTCCTTCTCTTCTCCTTCTCTTCTCCTTCTCTTCTCCTTCTCTCCTCCCACCTTCCATTCCCCCCCAACACCCTTGTCCCCAAATTTTGTGCATGAGCACTCACCTTGCAGCAAAATGGCTGATTTCTCTCCAGTGTTTCCTATCTGTACTGGTATCCTGCAGTTCAAAAGGGTTTTCCAGCCTTGATCTTAGCCTTGCCACCTGTCTGCTGGGATGGATGATCAGGTATTGTACTCTGACTGCTCCTGATAGTGATGTTCCTTGTGTTATAACCTACAAGATCAGGCAGAGTCCTTGCATGCTGAGGTGTGGATAAATTCTGTCCCCAAAGCTTGCTTGGATAGTTCCCAGGCTCAACTGAGTTTCCCATCAGGACTGAGGTCATGGCTGGCAGAATCACCTGGAGAAGATGAGGCAGCATTGCAGTGGATTTTCAGCATCAGCCATGGTCCATGAACTAGCCTTGGAGCAGGAGCTGCTGTTAAAAGTGATTAGTGAGCTTCCAGTTCCCAGAAGAGCCAGGGATCATGCTCTGCCCCTCTCTGTTCTTGTTCCCATTACAGCTGCAGCAGGAGGCTGCCTTTTCTGTCCCCTTCCCTTCTGCTGTCACTATGTGCACTTTGATTTTTTTTCTTTTTTTTTTTTTTTTTTTCTTTTTTTTTTTTTTTACCGGAGTATCTCCTCCTTTTTTGTCAGCTCAGAGAATGATTTCCCTTACGCTCTTCTCTATTTAGGGCTGTGGGGGAGGAAGTGACTCAGCCTTTCCCCCCACTGTGATTTGCACAGTCATGCCTTGCTGGCTTTGCTGAGTTTATCCTTGAGCACCTCCAGTTACGCTCACTTCATTCAGCAGCAACATTCCTGCCTCCTCACCGCATGTTCTGTCAGGGAAAGGCACCGTGGGGAAGGATGAGCCCTCAGCAGGGTCTTTGCCTGTGCCAGGAGGAGAGTGAACCAGTGAGCAGGCCGAGCTCCGGGTCTCCTGTCTGCTCCTTGCCCATATGGACATCTGTGGAGGAAGGGCTGGCCAAATGGAATTCCAAGGGCTGGCCTGGTCATACTGTAAAAAAATGATGGAATATGATGTCATGGGCTCTCCCAGGAGGGGATGTGGCTCGGGTTCTGCTGCTGGCACTGCTGGAGGATGCTGTGCTTGCCTGGGTGATGGTGTGAGAGGTGAGTGTGGGTGATGGATGGATGGTGACACTGGTTCTGTGCAGGACTGCTGCCAGCTTGCCTTTCATGGCAGGGCTGAAACAGCTGCTGAATACCAGGGAGGACACACTGCCTCCTCTGCTCTCCACAGGGCTTTCAGACACTGCTGCTCAGCAAGAAAGCCTATAAATCATTTGCCACTCTTAAGTGGTACCAAGCATTTGGTGTCCCATGTTCTGTATAAAAAACAAGTGCATTAATTTTGGGTTAATTATTCCCCTACCCTGGAAGCCAGCATAGCTCTGCTTCTCTCTAAAAGGGAGAAGGATGGATAAAAAGAAGAGGAAACTCCCAAGCCCCCTAGAATTTTTCCTCTCTGCTCCCAAATCAGATACTCAAACCCTTAAAGCACTTTTGATCTGATGAGGGAATTCCAAATGCATTGCTTACTGCTTTGCTTTATAACACAAGGAAGTTTGGCAGCCAGAATGAATATTTGCGAGGTGATGGAGAGCCGTGAAGCATAGAGTTGGTCATCACTTAGAAATACTCCAGTAAACTCTCTTGGGTTTAGACTTGTGTTCATCTTTTTTCTTCATTCTCAGAAGTTCAGCCACACCATGAACCTGTCCTCACAGCATCCTATACTTTGCTCAGGCCATATTAGCTGCCTTCTGAGCATCTCTGTATATTGATAAAAGCGTTAGGAGGAATGTCAGCTTGGAAGCAATGGGTTTGATTAACTGATTATTTTAACACAAAAAGAGGTGAACTTTGATTAAAAGTACAGAGGGAACTGTAGTCCCTGTTTTTAAATGTGCTGGAAGGGAGGTCAGAGCACATAACCAAGTAAGAGCATTAATGAGGGGAGTTTGGAGGGTGAAGGTCAACATTGTGTATGACATCTTCTGTGTGACCTGGGAATATGGAAATTATTTGTGTGTAATTAATGGGGGCTTCTGGTTTTTGGCTAGTGAACTGTAGTGAGCGTAGGAACTTCACCGTTACATGAAGCACACAGAAAACAGTTGAGTCTGTAGGATGCTATTCTTCTGTGAAGGTTGGATTTAACTTGGATCAGTCAGTCAGTGGAGTAATTACATCCTGAAATACTTAATGAATTCAAAGAGTGATACAATCCTGGGATGGTTTAGGTGGGAAGGACCTTACAATCCTGCTGTGTGCAGGGACACCTTCCCAGGCTGCTCCAAGATGCATCTGACCTGTCCTGGGACATTTCCAGGGATGCAGGGGCAGCCCCAGCTGCTCTGGGCACCCCAGACAGCAATTCCTGCAATAGCCCAGCTGTGCCTGACCTCTGCAATGGCAAGCAATTACCTGGTGCTGTCCCTGCAGCATTTTCCCCCAGTGCCTGTGCAGCTCTTCCTGAGCCCCTTTAGGCCCTGCAGGGGCTGCCAGCTCTCCCTGCACCAGCATTCTCTGTGCAGGGAGCACCCCCAGCTCTGCCAGGCTGGGGGCCTCCAGAGCCAAGGGCTCCAGCCCTGGCAGCAGCTCCGTGGCCTCTTCTGCGGATGGCTCCAGCAGCTCCTGTCCTTGTGCTGTTGGAGCCAGGGTTGGAGGCAGCTCTGCAGCTGGGCTCTCACCTGAGCACAGGGGCAGAGGTTGGATATTCCACAGCTGACAGGTGGGAAGAGCTTGATGGTATCAACACAGCTGTGTGGACTGCAAGCAAGAGGCCTCACAAAACCATCCTGAGCTGTTTGTTGTTCTTTGGGTACTTCTGAGGATCTGTTGCGGGTTTTAGGTTCAGGTGGGAGTATTGATGAGGTGTTCAGAAAGAAGCAGCTTAGAAAACAATGTGGGGGTTCCAGTGAGGGAGTGTCTGCATCCTGTGTTAAGAAAAGCAAATGGCTTTTGGAAATGGTTTGATTCGAGTCAATGCCAGGTGGGAGACTGGAAAGACCAAGCAATAGGTGACTGGTTTCTGTGTTTTGGACTGAAGGTTGGGCCCCAGTAGTAGATGGCCAAATCAGAGACAGGCAGATGATGGCACAGGTGGGCAGGAAGAGCCAAGAGCAGGTCAGGGCAGTGAGCACATCCTCCTCTTTGGCCTGCCCTTCCTGTTTGCTTGATCCAGGGTCCAACATCTGGATGTGATCTCAGTCCAGCCTGCACTCTGGGCCTGCAGCTGTGGCTCTTCCAAGTCCTTGAGCGCCTCATAGGCAGAGCTGATGGCAAACCATCCAGGCAGGAGGGGCTGAATAATAAAAAAGCTTCTGTCTGCCCTTCTACAGGGTAAAGAGCATGCATACCCTGTTCAGCACTTGCTGCATTGGACCATCCTCTGCCTCCCAGAGCAGGCAGCTTTGCTCAATTGGATTGTCATGTACTTGAATTTCATGTCAGCCTGTTTCCTCTCCTAAAAGGTCACCCTCACCCCTTGCTGTGTTAAGAAGTTACTTTTGGTTTTGATTAAGCTTGAAGCGTGTCTTTCTTGCTTTGGCCTGGAAGTCTGGGCTCAGGGAAGGTCTCCCTAGGTAATATCCTGGAGTTAGTCTGGATTGAAGTAAACTCCTCCTGTCCAGCCCTCTGCTCAGTGCAGAGCCAGCTTCAACATCAAACCTGCTCAGGGCCTCCTCCAGCTGAGTCCTGCTGCTGTTTCCAAGCTGCACACCCAGATCTCTCACTCGAGTTACATGTTGGCTGCTGAACCACGGCTCAAAGCAAAGGAATTTTCCAGTATCCCTTCAGAGTTTCCCAAGCTTCACCTACTGATCCCCAGACCTGGGGCTGAGCAGCTGCAGCTGTTTGCTGCTGGAGAAGGCTTTCTGCTCCTGGTGTTTCCCGTGCCCCTGGCGTTATGCTGCTGTATTTCTCAGCTCCTGGGGGATGTCACCACTCCCCGGCAGAGTGGCAGCGTGTGTGTGCCTGTGTGTGCTGGGGAGGCTTATCACCAACTGACCTAATTATTGTAATCTCGCTCTTCCCTATATAGTGCAGGTTTCCTTGGCTCTCAGGAGGCTTCACGGGTTTTTCCAAGCTGTTCTTTGATTTATTGTCTGTCTCTTAATAATATTATTCCTTCGCTCAGGCTAGGTGAAGCCTGAGAATAAGGGTTGTAGCCAGGGAGAGTGTAATACTTGTGAACTGCCTTTCCTGCTCCTGCTGGGTTTGGTGGTCCCAGCCTGCCAGACTTTCCAGGCAGCCCCCTGCAGGGATTTCTTTGCAGTCATGCTTTTCTTCACAGCTCTCTCCTCTTCCCCCTGCCTAGATTGTACACGTGCATCCTCTTACTGCAAAAATCCTCTGGCTGCCAAAGTTCACAGGTGAAAACGGTGCATTGTCACTTTCTGCCCAGCTCTTGGATGCAGAGTTGTTGCCTGTCCCTTTTTTTCTATAGTTGCCCATCCCATTCTATTCTATTTGTTACCTGTCCCATTTTTTTGTTGCCAATCCCTTTCTTTTGTTTTCTATCCCTTCTTTTATGTTGCCTATCCCATTTTTTATGTCACTTATGCCCCATCTCATTTCTATTGTTCTTCCTGATACCTTTTTTTGTTTGTTTTTTTTTTTGTTTTTTGGTGCCTATCATGATTTTTTATTCTTTATTCCATTTCTTCTTCCTTTTGCCCTCCCTGCTGTGTTTTCTCCCTTCTATACCTGTGCCTTTTCCTGTTTATAATATGTTTTTTTGGCTACAGGTATAGGCCAGGTGCCTTTTAGAGGTGCCAAATTCCTTTTTTTTTTCCAGCAAGACAGGGATTAGCAGCGTGTTAACAGGGTTTAACATGTACTTCAACATTAAAAAAATGAAGCCTAGAACAGAAAAAAAATTAAATCCAGCCCAAACAACAAAGCATTGCAACCTGGGATGAATTTCCTCCATTCATGCACTTAATTTTCTTCCTGAAAGCAGTAGCTGGGATTTTGGTGCTAAGAGCTCCACGGTTGGGCAGAGAATAACCCTTGTAACACGGTGCCTCCTTGCAGGAGCAGGGCTTACTGCTAAGCTTCCCAGTTAAACCACCTGATGGGATCAGCAGAGGTTAGCAGCACCGCAGGGGCTCGGTGGCACAGGGCTTGGAAAACAACAAGTCAGCAGCACTGCCCTGAAAACATGTTTAGTTTGGGGTTTCTTTATCCCCTCACCCTGCGTGGGATCCAGTTGTACCTGAAAGGGAGTGGGAGAGGATGGAGCAGGGCATGGCACGAGGCTGTATCTGTGTTGGGGTTTCTGCAGCCCTGGGTGTTA
The DNA here is from genome assembly GCA_018697195.1 of Certhia americana. Taxonomy (NCBI): domain Eukaryota; kingdom Metazoa; phylum Chordata; class Aves; order Passeriformes; family Certhiidae; genus Certhia; species Certhia americana. The sequence goes on along the minus strand of CM031878.1, from coordinate 811,333 downwards.
TCTTGTGCAGTGCCTGATTGTCTCTGGAGAGTAAATACTTTCTCCTGCAGTGGAGCAGCCCATGGAGGAGCTGGGAATGAGTCAAAGCATTGCTGAGAGGTTAAAGCTTGAAAGGGCTGGCACTGGGCTTGTGCCCAGTCTTCCACCTTGCCAGCAGAACTAGGGCTGTACCAGTGCCCCTTCTTTTTGAGGAAGTGTGGGTTCCCATTTTTCTTGTTTCCCTCTTTAAAAAAATGTGTGAACTTTCCTGAGATTCCTGACTTTCTAGCTTTCAAGTGAATCACAGTAACACTTTGAATTGCATATTCTTTCCTGAAACACTGCTGCATCCTTTGGGTGGGTACCCCAAGTAATCCTCAGATTCTCAGTGATTACTCTTCAACACCAGGCTATAAAACAAATAGGTAATGCTAACTCCATTTTTTCCCTTAGTTAGCCTGTAGAAAAATCATAGAGCTAAGGATAGTTGTGGGGTATAAGATTTTTTGTAGCTTGGTTCAATGAGAACAAACACTTTTATTTTGTTGAAACAGGAAACAAAATAATGTCAAGTGCCATTTCATTCCAAAATGAAATCCAGCTTTAATTATTTTACACTATAATAGAGAGTTGTGGAAGTTCAGTGTACATCACCACAAAAAAAAAAAAAAAAGAAAAAAATCCTTTGTTTTAAAAAACAAAAAACAAAAAAAAAAAAAAGTGGAACCACTTTTTCAGTGTTTTCTTCCTCGTGGTTTGGCTGCAGTGACTTGACCAAACCTATTTAAAATTCATCAAGCCAAACCTGGGCTGCTGGCAAACAAATAATTTTAAAAATTATTCTTGCTATTATGTGATAAGTTCAAACTTTGGCTTCTTCAAGGGCGAATTCTGTTCCTCTGGAAACTGTGACCCTGTCGTGTGACCCAAGCATGACCCTGTCCCACACTGCTGGAGGGGACATGTGTGGCTTGAGTGCCACGTGTCACCTCTGGTGCCTGGTGCTGCAAAGCCTTTGGATGTCATGGACGGGTGGGAATGCTTACCAGCAGCAGGGTGTTCCCATGGACCTCAGGAGGCACTGGCACAAAGTTTCCCAGAGCAGCTGTGACTGTTCCATCCCTGGCAGTGTCCCAGGCCAGGCTGGATGGGGCTTGGAGCAGCCTGGGATATTGGAAGATGTCCCTGCCCATGGTAGGGGTGGGAGTGGATGGGCTCTAAAATCCCTTCAAACCATTCCATGGTTCTATGAAAGCTGTAGAAGAGGTGGGAAGAACCTGCCCCAAGCTCCAGAGTTGTGTGTTTATCTTGGCATTCTTTGCATCTTCCTCTGAAGCCTCCAAGTCCTGCACTACGTCAGCACTAGGGAATGAGGTTTATTTTCTTTATCATTCATACTGTATAATTTATGGCAGAAATGTCTTTTCCAGTCCTATATTAAATTCTACTGCTGAATTTTTGGGTCATAAAGACCCCTCAGATGGACATCCCTACCCTGGGCTGGCACCCAAGAGCTGGGAATAGTGGCTCTGCCTTCAAGACCCTTTGATGTGAGACACCATCTGGGTGTGTATCACTAAGCAATCTCTTGATTAAATTCTCCCTTACCTCTTTTCTTTCCTTTTTTTTTTTTTTTCCTTTTTTTTTTTTTGCAAAGCAGTACAGTTTTGGCTCTGTATTTAAACTCTGAATTCAAAGGTACATGAATTGTAGGTGTCCTGCTGTGATGTTTCTGCTGAAGCTGCTGATGCTGCTCCCCTGTGCTGCACCTACAGCCCTCCCCGCCCCACAGTTCCATTGCACCTTTGGGTGGATATCCCAAGTTATCCTCAGATACTGTGAATTGTCCTCAACAAATAATTATTGCTAACTCTAGCTTTTTTCTTAATTAGCCTGTAGAGAATTCAAGGTGCCAAGGATAGTTTTGGGGGATAAGAGTATTTTTTTGCTGGGTTCAATGAGAACAGATACTTCGTTGAAGCAGGAAACAAATAATAATATCAAGTCTCGTGTCAATTCCAAATAAATCGTCGTATGAAATGTCGTAAATGATTTTGCACTATAATGGAGAGCTGTGGAAATTCCATGTACCATGAAAGAAAAGAACAGGGTTTGTGTTTTACAAGAGAGGGAAGCAAGGCAGTTATGGAGGAGCTGGTGACACCCCAGTCACACATGTAGTGCATGGAGCATTTGGGTCCATGGTGGATGCAACAGCTGGACACAAAGAGCAGCTCAAGGGTATTTTAGGACAAATTTTATCTTCTTGTGCCCAGAACACCAGCAGCAGCGCTGGGACTCAACAAGGCTTTCTTGCAGAGCTTGAAGGCAGCCTGTAGGAATTATGGAGAGAGGCCATTGGAGTGACAGGATGCAGAGGGATGCCTTCAAACTGACAGAGAGTAGATTTAGATTAGATATTAGGAAGAAAGTAGGTGTAGAGCCCTCGGCACAGGTTGCACAGAGAATTTGTGTCTTACCCATTCCTGGAAGTGTCCAGGCTGGATGAGGTTGGAGCAGCCTGGGACAGTGGGAAGTATTCCTGCCCATGGCAGGGGTGGGACTGGAAGATCCTTTCCAACCCAAAGCATTCTGTGGTTCTGTGGTTCCAAGTCCTGGGTTTAGCAGAAGGGACAGGTCTCAAGTCACTGACAGCAGGGAAAATTACAACACAGACAGGGTTGGTGGATCCCAAAGCTGACTTGATCAGGGCCAATACCCATTGTCCTGGCTGCTGGTGGAGGTAAATAGACACTCCCCAAGCTCATGTTCATTTCAAAACAGTGTGCTTGTCATGTCCTGAAAGTACCTGTCTCTCTGTTTACTTTGTAATAACAAACACCTCCCAGTCCTGCTCCTGCCTTCAGGGGCTCAGCCTGATTCCCTGGGTGATAAATGTAGCTGTGCAAGTGCTTGCAGCATCTCTACACCCTGGGGGTCAGCAGGTCGTTCTTCTCACCCCCATTGCTGGCTTCTTGTCATTGGTGACTGCAATTTAGGGGGGAATAACCACATGTGGAGTGGGGCCACCTGGGAAGGGAATTTTCGGAGATCTGTGGCAGCATTTCTGGTGCAGAGCACCCAACAGAGTGATAGTGTGGGACTGATTGCAAAAAGAAATGCACTTCAAGCCTCAAAAAGGAGGCTGGTGGTTGGCCAGTAGCTCCCAAAAATTCCTGTCTGGGGAGGTGCTTGGTATTTTTGGGCTGGTTCCCTAAGGCAGGCATTTTCCTGGTGAATTGATTCAAGCTGCCTCATCAGCTGCTGGCAGGAACTAAAAGCTTGGGATGGATTTGAGAGGAGGGTTAAGCTGGTGGGCTTTGTTCATGCTGCTTGTACAAGCAAAGTTTGGAGGGTCTGTCTTAGGCTGGGCATTTCTGCTGCTATGACTTCTGTCAGTGTTCAGGGTTCACAGGGAGCCCTTTCCTGTCACACAGCAGCATCCCTGGGCTTGGTGAGGACTTTGCTGGGTGCTGTGGTGCCTGTGCTGCATTATGTTCCTTCCTGGAAAAACTGCTGTGGTGCCTGTGCTGCATTATGTTCCTTCCTGGAAAAACTGCTAGGAGCCCAATGCAAAATCTGGGTCCATCTGGGTGTCACATCTGTTCTCCTAAGTGCAGTGGGAGAACGTGGCTTGGGATCCTTATAGGCTGAAAAGTGGATTTAGGGCCTGCAAGGGCATCTAGGAAGAAACTTTTTTCATGGAGACATTCTTTCCTGTGAGGGTGGGCAGGCCCTGGCACAGGGTGCCCAGAGCAGCTGTGGCTGCCCCTGGATCCCTGGAAATGTCCAAGGACAGGATGGACAGGGCTTGGAGCAGCCTGGGATAGTGGGAGGTGTCCCTGCCCATGGCAGGGAGTGGAATGAGATGAGGTTTAAGGTCCCTTCCAACCCAAACTATTCTGTGATCTTCTCAAGCTGTGAGAGCTGCCTTAGGTGATGCTCTTTGCCCACAGCAGTCACAGGGGTCTCAGTTGAATCCCTCTGATTGAAGTGGGAGTCGCTTTTCCATAATGCAGTCACTTTGCTGGATGAAAGCTGACTGTCTTGACCCCATCCAGTCCATGTCTCCAGGAGCAGAAGGTAAGGAGGGCAGTGTGTCCAACCCCAGGTGAAGCTGTGGTGACTGGCTCAGTCTGGGGTCAAAAATAAGAGAGGCAAATGCCTTACTGGGATGTTTGTCAGGCTGTGCCTTTCTCTGCCAAGCAGAGGCTTCCAAAAGCTGGGAAGAGCATGGGGAATGCTGGCCATGGCCACCTTTGTCATGGTGAACCTGTTTATGTGGTGTTGGACTCTGACCCCACAGGATTCCCTTTCCCCATGTGCTTCTCCAGGACTTTTGTTTGGTTTCCTGACTATTAATTTATTATTATTATTATTATTATTATTACTACTACTACCAGAAGCAGTATAAGGAAGCATCTTCTTTTCCTTCTGCATGTATGGAATTGCAGAAGGAACTGTACTTGTCCCAAATCTTGCTCTTTTCCACTAGATTATTTAGAGTATCTTGTCTTATGGCTACTGACTGTGTGGGAACTGATAAGGTCAATGACTGATGGTCCCAGGGTGGCTGTGATGTAAGCAACAATCTGCTGCTTCTTTTATAAATTAAACATTAGAATGTGGTGGAGTAGTGGGGGTCCAGAGGTAGGTATGGGAAATTTTATTTGTTTGCGGGTGTAGTTGAGTGGAATTTGTAGGATTTTTTGTTTTTTCAGAACTGAAGGTAATTGAAGATTCACAAAATCTCCGCATATACTCATTTGTGCATGGACTTTTTCAGTTGAACTTAACTAGCTCAGAGAGCACTTAGCAAGTTATTTTCCACTTTCCTCTGCAATGTGGCACAGGTTTACTTGATGATTTCTTTTTCCAGTTTCAGCTGAGCAACTCATGTTAGGCAGAATGCACAGAGATCCCTGTGAGTGAGCCAGCTGTGGGTGAGAGGGAATTGTCTCTCCTTCAAATCTTACTCATGTAACTCATCCCAGCCAGCAGCATACCCAAGGCTGGGAAGGATTATTCCCTTTGGGTTTAGTAGCAGGAGCCCACGGAAGACTTGCTTTCCATGGTGCGGAAGGTGGCTGATGTTACAAAAAGCATCTTGCTTCCTCATTCCTAGTCATCTTGCCAGAAATGTTGAAATTTGGATGCACCAGAGCCTCTCCTGTTGCCTGAACTGTTGCACAGAAGAGCTTCATTTCAAGAAGGGAAAGCTGTAATGAAGGGAAGATGTTGGGGGGGGGAGGTGAGAATCTTAAGATGGGAACATAATGAGGTGTAACAGGCCAAGGTGCTGGAGCTGCACATGGGTCAGGGGCCAAGCCCCCGGGATCAATCAGGCTGGGGATGAGCAGAGGGAGCAGCCCTGGGAGAAGGAGCTGGGGGTGCATGTGGGTGAGAGCTGGACCTGCCCCAGCCTGAGCCTCCCTGCCCTGTGGCTGATCCCCCAGCGTGGGCAAGCAGGGGCAGGGGGGATTCTGCCCCTGTGCCCCTTTAGCTCAGGGGAGAGCCCAGATGCAGAGCGCCTCCAGCCCTGCTCCAACAGCACAAGGACAGGGAGCTGCTGGAGCCAAGCCCAGAGGAGAGGCCACGGAGCTGCTGCCGGGCTGGAGACCCTGTCGCTCTGGAGCCAGCCTGGCAGAGCTGGGGGTGCTCCCCTGCACAATAGAAGCTGCAGGGAGAGCTGCCAGCCACTGGAGTGCCTAAAGGGGCTCCAGGAGATGAACAGGCACTGGGACAAGGGCTGCAGGGACAGCAGCCAGGAAGGCTTCTTGCCAGTGCCAGAGGGCAGGCACAGCGGGCTATTGGGCAGGAATTGCTGTCTGGGAGGGTGGGCAGGCCCTGGACACAGGGGGACCCAGAGCAGTTGGGGCTGCCCCTGCATCCCTGGAAATGTCCAATGACAGGATCGGACATTGGGGCTGGAACAACCTCATCAGGTGGAAGGGTGGCATTGTCCGTGACAGGGGGTTGGACTGGAATAGGCCTTTAAAGGTTTGAACCCAACCCTGCTCTGTGGTACTATGATCCCAGGAGGGAGGACCAGCTAGCTCCTCCTAGCATAAAATCATCTGGGAGTGGTGCCAGCTCCGCGTTTTGGCTGGTGGCCAGAGGTATGTTCTCTGAATGCTGCTACAAGCTGGTGTGCAGGCACAAAAATGCTTTTTGCCAGTCAACCACGGGCATGATTTAATAGGGATTAAACAGCCTCCATGCCTGTCCTGCTGCTGACCAGGGTGTGCTGCTCCCGCCCAGTCCCTCCCATGGGCAGCTGCCAGCAGGATGGATTACTTCAGCAGGTTGACATCTCAACTTAGGGTTGGATGTGTCTTTTAGGATTACAGAGCTTTTCACAGCCCAAGTGCCCATTATATTGCCTGGGTGCCTGGAAAGAAAAGATTTTGTCCCAATAGAGGTTTTCCTTTGGTTATTGACAAAGGACGATGCGTGGTGGCCAGCTTGGGTGCACAAGCGACTGTGTTTGGATGAGCTCGTGGTTGTGATGCTTTTATTTAGGATGTGGGCTGTGCTCTCAGCCTGCAGAGCACTGCCTGCACAGGGAGTTTCTGCACTCTGGCTGCTGTTTCCATGGGATCATGGCTCATCTCTTGGGGTGCCAGAAGAGTTAGGTAAAAAATCAGGTGTTGGTTGCCTGAGGATTGCAGCCTGCCAGGTGAATCACAGAAGGGCACACACACAGGTGCATGATGCACATGTGCAAGCTCATCTGGCAGGAGAACATCCTAGGTTCATGTCCTCCAGCATGATCCCTGCAGCCATCACATCCTGCCCAGCTGCTGGCATGATGCTTGTACTCTCCAAGGAGAATCAGTGCAGCTCTGAAGAGGAGAGCATGTGGGAAATGCTGTTTCTTCAGATATTCATAATAATTGTTCCATGTCTTCACCTGGCAACATTCTCCTTGTAAAGGTGAAAAATAACATGGATAAGATGTAACATGGGCTCTCATTGCATCAGCTTATAGTGGAAGCAGGGGAATGTGGAAATTGATTATGTCTGGCTTAAGGCAGTTTGTAGCATGAACCAGTGTAAAATAGGTTGTAAAGCTCAGGCTGTTCACAATTCAGGGGTTGGTGGTTGGAGGCTTTTTATGGCCATGGCCTGTTCCAGATTTTATATCTAGGAATGCCAGTGCATTTACATGTACTGAATTTGTACCAAAATCTGGGAGTGTTCCTTGCTGTTGCTGCTGCAGCCAGAGTGGTGCTCCAGCAGCCTCCTTGTTCTGACATCCCATGCAGAGGGGCATCCCACCACATGGCGAGCCCATAAACCCACCTCCACTCACCTGATGTTCAGACAGTAGTTTTCTTAGTTGTGTGCTGTTTTTTCCTTTCCTTTTTTGATAATATCTATCGCAAGGCAAAGGTAATGTCTTCCCGCAGGCAAGGAAGCCCATCTGGTGGAAAACCACTCCAACCTCATGCACAGATTTGACACACTAAAAGACTTGGTTTTTCTAAAGGGGATGTTGCTTTGGTTTTGTTTAAAGAGAAGAAAAAAAAAGTTTCACTTTCCAACCACAAAGAGTTGCTTATTGCAAGGAAGCAAGCTATATAATAAATTATTGTGTGGGTGAGAATGAGGGAATTTCTGGCTTTCTGGTCACTCCTCTCCCTTCCTTGCTGGATCAAGCTGGCTATTTTGGGTTGGATTCTGTGACACTTGTCTGTCCCTCTCTTTTTTTCCCCCCATTTATTTCTGTGTTTGTTTTGATGGCTCTGTTTCAATGCACCATGGTGTTTGCCTGCTGTGTTCCATGCCAGGCTCATGAGCAGTACTGCAACGTGGCAGCTGGTGGGCTCCTGTCCTGTCACTGGGGCTTTTCTGCATCACTAGGTACCAGAAACCAGACCTGAGACTGGAGGGTTGATGAAATACATTAAATGCTCAGCCAGCTCTGGATGCATCACTATCTGAAAGCCCAAGGCTGGCTCCAGCAGTAAACACTCATGTGGTTTTCAATGGTGTTTACATTTTAATTAGAAAAGGGTCAAATCCAGGGTATAATAATTTACATTTCTGTGCTTGGTGTTTTGACGTCTGGAAAGGTAGTGGTTTTGGAGCAGCAAATCCAAGAAAGACACATGATGCTTTGTGGAGATGCAGCAGTACCTGGGTACAGGGAGTCATGGTTCATCTCTGTCGCTTTTATTTTCCATAGTAACTGTTCCTTCAGGCGGCTGGGTACGAGAGCTGCCTGCCAGCAATAAAGATAAACTGCTCATCTCATTCTCTGAGATGCTCTCACCACTTGAGAAAGACACGTTGCTAATTGCTTGTTGTTGAAAGTGGGCTGGATGAGGAGAGGGAAAATATTGCTGCAGAAGGGGCTCATTAAAAGGAGATGCTGGGAATCGAGCCGTGCTGATGGCCAGGAGTTCCAGCCACAAACACAGACAGGTTAAAGGTCCTTACACCTGTGCTGCTGTCAGAGTGTGAGGTGGTGGGTGGTGCTTTGCAGAGTTGAGACACACACAGACCCAAAGGGGCTGATAAGATGCAGATAAGAAGTAGAAGGGTTGTCCTGCACTGTCTTCTCTGGTGTCTTCTCTGTCTTTGTGTGGTGAAAGCATCTGTCTTGTCTGGGGCTGCGGGGACGTCCTGTGTCTGTCTGTGCTTCAGCAGCAGCTTTGGAAAATCTCAGTGATCAGGAAATGTGAGGGATGTGATGATGGAGGGTTTGACCATGAGCTGTTCCTCCCTGCCCAGCCTCAGAGGCACTGAGCAGAAGAGGGTGTCACCTCACCCTGGATACCCATCCCTACCTGCACATGGCTGTAGGGAGCAGAGGTGGGAGAACAATGGGGTGGGGTTTGCAGCCTGCACAAGGGATGTGAAAGTTGTTGTTTGCTCATGAGAGAGGATGTGCTGTCTGGGACTGGGCTGGGGCCTTTCCCTCTGTCTCCCTGGGGATCAGTTTGTTTGGTTTTACCATCACCCCATTCAGGCACAGGCAAATTTGGGCTGCTGAGCTGTTTCTCAGTTCACGTTCCAGGTGTCTCAGAACAGAAGGGACCTGCTGGATAACAGTCTGTTGCAAAAACCCAAGGGAGAGCTAACACAAGAGGGATGTTGGATATCCTATCACAGAACATTCTGGAAGCAGGGGGCTGCATTGGTACGTGAGGAATTTGCACTGCAGCTGCCTTTTATAGCGTCTCTCGTTCCTAGAAAACTCTGAGATGATAAATCCCATGTGGCAAGACAAAGGCTTTCAGGGATCTGTCAGGATAGCTCTGTAGCCTGTCTCTGCAGCAGCTGGCCTGTGATGGCATTTCTGAGAAATAAATATTTTATGCATAAAGGATGCTCTGCATTCCTCTTGACTTCACTCTGGAGTCACAGAAGAATGGAGAATTGACCTGGGTTTTTCTCAGTGTTTAACTGAAGGATAAGTAAGGAAGAGACACCAGTTTTCCAATTAAATTGGAAGTCAAGCCTAAACAGCTGAGCCCATGTTGTTGGGAAGATGGGCTGGGCACTTCTCCTTTATTGGGCTGTGGTGGTGGTTACATGTTTCAATAATTGAATTTCAGTTCAGGTGAGAGGAAGCTGGATGCATGAAGTAGTTCTGCCTGAACTCTGTATTTTAGAGATCTTTCCCAATGACCTTACCTAGGCATTGGCACTGGGTGTTACCTCCTTGGCTCTGTAGCTGTCTGGAAAATCTGCTTCCAACTTTCACCATTTTGGTTCTGTGTGACAGTGTGGTGTTGCTGTTTCTCTTGCCTTTGGAAGCCACAACCTTCAAAGAAACTCGTGTGTGTGCAAAAGCATTTTAAGCTCTTAGCAGCCCTTCCAGCAGAAGCAAAACACTGGGAAAAGCAATCTATTTTCTTTCCTTTGCTGGTGCTCAATCATGTCGGACCTTGCCTAGGAGCAAGGTGTGCTGTTGTTATCCTAATAGCAGATCAGGATGTGGGTTTGTCTAAATTAATTAGAGCGAGAACTGCTTTGCTCTTGGGTCACCCCAGCCCCCTACAGGTCTAGGCTGACACAGAGGGTCTGGAAAGCTGGGAAGGGCCCTGGGGGTGCTGGTGCTGAGCCACCTCCAGTGCTGGGGACAGCTCTGGGCCCCTCAGGACAAGAGAGACACCGAGGGGCTGGAGCGTGTGCAGGGCAGGGAACGGAGCTGGGCAAGGGTCTGGAGCCCCAGGAGGGGCTGAGGGAGCTGG
>CM031878.1:692323-801139 GCA_018697195.1 Certhia americana | reverse complement strand
GGCAAGGGTCTGGAGCCCCAGGAGGGGCTGAGGGAGCTGGGCAAGGGGCTCAGGCTGGAGCAAAGGAGGCTGAGGGGGGCCCTTGTGGCTCTGCACAACTCCCTGCCAGGAGGGGACAGCCGGGGGGGTCGGGCTGTGCTCCCAGGGAACAGGGACAGGAGCAGAGGGAACTGCCTCAGGATGGGCCAGGGAAGGGACAGGCTGGATACTGGGGAGAATTCCTCCACGGAAAGGGCTGTCCAGCCCTGGCACAGCAGCCCAGGGCAATGGTGGATTCCCCATCCCTGGAGGGTTTTAAAAGCTGTGTGCACTTGGGGACAGGGGTCAGTGATGACCTTGACAGTGCCAGGGCAATGGTCAGACTCAATGGTCTTGGAAGGTTTTCCAGTTTAAACAGTTCCACAGTTCAATGATTTTGTAAGAATTGTTTTAGGAAGATCTGTTTATGGGTAGCAGTTTTGGTGTAATGTTGCTGTGCCAGCATGTTTTTGCCCAGAAGGTTTTAGGCCTGGAGTCCCTTGGCATGGCTGGGACACAGGTAGGTCTCATCCCAGGTATGAGCTGTGTGAAGTTGCCCTGCTGTACTGTCTTGGCACTGCCAGGCTGCTGCAGTCACAGATTTTGGAGAGCTTTTGGTGTGGAGGGGAATGTCTGGAGCCTCCTCCCTGGGGGAGGACATGTGTGTGGGGTCCTCTCACCCAGCCTCCAGAGAGCTGGTGGAAGTGCATCACTGTCCTACGTGTCTATGGTCCTCTCATCAAGGGCTCAACACATCTTAAATGATTTTGGTTGCAAGTTCCATTCTCCTCTTGCCTCCCAACCCAAAGTAGGTTCCTTCTCCATTGCTGTTCTTCACCTATCAAACTCACCACTTGTTTTCACAAGTTCAACAAGCCAGGAGCACCTTTGGGAGAAAGGGAGTGAGCCTACAAGTGTCATAAAAAATGCTTGTTCTTATTATTTGCTGATGAAGTGTAAAACTATATAATTGTTTAAAAAAACTGTATAATCTTGCTAGAGCAAGAATCCCATTTAGATCACCCTTAATAGCAGCTATTAATAATAATTATACACTACAGTAATGCTGATAATTACTAAGTTATAATGAGCAGTTTGCACATCTATTGGCTTTTTCTGCTGATGATTCCTTCTTTAATGGTCATAGTAATGAGCACAACATGGGTCCTATAAAATCATAGGATTCTACAATGGTTTAAGTCAGAAGGGACCTTCAAGGTCCTCAAGTTCTACCCCCTTGTCATGGGCAGGGACATATTCCACTGGACCAGGTTGCTCCAAGTCTCATCCAAGCTGGCCTTGAACACTTTCAGAGATAGGAAAGATTTGGAAAGTAATTTTCAGACCCCTGAAACTTACAAACTTTGTGCTTTGACAAAGTAGGGGGGAGGGAAGTCCGAGGAAAAAATGCAAATTGGAGATTGATCTCTATTTGTTATGATTAAGTGATGTACCTGGCATCTGGGAATCCTTTGTGGTAGGTGCTGAACCAACACAGAGCTGAGGAATCACTGCTTCATGAAGAGGTCTGTCAATATTTGCTCAGTATAGGAAGATAGTAAAAGCTTTTATGCTCAAGTGTGGGTTTGGGGTTTTCCTAGAAAACCTCTTTTTTGTACATGTTTTGTGGGCAAGGTGAGGTGAGAAACCAACTCCAGACACAGATAACCAGGAGGAGCAGGAGCTGAGTGATGGTTTTTCTTTTAGAGGGAGGTGAATTGGTTTTAGAGTTTCCCACTAGAGATCCACAAATATCTCAGATATGTGGTTTGTGTTTGTTTGCTGGACCTGACAAACATGTTTCCTTTCAGTTTGCCATCTCTCCTGTTGCTACTTGACAAAATGCTGGTTGTGCACTGTGGTGAGCATCCCAAAAGTGAGGCACGTGGTAGTTCTTCCTCTGCTTCATGTTTTATCATGGGTATTCAAGGGGCAGCACCCCCAGGGCTGTGGCCTGGGCTTGATTTCCTCCAGTGCCACCCTCAAAAACCCCTGAAATAGGCAAAAAACCTGCCTTTAGGTTTGGTGATGTGTGGCCCAGTGAGATGGAGGAGAACCTCTGACCCTGCTCACTCCATCCTGAGTGATGCCATCTGTATCATTTGTCCATTGCCTCGTGCCATCTCTCCATGCCATCACACCCCTCTGAGACTCATGGCACCCTCCTGTTCTTCACACTCTTTCTTTAGCTCTTCCTGTTTGATAATTGGTGCTTTCCATTTGGTAATTGGCACTAATTAGTGAAAAGGGGAGAAGCATGCCCTCCTCCAGGGCTCCACACTCTCTGGGGCGCCTTCTTTTTTCTTTCTTGACTTTCTTCTTTTTTCTTTATCCCTTTTAGTATGGCATATGATTTTTATTTTTTTTTTCAGGAGCTAATGTGTGATATTGGTCTATGTAATGAGCCTTTTTTACAGTCTGGGCACATTTGGGAATAATTCCTTGAGCAGATGAAATCCTTAGGCCAGAACTGCTCATTCTCGGCAGTTTCCAAATGAAGCCACAATTGTTCAGAAGTGACAGAGGAGAAAATAGTTTCAGGAGCTGGAAATTACATGAGCTGGGAACAGATATTTCTTTTCTCCCCCCTTCCTTTCTGGATGGCATGTGACTCACTCCGAATTTGCTTAGTAATTTTATGCTTGTCTCAAAGCAGAGTGTAAATACGAATTCCTGGTGAAGGAGAGGGTGAGGGATGAAGTTTTTGTGTTCTGCGGTAAGCTGGCAGCTCCCATATCTTCTGCCTCCCAGCTGCAGGGAAGGAAGAATATGAGACTTACCACAAGACACTGGGCCAAGGCCTAGTTTTTTCCAAACACAGAATTATAAAATATCCTGAGCTGGAAGGGACTCACCAGCCCAGCTCCTGTCCCTGCACAGCCCCCCCAACAATCCCCCCCTGTGCATCCCTGTCCAAACTCTCCTGGAGCTCTGGCAGCCTTGGGGCCGTGCCCATTCCCTGGGGAGCCTGGGCAGTGCCAGCACCCTCTGGGGAAGAATCTTTCTCTGATCACCAACCTAAACCTGCCTGGTACAGCCCCAGCCCTTCCCTGGGTGCTGTCCCTCTCACAGACAGCAGAATTCAGTGCCATGCTCAGCCCAGGTCCAGGAGCTGGTGGGTTTCCTTTCTTTATGGTGGTACTGGCATTGAGCCCTGGAGAAATAGGAAGGAGAAGAGACTTACAAATCCCCTCCATTTTCTGCAGAGGCAATTTTCTGCAGTGAGAGGTTTTACAAGTGAGTTCTGTTGTGATCTGTTTCACCTCCTCAGTGGACCGTTTACAGTCGCACCATTAGCTCGGCATTATTTACTGCCCCTGCCCTGGAGAAGCTTTTCAGCTATCATCCTCTTCCTCACCCTTGTCCATTACCCCCAGCTTCTCACCCACATCCAGCACAACTAGTGCTTTGGATTTATTAAATTAAGCATCTTAGTGTGAGTTTTTTTTTCTCTTGTGCATATGTCTTGAGGTTTTCAGTAATTTGGGCTTTAAGCAGGAGACCAGGAAATATGTCTGTTGTCCTTAAATGCAGGAATATTACAGAAATGGAAAATTTTTTGCTTGCCTGCAAGCCCTAAACGCAACCACCTAGGATTATTATAAATTGTGTTGGAAATGCAAACACACAGCAAAAAAAAAACCATCCTGCCTGTGGTAACAAATAGGCTTTTTTTTCTGCTGGGCTTTTTAATCTTTTTCTTTTTTCTTTTTTTTTCTTTTTTTTTTTTTAATGATTACAGGGAAATAATACCTTTCTGTCTTTTTTTGTCCTGCTCCCTCAGGCCCCCTGTGTCCCTGGCGTGTCCCCTGAAGGGATGGAGAGCTCCTCAGTGGCATCAGCCTCCTCGGAGGCAGGGAGCAGCCGCTCCCAGGAGATCGAGGAGCTGGAACGCTTCATCGACAGCTACGTCCTGGAGTACCAGGTCCAGGGACTGCTCACTGACAAGACTGAAGGTGATGGTGAGAGTGAGAAGACGCAGTCCCACGTCTCACAGGTGGGCAGTGTGCTTGCTGCAGGGTGGCAGCAGTGCTGGGGGCACAGGCTGGGTTGGGGATGTGTGTTCTCAGCTGAAGTAGCTTTTCCAGAGTTTGGAGGTGAAGGAGTGTTGGAATCCAGAACGCAGAAAATATTCCTCTGCATGTTTTAAGGGATCCAAACCCTCTGACAAACGCTTGTTTTTAAGGTTTTTAACCTTCGTCCATGGAAAAGGTTTCCTAGGCTCTGGGATGTAGCAGAACTTTAAAGAATATAAATTAGATAGTAGCATAGTATGTACTTTATCACAGGGTGAGAATTTTAGATTTCTGGGTTTCTTAGCATGGTAAGTAGATGAAGACAAGATGGAGGATCTTTGTCTTTTTTAGGCTTCTTTCTCCTTCTTCATCTCCTCCATATTTTGCAGTGTTGGGGACACAGGACCCTTGGTCACAATTTGCTGCAGTGTAGTATCATGTGAATAGAGATTTACTTAGTTATTGGAAGAAAAAGAGAAATAATGTCTGTTCTTGGTGAGAATTGGGTGAATTCTCTAGAAGAGAACCTTGATTCTGTGTGTTGGAGCCTTTTTGGTGCCTTTTCTCCCTCACACCAAGCTGGTGTAAAGCCTGGTGTGCAGAAATTGCTGATCAGAAAATAATAAACAACCTGGAGAACGGGAATGACCAAGAGTCTCATTTGCCTTCTTCTTAACAAGGACTTTAGAAAAGATCTCCCCTATCAGGGGAGAGACTTGTGGGAGTGAAGAACTCCGACAAAGGAGGATGTGATAAAACGCTGGGTTTGGGGCAGCTTGCTTGTTTGGGGATGTGTTTGAGGTCTCCAGCCTGCTGGTTGCAGTCTCCTGATGCTGGGTTTGGGGTTTTGTGGTCACAAGGTGCATCACTGGAAGTGTTCCAGTCTTGGTTGGATGGGGCTTGGAGCAGCCTGGGGTACTGAAAGGTGTCGCTGCCCATGGTGGGGGGGTGGAATGAGATGGGGTTTAAGGTCCCTTCCAACCCAAACCATTCCACGATTCTATACATGAAGAATCCCATGTCTGAGCTGTGCAGATTTGCTGGAGCTGAGGATCTGACCCAGAGCTCTGGACCTGTTTTATATCATCTTAATGTAAAGAAATTACCAAACAAAGGAACCTTTTTAAGAACAGGTTTTGGTGAAGAGGTCTTCTACAATTTGAGGATCAAAGCCCTTAGAAGTGGGGGAAAATATGCTTAAAAAAATCTAGTGATCCAAAGTGTATTTTTTTAACCCAAGGCTGGAAGATGTCTGTGTTTGAAATGAGGCTTTGGAGGGACTTCAGGTCAGGCAGACAAGTTCTGCTTATTAATGTGTCAAGTTCAAAAGTAGTATTGAATTAGAAATAAATTAATAGACAAAATTTTACAACCTCTTCCAGCCTGTCCACTGCTCTGCCAATAAGCCCAGACTCCCTCTGCATCTTAAGGACAAAGTTTTCTAGTTCTCATGGCAGCCCGTGTACGTTTTTTGCACTAAGATCCTTGATTGCATCAACAAAATTGATCTTCCAGTTGTGGAAATGGCATTTTAACTTTCCTTTCTGGCATGCCCTGGAAAAAAGGAGCTGCTGGGTTTTTAATCTCAGTTCTGAGTGTGTTCTGTTTCAAGGTAGCTGGGTTTTGATTTAAAAGAAAAATTCGTAATAATGAAAGATCTGAACACTGAACCCTCTAATTAAACCACTTTTAGAGGCATCTCAAATGAAGCAACTAAATGAGGTAGTACCCCAGACCATTGATGTAGAAGTTTAATTAGGATTTATTGTGAAACTCCATCAAAATGCGGCATTTTGTATTTCTAGGGCTGTGTATTGGACAAGAAGTGAGGATGGGCTTTTACTCTGTGTCAGTTGCATTTATCAAGCCATGTCTTAATGGATGCATTAAAAGGAATTATGTCTCTCAAAGGTTTTTTTTCTGTTTTCCACCCATAAGAAATAACCAGGAATTTTTATTTCTGATTTTCTCTTCCTGATCGGTTCTTAGCAAAGCAAGGAATAAACAGGCACACATCCTGCAGCTGACTGAAGTAACCCTGGTGGAAACCAGCCTGATGGAAAGTGGCACGTTCCCTCATTAATGAGAGCTAGAGGGAGAAAGATGGATTTAGGGGAAAGGCACTCGGCTGAGACCAAGGAAATTGTTTTTAACTGTGAGGTTCTGCCAGCAACTAAATCTTTAATGCTGGCCAAGTTACTTAATCTTTCTGCAGTTTGTTTCCTTATGTCTGTGGTGTTTTCCCTGCCTGAGCGTGGATAAATCCGTTCACCCATGTGTGTGTGAGTTGCTTGGATAGTACCACATCCCTGGACAACTGCTCTCCTTGCTGGGGGAAGGAGGGAAAGGCACATCCTCCACACTGCTCCCAGGGAAGCTGAATTCATCACCAATTCAGAGAATCCTGAAATGTGGATGTTCCCATGATGGGAATGTCCCCCCATGATGGGGATGTCCCCAGTCTTGCTCCCAGCAGGAAAAAGAGGAAACTCAGAGAGTAAAAGGTGATTTTATTTTCCTATGGAAATAATAAGGAGTGAGCTTGTACCTTGTGAGACTTTTTCAGGCATATGGTTGCACTCAAAATTGTTAAAGGAGATAGGGATATGTCTGGTGAAAGGCTCTCAAGAGTGATGGCATCGTGAGCCTGCCCAGGGGGGTCAGCAGAAGTGGCAGGAGAGTGATGGGCAGCTCTTTCATGAGGGGATACTGAAATCCCCCCTGATCTGTGAGCTAGAATGGACTCTGATGAGGGCAGAGATCATAGGCTGTTGTAGTGAAGACTCTTATTTTGTGGCCTCATCCATACCTGTCAGGGAGCTCTCAGATGGTTGTTTGTATGGAAATGACTTCCCATTTTCTTGTCACATCATCCTTGGTGATGGTACCAAGCACTGAGTGTCTCTGGAGTAGCCGAGTGCTTCCAGCATGGAAGACCTCAGAAGTGGGGCTGGTCAGTCTCTGCTTTGTTGAAGGAGTGACAAAAAGACTTTAGAATTAATCAGCATCTTTCATGTTTGTCTAGTGAAAATTGCTTCTTTTTTTTTTTTTTTTTTTTTTTTTTCCTTCACCAAATTCAATTATTTTGGTGGAGGCACTTAACTGCCCTACCTTGGGGCAAGCTGCTGATCTCCTATGGCCATGTATAGCAATGGCCAAACCTACACAGCTCCCATGCTCATTTTCTGTTTTGTTTAAAATGAAAATACAGGGTGTGGGCCACTCAAGGCATGAATCTGTCCCTGAAGCAAACGAAGTTGGGAACAAGAGTTGGGAAAAGCAGAAATTTCCCAACTTTCCACTCTAGAATTCCATGGAAATGAGTGATAAAGTCAAGTTATCACACAAAGGTATCACACACCTGGGATTCCAGACACTGTCAGAGTCAGCAAGGAGGTATTTGGGTGGGATTTTATTGCAAAGCACCATATCAAGTGCTTTCCTACATTTGTTCCTGCATCTTCCCTCTACCCACTGTCAGCGGGTGGAGCATTTCCAAGCCAAAGCCTTTGGGATCATCCTCAAAAAGGAGGGGGTGCCACACGTGTACAGTGTTGCCTGCGGCTGGACGGTGTTTTCTGTGTGCTGTGGACTGACGCAGCAGTTTTTCCCAGCCCAGCTATTATTTTACACAATCCCTTTTTTTATCCCTTTTGCAGTGGACGGCGGATTGTAGCGAGCAGCTTGATGGCAGCTGTTCCCCATCCCGAGGGAAGGGCTCGTCGTCTCACGAACATAACCAGGTAGGGTTTGTGTTTAGTTCCTCCTCCCCAGAACTTTGCCTTTATTTCATGCATTGCCTCACCTGGGAGATGCTGCCAGGTTTCTCTCTCCTGTGGAAGGGGAGACATGTCCCTCTGCTTGGCATCTCAAAGCTTGTTCCTGCCAAAATCATGGGAGGTGGGCAACATCCTGATGCTTTGACCAGGAGCTTAAAGGGAAGAAAGTAAGGTGTGTCACACTTATTCTGGAAGACTTCCTTATTGCCCCTGTGCGAGGAAGCTGTTAACAGCATCAGAGCTGACTTGGAAGCATGGGATGTAGCTGGAATGAGGGACCTTTGTGTGTAGCTGGGCTTCTCTGTTGTGTGCTGCAGCACAAGGATGGTGTTTACAGGGAAGAGCATTAAACAGCTGGGAGGGTGAGCTGGCAGAAGAAGCAAAGTTGCACGTGCTGAGAGCCTGTGTTGGTTGTTTTGGTGCTTTGGTTGTTGTGGTGTGAACAGGAGTGAGGAGTGTTTACCAAGTACTGCTGGAGGTGGTTGTCCCTCCTCATGTGAGTACCCCCACAGCAGAGGGTTGAGTAGGGTGGGGACTTACGTTTGGTCATTGTCATCTGGTTCACCAGCTGCTGTGTCACCATGAGACCATCAGCTCTGTGAGAGCAGAACTTGCCTGAGGAGATGTGAAACTGAGGCATCTGAGGGAAGGGGAAGCAGCATTTCCAGTTGCTGTGGCTGATGGATGACCCACCTAGAGAAGTGGCTTGAAGTTGGTGGCTTTCATGCTCTTGCTCTCATGTCCTTCAGATTCAGTCTCATGTGTGTGGTCCTTGAGGGGGAACTTGTGAGCCCCTTGCAGGGGGTACAAGAGGCTGTGCCAGTCTGAGCAGCTCTCATTTTGGTCACATCTTCCTCCCACATGGAGCCATGCTGGAACTTCATGGCTGAGAGATGGGGGCTCAGACATCCCCTCCCTGCCATGGCCCTGCAGTGCTGGTAGCACCTCTACCAGCACCTGCACCCAGCAAAGGCAGAGTGTTGTTTTGTAGGAGGGTGTGTGCTGAACAGAGGCACTGCTTTGGATGAGCTCCTGAAGGTGCCAGACGGAATTGTGGATTTAATTTATTACGGCTTTGATCTGCTTCAAAATATTCAGCAGCAAAACCTCATCTAGCCTCCCTCCCAGCGCTGCAGACAGCTGCTGGGTGTTCAGCTGGGAGGCTGGGCATTTCCATTGGGCTTCCTTGGGTGGATCAGAGGCTTTCCCTGGGGAAGAAGGTCCCTGGCTCTTCACCCAAGGGCTCTACTGATGTTCCAGTGGCTGTTGGGGACCACAGGAGGATGCAGGATGTGGGTGTTACCTGACATCCTCCATCTGCCTGGTGACATGCACTCTTTTGTTTCAGCTTACATGGTTGGGTGTTTTTTTTGTTTTCTTGATGGGTTTTTTTTGTTTGCTTTTTTTTTTTTTTCCCTGGGAGTTAAATGTATTTGATCTCCTCCTACAGGGAGCTCCTTTCCTACACACAAACACCATTCTCTGATGCCCAAGCTGCTTACCCTGTGTTTGGGCTCTTTCCCAGCCTGCAGCAGAGCTAGTAATTATCTCTCTCCATGTTTGGCTTCCTTTAACTGTGAGTAACAAATTTTCCTTGGCACCAGAGAGGACCTGCAAGCTATTGTTCCTCTGTCCAGGCAAGCATTTCTCTCACTGTTGCTGGTATATGAGTGAAACACTATTGGTGAGGACCAAGTGCTGTTTATTACCATTTCTGACTGTTCTCACTATAATATTTCAATACTTAAAAAACTAAAATTATTAATAACATGTTTGTCTTGAATTAAAATTATCAATCAGTTTTCTTATCTGATAAGGAAAAAGCCAGCTAATTATGTCCCAGTGGAGGAAGGGGTTGGGTTTTGTGGGTGTTTTTCTTATTTTGTTTGGGGTTTTGTTTGGTTTCAGTTTTTTGGTTTTGTTTTGGGGTTTTTTTGTTTGTTTTGTTTTGGGTTTTGTTTTGATGGGTTTTTTTTTGTTGCAGTTTTTTTATGTATTTGAGGGGGTTAGGCAGAAAATGGAATTTCTAGTTTTCCTAATGTATTTCCAGCTGAGATCTCTGCGTTGCTAGTCGTAGTTGAAAAATACTTGGATGTGAGATTTCTGCTGGCTTCAGCTACTGTAAAAATGTGGGTTATGTATCAGTGACCATGGTATGCCTCACGTGGTTCTAACCTGGACGTCATAAAAGGCATTTATATGGAAATCTAGGTTAGTCCTGGAAGTATATTCAGCATGTGGTTCATTTTCTGAGAAGACAAAGTAGTCTAGGCTTGCTTTTTCAGAAGTAATTGGCTTCCTAAAGGTTATAGGGAAGCCTAGAGAGAAGATGATTTTTCCAAGTCTGAAGATCCCCCTGTGCATCCCTGAGTACTGGATGCCTTTGAAATTCTGGGCTGTATGATCCAGCAATGTTAAGAAAAATAAAATAAATATTTTTTTTTGTGTGTGTATGTGTTATGTGTTTGTATATAGTATGTGTGTGTATAAGCATCTCCTGCTTGTTGTACAAGTGTGGGGCTGAGAGCAATTTCTGAATAAAATATGATATAAGGATAAAAATTGTCTTGATGCAACCTGCAGTGCAGGATGTTCCTAAATTGGTGGTTTCTGATGTTGTGGGGTGTCTCTGGAAAAGAGCACCCCAGACTTGTCCTGCTCTTGCAGTACTTGGTGAGACATGTATTAGCAGCTGTGTGAGACTTAGATGGATGTCAGTTCCCATAGGCTGGAAGATAGGCATCCCATACAAAGCAGTGGCTTAAAACCAGAGAAAATTCCCCCTGGATCCTCCTGGTCTTTCCAGTTCTGTGGGCAGGTGGCTGTGAGAAGATGGTCTGTTCGTGGGGGATTCTCCTGAGATACATTTTGTGTGAACTCAGGTGCTTAGAAAATCCTGGTCTCACAATTACATTCACCTCATCTGTAATTCTTATTTCCTACTGGGATCTCTCGGTTTGCTACATGGCATAGCCATGTTCCACTAAATCCCCAGGAAGTTTGCCAGGTCTCACCACACGTGAGCCTCTGGGGCAAAGACCAGGTACTCAAAATATTATTTGAGCACCTTACTGCCTCTATAAATGAGAAAGATTTAGATAATGGAATAATTTTAAACGCTTTTATGTTCAGATTTTTTTTCTCTTCCCCAAAAAGAGCCAGTGGGAAGTTTTTATATAATACTTTATTTGCATTCCCCTTGTGAGGCTGTGGCAAGCTCTTTGATATATTTCTGAGAGCAATTCATTAAGTAAAAGAATTCTGGTATGGTGCATATTGAGGGAGCCAGCAGAGCTCATGGTACATGAAAGGCCTGGCAGGAATTCCATCCCAGGCTCCCCTGATGTAAAGGGCATTAACAAAAACCAGAACATCTCTGTGTGTTTGTGCCATTTCTCCAGGCGATGGGAGAGGGAGAGCTGAAAATCCTCCTTCCTGGCCACCCTTCCCCCGTGGTGCCTGGCTGTCACCCATCACAAGCATAAACCTGTGTTCTTGGCAGTAAACAGGAACTTGCTTCCATTCCACTGCTTGTGTCTGTGTCCCACCAAGTACAGCAGGAACTTGGTAGAGGGTTTGTGCCCACAGAAGCTTCTGCAGTCATGTTGCCGATCTACCAAGCAGTGAAGAGCACACCTGATGGTCCCACACCTTGCTTGTAACGTCCTTGTCCTGTCCTCCCTGAGGAGCTGATGGTGAAGGAGGTGACTTGGTTTGCCCTCCTGTTAAAGCAGCAGAAACAGCAGCTCATGGTGGCAGGGTGGGATGGTGGGTTTGCATTCTTGGGCCTTGGCTGGAGGTCATACTGCCTAGAATAAAGAGCATCCCTAACTGTGCTATTGTAGGGGTTCTGACAAGGGCCTGGAGGGACAAGTGGGAATGGCTTCCCACTGGGAAAGACAGGGTTAGATGGGGTATTAGGAAGCAGTTCTTGGCTGTGAGGGTGGGCAGGTCCTGGCACAGGGTGCCCAGAGAAGCTGTGGCTGCCCCTGGATCCCTGGCAGTGTCTAACCTGGCAGGATGGACAGGGCTTGGAGCAGCCTGGGACAGTGGAAGGTGTCCCTGTCCATGGCAGGGGGTGGAATGAGATGGGCTTTAAGGTCTTGTCATTCCGTGTCTGTGTCTTGTAGTCATGGCTGGAAAAGTTGCCATGTTGCCAAAGCAAAGGTAATAGGTGGTGTGGGGCCATGTGTGGGTCTTGGGTAACAGCAGACTTCAATGCACAGTTTTAATGGAGAGTGGAAAAATCAAATTATCCGTGCAGATTTCTTTTGCAACTCTGGAGGATTTTTTTTTTTTGGGCAGTTGTCAGTGCTGCTTGACTTCCAGGGATCAGCCACCAGGATCCATCCATCCTGGTGGATGCTGCAGAAGCAGGTGGGGAGGGATCATGGTCTTGTACAGGGGCTGTGTCACTGGGTCCAGATAACTGAAATTAGCAGTGAAATTATCCGGCTGGCTTAAGTCCAGTGACATCAGAAGGCAGCATGTAATTCTCCAAATTCTTGGCTAACCAGATAGGGCCGGAGAGACAGTGGATTGGCAGGATCTCTTGACTAAATTTGTAATTAATTTTCCTTGTGCTGGTGGATAGTCTGTGTCTGATTTGAGTTGCCCATCCTCAGCTCCAGATCTGAAAGAAAAAAAGAGGGATGACTCTGGAAGGACTTCTAGAAATTACAGAACATTAAGGGAGTAGAATGGATGTTAAAAATCATCCACCTACCATAGGTAGGGACACCTTCCACTAGAGCAGGTTGCTCAGGGCCTTATGTGCTATGAGGACTGCCAAGACTGGGGCATCCACAACCTGCCTGGGCCAGTGTCTCACAACCCTCACAGTAAAAATATTCTTCCTAATATCCAGTCTAAATTTCCCCTGTTTCAATTTGTACCCATTACTCCCTGTCCTGTCACTGTAGCTCTTGATGCAGTCCCTCTCCAGCTTCCCTTTGGGCTCCCTTTGGATACTGGAATGTGCTGTGAGGTCTCCACACAACCTTCTCTTCTGCAGGCTGAGCAGCCCCAGCTTCCTCAGCCTATCTTCACAGGTGAGGTGTTCCAGTCCTTTTATCAACCTCCTCTGGACTTGCTCCAACAGTTCCAAGTTTGGGGAATATGTTTGGGGTACTCCATCTCATTGGCATGCTCATGTTGTAGCCCTGGACCAATTTGTACACTGAATTTGGCTGAGGTTGTCCACCATGCTGAGGATCTCTTTGGGCGGGTGGGTGCTGGCTGATGCTGCAGACACTGCTTTTGTGTTTCCAGAAAGAGAAAGAGAAAGCAAGACATAGACACTAGCTTTGCCAGTGAGTACATGTTGATGTATGCCTGCCTGATGGAGGAAGAAAGTAGAACTTCAAGTGAGGTGACAAAGAGCAGCTCTGAGAAAACCAGTCACTTTTCTGCCTGTAATTGTTGGGTGACACTTCCTCGTTTAGTGGGTGCAACCCTGCTCAATTATGGTTGGAGAGGACTGCTGAGAAAGAAACCAAGTCCTTTAGATGATGTATAGGTGGAACTTTCTCTGGGACTTCTGTTTGAGCTTGTACTCATAAAGCAGCAGTGCCTTGTATGAAGCAGACACCTGCTTGGGTGTGAGAGGAAGGAGATGCTTCCCTGCTTTGCTGCCTGCTTTGGAGAGCTGTAGCTGCTTACTGAGGTGTGTTCTGGGTCTGGTGTCACCAGTGACTCACATGAGAGGACATCTTATCACCCTCAATTTCCATTTGAGTAGAGAAGACCAGTGATGCCTGTCTGCTCATTGTTGAGCTTCCCACACTCTTATTTTTGTGAGGCTTGATTTACCTTTGAGGTCTCCATCTTTCCAGGTTTGGATGGATGGATCAGTCAGTGCTGGAGCTCTAGGTAGGGAAGGGATCACATGAGCTATTTCCTCTGAGGCTGGGGCAGGGCCTTGCTGATGGGTTTCCACAGCATGTCTGCAGTTCTCAGGGTCATTCTGAGAGCCCTCAGAGTTCCTCCTCTTCATCCTTGTGTGTGAAAAAGCTATCCAGTGCATCCTGGGCTAGTGTGGCTCTTCCAGTGTTGTCCAAAAAAGCACAACCTCACAGGCTTGGTCCTTTCACAGGTAGTCCAGAAAGATCTTGTAAACTTAACCTACTTCCAAGTCCAACAGGTCGTTTGGTCCTGTATTATGACACAAGGATAGATAAAACCTTACTTTCCCTGGTGGAAGAAGAGCTCTTAACATCAAAGTGATGTTTAATGTCCCATCTGCAGATTGGAGAGGGCTGGGGAAAGTGGACATAGACCTGGGAAGGGAAGGAACTGAGCCAAAGGGGTTGGGGTTTCTGCATGACATTTTTATAACAGTTTCTGATGTTCTTACAGCTTTATGTAATACTTAGAAAAGAAAGAAGCTAGAAGGTTTACCCTACTAAGACATTTAGACTAATCTTATGGCTGGTTTTTTGCTGGGTATTTTTAAAGGTGTATTTTGAGTGATTAAAATAATTAAGCCTTTGGTTTTCCTTATTAAAATTGGAGTGGTTTTTCTTGAATAGGTCTACGGAGATACTTGGAGTGCAGTGCAAAATTTCTGCATAATGGGAAGATTTGGCAGCATCACAAGTAGGGGGTGTGAAAACCTCCACTGCAGAAAAACTTTCAAAAAAGACTTTTTACACAATAGCTATTTTTCTCTTCTGACCAGGAATAGGATTAAATTTGAAGGACCCTACAACTTGGTCTAGGGATCTCCTAGGTGCAGATGTGAGACCCTTTTTATGTTGGGGAGTATCTCAGAGGTTTCTGGGGGCCTGAGAACTCCACCAGCTTCTTGTTGTTTTTCTTTTGGCCCAGCTATGAATGCTGTACATTGAATTTTGAATATGAATCCCATGCAGAATCCACTGATATCTTCAGGACACTTAAAACTTGTGCTGCTGCAAGGGTTGATCTACACCTCTACCAGCACAGCCCACTTCACCCATACTTATCTTCTCTGAGAGCA
The DNA here is from genome assembly GCA_018697195.1 of Certhia americana. NCBI lineage: Eukaryota > Metazoa > Chordata > Aves > Passeriformes > Certhiidae > Certhia > Certhia americana. The sequence goes on along the minus strand of CM031878.1, from coordinate 786,347 downwards.
ACCACGTAGGTGATCACTGTGTTTCCATTTATGGCTTCTGCACTGGGGAAACTTACCTCCTTTTTCTGCAAATAGCATTTTCAAACTTGCACTGAAGCAGCAGAAAATATTAACTCTTGAGCTGGCAAAGGCAGCAGGATTAATTAGTTCATGCCTCAAAGAGCTCGCTGCAAAGGTGAAAATTGCAGCGTAAGTGAAACATATGATTACTGCTAATTAAAATGCAAATGTTAGATTTGACAGCTAGTTTCCGAAGAAGGGCTGCTGGCAGTGGTAATGTGCATGAACCTGGCTGTTCCTGAGAAGGTGCAGAGCTTGGCCAGAAGAATTGGCATGGACTTGAGCAGCTTTTGGGAATCAGCCTCTGGAGGGATGGCAGTTTCCCTCCCAGTCCCAAAGTGTGGCTGAGGTCCTATCTCCTTCTGGTGAGTTTAGACCAGAAATGGTAGGTGGAGGAGCCCAAATAAGATCTGTGAGCAAGAGCTCAAAGACTGTTTGAGGAATTGGGAGAGACTGGGAGAGCCTTGATTTTTTTTAAGGGCACGGCAGAGTAATCGGGCCAGATGATGGGTAATTGAGTCAGCAGGAGGTAGGGAGGGAGAGCTTCATGCCATTACAGCTGTTTCTTCAGTGATTGTCAGCTTTGGCAGTCAGTACTGTTCCTGCAGCAGGGTGGGTTTGTTTAGCAGGAGCTGTGTGTGGAACATACTCAGGTGGTGGTGCAGGATGGAGGAGCAGTGCCACATCTCACCAGCACCAAGCCATGGCTTCCCGCTGGACTCCAGCTGCCTCTGGAGTCTGGGAATGGGTTTTTATGGGATTTGCAATGATGCTGGTGAAGGGGTTTTGCTGCTTGGGTGGTTTTTTAAGGAACAGTCATTACCTGCATGTTCTCACCCACTTCTTGAGTATCTCCCATGAGGTTGGTGTGAACAGCCCAGGTCCTGCAGAATGTCTACAGGGAGGGTCATTTTTAGCATGAAATAGCATTATTACAGGACACAAAACCACCAGAAATATCTGGGATTGTTTCTGGGGGTCGTATTTTCTTTCTGGAGATTTCAATCCCCTTCCGTAGGTTACCAGTAAAATGTTGTTCATCTATGGCAATTAGAAATTTGGGGGAAGTACTGAGCTTGGCTGTGCTGGTGAGTTTGATCATGAGTGTGTTCAGGCCATACTCAGTTTGGACCATTTGCATCTTCAGCAGATGTTTCAACAGTATTTTAGTGCAGCAGTTTAGTTTAGTGTTAGCAAAAACAATTTGGTTTTCAATATTAGTATCAGTGCTTGATAAAGATAAGGAAGGTAAACAGGGAAAAAGCCCCAGGTCATGAGTTAGAGCCCGGAGACAAGCTGGTTTATTAAAATCACCTGTGATTGTGTTCTAACTGGTTTTGCTGTATCCAGTGGCATTTCTTGTGGACGTTGATGCATGGTGATACCAATATTCTTGTTTGTCAGAATGTTTTTTTGTAGCCATCTGCATTTCTGGAATTTGCAGCATCTTGGATTGTCTGCAGAAAACCATGCCTAAAAGATGGGTCTACTGAATATAAGTAAACAGTTTTTAATTTCAATGTGTCCTTCAAAGCAAAGGGTGCATGTACTGACCTGGTCCCACTGTAGCATTTGGCACAGAAATTTTGTATGTGTGTTTGAACAAGATGTTCAGTGTGTAGGATACAATTAATCCTTCAATAAATTGAGCAGTGAAGGTGCATTTCTCCCAACCACCTTTTCAGTTGGTGCACATCTTTCCCATGTCAAAGGAGGTATTTCTCACTTCTCAGGATACCTGTAAGGTTGGCTCTTCCCCAAGGTTTCCTTAAATGGCCTGCCTGACATCCACCACATTTTTTCTCCCTTCATGCCGATTGAATAACTCCTTTTGTGCCATTTGGTATTTCTCAGCCATTGGAAGATTTGGGTCAGGGTGTGGTAAGAAGGGAAGAAGGTTCTTTAGCTACCAGTGGAATAACCACAGTCTTTCCAATTTCATTTACATACAACTTGAAAACCAGGTGGTTGCCTCTTTTGAAGCCAACACTGCAAGCTATTTGAACTTGCCTGAAACTTACTAGGTTGTAGGGTGGAGAATGTCCAGATGGAGTGATGCAAAACCAGCACTGGGGTGTTTTGCTTCCTTGTGTTGAGTGAAGACTTCCATGTTTCATGTGCATCAAAGTCCATGCTGGATCATTGGGTAGCATTACCTGAGATAGTTTAGGTTCTGCTGTGCAGTTCTCTTCCTGCCTCCTCCAAGATGGCAGTGGTGGAGCTGGGACCTGGTCTGTGCCCTGAAATCAGTGGCCTGGGTTTGGCTGTTGTGTTCAAAAGCAGTTTGAGTGGTGAATCCTTCTGGTTTTGAAGGCTGAGGTGGCCCTGCCCTTGCCTTAGCCCATGGCAGTGCCTGCAGGACCTCATGTAGCCCCATGAGAATGCCTGAGACATGAGAAAGACTCTTGAAGTTGTCAGCTCTCAGCCCACTCCTAAAACATAGGCTTCCCTTTGTATTTCCCAGATTTTCAGAGTGCTTGGAAGAGTTTAATATTCTGCACTTTGTGATATCATGGGGTTTTAATAATTTTAGGTCACTTCAAAAGGCTTTCCCAAGCCTCTGAGCAAAGCTTTTGGTGCAATTACCTTGACAATATCCACATTTCTCCCCAAGGACCTTGTGGGGTGTTTGGGTAGAGCTGGTCAGGTCAGTTATTCTGGTTTTCAGATGAGTCATTATGCCTTGAGGGCTGAACAAGAAACCTGCAGTTTGTTTGACAGCACAACAAGTGAGAGAATAAAGGAGAACATCAGGCACAGCTCCTTAAGAGACAAAAATAGTTATTTGTGTAATGTGTCTCCTGGTGTACTACAAGAATCCTCAGCAATGTGAATAACTGGATTCCAACAGTGGGCTGAGCAGTGGGAAAACTGACTGAGAGTTTTATTTGGGCCTGGGAGGGGATTGGAATGGAATGGAATGGAATGGAATGGAATGGAATGGAATGGAATGAAGTAGCATATTTCAGTTGGAAGGTACCAACCATCATCCAGTCCAACTGCCTGCTTGATTCAGGGTTGACCAGAAGTTAAAGCATGTTATTAAGGACATTGTCCAAATACCTTCAGCAGCTTTAGAGGATGTGGGGTCAGTGAAAATGTGTAATTAATCCTCATGAAGATAGAGAAGGTAAGTATTGTTTTTCCCCATGTATACCCTAGAGCACCAGGGCCAAATCTTGTCTTCATCAGAGCCTCCCACAGTGTCATCCCTTTGCAATGTGTCAATAGAACATGATAAAGGACTCAGAGGAAGCCCCACAATCAGGATGCTGGTCATGGGCATGGTTTTGAAGGTGCAGGCACAAGTGGCCTGGGAGCTGGAGCTCTCCTGTGCCACCAGACCAGTGGTTTTGGAGTGTGTGGGACAGAGTTGCCCTTGACTAAAGCAACCTGTTTGTTATTTTCAGGAAGAGTGGGATCACAGCAGCAGTGGGAGCACAGGATCCCAGCTGGGGTCAGACTCCAGGCAGGGTTCTGGATCCAGGTCTGGCAGCCACAGGAGAAGCAGCCAGTTCAGGCAATCAGCCAAAGTACACCTGGTAGTGACGTGCTGAAGTTGTGTCCTGTGCTTGCTGGTTCTTGGAGGCATCCCCCTGACAACATGTTTGTGGTGTGTGTCACACTTAGGTGTGGGTGCATGTCAGCTGTGAAGGACACTTCAAAGACCTGTTTAATTCAGTCATGGTGTGTGACCCACTGAGGTGTGCTGAGTGCCTTAGCACTAGGGAGAGAAATCCCTAGTCAGCTGGTTAAGGGCAAAGGAAATCAGGGGGGGTTTCTGTTTTTGTATTTCAGTTTTGGGAAATCAAGAGATGTCTGTAGTTATTTGCTGACAGGTCTGCATTAGATGTTGAAAGATGAGTGGACAGCACATAAATGGTGTTAAATAGTGACCTTGGGTCCATCTGCTTTCTGTGTGAGCTGTCTGCAGGGCTAGATGGGGAGTTAGCTTCCTGCAAAGGAGTTCACTTTTTATATGGTTTTAGGTCCAGCCTTGAACTCAGACTAGGATCCATTCCTGCTGGTTTCAGTCAGCCTGTGTCCTACTGTCTTCTCTTGTCTCCTTTATGCATGCATGAGCACCAGCTGTGCCAGAAGTGGATGGTAGACTCTGAGATTTGGAACCAGTGGTCAAAGTCCTGGTCCTGGATGGAATTCATCCATTACATCCTCCCGAAGATCTTGAGGAAACAGCTTTTCCTTCTGAGCCATGCTGTGCTGGGAGAGGACCCACAGAACCAGGTTCTATCTAGAAAGTCATGGTCCTTTCTGGTGGGAATGAGACTCACCATATCCTTTCCTCTTTGAGCAGGGATGATACTTCCTCAAAATTTCTGTTTTTATCTGTATTTTTCATATGGAAACTTGCAGTTTTCAACAAGAAAGCCCTGAACTGGGGCCTTTTCAGACACTTCAGTATCTATATCATCTTTTTTTATTTTCTACTGAAGTGCAGCCAGGGGTTGTAGGCAGCTGAGAAGAAGGAAAAATGAAGGAAGCTTCTCAAGCCCAGAACTGAAAAATGCTTAAGTAATATATGACACAGGGCAATCCCTGAATATATACCAGGGACCTAGGTGGCCACTTGGTGTTGTTCTGTGTGCAGTGATGATTTAACCTAGTTGCAGTTGTGCAACAAAGGGCATGATTTTGTGTTTGTTTTCTGGAGATGGTAATGAGGGGCAGCGAGAGGTGGGACGCTGAGCTGAGCTTTGGAAAGCTGCTGCGTGCCTGCAAATGCTGACTTTGTGGGGAATTTGCTGAAGCTGCATGCATGGTAAACAGCCAGAGTCCACGTGGGCCTGTCCCTGTTTGTGTGGGCAGCTCCAGTGGCTGGGCAGCAGTGGATGGAGGTCATTTGCGCTCACAGGGACAGGAGGACAGAGGTTGTGGACGTGCATTTAAACCTCGCCATGTGCAGGATCTGGTTTACTGGATGTCTCATCTCTCAGAATACTGGTGTTACTCTTGATAGTGTCTCTCTCAATTATCATTCCGATTGAATTAATTAATTTTCAGCAGTACTAACTTCTTCTCAGCGAAAAAGATTATCTAAACCTGAGGGTCACTGGAAGCTTCATGTTAAAATTGCTGATGGTTATAATTGCAGTCCTGGGGGGACTGACAGCACGTCACTGCTTTTCTTAAATACATGCAATTTTTAATGATTTTTTGTACCTGGATTTGAGAATTGTTTTTTTTAAATCTAATTATTAAGTATTGTCACTGTGCTGTGAGCATTTTAACACAGGACTGCAAGGCTGCTCCCTGTCCTGTGAGCTGACACAGAGACTGGTTCTAAAGACAGGTCATAGAAGACCAAAAGGGTGTCTCGAAATGACCACAGTGACTCACAGCTTAATGAGAAGGTGTGTTATCATTGGGCCCTGGTGCTGGCTTTGTGGAGTCTGGCTGATGCTTGGAGTGTCTCCAAGAGGTTATGGGGCCATCTTCCAGGAGGACCAGGTTTGGGTGAGAGTGTGCAGCTGCTGCCTTGGACCTGGCTGACCTCCTCACCACCTGATATGGATCTGTGTGCAGGAAAAGGTTTCTCTTGTGTGACAGCTGTGATAATCTGCATGTGTGTACTTCCCATTATACTGCATTCAGATGCTTGTAAGGATTTAAAAAACTGATTCCTCTCCTTGGTGGGAGAAAATCGTGCTTAAATTTGCCTAAAATAAAAAGCTCATCTTCTGTAACTTATGATAGGAATTATGTATTTCTGGTAGTTTGTTTCTGAGCAGAGACATGTCAACTTGCAGATCCCCAGGGGTTAAAACCATAATCCATAAACCCCTTGGAGGAGACTAAAAAGGGAGCAATGTGTCCGTGTTTGGAGTTTTTGGTGTCTAAATTGGTTGTGCTGGAAATGACTGCAAAATGTAACCATCTGTTCACTGAGGACATGTGTCCCTGACATTGGTTGGGAAAGTGTTGCTCACTTGCTGAGCAGATTGAGCTCTGGGACTTCATTAAGAAATGGTCACATATTTTATGGGTTTCTAATCTCTTAGTGAATATTAATAATACTTGAAAATGAAAGAAGTTATATGATGGGAGATAGATGGAATCCACCTTCTCTAGCATGTGTTTTGCCAGAGTGGGACCATTTGGACTGAGATGCTTAAATAATCTGAATATGTGCAAGATTATGAGTAATCTGAATAAGAAATGTTGAGGGGAAAATTGGTTAATATGGGACTCCCTATGTGCAATGCGTTCAATCCATCCAGACTGAGTTAAGACTGATCTCTTGTATGGTCTTGAATGGCAAAATCCAACCTGCTTTACTTCACCTGTTAAGGGTGGAGAGGGCAGCCCTCTCTGTGCAGAGCTGATGAGTGTAAAGGAGCTTTGAATAACATATATGTGAGGTCTTTGCTTTAGATGCTCATGCTTTGGATTGTCCATTTGACACAAGCAGTTGCACAGGAAAGTTCAGGGTGTCCCCTGTGCTGGCACTGCTGGGGCACCTCCAGTGCTGGGGACAGCTCTGGGCCCTTCAGGACAAGAGAGACACCGAGGGGCTGGAGCGTGTGCAGGGCAGGGAACGGAGCTGGGCAAGGGTCTGGAGCCCCAGGAGGGGCTGAGGGAGCTGGGAAAGGGGCTCAGGCTGGAGCAAAGGAGGCTGAGGGGGGCCCTTGTGGCTCTGCACAACTCCCTGCCAGGAGGGGACAGCCAGGGGGGTCGGGCTGTGCTCCCAGGGAACAGGGACAGGAGCAGAGGGAACAGCATCAGGATGGGCCAGGGGAGGTTCAGATTGGACATCAGCAGGAATTTTGTCACAAAAAGGATTGTTGAGCATAGGAACAGGCTGCCCAGGGCATTGGTCTCCATCCTGGGAAGTATTGAAGGAGTACCTTGATGTAGCACTCAGTGCTTTGGGCTGGGTGACAAAGGGGAATCAGGCACAGGTTGGAGTCAGTCTTGAAGGTCTTTTCCAACCTAAATGATCCTGTGATATTGCGAATCTCAGCCTGCCCCTGGACCTTGGTGGATCATGGTTGTGGATATGTGGCAGGAAACAGGGCTGGAGTCAGAGCTGAGCTTGTGCACTCTGCTCCTTGCTCCATGTCTGTTCCACATTGTGAGTAGCTCCATGTCCCCAAGGCTGAAACTGTCGCTCCTTGTCTTCACGGTGCGCTTTTGCAGCAGCTGAGGGGTCTCTGCATTGCATGGATTCACACAGAAACATGGGATCCCTCGTGCAGAGCCAAGACATCTCCGAGGCTGGTGGGAGAGGCTGTGCCCTGGCCAGGACAGCTCCATGTGCCTCCTGGCAAGTAACCACCTTTCCATCTCTCCTAGAATGGCAACAAGGAGAGCAACCTTGACATGCTGGGCACAGACATCTGGGCTGCCAATACCTTTGACTCCTTCAGGTAAGCTGGTATTAAAATGCTTTAACAGAGAGATGGACTCTTAAGACGGACCATGCCTTGTCTTTGTGTCACTCCTCCTGGTACCCAGGCACCAGAGTACCCTGGTAGTACTGACATCCCTGCTCCTCCCCATCCCCATTTAGCCTGTGGCACCAAGCACAATTTATTTAAAGCATCCTGTGTACTTTGGAGAGGCCACTGGATGAGTTTGTTTGGATGAGTCCAAACACTTGTTACTAGTACTGTAGTACTAGTAGTCACCCCAGAGCTGCACAGGCAAGACTTGAGTCAGCTCTGAGCTGCTGCTCTGGGATTTTACTCTTCCATTAGTTGGGAGGTACCTTCATGTGTTGGCTTCTTAGCTGCTGGGAAGAACCCTTCAGCTGCTGTCTCAGTATGGGGAAAGCAGTGAAATAGCCTTTCTGTCCAGTTTTATGCATAATCTGCAGGTGTTGAGTCACCAGAGCAGACAGGTTGTGCAGGACCAGAGAGAACATCATTTCATGGACCCTCTTGGATACAAAGAGGTACAGAGTATATCTTGCAGGGTGTCTTCTGTATCAAATTTAGAGGCTTATCTCTAGCCACAAGAGCTCAGCACACCTAAAAAACAAGAAAAAATGAAAGGAGATGAATCTGTGTGAAGGTTGCAGGCACACGTCCACGTGCTCTGCAGCAGGGAGTGGGGAGTTGTGCTCCCAGGAATGCGAGCTTTCCTTGTCTGCAGGCTCCAAAGTGCCCTCTGCTCTTCAGCTCAGTGGTGTTTAATTAGTAGTGGACTTCCTTTCTCTGTTTTTCCCTGTTTTTCTCTTCTAGTGGTGCAACGTGGGACTTGCAGCCTGAAAAACTAGATTTCACCCAGTTTCACAGAAAGCTGCGAAACACCTCCAAACACCCATTGCCTCACATAGACAGAGAAGGGTGAGTGCTGTGTCTGCAATACTGTGCTCTCCAGGAAGGTCTCTAACTTCTCCTTTGCTCTAGGAACTCTGGCTTCGTGGCACACCTCACACAGAGGACGTGGGAAGAAGCACTGGACTATTTACAGAATTTGAGAATGCCATGATCAGTTTGTCTGCCTCCTCTGTCATCCAGCACTGCGCTGGAGAAGAGTTGTTCTCTGTAATTTTGCATTGCCTGATAGATCTCAGCGTTTAAATAACTCCAGATCCAAGTCTCCTAGATCCCGGTGTTCTAAATTTAAGCATCTGTGGATTTTGGAGGAAGGATCCTTGCTTACTGCTGACCTGGTTACAGTTCCTGTAAATGACAGAGCTTCCACTGTTCTTCCCAGCAAGAGTTTAGGGAAGGAGAGAGCACCAATGTGTTTCACAAAACTGTGAATACATTCAACAGCTCCTTTTGGTTGTGACAGCCTCCACAGGCTTCCCTGGTATTTCTGGATTCCTTACTTGGTTGTTGTTTGGTCAAGCCAAATAAATGTGTGCTGGTACCAAGTAGCTCACCAGTGTTGCTTAGATGGGTGTCACCATTTCCCTGCAGGTTTCTCTGCAGGTGGAGAAATAATCACTCCCTGATAGGAGGCTGCAGCCAGCTGAGGGTTGGGTTCTTTTCTCCTGTAACAAATGACAGGATAAGGGGCTGCATCAGGCAAGGTGTAGATTGGATGTTAGGAACAGTTTCTTCACAGAAAGGGCTGTCCAGCACTGGCACAGCAGCCCAGGGCAGTGGTGGATCCCATCCCTGGAGGGATTTAAAAACCGTGTGGATGTGGCACCTGGGGACACAGGTTAGTGGTGGCCTTGGCAATGCCAGGGGAATGCTTGGACTTGACCGTCTTAGAGTCTTTTCCAACCATAACAATTCCGTGATACTACAGATCGCGTTTTCCTCACGCTTTTGCTCAGAGCATAGAGGAAGGAAAAAATTAGAAGACGTCTAAAAGTTGGGGCTGCAGCTGATGTTCATCACTGCCATGTTGTTTGCAGGGATGGAAATCTTCTCTTGGAGATGTTTTTCTACTGATAGTTTGGTTTTGCCAAAGTACTGGCCCAGTGCCATATGCCTGATCTGTGCATCTTGTTTAGAAGGTAAGTTTAGAATTGTTATTAGAACAGTTGATTGGAAAGCATTAGAAACAGCCAGGCCAGAAATCCTGTACCAGTCCAGGCTCAGCATCTGCAGTAGGGACAGGAAGACTCAGCCAGACTTTTTTTTCTGCTCTGTAAGGTATACTGCAGGTTTATAAAGAGCACTTTTCAGGACATTTGGAACAATGTAACACTAGATTTCTAAGTCACAAAGTCTCTTAGTCAAGTTCAATCCCATTTTTTCAGATGAGTTTGAAAAATGAGATGAAGGGGCCCTCTGTAAAATAAGATAAAACGTGCTTCCTCTGTAAAAGAAGATAAAATGTGCTCCATGGTTGATGGCACTTGTTAGGTGATCCTGTCAGTGACTGCTGTGTGCAGGGAGGATGGAGCATAGTTGGTGGTGTGGTTTTCCTCTGGTTCCTGCTGTATTGTGAATGCCCACATTGCAAACAGATAGAGGAGGCAGTGTGGAGGTGAGATGTTTAATCGCCCCTAAATATTGCAGCTGTAAAAGTGTACAGCTGTAAAAGTGGAGTAAGAATTAGTGTATCTGCAGAAAAGTTAAGCAGATGCTGTCAGCACAGAACAGTGTGTGTCCCAAAATGCATGCCATGTAAGTTACCTGGCTAGAACAGAGGAAGCAGAAAGAAAGACAAAGTTGTTCTTATTTTTTAACTTCTAAAGCTGGTTATGTTGTGCATTCATCAGCTCTCCATAGTGAATCTGTGCTGAGATTCAGCTTGCCGAGCCTCCATGAATCTCCACCTGCTAGCTAGGCATTTTTCCCTCTTGCTTGAATGGGAAGCTTTTTTTAACAATCTAGCTGTGCCGTGAAAAAAATAATAGGGGAAAAAAAGAAAAAGAAGTATGCTGTTCAGTATGTATTTTCAACACTAAAAGAACCGTTTTATTCCTTAGTCTGATCAGTTGCCCAAGGCTGGCCATGTAGTTGTATCAGGTTGTGTAACTTCAAGTAACTTTTGGTTGGGTGAAGTGTTTTCCTCCAGGAAGACACCTGCTTTTATTGGAAGATGCTGTTTGGTGACATGCTGAATAATCAAAAGTGGAGCAGTTAAGAAAAAAGCAGGGAACTGTACCATGTTTCTGACCTGAATTCATCTGGCTTTAATTTCCAGTGCTAGCTCTTGCTCTGCTTGTACTCTTCCAGATCAAACATCCTTTTGTAGCTGTTTTTTTCTCTTCATTCCAGGTGTCTCCCAAGCACATGTATCACTTGAGTTTTTCAGGTACTCATAAGGAATTTCCCCACTGCCTCTTTGAAATGCAACTGCCGGCGCTGCCTGTGGTCCTGTAGCTGGGGCTCAGCCATGCTGTCTCCAGAGGAAAGCTGCCTTTATCCCATAATCCCTGCCTCTTCTTCATCCCCTGCCTTTTTGCCATAATTCAGCAACAGAAATTCAGCTCGGGACAGTCCCCAACCTTTTCAGATGACCTTTTCCTACGTACACTTGTGTTCTGCACATGCAGCTGGCATTATTTTTCCCCAGATGTGTGACATGATTTTTATGATCTATATAAATACACATAAACAAATATGAAAAGTACATATAGAAATGCATATAAAAATATTTTTTTTCAGATGTGTGTTTCTGTCTGTGTATGCACATTGTATTTTTACCTTTCTAAGTCAAAGACAGGATTTAATTTATCATGGAAAGTCAGTTGTTGAACACCTCTGATTTCCAATAAATACAGAATCACAGAATGGTTTGGGTTGGAAGGGATCTTCACGATCACCTAGTCCAAACCCCATGCCACGGGCAGAGACACCTTTTACTAAACCAGGGTGCTCAAGTTGACTAAGGTTAATTAAATTGCTTCCCTTCAACTTGCTGGTTTTAGAGCCTGGTACTTCAGCACATGCCATTTTTCCCATTTTTTTCCTCCCATTTTCTCTAATTCCAAGATGTCTTTTTCTCTGACTTCTAGGTACTGATTACGTGGGTCTGCTGCTACCAAAGTCTCTACTGTATAAAGATATTTAACAATATCTTGCATCTAACTAAGAAAAAATATTTTATCATTCTTGCATAATAAAAAAGATAATCTCTGTTGTTTATGAATGTAGAAGGATGATATTTACTGACCATTTTTTTCTTTTTCTGTATCATCACAAACACTTTGCATTCAGCTAGTAATTACCTCTGGACTGGTTTTTTCCTTTCTCATTTCAAGAAAGTCCTTCATCTGACAGTTCCGTGTATGAGGTGCGGGTGCTTGACTTCTCATCCCAATTTCTTTGTCTTTCAAATTGTCTGTTTATATTTATATTGATTGCTGCTTCCTGTCTGAGGTGTGTGTTTGCTGATTTTCAGCACCTTTCTCAGCAGGGGAGCTGGAGCTCCTGTGGAGAACAGCAAATGAGCAGTGCTTCAAAGGAAATGTTTTTCATTACTCTTTTTGTGCTCTCATTTCTGCTGCCCAGGTGGGCTGTGCTTTCAGTTTTACTTGGTCTGGAAATTGAGTCACCCTGGGCTCAGGACTGCCTTTGGTTTTCTCAGTGCTGCTACTACCAAAAGTGTTTGCAAGCTGTGGCAGATGGTGCAGGTGGAGAGGACAGAGCAAAGCATTTAATTTTGTATTAACAGCTTTACGCCTGCGTGGGAGTGTTTTGGAGGCACAGCACACTTGCTCCAGAGAGAGCCTCTTTGTTTCTATGAGAGGTCTTTGCAGTAACAACTGATATTCCCCTTGTGCTGTAATAGAAAATTAACTCTGTCTCCAGTGATTTTTCACGTACTTTTGTTTTGTTTTCTTCTTACCACAGGCTTGGAAAAGGGAAGTACGAGGATGGTGACAGCATCAACTTGAACGACATAGAGAAAGTGCTTCCAGTGTGGCAGGTAGGTGATGAGGGCAACTGCCCCTGCCACGGTGGGGACCAGCAGTAGTGCCTTCCCTGCCTTGTGTTCCCATTGGAAACCCTCCTCAGGAGTGGGAAAGCTGCTGGGCTGTGGTCCTTTGGGGTTTGGGATGGGGATTTATGCCTGTGGTTTCAGGTGTTAGTGCTGGACAAGGGCAGTTGTCACACAGACTTTGTTGGGAGATGATACACTGGGGCAGTATATACCTATGTATGTGGATGTACACAGGACTCATATGCTGAAGAAAAGGACATTCTGAAAAGTATCAACCCTTCCTGACAGCTCCAAAATAAATTGTTGTCAGGAAGCCAGCAATGCCTGTGTGCTCACCCAGGTATTGCCCTTTTGGGGCAGTACCCATGTTTATGTGCAGTGATAATCCACATGTGTATTTTCTCCAGCCTGTCCTTTCCCTAGATCTCTCTTTGCAGTTTTGGCAGTTCTGGTTAAATGACCTCTGATGTGTGGAGTTTGGGGAATAGCAGGATGTGACCCTGCAGTTCAGAAATCAGGTTGAATAAGTCAGTTTGTCAGCATCAAATAGTTTTCCATTTTACAGAACCCTAGTCCTCAAAAGAGCTGAGTTCCCTGAGCTAGGCAAGTTTCTGAGGATGCTCAGTGTGTTTTTGCTGAAACCTCTTTGCCTCCAGAGGCAAGGTTGCAAACATCTCGTGCCGTGGTAGGGTTACCCTTTTCAGTGCTGAGCCAAGAGATTGCTGCGCTTCTTTCTCACACATCATGAGAGGAAAAGCTTTGCTCATCGTGCAGACCACGTGACAATCTGCCTTACTGTTTCTTTTGGGTGAGCTATTTGGCACTGAACACATGAAGGAGTGGAAAAGGGCAGCTGACTTTGGCAGGGAGGAGCACTGCCTGCAGCTGCTTCCTGCCCAGTCTCTTCCATGTTTGGTATGTCTGGACTTTAGGTCACAGGGAAAAAAACATCAGGTTCAGCTGATACAAACCCCATTAATTCTGCAAAAGAAGGTTAGTTTCCTTGGGGAATAATTGGAAATGAAGAATCAAACCATCTTTGGTGTGAGGAGCTGATTACCTTCAAGAGGGTTTTAATCAACAGCTGTTAAATAAGCCAGGTCCTCCTGGTCTGGTTATATTTCATCATCTCCTACGAGTGCATTGAATACAATGAATTAATTCCAATATATACATTAATATCTGGCTTAATTGTTGGTGTGACATCTCTAAGCTGGAAGACCTAGTGGGAATGCTAGATTTGATGTTTTGTTTGTGCCTCAGGGCAGACTCATGCAGTGCTGCATTAATTTGCAGATGTGCTTACCTTGGCAGCCAGTACATATGTGTCTGTGGGAGCTAGGACCCAGGTGGCTCTGGGTGAGGGTTTATCTTGTTCAACATGGACAAGTGAAATACTTGCAGACAGCTGGTTTAATCCTGACGTATCATTGTTAGCTGGATTTGAATGCAACCATGCAATGCTGACAGTGATTTTACTGCTCTTCATCTCTTGTTTTAAACGGCTCTATGGAGCAGTAGGGGGGCACAAGGGGAGCCTGTGAAAGGAAAACCCCTCACGCCGTGGGGTTGTCCCATGCTTTTATGTTCGTGTTGCATCCTGAAGAAGAGGCATTTGAGGTTGTTGCTATATAACCCCCTGTTCTGTCTTTGTTTGAGAGCTCATGGGTTGCTTACAGCAGGTGTGCATGGGTGGAGGGGCCAATCTGAGCATCCTCCAGCCCCACTGGGGTGGTGTGAGCATCCTCCAATGTGACTGAACCAGTCCAAGCATCCTCAGGAGCGACTGGAGTGGTCCAAGCATCCTCCAGCACAACTCAGATGGAAATGTTTAGCTGCGGGGTGTTCTTCAGCAGCCATCGAAAGGTTAGAAGCACCACATTTGAGAGAGGTAGGGAGTCTTGCTTGCAGGCTTCTTGGAGATTTGTGTGCCAGTGGTGTTAAGGTGTGATAGCCATAGGACATGAATCTAGAACTAATCTCCAGTGTACATCCAATTTGTATGGGTATCTGCAGAGAGATGCAGAGATGTCCCTAACTAAGCAGAATATTCTGGTTATCTGAGGGTTGAGCAGACTGTTCTGAATATCTGAATATAACCCCATACATGAGTTTTTCTTCTGGAATCTGTCGATAGTACTTTTAAAAAATACTGCAAGGAAAGCCTATGACTATTTGGCAATTAAAAGGCGGAAAAATAAACAAAACAAAACAAGCCCAAGCAACCCTTCCCCAGATCCTCTTCTTTTGTTTGGAATTCGTGTATCCCAGTCCTTAGGGATGCTCCCACAGCACGGTGTGCTCTGCCATCTCGTGGACATGCACAGGTTTCACAATTCCTTCACCACAACTCGTAATTTGAAGCATTCTCGTGCCCCATCCTTTCAAAATCCATCTGAGATGCTTGTTTTTACTGGTGAAGAGGTTTTTATTTTTGAAAGCTTCATGGCTAGGAGCCCTTGAGGTCACTGCCTTGGCTCAGCTCATGGCCATAACCTCTTCATCTCTCCTTACTCATAAGCAGGATTTGGGCACTAATTCATCAAACTGCTGCCAAAAATTACTCTTTTGAAGGTAAGTGTTCTCCATTCACAAGATCTGTTTTTCACTGCACACCAGGGAGCATCTGCTGTGTAGGGAGGCGCAGCCCAGGTGCAGAAAGAGTCTTTATCATCCTCTCCATTTTCATATCAGCTGTTTTGTTGAAGGAGACCACATAACCACCTTGGCGTCATGAAGACGTCACAGGGCTGAGTCAGTGCCTTTTGCTTTTGCTCCCTCTGGCAAACGCTTGGGAAGTCTTTCAGGCTTGGATGTGTCACATCCAAGTATTCTGGTCCCAGATTTAGTCTTCAGAATTCTTGGCAAGCGAGCCCTTGGCAAAATCTACACTTACGAGAGAAAATAACCCAAGGGCTCATGTTCTGCAAGATCACAGGATCATGGAATGGCTTGGATTGGAAGGGACCGTAAGGCTCATCCCCTTCCAACCCCCCTGCTATGGGTGGGGACACCTCCCACTGTCCCAGGTTGCTCCAAGCCCTGTCCAACGTGGCCTTGGGCACTTCCCAGGGATGAGGCAGCCACAGCTTCTCTGGCAAGATCCACCCCACTCCTTCCTTTGGAACTGCTGTAATTTACAGAGGACACAGGAGGCTGCATGTCACAGAGGTGTGCTGTGAATGCTGCTAGACACAAGCAGAGAGTTTTGGGATGTGTCCCAAGTGGTTTCTGGACTTGTGTATTGCAGAGTTTGGCTTTCACTTTGCTGGACTCATGCCTTCAGGATGGGCTTGCCTTCCTTTGAATGCTGAGAATGTGCCTTCATTGCCCAGCTGCTCCTTGTCTTGTGTTTTAGGAGGTAGAAATGTGGCACTTCTGAAAGGCGTATTGGGCTTTATTGTTGTAGTGAGATAAACTTGGAAGACGGCATTGATATCATTTGGTTTGGCATCTTACTGCCGTCAGCTCATCTCCTTCCGTTTCCGTACTGATTCTTGACCCTTTTTGTCATATGCTTGCAGTTACAATAAACTGCTTGTTTCTCTCCTGGCTGCAGTCGTCATCCAGCTTCCTTGTTGGAAGAGAAACAAGGGAGAAGCTCCTTAGGAGAAAGGCAGACACTCTAAGTTGTTCACATTCCTCATAGCACCACTGTGTTCTGATTTTGTCCAAACAGGATTAGAAGCACCAGGATTCCTGATCCGGTTTGTAGTTCAGCCTATAGGTGCTTAGGCAAATAGATTTGTTATTTAAACTCTTTCCTTTTTCACACATGCCTGTGTTTGAAAGCAAAAGCAGGAGAGCTGCAGGTTCTTCTTTTAGCCTTGATGTTATGCTGCTTTTTTTTTCTGTTGCTGGAAAACCCCCTGAAAGAAGGGACCCATGGGCAGGTTTTCCTATTTTCCTTGGGACCCCTTCTCACGGACAAGTATATTCAAGTCAGACCTTAAGAGTTCAGCATGGAGATGGTGTGAGTCGAGGTGGGGCCTGTGCATGGGCTGGTCATTTGGGGTTCCTGTGCCAGGTGAGGCATGGACACACTGGGACACGATTTGTTACACCTCAGCATAAAGGGATGTCTAGGAAGGGCTGGATGATTCCCATCTGAGGTGCCCATGTCCTTTTCCTGTCAGCTCTGTAGGGTGCAGAGGTGGACCAGTTCACATGTGGATTTGGTCAGATACCGAAACTTCCCAAAGAGAGATAAGCCAGCCCAGGTGTCCAGGGGGAGATGATATATTATGGGCAAGCAACCCCTTTGATATGGCTCTGCAGGCAAGGAGTCCTGCTGAATCGGTGTCCAGCACTGGTGTGAGGGCTTGTTGCTGGACCTTGCAGATCACTCACTGGTCCTTCCAGGGAGATGGTAACAGAACAGGTCTCTTTGGAGCTCACAGACATGTTTGGTGGTGTGGTGTTATTTATTATCACCATACAGAGTTGTCACCTTGCCATCTCCTCTCTTGCCTGCACTTTCTACACTGCAAGGCTGGGCAGTTCTCATTTTACCCAGCACATTAGGCAACCCATATTCCTCCCCTTTCACAGCCTTGGCCATAGCAGTGTGGCCCTCTCCTAGCAGGCTGTTCTGTGCTGATGGATCTGGGGTGGGCTGATCTGTCTGCCGGGCATCCCCTCCCACGGGGAGTGGCCTGGTCAGTGTTATGTGTGCCGCTTGTCCTCTGTGTCCCTACTGTCACTCATGGGGTCTAGAAGTGTCCACCACTCCTAAGGAGTGCCTCCTTAGGAGCCCCAGAAGCGGGGGGATTACTTTCTTCCTGCCCCCTGAAGTGTTCCCAGAGTGTGTGGGCACAGCTCTGCCTTCAGAGAAGGTTTCTTGCCTGACAAGCCCATATGCCAAGGGTCTTTCCAATACGGTAACAGCTAAAATCACTGTGGAAAGTCCATGTCAAAGAGCCAAGACTTACTTGAGTATAGGTCACAATGTATTGGGAGTCAGAGCTCTGACAGAGTAAAAAGCTTTTGATTTGCCATGGCTTCCATGTGTGAGACACAGGCTTTCTGTTGCCCTTTTTTTGTTGCGTTTAACCCAACTGACAGTGACTTAGGGCACAGAGAGCAAACTGCTGTCATCACCTGTAGCCCCTCCTGCATCACTCCCATGCCAGAGTTATGGAAATCATTGCCAAGGAACGCAGATGAAGCCATGGAGGTCTCCAGAACACTGGAGAGGTCTGGACCAAGACTGTTTAACATCCCATGCAGGTCATCACCTTGCAGATTCCCACAGGCCTGGGCTCTCATGGCAGATCCCTATGTTCCCTGAAGGTTATAAACCCTGAAGATTTTATCAGAGGTGCAGAAAAGGGAAGGTCTTCTAGTGGGTTTTTCAGATTATGGTGGTCTTTCATAATTATTGAAGTTGGAAAAGACCCATAAGATCACTGTGTCCAACCATTCCCCCAGCATTGCCAAGGCTGCCACTAACCCATGTTCTCAAGTGCACATCCACATGGCATTTAAATCCATCCAGGGATGGGAATTCGACTGCTGTCCTGGGCAGCCTGTGCTAGGGCCTTTTCCATTAAGAAATTTTTCCCAATATTGAGTTCCCTAATACCATATGATAGCCTTATTCAGTGCATAAATGAAACTCTGGAGAAACAGCCAGGAACTTTGATGTTTCCATTATTATTTTACTATTATCATTATTATTTTTTTCATTATCATTATTGCAGTTGTTATTGTTGTTGTTATTATTATCATTATCATTATTATGGTTATTTTTGTTGCTATTATTATCATCTTTATGGTTATTGTTGTTGTTGTTATTATTATCATTATTATGGCTCAGAGCAGGTTCCTGATTGTGAAAAATGAGATGGGCTCTCCCTTCCCAGGGCTGGTGTTACTCTTCTGGCTGTCAGGCACATGTTGCAATGCTGACTCATAATTCCTGGGGGTGTCTTCCCAGCCTGGTGGGCAAAGAGATCCTGTTTTGTAGTGGCTCCTGGTGCTGCTGATGATGAGCTGGTAAGAATTAGGGCCAGGCTGCTGTGATGGCCAGGCATTGGGATATTCTCATACCCCAGCTGGTTTGACTGGTTAGGGGTTTGTGTTTGGGATGAGCAAGGAGGGAAGGTGGAAGGGGAAAGGGTGGTTTATGCTGCATCTCTGAAGTTTGGCAGTGTTTGATGGCCGAGGGGACAGGGTTGGTGGCCTTGTAGCACTAGAGGGCACTGCAGCCTCACTGCATGGAACACTGCTCTGGGCAGAGGAAATGAGCCTTTTCCAAAGGCTGTTTTCAAGCAGAAACCCCACTCTGCAGTGTCTCTTACCCTCCTGTGCCAGCTCACACTGCTCTCCACCTAGATGTGTCCATCTCAGGCTCAGAGTGCATTTCCAGTGTGGGGAGACCTGCAGGTGTTGGTTGCTCTGTACCTGGGACTCAATTTGTGTGTGAGTTGCATTTTGGCTCTGAGCAGAATGAGGTTAAAACTGAAGGTATGTGTGACCCCCTCAGTTACCAGAGCCCTGAGGGAGGCTGGTTCTTAGGGGTTAGACATGTCCCATCTCACAACTCCCTGGAACCCACCTTTGTCCACACAATCCTCAGCCCTGTGTATTTCCCACAGGATGCTCCAGCAGGGCTCAGTCTGGCCCAATGCTCCTCGCACCAGAGCAGTTCCAGGTGTGCAGAGGGGCTCTCCCTTCTCTGGAGGTGCTGCTGCCCTGTCAGGGGTAGGATGCTGTGCTGAACACCCACATTGCCACCTCTCCCTGTCCCCCACCTACCCTGTTGTACCCACCCCAAGTTAAGGACGTGCCAGCCTCAGGAGGAGGGCAGTGGGCACCATGGGTTGCCCTCTGCTGGACCATCTGTGTTCCTTAGACCCTAGTTTGCCAGCCACTGCTTTGTACCACAAAATAAGATGAATAATGGAATGTGGGCATTTGCAGCTTTTCCTCAGGCTGAGATGATGGAGGGGTGGACACAAAGAGATGTTGGGACTAGGCTGGGCTTACCAATAGGAAGTGGTGGGGTTTGGGTTCATGATCAGGGACCACAAAGAAATAGGAGTTTGGGAGAGCTGTTCCTGAGAGAATGATGAAGGAAGATGTTCTGGTTTACTTTTAAGGAGTCCACAAATAGTTTTTAGTCCTGTGAACTGCAGTTTTCTGGAGAATTAACAGGTTTGGGCAAGGGGAGTTCTGCTGGGGGTATAAATAACAAGCTCATAGGCATTTCAGGCTCAAAAATGTCACCATGTTGTGCTCTGGCTTAAACACACCAGGGAGCTACTTGGTTTTTTCCCAGCTTTACAGCTGACTTCCCTTTCAGAAAGGTTTGCTTTTATGCAGCTATATAATATCCAAAGCAAACCTGTTTTGGTTTTTCCCAGTCATTTCTATAGACTCCAAAACACACCCCTTAAATCCGTCTTGAATTTAAACTTCTCAATAATGTTACATTTTCTTCTGCCTTTTTTTCTCAGGGGATTCATTAGAAAACAGAGAGTTTTTGCTGCACTCCCTTGAATTTGCTGAATATTTTTCTGCAATGTGGAAGTAATGTGGAGGACTGATTAAATTTTTAAAACATTATTAAAAGTAACTGGGAAAAAAAAACAAATCCAGATTTCTAAAGACGCCGAGTAAAAACTCAGTGTCACTTTGGTCAAGCAGCTATTTCTGCTGGCTTGGCTATTTCCACATCCTAATCCCCTTCCCATCTCTCTGTAGAAGAGATGAATTTTTAATAAAATGTAGGGAAGGAAGGAATTTTCTCTTAAAAAAAAAAAAAAGTGGGCATACCACAGGACTAGAGAAGGGAGACGTGCATACGTCCTCGTTGTCTGAGGGACATGGAGAGCCTAGAAACACCTCGCTCTCTAAAAATCCTGTTAATGGGGGTTGTCCTCGACCCTGGTCTGACAAAATAGGAGGTTAATGTTTCCTGTCACATTGAGAAATCTCTTCTTAACCAGAAGATGCTCCCCCACCCTTCACTGCTGCCTTTCCTCTGATGTTGTGGGAATAGAAAGCAATACAATATATGAGACCAGAAGTTCTTAAAATACGAGTTTCCTGCCCAGAGGCAGCAGGTAAGTGAATCCCATTCACCTTGGAGAGATGTATATATAGCTATGGGGGTAAATATAGGTATTTAGTGGCAGGGTAAGTGTTTATTGCAATTCAGAGTGGTTTGGTCAAAGATTGTCATTTAAGTGGGAAATTTATTGCTGCACACGACGCCTGGATGTCTCTTCCATGTGGAAAATAAAGACTGTTTATGAAGGGATTAAATGGTGTCCTCCCTGTGGTAGCAGACCAAGCTCAGCAACTCAGAGGCCCTTTTAGTTCGTTTAGTTTGTACTGTCCCTCATTTTATGATTTTAAAAGTACTCATGGTGGTTGTTTTTTTTCAAGATCATGAAATGGTTTGGGTTGGAAGGGACCTTAAAGATTGTGTTGTTACTCTGCCATGGGCAGGGACAACTTCGACTAGACCAGTTTGCTCCAAGATCCATCCAGCTTGGCCATGGGACACTTCCAGGGATACTCTCTGCTGTCTCGGGAAATGGCTCAAACATACACATGCTGTCATGGTCAGTGAAAGAAAACTCTGTGGCCTCCCCAAAATACCTTTGCTGGATGGTGGGCTTGAATGATTTCATTTGGGCTGAAAGGAATAGTGAGCAGAATGTGGTCTCCTTTGGCCACACAACACTGCCCCTGTGTCTATGTCTCCCAGGGTTATTCCTCTTTATCCTTCTCCTGTTCCTCTTGTTGTGGAGAAACTCCTCATTGTTGGCTCGCTTTCTTTTTCATTCTTTTCTTTTTTTAATAATTCTTGTAATGTATGAGCAGAGAAACCACTGGAGAATGATAAAGCTTCATTTCTTCCTGCTTTTGTGACCCACTTCATTATTTCGTTTCTCATTGTATATTCTTCTGAGGCGCCCTCTCCAAACGGAAAGAAAATATGCGTGGTTATAGGAGCTGTTTGTTTCCCTTTGGCTGGGAAAAATAAGCCCCCTTTGGCTGGGCAAAAGAAGCAGGCATCACAGAAGATATGGATTGCTTCTGCTGGTTGCTTCTGGAGAAGGGACTGCTGATATTTGTTCCATCATGCATCTGTGAGCAACATTATTTCCTAAAGCTGGTGGGCTGTGTGTGCCTTCAGCTGGCCAGCCTTCATCTTGGTGCACTGTACAAATAAAATTCAAAAATACATATTCCTTAAGTTTAGGTTGCTTCCCATTTTCTAGATGAGAATGAGATTTGGCGTTAGTAGTTAGATGTACAGTTTGGAGGAGCAGCAGGAGAGATGAGACACCCTGACTCCTCATTCCATGATTGTTCCACAGCAATAGTCCAGACCAAAGGCAGTTTTTAAGATTCCAGCGTGAAACACAGATTTCCCCATGTAATTCAAAAGAAAACATGAGTTCAGGATGATCTCGAGGTTTCCAGTCTAATGGCGCCATCCCACTGCTGCTGTGGGACACCCTGTGCACACCACAAAATGACAACAGTGGCTGCTCTGCTCCAGCCATTGGTCCTATGATTAGTGAAAGTTTGGTTTTCCAAAGTTTTCTTCTTGTTTGGGTTGTTCCCATTGCTCTTGCCTGTGGAGCTTGTTCAGCCCTGCATCCAGGATCTTACAACTGCTTGACAGGAGGGTTTTGCAGGGAAGAGTCAGTCGGTTCTCCCAGGTTACAAGCAGCAGGACAAGCGGAAGCAGCCTCAAGTTGCACCAAGAGAGGTATGGTTGGATATTAGGAAAAAATTTCTTCATGGAAAGGGTTGTTCAACATGGAGGTGGGTTGACCAGTGCAGTGGTAGAGTCCCCATCCCCTGGAGGGATTTAAAAGCCATGTGGATGTGACACATGGGGACATGGTTTAGTGGTGGGCTGGACAGTGCTGGGGGGATGATTTGGCTTGATGATCTTAAAGAGGTCTTTTCCAATCTAAATGATTCTGTAGTTGTATGAGTCTTGTCTCTGGTGTAGACAGTGCTGGGAGTATAAAGAAGGGATGAAGAAGCTTCAGGATTGCCTATGGTTGTAACAGCCATCTCAGCCTGAAGGTTATGGAGAACCTGGGGACTAGGCAGGTGGCTGTGGATGGTGGCTGGTCTCCTAGGCACAACCAACGGGCTAAAAAATCATCTTGCATGCAGATTTTGATCTGGAAGCTCAGTGCTGTGTTTTGATACCTGGATTGTTGTGATAAGGTTTTCATTCGTGCTTTATTTTGCTGTCAGAGCAAAGCCAGCCCTGTGTGCCTCAAGGCTTCGGGAGGCAGTGCAGTCCCTGCACTCCCTGAGAGCCAGCAGTGTCCCAGCACAACAGGTCACCACCCCGATAAGCACAAAGGCAAGGAGTCAGGCTCACACTGAAATGGTATTTCAGCCAAAAAAAGTAAAGGGGGTAAAAAAGTACCCTGACCATCAGTATGTGAGTTGCCACCATCGTGTCGTGCAATCACAATATCGGTTTTCTGTTTTATTTTTTTTATGGTTGGCTTAACAATTAAAAGGCTACACTGCACTTTGGTTTTTCCAGTCTGCTGCATCGTGTGACCCCGGTGACTCCGAGCTAAGCCTCGTTATATAATGGTGGGGTGTTTTTTTGGAAAACCTCCATTTAATCCTTTCGGAGCAGAATTTGCTGTTTTTGTTTTCTTTCATATCGTCGTCTTGTTTCCCCCCTCCGCCTACCCCTTCCCCGGCGGGCGCATGCTGGAGGCGTCAGTCTGGGAGCAGGGTCCTTTCTTCCCTTCTTTTTTCCTTTTTTTTTTTTTTTTTTTTCTTTTTCAAATCTGGAGAGAAAGGAAAAAAAAAAAAGGTTTATTTTCGTTTGCTTGGGTTACAGCGCCTTTCCCCACCGTCGGGGGGAAGGACTACGTGATGTGCAGCAGGTATTTTGTGAATGGAGCACAACCCTGTGACTCCCCGTTGCTTGACCGAAGGGGGAGGCAGGGGAAGGAGAAAGAAAAAAAAAAATAATAAAAACCACCACCCAGTGACTCCATCTGACTCGTTTTGGCTGGAAAACTTTTTCAGCGCCGTGGTTCTTAAGCCAGGAGGAAGCTTTCTTCTGGCCCAAGAACAATAAAGGGGTCAGCAGCCTGATCCTCCCTCCTACACCCTCTTCCTTCCATTGTGAGGGGTCTGTGCAAATATCCCAGGCAGCTTCTGCTGGGGCCTGAGGGACCTGAGCAGCACATGTGACATTAAAGAGAGACTCCGCGAACTCAGTAATCCTGCGAAAAGTAAAAAAAAAAAAGAAAGAGAAAACAAAATGAAGTCTCAGAGGAGCTCTATTTCTGGTGTAGTGTTACGCCTGGAGAAGTTGCCAATGGGTGTTTCTCATGGTGGGGGGAAATCCGTCCCCTTACCCTGCGTAGGTGCTCCTTCATGATGCCACAGCAGCATCGTCCCCACTTGCTCAACAAGTGGCCAAATGCACACCCCAGGGAAGGCAAACCCTCATGTCCTGCCAGCCCTGCTCCTCCTCTATTTCTTGGACCCCATTTCAAGGCAGGGATTTCTGCTCCTCCCGTTTTGCAGGTGCAAGGCCTGTGTGCTGCAGGTGTGCAGTCTCCAGCAAGGATGGGGTTGTAGGAGGCCCAGCTGCTTGACATGTTATGCTTGTTCCAGGGATTCACCACCACCTGACAGCACTTGGTTTTTCAAGCCAGCGCTTCCAATGGCTTATTCCTCAGATATATATTACAAACCATGAAGGTCTGACCTGGCAATCCCTAGGGTAAAAGGTCTTCAAGAGGTGCTGTCTGGCCACAGCAATGTGCCCACCAGTCCTGTCTGTCATGAACACCACCTCTCTCTCTGGGAGGGAGGTCATAAACTGGTCAGAGGGCTGCTGTGGTTTCTGTGATATTTCTCATTAATCCAGAGCAGTCACAAAACTTGCAGCCAACACTAGGTTTTGCCACCATGAGTGGTGATTCTCTTTCCAAGTGGTATCTGCCAGGCTAGATGGTGTCTCCTCCCAGAGGAGAAGGTGGGACCTGTGGCCTTCTAAGAGAAGTCGAGTTCAACACAGGAAGCCACATCATGCACTGAAAACCTGATGCATTTGCCAGAGGGAGAGCATATCATGCTCATCAAGTTGTAGGAACCCACCTTTTTTTTTTTTCTTTGACACAATTAACCACCCAACAGCATGTGTGACCTCGTCTGGCCGCATCCCGGCTCACTGGCCCTTGGCACCGCGCGTGGATCGCGGTGGCCATCTCACCGTGAGGCAGTTCCTGCCGTTATTATCTCCTCGCCGTGTCGATGGCTCTTCGCTGGCGATGGCCAGGATTTCCTCGCACTGCAGAGCTTTCCTGAGGATCAGCTCTGCAAGCGGCAGAGGAAGCAGCCGCTGCGAGATCGCTCCTGGCTGCTGAGAACGCGGTGGCCGACTTCAAACGTACGTGCGACCTGACATGATCCGAGGAGCGCCACGCTGGCTCCTCTTTTCCTCGTCAGGGCAGGCGGGTGGAAACTCCTCTTCTCCTGCAAGTGCTCCAGGAGCTGACGCGAGACCAGTCATGGTTATGAAAGCCTGTCAGAGGTGGGGGAGAGTTGTCCCATGTCTTGCCTGGAATTCTGAGGGAATGGCGAGAACATTCATGGCCAGGGTGGAATTCAGGGTCTCACCCCCACCCCTCTTGCGGTGCCACAGTGTTGTGACTACACGCAGTACACACTTTCCTTTAGTTGAAGGGAAAACCATTTGTAGTTCCATTTTTAAGTGTTTAAGCAAACAGATTTGTTATTTAAACTCTTTTGGTTTTTTTCACACATGCCCATGTTTGAAGGTAAGAGCAAGAAAGGTGCAGGTTCTTCTTTTCAGCCTTTTCTCCTGGTGCTGGAGCAGCTCTCTGATCTCTGCACATAAGAGTCTAGCTCCAGGATTCTGGTGGTCCTTCCAAGTGTAAGTGGCAATTACATTGGCTTTGTTGACCTTGGTGGAGGGCAGGTGAAGTGTGACAGAATTCCAAGATACAGCTCCTTTGCTTGTGTTCCAGAGAAACAGTGCCCAGCTGCCCATTGCCAACAAGGCCACAAAATTAAAGTAACTCCAAGGGTTAGGTGCAGTGTACCTAAGGCTGGGAACCTGCTGAGTTAGAGGTGGAGTTCTGGGACTACTTGACCATCCTGACATTCCTGTCTGAAGGAGAAGAAAACTGCCTTGTTTGGCTTCTACTTGCTGCATCTTTTCCTGGCATGATTTGCATACAAGGCAGAGCTTGAATTTGTTCTGCAAGTCCTCAGCTTCTGAGAGTTGTTGGTTCAGGAAGGGCAAGGCTGTAGTGCAGCAGCTGGTGGCTGTGCTCTTCTGTGAGATCTAAGGTAATTTCCGTGATTTCAGGTTGGGTTAAGAGACAAGGTATTTTGACAGCACAGAATCCTTTCTGCATGTGAAAATTTATGATTTAGTGGTCACATAGTGATCTGCAGTTTGGATGGAGGAATCCAGACTTCTTTTGCAGGCATCTTGCTTATCCAAAGGCACTTAGTTATTTGGTGCCTTTGCTATGTTTAGCACGGGTAAATCAGAATTTAAAGCCCTGGTGGGAAGGACTGACTATTCAGAAGCAGAAAATAATGCAGCAGAGCATGGTTAGAAGTGAATTATAAGGAGACAGGTAAAGGATGAGAGTGGGACTTCATGATGATCCCTTAGTCCTCTGTCAAGTCCAGGCAAGTTGGTGCTCCTTGATGAGAGCAGTCCTGATTCTGAAGAAATCCACAGCAAATCTCCATCTTCTCTGTAAGGTTTTTAATCTTTTGCTTTTCTGTTCTGTCGAAGACTGGCCTGTGACGTGTGTTTGGAGTGGCTGCCTGTTTGCTGAGGGGGCTTTGACTCGGCCAGACCTGCCCACCTTCCCACAGCCACCAAGGTCCTACCCTGGATTGATGGAATTGAAACAAGGTTTAAAAGCTCATAGGAGAGGGTGCTGAATGGTGAAACATGCCCCAGTCCTGCAACCTCCAGCCCTTTGGCAGCTATTTGGCATCTTGAAAGATTCCCGTTTGGGTGCTGCAGTTTGCTCTGGGGTGGTTTCATGGATTTTGTGTTGCTGCATCGCTCTTTTTCCCCTGCGTGGTCACCAGACTTTTCAGATCTTAACTCGTGCAGCAAGACACGTCCAGGGGACAGGTTCAGGGAGTATCCTGCCCTGGGAGGTGAGGGCTGAGGTAGCTGGGAGTTTCTGCTGGAGCTTTAAGGAGTCTCCCAGTGCTGGAGCTGTGTACAGTAGGAACAGTCATCAGCCTCATCTTACGTGCGCCTCGTCTCACTGGTTAGGATCGCTTCCCCCGTGGAAACCATCAAGAATTTCCGTTATTTCCTTTCCTGAGGCTTTGTTTGGGTGGGGATTTCTGGAAGGTATTTCACAGGCAGGTATAATTAAAGAAAGACATGCTTGCCTGGAGGCTTGACAAGGTTTCTTTAAAGCCAGGCCTTTAGTGTGGTGGCAAAACAGAAACCGTTTGTTTCCCGGTCTAGTGGAGGGGAGGTTGGGGAAAAGGGGGAGCTAATCAGCTGGGAATCATCCCAGTTAAATGCTGCACACCAGGGTTAAGGCCCTTATCCAGCAAATCCTTGAAATATGTGCTTAATTTTAAGTCCCTCTGACTTCAATCTGTTTACTCTTGTGCTTAAGTTTAAGCATGTGCCTAAGTGCTCAACTGGCTGCAGGCCAAGGCAAATAGTAGACTTAGGAGCAGAATCGCATAAAGTAAGTGCTTTGCTGGACTGAAGTTCCATGGGACAGCGGGTGCTGTGCAGGTCTGGGATGCTGGAAGGGGACAGAGCTGTTTATTCCAGCTCCATCAAGTTATTCTGTGTTGGGTACCACAGACCTGAGGCTGTGCTCGCCTTGCAGGGAGCATCCAAACAGTGCAGCCTCTGAACTGGTACCTGAACTTCAGCATCTGTTCCTCTGTTCTGAAGGCATCAGCCTCACCTGTAGCCTTCTGTATATCACAAACACAGTCTTGGGAAAGTATATAATTTATTTCCTCTCCATTGAGAGAAAAGAGAATGTTAGTGGAGGAAAATATTCTTGGTTTTATCATCAAAGAAGGAAGAAGAGCAGATTCTATGACCTGTCTAATAAATCTTCATAGGAATTTGTGTGGCTGCATTAACACAACAAAAAGGACTCCTGTATTAGCACAAGCTTTTATAATGGCTTTATCATCTTCTTTCCTGTTCCAAGCTAATTCCTGAAAACCTTCTTCTAATCCCCCGTTTTGCTCATCCAGCCTGGACTTCTTAGAATGGCAAGGGGGTTTTTTTTTCCTTCAGTTTTAATCTACAAATGACAGCACTTAAAGCTAATAACTGTAGCCGTGGCACGCACAAAAATGAGAAACCACCATCAAGAAAACAAGATCTGTGTTTTTCGAAAACACACTACCAGGGGTTAAGGGAAATCTGCAGCTGGAACAAATACAGCACTCGTCTAACTTCCTCAATAACTCTGCTGGGGGAGCGGGCAGTTGCCAGACTGAGGAAGCGTGGTTAGCCATCAAGTCTTTGAATGCAGCTCCGTTTCCCCCTCAAACCCATGGAATTTATATTAACCTCCAGCTTTTCTTAGCTGGTGGGAATTTTTTTTTTTTATTTGCTTGAGTAAGAGCCTCACTTTTGTTGCTTTGGTTCACAGGAGGAGCAGAGGAGATGGTTCTGCTCCTCACACCGTGCTCATGCTGGTGGAAGGCCAGGGATGTTAAATGAATAATTTCTGGCAGTGATAAGGAGAGAAAGGTTGAGGCTGCCAAGCACAGAGTCACAGATGTCTGATGAATTGGTTTGGAGAAGGGCAGTCTTGAGAGATCCTGGTCCAACTCACTGGGTTGTCTCCAATCCCAGCAGAGATGTGGGCAGGAGGAAGGACCCCATGTGCTTTTAACATCTTGTACATGGGTGTAAATAAAGTGGGTGAAGAGCAATATCACAGCATCATAGAATGGCTTGGGTTGGAAAGGGCTTTAGACACCAACCTTCCTGTCACGGACACCTTCCACTAGCCCAGGCTGCTCCAAGCCCTGTCCAGCTTGGCCTGGGACACTTCCAAGGATCCAGGGGCAGCCCCAGCTGCTCTGGGCACCCTGTGCCAGTTTCACCATCCTCACAAAAGAAGAAATCCTAATATCTTACCTAAATCCTCCCTTCTTCAACTGTGTGAATGCCAGTCAGGATGTCTAAAACCACTTTCAGTGAGATACTTGTCCACCTAATTTAAGGACACATGAGATCTCCCCAGCCCAGGAGAGCATGGAGTGTATCTTGGGAGACTTCATTTTGCATCCTAGGGTTCCTGTAAGGTCTCTCTGTGATTTCAGGGCCATTTTGGAGACAGAGCATCTGTAGGTTGCTTGTGGCTGTGGAGCTGGTGGTGGTGGGCGGGAGTCCTGGCCAGAGAAGGGAGCTGACCAAATGGACATGGGGGATGTGCTGGTTGCCAGAATTGCCATCTCTGTGGTGGCAAAAGCAGTTTGATGTCTTCTTCTGACTTTGTAATCACTAAGTGCATCTGCAGTTTTCCTGTCGTGCCCTGCTCTGCTCATTGCCCATTGCAGTCTTGGTGGCCACTATGTCAGACCCTTTCCAGCTTCTGGAGCTGAGCCCATCACAGGCCCAATTCTTCCAGCTACGAAGGCATCAAGGAGATTAGAAAGCAACTGAAAAAAACTGTAGTGGGGAGAGGTAACATGACCCAAGACATCTCAGTAAGCAAAGCAACGTCCTTGGTATTGGTCACTTGACATATATAAATGTATTCAGGAGTTGTGTGGTTTCTTGAACTTTAGTGCTCATTCTTAATGGAACCGTTGAATGGTTTAGGTTGGAAAATACTTGTAAGATTGAATCCAACCATTCCTCCAGCATTGCCAAGGCCACCACTGACCCGAGTCCCCAAGTGCCACATTCACACAGCTTTTAACCCCTCCAAGGATGAGGGATCTACCACTGCCATTGACAGCCTGCTTCCATGTTTGACAACCTTTTCCATGCAGAATTTTCCCTAATATCCAACCTCAACCTAATGTTTTTTGTCCCCGCTTAGATCTGATGAACACCTGAAGGTGCATCTTTTTGACCAATGTGAAATTAATTGAGAGGCTTCACCCAGCACCTGGTAGTCATCACAAAAGCAGCTGAAAGTTATGCTTTCTCTGGCAGGAAAGTTGATGTATGAATGATGCCACAGTCTTTGGAGATGCCATGTTTGAGACGTAGATTTTGCAAGTCTTGGTAGAATGGCTATGGCCATCCTGCTGCCTGTACTCTATCAACTTTGGATAGAAAACAGTTTTTGACGATTCTTTACTTGGTGGAGATGCCATATACATTTCCGTGTCACATTTAGACACTGTTGTAAAGCAGCTACAAACATGGTTTTCTTATTCATCCGTGTTTTAATGTTTAAAGTAGCCTGTGGCTCACAGAGGTCTGCAGAAGGTCAGTGAAAAGCCACCAGTGTAATTAATATGTGATGTGATATTATTGATACTCTACTCACGTGGCAAGTGCATCAAGTTTTCTGAGCTTTTCCCTGTGTTAAAGCCCTTTACACCAGGAGGAATCCTAGATTCTCACTGCATGACAGGAAAATCCTGTGAGGGATCAGACGGACACTCGAGGAGCAGTTTCTTCTCCCCAGGTACAAACTGACAGTAAACAGACAAGGAGCAAGTCAGACCCTTGTGTTGCACAGCCCACACTCCCATCAAGGACAGGGACTTTTCAAAGGGAAGGGTAGGGCTTTTATAGAATTAAATTGGCGTGTGCACATTGGGATGTTTTGCAGGTGAGGGTGACTGAGACATGGGATACTCACATGATCTCTCTGGGCTGAACTAGACTAAGCAGCAACTTCAGAGGTGAGAAAAGACATCTCTTGGTGGCATAGTCCTGAGGAAAGTGAATTGGCTCTGTCTTCATCCAGCTGCAGACAGGTGTATCTGTTGTGTGAGAGTGTTTCCTGCACAACAGAAGAGACTTGGGAAAGGAAAGGACCATGCTTCAGCTGTGAAGGTCTGTGAGAAATGTCCACTGGTGGGCCAAGATGGGCTGCCACCACCATGACCATATTCAAGTTGATGCCAGAATTCCCTTTTTCTTTGGTAGTGCAGCGTATAGATCACAGGGATATGGATCATGTTAAAAACAAACAAACAAAAAAAAATAAAAGCTTGATGAATTATAAACTATTGCTTGCAATCTTATGGTGTTGAAAAACTTCATGACTTGGAAGGTATCCAGTGGGAAGTGCCAAGGACTGAGCACTGAGAAAGTTCCATTGTGTCTGGATCTGCCCACAGTGGAAAAAAAAAAAAAAAAAAAAAAAAGAAGCCACTAAGTTTTGTGCAAGGCTGTGAAGTTGTCACTTTGTAAATAAGAAACTGTTCATAACTGTTGCACCATCCAGAATCCCTGGAGCTTGCAGTCTTGAAGCTCCTTGGGGTTGAAACCCTGGTCTGTCCCAAAAAATACGAGTGGAGGCCTGGTTCTGAGGGATTGCTCAGATGGATGTGGGAAACACACCTTTTTTTAATAGTAATGGTGAAATGAAAATATTCTTGGATGTAGCCCTTATCACCTAGGAGCAAAACTGAGGTTCAAGCAGGGGAGGCTGTACCAGCAGTGGGAATAGCACAGAAAAGGTTCCAGCTTAGAGGTTCCTAAACTTCCTGAGGCCGTATCAGGTCACCTTAAGAATTTATCCCAGTTCTGCCTGTAGGTCTCCTCCTTTTGGCCACCCACTACGATGGAACAGTGGGGAGGAGTTGAGGGACCTCCTGCCATCCCACCTCACTTATCTCAGCTGGAAAGACATGGTCAAACAGCGTGCCAAGGTGCACAGATGGGGGTGGGGGGCTTTGAAGAGCGTAGGGGACAGGAAAAACCAGACTGGAGAACATGACAAATATAGAGGAAATGTATATTTTAAAGGAAAGTGTGGTCCCAGAGGCACTGAAATAGCTCAAATTGTAAATATTCCAATAGCAACCTCATAACACTCTGAAGTCCCAGGTAAAGCCATTCGTCCCTCACCCCCAATCTGTTGCAGGCCAAGTAAAATGTAAGAAAGACTTTTCAGAGTAGTGCAGCCCTTTCTCAGGATGAGCTTGGGCTACCTGGACTGACTGTAAGCCAAACAGCATGTGAGGTGCCTCCTGGTTGCAAGTGATGTGGGCAGTATTTATTCCCAATATTAGCTGAAAAAGGCTCCTTTTTCCAAGGAAAAGCAAACCCGTTTTAGTTAGATTTATTTTAGTGATTCTTTAAATAATCTGCATTTAAGGACTGCAAGCAATGGTGTGGTTATAACTATACTTACTGGATAAATGTATTTATTTATGGATGGGATGCTTTACTGCTGACAGTACAGTTTGTTTTTAAGCCTGACCAGGGTAGAGGAAATACATACAAATAAACAATAAACCTAAACAACACTAAAATAACATCAGTTAAAACAATTAGAGTTACTTCCACTCGCAAAGTATTGTTCCCATTTTGCTACAACATGGGAAAAAGCTCCATTTCCTAAGTCAGCTTGTAACTGATTTGGGATTTGCGGATTCTGGTAACAAAAGGGAATTTCTTTTGTCTGTTATTTATACTCTTCCTATGGCACCGTGTGTCCGTGTCGGCGTCTCTGGAGCACCCTGTCTCAGTGCAGCAGTGTCTCCACAGTGTCTCTCCTGTCCCCATCTCCATGCTTTAGCTGGGCTTCTCCTCCTGCCCATCCTGCTTGTGCTGGTGTGAACTTGTGTGTTTGCAGAGGCAGTTCCTCCTAGGAGACTTTGTCCTGGTTTTTAAAGTTTTATTACTTCTGAATTATGTATAATTCAGGAGCTCAGGGGCCAAGAGTTAAAAATAGACCCCGGAAAATGCGCTGTCAGTAATCAGCAGAAGGCGTCAAGGAAGGTTCAGGCCACATTTTAATTGGGATGCTTTGCCTAATTATTCTAATGTTTTAATTGCATTTGCATCCTTCACCCTGCACAGGGAGTTTCATGCCGGGTTGCTCTGCCATTCTCTGTGTGTTTTGTGCCATCCCAGAGCTGGCTGCAGAGGGATGAGGTGGGACAGCTTAGCTGCCACCAAGTGCTTTGTGCCACCAAGTATTTTCAGTGCTGTCCTGCCTCTAGCTGTGTGTCTGCTCTCTGTCAGGAGCCAGTAACAAACACCAGGGAGAGGTGATGGGAAAGTAAGCGTCTGAATGATGCTTCTTTGAGTCTAGGACTGCATCTGTAGAGTTTGTGGTTCATGAAACACCCATCATTCTGTGAGAAGTGTACAACAGAGTATTCACACTCAGCAAGTGGGAATCCAAAAGTTTTTGTCCTTCTGAATACTTCTTTGCATTTGAATTATACTTTGAACGATACTTCTTTGGTTCTGAATGATACTTCTTTGGGTCTAGGACTGCATGTGTGGAGTCTGTGCTTCATGAAAACACACATTATTCTGTGAGAAGTGCACACCAGAGCATTCACCCTCAGCAAATGGGAATCCAGGAGTTTGTGTCCTTGGAGCCAACAGGAGAGGGCAGAAGCTACAGGAAATACTGCAGGTGGTTTCAGTGATAACTAAGGAGTGATGTTCAACTGTGACAGTCCTGAACACAATCACAGCCATCCCACCCTTTTCTTTGGAAAAAGTCTCCCCTAAGGTGCTCATCACTGAGGCATGTGTGCTGCAGCCACACATTAAGGCTTTGCTGGCAATCTGTGGTTTACAGTGTACACCCCAAAATTGCAGTTTACCAAGAAATCCTCCAGACTTGGAGGAATTACTGAGAATCATGGAATTACTTAGAATCACAGAACCGTAGAATGACCTGAGCTGGAGGGGACCCCCAAGGATCATTGAAGTGCAACTCCTGGCCCTGCACAGGTCTAGGAGTCCCACCCTGTGCCTGACAATGTTATCCAAATGTTCCTGGAGCCCTCTCTGGGGCATGTTGCTCTATGCCATGATTCGTCAGGCCAGCACATCCTCCTGTCAAGGTCCCACAGAGCATCTCCACGACATTCTTACAGCAGTGGTGGCAAAACCCACAAGAGTTTTGCTCCTTTCTAGCTTCTGGATGGCTGGAAATTAATTTCTTTGTCAGTCCTGTAATTTAATTTAGCCCTGGCTGTAATCATTGAGGCTAAATAAGGTGTCCTTGGACCGGGACCCACGTGTGCTGTGTTGTGGGTGAGGAAGAATGGTAGAGCCACAACCATCAAGTACTGCAAGGGTTTACCTGCCTTTTATCTAGTGCAAGGAGTATTTTGCAAAATCGGTGCACTTTCTATTCATTAGATGTTGAATACCAACTGCTTCCTTATTCAGAAGTAACTCTTATTGTAAGCACCTTACAGGAAAATATGAATAGCTTGCAATTTAAAGGAACAGATTTATCACTTACATTTTAACAGAGAGGAAATAATTTCTGTGTGGCTTCCTGAAAATGTTTGGTGTCCTTCATAGCCTGGAGACCAGGTCAAGGCTTTGGTTTGTGCCTCAGCTCTCTCCTTCCAAGATGTAAAAAATTCCCTTTGTGGGTGACAGACCAGAGCCATGGGAGTTCCTGGAAGAGGAAGAGGCAAGTGGCCTCTGAGGAAAGAGCTCTGCTGGAAATCCCCACAGGGCTTACAGATATTCATGTATCACTGAAACCATGGAAGGATTCACAGAAATATTTGGATTGGAAGGGGCTATAAAGCTTGTCTTGTTCCAATCCCTACCTTGGGCTGAGACACCTTCCATTAGAATCACCTCCAGCAGAAATGCTGGCCTTGGGTGGATAGAGGTGATGGGATGCTGCCAGGGGCACTTTTGCCATGTTTTTCACATGCAGGGGGCTGGCTGGGATGGTTGTACTGAATGTATTGGCACATTCCACCCCATAGGTACCAGGTCTTTGTGGGTAGCACAATAAAAGTTAAATATATCTGATCTCTGTGCTGTCCTAGATTTCCCTGCCTCAGACAATCCATCCTATAGACAGATGAAAACCTTGTTGTGGGGTGTTGCAATTCACTGGGTGGTTTCTGTTGATCATTTCTGGAACCACAACGTATTTGTCTTTTTATGCTCCCTCCAGCCTCTGTTGTTCCCTTTGCATGGGCAGATGGGGCGTCCTTGGTGATTCCAGCCCCACCTCACCCTTCCCACTCCCCCAGAAAATAAATCCCACCCTGAACTTCGTGTGTAATAAAACTGAGCGAAACTCCCAGCTCCTATCTCAGGCCTAATAACCTGTTTGTTCAGTTCAGGCCTTCTGCAACCATTTGTTTAAGATAAGCAAGGGCGGATGTTTCTTGAGGGCACAAAAGGCTCTTGAGATAAAGCCCTAGCGGGACTGATCCCGCGATGTGGCTGGATCATTTCCTTCTCTCATCACCTGAGTGTCATTTTTTTCCATCAGTCCAGTGCTTTTCTCAACCCTCTGTTCACACTCAGTGTTTCAGTGTCGCTATTTCCTATTCAGGTGTCTTCACCTGCTTGACGATCACAGTTGGGGTTGTTTCTGCTGCATGGGGAAACGTCTGTGAAAGAGGTTGAATAAGTTGTTATGAGTGAAGGCATTGCTTTGTGGGTTGAGGTTTCACATCTGAAAATCAGACTGTAAAACCACACGGATGAAGCAATGAACCCAAACCCCTAGAAGCCCCTCAAATCTTTGTGAAAACACCCACGAGTTCAGCTGCCTCAGGCAACAGCTTCACTTGGGAATGCAGCAGTGGAGGAGAAGGAGGAGGAGGGAGGGTGCAGGTTGGTCCCCGATAGGACTATCTCTTTTGTAAGGCTGTTGTTTTCAGATGCCAAAGGAGTTGCTGTGATTTGCTGCCTCAGGGTGGTCACAGAACAGCATCAGTGGCAGCCAAAAGCTCTGCCTCATTCCTGCTTATGAAATTGTGACTTGGGAGTGTTCTTGGAAGAGAGGCTGGACCTGCCCCAGCTTGAACCCCCCTGCCCTGGGCTGATCCCCTAGCGTGGGCAGCAGTGCAGGGGGGATTCTGCCCCTGTGCCCCTGTGCTCAGGGGAGAGCCCAGCTGCAGAGCTGCCTCCAGCCCTGGCTCCAACAGCACAAGGACAGGGAGCTGCTGGAGCCAGCCCAGAGGAGGCCACGGAGCTGCTGCCAGGGCTGGAGCCCCTGTGCTCTGGAGCCAGCCTGGCAGAGCTGGGGGTGCTCCCCTGCACAAGAGAAGGCTGCAGGGAGAGCTGCCAGCCCCTGGCAGGGCCTAAAGGGGCTCCAGGAGAGCTGCACAGGCACTGGGGACAAGGGCTGCAGGGACAGCAGCCAGGGAATGGCTTGCCAGTGCCAGAGGGCAGGCACAGCTGGGCTATTGGGCAGGAATTGCTGTCTGGGAGGGTGGGCAGGCCCTGGCACAGGGTGCCCAGAGAAGCTGACAAATTCCTGGCAGAGGGGTGGAACTAGATGGTCTTTGAGGTCCCTTCCAACCCAAATCGTTCTGAGATTCTACTAATTTACCATCCCCAGTAACACGGGAAAAGGTGGTGCCCTCCTCCAACTTCTTCAGATGATCCTGCTGCACAGGAGGCATGAGAAAAATCATAGCAGTCTTTTTTGTAGGAGGGTAGCACTAAACTCATCCAATTCCCTCCTCTGTTCCTGCCCCTCCTCCTTGTGTCCCTCTCAAGCCAGCATCCCGCAGGTTACTGGGCTGGAGTGTGTGGTGGGATCAGCAGAGGGATGTGCTGGGGAAGGGTAGGTATCAGTGGGGAAACAGGTGGAAGCTCTTAGGTTGCTGTAGAATGCCAGTGAGATCTTCTTGAAAGCTTTTCATTTGTTCTCTCATTAAGCTTTGATATAAATATGTCTGGGGAGCAGCTTTTAGAATTCCGACAGGCAGGTGGACAGGGATGAAGGTTGGACAGACACTTTCATTAGAAGTGAAAAACACAAAAAAAGAGAGCACGTGGCCTTCAAACATGCTACCTGTGATCTCTGTTTGCAGCAATTCCAGTAGATGACAGATTTCCCTAGCTGGCCATAGGACAATCACCTGAGCTTGCCAGACATCACCTTCCCCAAGAGCTGTTTTCCCCAAGAGATCTAAAAATGTGTGTGCATGTCACAAGACAGCTGATCTCTTGAGGACTGGCCCAGAGGGCAGACCATTCCTGAACAGCCCTTCTTTTCCAGAGCTTTTGGCCCTTCTTGTTGGAGCGTGTATGTTTATGATTAAATTGGAACATACATGCATTAGAAGTCCCATGGGCATCTCAGGTTCTGCTCCAAGCTTCCCGCCATGCAAACCAGAGTGTTTAGCTCCAAAACTGAAAATTGCCCCTATTAGGGGCCTTCCTGTGACCATGGGCTCGTTGTGCTTTGCTTTTCCCACACCCATGGCTTTCAGAAGCAGCAGCACAGAAACACTGGTTGTTACCTTCTTCAGCCACCTGAGAATAAATATCAAGATAAAATCCATGTGGGAAAGAGACCAAATATGATTTTGCTGCCCACTGAGGAGTGTCAAATTTGCCTATGAAAACCATGAGCACCTGAGTTTGATGGTGTTTCTGGCTGAAAACCCCATCCCTCTTCTAGACCCACTACAGAGCAGAGGGTGGTCCCTTGAGAGATGTTTTCCTTTGGCTCTGTTCAGGGATTTTGACTTCAGGAGTGTGTCTGCTGAAAGATACAAGAGCTACATTTCAGATCTACATTGTCCTCAGTGAGCTGGCTCTGCTGAAGGCATTTCCATGGCTGTCCTGCATGACCCATGGTGTACAGCAGCCTCAAGAGGAGAGCTGTGTTATCAGAACTCTCACCATGCCCTTGGGATTCTAGCCCCACCCACCCATCACCTTTGGTCTTCTCCAGCCACTCCGCCCTAATTGCAATTTGCTGATATTTCCTTTTACATCAGCTCACTGCACAGAAAAAAAAAAAAAAAAAGAAAAAAAAGAAAAGTCAACTTTTCTCCCTTCCAAATTTAGCTTTGTTTAGGTACCAAAATAGACAAGAGTAGGGATCAGTGACTGTTTTTTTCCAAAACATTGTCTCACGACGAGGCCTAAGGAAGGGAACTGCTCGGCTGGAGAAAGGAGATGTTTGATTTTCGTAAATGGGGACAGAAAGTTCTCCTCTGTACGAGCACAGGCAGTGTCCAGGAGTGCTCCTTGGATTAGGAACTTATTCCCATGTAATTAATTCATCTCTCATCCCATTGACGTCAGCTGCTGGTGGGTAGAGGTCTGAGGAAGCACAGGGATTCTCTGCAAGGAGGACATGCAGGAATGTACCACTGTATGTATGGTTTCTAGTTGGAAAGAGCAGAAAGGCAGCTCCTGAGGCTTTAATGAGGTCTTCACTAGAGGAAATTGGTCCTTGTGTGGAGCGGAGATAGTTTCATTTTTCCAAGGTAATTGTGTTTGCATATGTGTCTGCAATGCAGCTTAAATTCTTAAAAACACCCCAAGCATTAGCCTGTTGTGGTAGTACAACATTTAGAAACAGCCCCACTAATTATTTTACTGTTTTTAGCCTGATTTCCTAGACTAGCTCTGCTGATGGGATTGGACTGTGTGTGTCTTCTCCTTCCCCTCCTTTTCTTATTCAGTTTGGTATCTGTTGGCCAATTTCAAGTAATTTTTCAAAGGAACAGAGATCTCAGAGATATCGAGCTCCTCTTATGCATTCAGTGAAAATGAGTGATTGGGAAAGTGAGTGATGAGGAACACTCAAACCACAGCCCTCAGCAATGAAGAAGTTTCAGTATGAACACCCTGATCTGGTGGAAGGATCCCTACCTGTGGCAGGTGGGTTGGAACTGGATGATCTTAAGGCTTCCTTCCAGCCTGAACCATTCTGGGATTTTATGATTCTAAGCTATTACAGAATCATGGAATTCTAGAATATTCTGAGTTGGAAGCCACCAGCTTCACCAGGATCATCCAGCCCAGCTCCTGTCCCTGCACAGCCCCCCCAACAATCCCCCCCTGTGCATCCCTGTCCAAACTCTCCTGGAGCTCTGGCAGCCTCGGGGCCGTGCCCATTCCCTGGGGAGCCTGGGCAGTGCCAGCACCCTCTGGGGAAGAATCTTCCCTGATCTCCAACCTAAACCTGCCTGGTACAGCCCCAGCCCTTCCCTGGGTGCTGTCCTTGTCACAGGCTGCAGAGATCGGAGCTGTCCCTTGGGAAGGGCTGCAGACCCCAGTGAGCTCTGGCCTCAGTCTCCTCTTCTTGATGCTGAGCAAGCACAGTGGCATCAGACACTGGAGCCCTCACATGGTCCCTCCAGACACCGCACCATCATTGTAGCTCTCTTTTGGACCTTTTCTAACAGATTTATGTTTTGACTCAGTGAGTTCCTTATGGCTGGAGGAGAAAAGCTCTCCAAATGGGAAGGCTCCAGCTGCCATGGGAGCTGTAGGGTTGCTGCAGCAGAAGTGTCTCCAGTCTTTTTGCAGTGGTCAGGATGGATGGTCACAACAAACCCTGTCTGTCCTCAACTTGGTGCTTCCTTCTCTTTCTTAAATTCATCATCATCCCCAGGAACCTTTCTCCTCCATTGCATCTTCCACCAGAGAAACTCAAAATACTATTATGTCAGTAACTGCTGTTGAAATCAACTGTCATTTGCAAAGACTCTTCACACAAAGAGAGAGGGACTTCTTTTCTGAAGTTAGTGTGTTAGGCTGTCATGCCAGTGTCACAGAGCTGCTGCTGGATGAGGCACATCCCCACCCACCCCTTGCCCTTGCCCAGGCTGCTCCCTCATGGCCCCTTGCATGTGGTGATTCCCAGCAATGGTTGGAACTCCAGGCTGAGATAGATGGTGATGGAAATAAAAGGAGCAACTTTTACAGGGCTTTTATTGCCAGCTGGGGAAGGACAATACTGCATAAATAAAATTCATTATGGTTATGACAGCTCTGTGGTCCCTGGAAAATAAATAATACTTTGCACTTACGTAGGGCCTTTTGTCCAGGAACCTCAGAGCTCTGTGTGAGGATTAACAAAGCCTCATCATGCCCATAGTAGGATGGTAAATGCAACACCCCCCTTATCAGATGAACAGACCTTGTCAGAGTTAGCACCTTCAGTGGAAAGAGGGTGCTGGA
Organism: Certhia americana; assembly: GCA_018697195.1. Taxonomy (NCBI): domain Eukaryota; kingdom Metazoa; phylum Chordata; class Aves; order Passeriformes; family Certhiidae; genus Certhia; species Certhia americana. Next base: position 746,872 of record CM031878.1, on the reverse strand, counting down.
AAGGAAGCAGCTGGAGTTACACACAGCCCTGCCACTGCCTTGTCTTGGAATCACAGAATCCTAGATTGCTTTGGGTTGGAAGGGACTTTAGGGTCATCTCATTACAACTCCCCTGCCATGGGCAGGGACACCTCCCACTATCCCAGGCTGCTCCAAGCCCCATCCAACCTGGCCTTGGACTTTTCCAGGGATCCAGGGGCAATCACAGCTTCTCTGGGCACCCTGTGCCAGGGCCTTACCACCCTCCCAGTAAAATCATAGTAAAAAATTCTTCCTAGTATCTCATCTAAATCCACCCTCCTTCATCTTGGGCTTGGGCACATGATTTACCATCCTTGTCACCTCAGTTGTTTCCTGTAAGGTGGATCCCACCTGTCCTTGCTGCGGGGTTGGCATGGGCTGACTCATTTGTGGTGGTCAGGCTCATGCTTATGATGTGGTTGTTCCCTTCCTACTGGGGTGAGGGCACAGCCCCAGCAGACCTACCAGCTGTGTCTCTTATTGGTTTCCCCAAGTATCCTCAAAATGACGCTGAGCATCTTTCTTTACAGATATTTTTTACAGCTGGGTTTTGGATAAGTACTCAAAGGAAGCAGCTCAGGGAAATTGTGTGGCTTAGGTGCACCAGTGTCTCATGTGTGAAGTAGGTGAATCCCTTGTTCATTTTGTGTATGGGATTTATACATATGTGATCCAGTTGTTTGCCCTGTGTGGTTTCTCCCATACAGAAATTGCAGATAACTTCATTCCCTCCAACTTGCAACAGCCTGAGAGGGTGCAACACATCTGTGGATTTTCAGACCTGCTCTTGTAGGGTCTGGGATGTTGTGAGGGTGTTTGGGGGGAGCTGTTTCTTTCACCATGCTCATGTGCTGGGTGTACAGCTCTGTCTGACTCTGACCCCTTCCTTGCTGATGCCTCCTGGAGCTGATGGCTGCTTTTCCCTCTGTTTTACAGGGTTACCATCCGTTGCCTCATGAAGCTGAAATCGCACACACCAAAAAACTTTTCAGAAGGAGGAGAAACGACCGGAGGTAGGTGAAACCTCTTTAGTGTTTCTTTTCTTTTCTTTGATTCTCTTTTCTTTGTTGCACATCTTTCTCAACTTGCTCGTGGTGAGTTTTTGGACAGTGCTGCTGTTCAGCAGTGTAAATGCATAAACTCTTATTTCAGCACTAACATCCTGAAAATATTTTGGGATGTGTCCTGTAATCCAGCAGTACCTTAAGGGCCTCTCTTCTCTTTTTACTTATTCCTGCATAGCCAGATCCACCCCACAGAGATAGTCGAAAAGACATCTGGCAAGTTATTGTCTGTAAAAGCTGTAGTCCTTGGGATTTGCTTCCTCTTTTTCTATTGAAAATCAAAATTTGCTGAGTTTCAGGGTTGTCTGGAAAGCGGGTATGGTTTGGTTAAGAGGGGGTCACAGCCAGCCTGGGGTGTCTGTGGGAAGAAGGGGATGTGCTGTGCAGGCAGCCGAATTTCTGTGGCATTGGTGATTTCAATCCATTGAGTTAATTTAATCGAGTTGATTGCATATTTAATTGTGTAAAATGCATATTCAATTATATGAGGGCATCTAAAGTTCTTGATGGGAATCGTGACTATGGTTAAATGTGAAAAGAAGTGAGGAATAAGGGAGTTAGTTGCACATGCAGCTTTATTTCTGCTGACTTGTTCTGCTGCAGCTGAGACAACACACCAAGGGCAATAAAGCAGTTCTAAAACCACAGCTTTGAAAGATGATTGAACAGAAGGAAAAGTGGCCAGTGCTTTCTCCTGGAATAAACTGTAGTCTGTGCCTGAGCTGTCACAGGGGGCATTTTTGGTGAAGTCCTGCAGACACCTTGGAGTGTGTCCTCAAATCTTGCCATTACTTCTTATCTCCTGAACAGCTATGATGCAATTTACTCTGCATGGTTTGGTTTTCCTAAACTTCACTGAGGGAACAAAAAAAGAGCTAAAAAGAGCTCTCTCAGGCAACCTAGAAACATTCTTCTGTGGGCAGAATGGTTTGTCTGTTTCCTCTCTTTTGGGGGACTGCCTCCATTTTAGCTATACACAGTTCAAAAGTCAATCTAGCCTTATGATTTGGGGTGGGTGGGAAAAGGTCTTATTTCAGCTGGGTTGCAGCCCTGTGATCAGCAGAACGTGATTATAACCAAGTCTTCTGTGTTGCAAGACTGAGCTAGGTGGGCCTGATCAGAGCACTGGGCCGGGCTCCTGAGGCACCGCAGTGGAGTTTAGGGAGTTCTGTTCCCATCTCTGGTCTTCCTGCCTTACAAAGGGTGCTTGATGCTTTGGGAGAGGAGATAGGGCCAGGAGGTCTTCTGCCTGAAGCCCCATGCCCAAGGCTGTGATGGAGCTGTGCATTGGTTCTTCCCTATCATCCAAAAAAACTTGCCAGTTGGAAGGATGGGAGGGGACACAGCCAGATGTTTCTGTTTCTTTCTTCTTTCTGGTCCCTTCAGATAAGCCATCAGCAGACAGAAGCATTCAGCCCCACAGGGCATCCCTGCCTCCTGCACAGATGGCAAGGAGAGATAGCAAAAGAAACTGCCTTGGGCTGGGGTTGGAAGATCAGGGGGTGAGATACAGCCCCAGCCAAGTAGTGTCTTAGGAGAAGAGAAAGAAGCCTTAAAATCCAATTGATCCGGCATCATTCCGGAGGAGACTTGGGGTCATTTCAGTTCCTAAGCAGTCACAAATGAAATAAAATGGAAAGAGCAGAAGGTATGCACTTCTGCCCAAGTCCTCCACAGTGCTGTCTAAACTTGGCCACATTTATTCCCATTTCAATAAAACCACATTTTCAATATCAAAAAGCTCAGAAGCCTGAGTAGAGGGAGCTGGAGTGAAAAAGCAGGGTTTTAAAGTAATTTTTTAAAGGAAAAGGCATGGCTCTCACCCCCATTCTTCACCTTGAAACCTCAGCAGCCTCTCCCTCCCCATCCCACTTGTTTTGCAGATGGAGGTTTTCAGCGTCCCCGTGTCTCTGTGGTGCATTTGAGACTAGGAGGGGAGGTTTAGTCCTTTTAGTATCACTTGAGTTGCTCCAAGAGAGCACTTGCTCCTTGAAATTGATTTCTAGCAGTGAGTTAGCTCTCAGAATGTTTATTTTATGCAGAAAGCATGACAGAAGTAGGGGAAGAAAAGGGCAGGAATGGGGGTGTGTGGAAGGGAATAGGGAAAAAACCCCAAGATTGTATCAGAACACAGACTACAAAGCTGTTTACGCTTTATTGCAGTGCTATTATCTTAATGTCCCAGGCATCATTCTGGGGCAGAAAAGCTCCATTCCAGAGCTGATGGAGCTACACAGGTGATATAAAAATTCCTCAGGGTGAGGTTTTCTGTTAGGCAAAACAGTCGGAGCAATGGGCTTTTTGTTTGAAACCTCCGCTGGATGCAGAGAGAGTCAAAATTGCAGGAGTGTGGATGGAGCATCAGAGGCAGTGAGGCTTAGGAGAAGCCTGGCAGGGCCATTTGGTGATGCATGGGTTATGAAGGGGCTGGGAAGCAGCTCTGGATGCCTGGACCCAAGGGAGGAAGGTTTCCTAGGAAGGGATTGGTAGCAGCCAAGGATGGGGCTGGCATGCAGTGGATTTGCAAGAAGAGAAGAGGTTGTCCTGGTAGGTTGGTTAGAAGCAGGTGTGGCCCCAGAGTTGTGGGTCTGAAGCTGGTGGTTGAAGCAGCACCCTGGGCCCACAAGTAATGGTTGTATGCAGTGTATGGGTTTCTCCCTGCCCAGTGCATGCTTCATCCAAGGCTGACAAATCCCCGGTCACCATGGTGGGCATCCTCCTGCCAGGTGCAGGAGTCACCCTCACAAGTGGCCATCCAGCTTGGGTCGAGGTGTCAACCCCCAGTTCCACCTCTGCTCGATGCACAGGTCCAGCTGGCCTAGCCTGGTTGTAGGTGCCCTTTGGGTTGGCTGGAGCTTTATATAACACAGCTGTTAGAAAACAAGCTGATAAAGCACATAGGTACCTAGAAATCTGCCTCTTTTTTTATTTCCCAGCTGGTCTTAAAAATGGTACTGATTCCCTCCCAGAGTGTGTGTGGGCTTCTCTGGCCTCCCTGGCAGTGACATTCAGATGGGGACCGGTGTTGGGCTGGTGAAGCACCTTTTGTTTCACATGCAGAACAACGCTGATGTCCGGCCCTGCTATAAATAGCACCTCTCCCTGCTTCCTTCCCATCACCTTTCCTCAGGAAATGCTATCCTTGTGTTGTGGAGGAGCACATCTCACCTACCCTGAGGTATCTACCACACACCTTTCACTCCCTTCAGGAGAAGTTACCCCAAGGGAGTGATCCACAGCTCTCTCCTTACGTATGTGCTATGTTTTATGTTCACCAAGTAATTTTTTTTATTTTCATGGATGCCTCATCCTTGGAAATGTTCAAGGCCAGATTGGGGCTCTGAGTAACCTGGCCTAGTGGAAGGTGTTCCTGATTCTGGAGCTGAAAGGTCTTCAAGGTCCCTTCCAAGCCAAATCATTCTGGGATCTTACGATTTTCCATGGATGCGTGCTGCATTTGTTGCATAAGATACGTATGAAGAGCAAATTAGATGTCATTAAAAAAACTTGTCACATTTTCCATAACAGCAATCAACATCAGAGCCACATCTGCTGGAGGGTTTGGTTGCACAATGTACTGTAAAAGCCTACAGGAGATGGTGAGGTCCTTCCTGCAGAGAGCTTGTAATCAGAGCAGTAGAGGTATCAACCTTCCCACTTCTCCTGGCAAAAATCCTGCAGCTGGTGTCTTCTCTGTTGGCCTAGAGTCAGGAGGTGTGGCTGCCACCTCACAGTGAGGATGGTGGAAGGCATCACTGCTTGCTGGGACCATGGAAGGAGAGCAGAAGAGGCAGGTGTTTTCATACCACGTCCAAAGGCATCAAAAGTCACTTAGTTAGATCTCCCTCACCTCTAGGGAAAGAGGGTTTTTCTGGGTGGTGGCAGGACCTCTTCTGCAAGGAAAAAAAATCTGTGGGATATGGGGCATAAAAGACCTATTTCTCAAGTCCTCTTTTGACTTTTCCCAACCCGGTGTCTCTCTGCTAGCAGAGCATGAGCTCTGCTTGGATGTGATCTCCTTGGGCAGGTGGGCTCTGAGTTTGGCATTTTGTTTTTCAGAAAGTTCCCAAAACTCCCATTTTTTAAAGCATTGCAAGTTGACTTTGTGTTGCACAGGGCTCCTCCAACTCCCATGGCCTCCTGGTGTGATGGTTTGAGATGGACAGTCCAGCTGGCCAAATCCTTTGGCCTGGAAATGTGTGGAAAGACATGGACAGAGGCTTGCCCCAGACTTGTAGGAACAAAAAAACCATTTCCAGTTCAGATAGGATTTACAGGGGATATATGGATTAAGACAGGTGGGGTTGTACCTACTTCTTGGTGTCTAGTTAACAGGACTGAAATGGTTTTGTATCACTTGAGGAAGGAGACAGTTTTCCTGAGGAAAACCAAGAAAGGGTTGTTGGGGAAGTCTTAAAAAGTTTGCACTATTAAAATGACGTTGGTCCAACATCTTGTTGGATCCAAAAGACAAATCAGACTGAATACCCTACCAAAAGCAAATCCTTGGGTGTGCACAGAGGCTGGTTCCTCACGGTGCTTTTGGTGGTCTTTGTCTGGGGTCAAGAACAGGAAAGGATGGAAAAGAGAAGAGTAGGAGAAGATGGAGTAAAAGCCTAAGAGTTTATCAATCCCCTCTTTGCAAAAGGCCTCTGAATCCCTCTTTTCAGTAGAAAAAGTGTGAATCTCTTGTGCTTCTTCTGTGCAGCTGGTGTGTCTTCAGGCTTTGAGGTGACCAAAGCCATGAGGGGCTGCCCTGCCTGTCCCAGCCAGGATTGCTGGTGATCACAGCCAGCCTCAGGTGAAGGACCATCACCTTAAGCTGTTCTGAGCTTTGTGTCATCTCCTCCTTCTCCTGTGGGATGACATTTTAAGAGGGGTGTTTCTGCACCTGGGAGGTCCATCCTACATATAGCCCCTGTGTGGAGAGCTGTAGCAGAAGCCTGCACATCTCCCTCTGGCTTGTACATGCAGAGAAGAGTTGGGAGCAAAGAGGCTTAGGAGCTCTCCCCATCTCCTTTTAGCATGCCCCAAATACTTAAAGATTTCAGAAACAGAATTATGGAAATGTCCCCAAGTCTTCTCTAGCATTGTCTGACTTTATTTACTTCCTTGCATTAACTTGTCTTTGCATTTAAATGATCAGGAAAAAACAGTCTGCATTATTTTTTTCTGTGTGTATGTATTTTCTGGACTTAATTAGATTCAGAGCTGGGGGAGGCAGAAATAGCCTCCTTCCCTGGAGAGCCCCGGGTGTCTGTCAGGGACAGTTTCCTCTTCCTGGAGCAGGAGGGTTGTGTAAGCACCACTGACCCTCCTGCTGACGCCCACTGGGTTATCTGGGGTGAGTGCACGGAGTGGGCATCCCTGTCCTCACTCCTCAGTCACAGCCTACACTGCTGAGAAACCTCCTGGGGGCTCAGCCCAGCCCAGCCATGTGGCCCTGGCCTGGGTCTTTCAAGGAGGTGGTTCTGCCTAGGGACAGCCCAAAGGATGGTCACGGTGGGCTCAGGGCCAGGCAGGGAACGTCCCATATCCGCTGGCGGCTCCACTGAGGAGCATAGGCAAGCTGTTATATATTTCTTTTCCCATTATATTTAATTTTACAGACCCTCGGGGACACTCAACCACCTACAGTGATTAGTTCGACTGATTAAGCTGCTTTTCCTCTTGTGACAAACTCCTTTTGTGAAGGGTTTTCAATAGCCATGCTGCTCAGGACATTGTTCCTGTACAATTTCCTTTCAAAACACCATAAAGGGCACTCTACCGCTTCACCCTGTCGTAAAACACCACAGGAATTAGCTTGGCCCAGCTTGCTCCTTCAAGGGCAAGATCTCCTTATTCAAAGACAAGATACAGGGTCAGGTGGGAGTTGCAGGATGGTGGTGCTGGAGTGAGATGAAGCCAAGAGCAAGGGGAATTTAAGATGAGATAAGATGGAAAGCAAAAGTTTTCTGCTTTTTTTTTTTCCTTTTTTTTTTTTTTTTTTTTCTTTTTTTTAACATTTGTTTGTTAATAAGAGGACCCAGGGTCACCCAGGGAAGTGAAGGATAAATAAACTTGAGAGCACAGAGAAGGAAATGATGCTTCACACATGTCAGCTGGTTCAGCCTTGCCTGGCAGAGGCTAGGGGCAGATGCAGATACTCTTGAGGTACCCGGGGTAAAAGGTGCAGGGGCAAGAAGGGCAGTTTCTGCTGAAGAAGCACGCTGCTGTGAGCAGCAAGTGGATAAAACTGGCCATTTAATTAAGACTGGAAGTAAAGAGGACGGTCTGATTGACACCAAGGGAGTAACAGATAGCGGGAACTGGAGGAACAAAGTCATTCCTCCCTGTGTTTGTAATCAGTCCCATGCCCTCTCATGAGGCTATTGAGTAGGACCTGTTGTCATTTGGGTTTGGTTTGTCCAGCAGCTGCTCTCTAGATAAGGTGATGGTAGAGCAGGGCAGAGATGGTATCGGGAAGGGTCAAGCAGGAACCTTTTCAAACTGCACAGCCATGGTGGCCAGACGTGGTGGCATCACCCTGCCCCACTGCCCTTCCTTCCAGGAGTTGAGGAGAAAGCTCTGACAGGGGTTACAGCACGAGAACTCCACTCCTGGGAGAGGAGGTTGTTGAGAACAAAGCCTGAGCCAGGCTCCCCATTGAAGGAGCAGTCCTCAAATGGTGAAGAAGCCACCCCCTGTCACCCTGTGGACATGAAGCTGGTGTGACTCAGCCATGGGTGGAGCTGCTGGGCAGCACTGCAGCTTCTCATCAGGAGGGAACACTTGGAGGTGAGGTCTGGAGCTTCTTTGGCTCCATCGACATCTTTTGCTGCCTTTTACCATGGCTCAGTGAGCAGGACACAGCAGGGCAAAGGGCAGTGGCTTTAAATTGCCAGAGGGGAGGATTAGGTTAAGTATTGAGAAGGAATTTGTGGCTGGGAGGGTGGGCAGGCCCTGGCAAAGGGTGCCCAGAGCAGCTGGGGCTGCCCCTGCATCCCTGGAAATGTCCAAGGGCAGGCTGGATGGAGCTTGGAACAATGGAAGGTGTCCCTGCCCATGGCAGGGGTGGGGCAGGATGAGCTTTAAGGTCCCTTCCAACTGAACCCATTCTAGGATTCTGTGATATCCCTGTGCAGTAATCTGAGCCCTGGTACCTACAGGGCACAAATGATTCAACAGCTCTGCAGAAGCCATCTGAAGTTCAGCCAAATTTATATCTAGCATCAGTCCTGGGCCGACTTATCTTGGAGCAAGTCACCTGCCGCAGCACCATCCCCAGAGCTGCACACACTGAGTCCTCCCATCTTTGAGTGGTCCATGTCTGAGATATGGGAGCAGTGAGGTGGAGCAGTTGGTATTTCGCATCTGCTAAATGGGGGAATCTGTTTTGCCTGTCACCCATGTCTCAAGCTGTGCTGGGCTGAGTAGAGGTTCTCTACACAGCTGCTCTCATTTCTGGCATTGTGGGCAGCACTGAGGCCTTCCATGCTTGGGGGTGTCAGTGAAAATGTGCCCAGCCATGCTTCACCCCCAAGGGCAGGTGGTGTGGCCACAATCCTGCTGGCAGAGCACACCACAGAAGGGGTGCCGTGCTCACAGCTCCTTTCCTGATGCTGGCAACAGCCAAAAGGATTCTGCATTTTATGCTTGTGCAAGGATAAAGCACTTCTGTAAAACCCATGTCTGTGGGCTCAACACTGTTGGCAACAGAAAGATAAACCTTTGTGAGTTCAACAGGACATGGTCTTCATGAGCAGGACATCAGGGGATGCATGTCCATTGCTGTTCTCCATATCTGCTCCATCCTCCTTGTGTGCCTAGCTAAAGACTCATGCAGAAGGGTTAAAAGATACTAATCTAAGCAAATCTTATCCTTTCCTTTCATTGTTCCTTTTTTTCTAATGCCAGGAGGCAGTGGCAGGAGCAAGCCGGGTGCATTTCCCAGCTACAGGGTTGCCACCTCTCTGTTGAGAGTGGCTTTGTCATTACATTAAAACTCAAAGACACAAGACCTTTTATACCCTTTTTTTCTTCACAGTCTCTGTGACTGAAGTGACCCCTGTCCTGCAGACTAAATTTAACCCAAATAGCCAAGCCACCAGTAGACTTTATGGCATCAGGAGGCTTTTGCAGGGTTTTTTTTATCCATCTCTGCCACTGATTGAAAGGCTTTATGTACTACCAGCAAAGCGTATTACTGTTACGAAACCTCAATGGAAATGTGTGGCCTGCTGGATAGCCTCAGAGTCTTGGGATGTTGATTCACCAAAAGCAAAATAATTGTTCATCAAAAGCAAAATAATTGCTCCAGCAAAAAAAAAAATCCAGAACTTCAGTGTGTGGCTGTGCTGAAGGCTATGGTGGAGGTGGTTTTTATGAAATCTGTATCTTTTTACTGTGTGGTATTAGCGGCTGGCCTGGAGGTCAGTGAGTTGTTGTCACTGATGGCTCTTCACAAGTGTTCCAGGCAAAGCTTGGAGCAGCCTGGTCTGGTGGAAGGTGTCCCTGCCCATGGCAGAGGTGGAAGAATGTGATCTTGAAAGTCCCTTCCAACCCAAAACCACTGTGTGATTCTGTAATTTTTGTGAGCATTTGAGTGGGAACAGCAGCTCATGGTGGCTCTACAGCTGTGGGGGTTAGGAGAGCAGCCACTCTTTAGGTCCAAGGCTTTGGGAGGAACATGGGAGACCTCATTCAGTGCTCACCTTTATCAGAGGCTGCTGGGCTTCACCTCCATAATGACATATTTCAGGTGCCCCAGGTTGTCTCAAACTCCACACAAGGAGCTGTCAGATACAAGACCTTACAATACCAGCACCAAAATGGCTGGAAGCCAAACAAGATGCTGTGAGGCATCTCCAGTGTCACTGCCATCTGGATCCCACTACCTGTGTCCATAACTACATTGACCAGGTATAAACTGGAGGCCCAACTTCCCATTATGCTCAGAGGGGATGTGTTCAATGAAGTTTGGAGGATGCTTTACCCCCACTTAAGAAAAGTTAGCCTGTTCATCTTACGGAGAGCAGATTTCCTTGCTTTATTTTGCCTTCTCATGTTGACCAGAACCAAGGAAGTCTGAAAAACAAAGAGATGTGGGAGGAGTTGAGCCAAAACACCTCACACTGGAGGGAGTGCTGGGACAATGATTTATTTCTGGGCTCTCTTCAGCAAGAGCAGACACTTCAGACTAGGCATCCCAGTCCTAATTGGGATTGAGACTTTCATTAGAAGAGCATGTAGTGGTAGGAAAGAGGAATGAGTTCACACTTCCAGAGGGTAGGAATATTAGAGTGGATAATGGGAAGGAATTGTTCCCAGTGAGGGTGGTGAGCTCCTGGCGCAGGGTGCCCAGAGCAGCTGTGGCTGTCCCGTCCCTGGAAGTGTTCCAGGCCAGGTTGGATGGGGCTTGGAGCAACCTGGGATAGTAGAAGGTGTCCCTCCTCATGACAGGCAGTGGGACTGGGGTGATCTGTAAGGTCCTTTCCTTAAAAGGTCCCTTCCTTAACCAAAGCCCTAAATTATATGGTGAAGTAAGTACCTGCACCCTTTTTCTTACCTCTTTCGAAACCAAATATAACTCAATACATCAATCACAAAGTGTACAGTGAATTAAAGGGACAGGTGAGATATAGAGGGAGGCAACTGGGAACCCTTCCAGGGCCTACCAGCCAAACTGGCATGATGCTGCTGGCAAGCAGGACTCAACACCAGTCACTGGTCTCTCAGCAGCCTGTGTGAGTTGTGTAGTAGCCTTTTCTTGCCCTTGTTTTTTTTCATAAACAAGGTGTCAGCAGAACTGTTGTCACCACAGGTGGAAGGCTTTAGCCCTGAGCCCCTTAATTGCTGCAGCCTCTTGCTCGTTGTCACATCAATTATCAATTTGCACCTTCTTCCAGAACTTTTCTTCAGGTAGAGAGCTGGTGGGTGGATATCCACTTCATTCCTCTGATACGTCTTAAGGTAGAAACAGGCTTAACTGGAGGGGTCTGAGGAGTTCCCTGGAGTTGATATCAGGATGTGCCTGGCTGGGGTGCTTTTTGCACCTTTCAGGCAAAACATGAGCTGACCCAAGTCTTTGGAGTTGAGTGGGATTTTAGGAAATTGGTTAATGAGCTGCGCCTAAGATGTGTTCTGGGTGTTTATGTGTTCCCTTAGATTTGGTCCTAACTGTAAAGACAAAATAAGTGTGTGTTCTAAGGTGTGCTATGGACACATGAAATCATGGGAAGATTGGTAACTGGCTCTTAAGCAGTGTGATTTGTAGTCCTGTTTAAAGGACTTATTTTAAAGTTGTTTTTCTAGCTTGTGTTTGAAGGACATTATTAGTATATTTTATGTGAAAATCTGCTCCTGTGCATTCATTTTTACCTAATTCTGTGTTCTCAGGCATCATTTTCTTTACTGCTGTGTCCTTTCTTATAAAAAAATGGCTTTCCCTCCTGTTTCCCTTCCTTAATCTTGCACTGAGTGTTTAAAGATACACATAACCAAGCTGTCCCAGCACTTTGTCTCACAAGATCTTTTTTCCCAATGGAACTTAACGTAAAGAAGCCTCCATACTTCTTCCCACAAACATCCCATTGCCAAGTCAAGAGGTTGGGATGCATCCTCTTTGGCCCAGGTAGTTCTTGTACTGAAAAGATAAAGAGAATCCCAGCCCTCACTCAGGAGTGTGACATACAAGGTGTTTGTTTGAAAACTCTTTGACTGCCCATATTCATGCAGTTTTCATGCTGTCTTGAAGGGGTTGCACTATTTCCAGAGCCAATCCATTCATGGCCAGCGCTAAGGCTCCTCTCACAAATAAAAATAGTCACAGGAGTGGCTCTCACCCCGGGTTTGAAGATTGCAAGTTATATTGGGTGAAGGCGGAGGTGAACGTGTTTTACAGCTGGCATGAATGTGTCGGTTTTAAGGCTGTGAAAATTTGGAAGAGCCTTCAAAACCCATTCCCAGAGGTCAACAGGACAAAGCTCTCCTGCTGAGCGAGTGAATAGAAATGAGTTCATAATTACAGAGTATAGTAGCTTTTTCACCATTTTAATTGAGGTTTTTCAGAAAGGAAGAGAGCTAAAAACAATACAGAAATGTCTTTTGTTCTTTCAGGGCCATTTGCTGAGGACTTTGCAGTGAGAGGAGAGGATGTTTATTAAAAACAACAATATCAAGATGTTATTTTAGGGCCAAAGGGCCATTCCTAGCTGGAACAAAATGAAATGCTTGAGATGGACTGGGTACTCACTGAAAAATCATTTAGCACTGAGCTAAATGATTTGCAGCACATTGCTGAACTTCTGTTGGAACAGAAGAAAGAGAAGAGGGGAAGTAATTGAAGAAGTTGAAACACTCCTTTCCTTCTCAGTAGGATTTCCAAATCAAATTAATTAGGTTTAACAGCACATGGATCTGAACCCTTGAAGCAGCATCTGGAAGTCAGGGTTTTTTCCTCATCCTTATGCTCCTGTCTTCTCCATGCCCTCCTGGGAGCTGATGAGGCTTATTGAAGGGGACTTTGGGGGTGCAGAGGGAACACTCCAACCCAGTGGAGATGTCACAGCCATCCATGCTGAGCAGGCTGTGGGGAAGTTGAGCCAGCATAGTGGTGGCTGTGAAAAACTGCCTCTTCTCCAAGAGAAACAAATGCAGGACCGATTTTTTTTTTTTTTCCCCCTTTTTAAAGACAAAAGTGATTCTGGTGGTTTACTTGCCTGCAATGGAAAATAGCAATACTACTATCTAGATAAATCACAGTGTTTAGAATGTAACAATGCAAGAAAATCTTCTAAGCAGGTGAAAGCACCTTAGCAGAGATGTTAAAATTATATGTGCAGTTCTGCCTAATATTTAGAAACTTTTGACCAGTGATGAAGGACCGGTCATTTTCAGGAACAACTGCAATCAGGGTGCATCTCCAAAAGGAATCATAGAATGGTTTGCGTTGGAAGGAACCTTGAAAATCACCTCATTCCAACCCCCTGCCATGTCACCTTCCGCTGTCCCAGGCTGCTCCAAGCCCCATCCAGCCTGGCCTTAGACACTGCCAGGGATCCAGGGGCAACCACAGCTTCTCTGGGAAACCTGTGCCAGGGCCTGCCCACCCTCTCAGTCAATAATTTCTTCCTAATACTTAAGTATCTTCTCCTTTAGTTTAAAACCATTCCTTCCTGTCCTAAATCATAGAGTATGTCAAAACGGAAGGATCCCATAAGGATCATCAAGCTCAACTCTCTACTTCTCACAGCACTACCTAAAACTAAACCACATGACTAAGAAAGCTGCACCAGCTGAAGCTGAGCCTCCTCGAGAACAAGATTAAGAGCTCCTTATTGCACTGCTGGTTCTTCGTGATGAGACTCCTTAAGGACTTAAGTGTTCATAGTCCTGGCAATCCCAGGAGTGGGTGCTTGCCCTGCCTGCCCGAGCAGAGCTGGTGGTGTCAGGGCCGCAGCCAAGGGGTTGGCAGAAGGCAGTTTAGAGGCAGATCGTCATTTTGGTTTGATTTTCTGTAACCTCGCTGCAAGTTATTTACACTGAATTAATTCTCTGGGCTGCAGGCCCCCTGAGGACAATGCCAACCCTAGCTCAGCTGGGCGATTGTGTTACCACGGCCTAATGGATTCCGGTGCGCGAGCAGGGCGGACACAATTGTCCGTGTGTGCCACTGGCTGTGCCTGCCAGCCCCTCCCGGCTGGGACATCACTCCCCTGACCTTGTGGTTGCCATGCCATCCTGCATCAGCAGAGTTCTTGACTTGCAGTTTGATACGCTGTTGGTGAGCTGGAGCTGGACAAAAGAGCCATAAGACCATGATGGGTCACACAAGGCCGCCTGTCTTGGTGACCAGCCGTGGACACCAGGAAGAGAGTGAGAACAGGGTATGCATGCCACTGCTCCCAGCAGTGCTCTCCCCTTCTTACTGGTTGGACTTGATGGTCTTCATGTTTCTTTCCCCTGTAAGTACAGAATGGCTGTGATAAAATCCCTACCAAGCTTTCCCCAGGCTGAATAACCCCAGCTCTCTCAGCCTTTCCTTATAGGAGAGATGCTCCAGAACCCTCTGACCAATTTTTGGTCCTTCTCCTGGGACACCTTGGTCATCTTCCCAGAATCCTAGAATAGTTTGGTTTGGGAGAGACTTCAAAGATCATCCAGTTCTACCCCCTGCCATGGGCAGGGACACCTTCCACTGCCTCAGGTTGCTCCAAGCCCCATCCAGCCTGTCCTTGGACACTGCCAGGGATCCAGGGATGGACACAGCTTCTCTGGGAAACCTGTGCCAGGGCCTGCCCACCCTGACAGCCAGAATTTCTTACTAACATGTAATCTAAATCTCCCTTTTTTAAGTGTAAAACCATTTCCCCTTGTCCTATCACTACCTGCCTGTGTAAAAAAGTCACTCTCTTGTTTTTATAAGCACTCTTTAAGTACTGGAAGGCAGCAGTGAGGTCTCCCTTCAGCCTCTTTTCTCCAGGTGAACATTCCAAGTTTCCTCAGTCTGTCTCCAGAGCAGAGGGGCTCCAGCCCTCAGAGCATTTCCGTGGCCTCTTCTGGACTCAGTCCAGAAGGTCCATGTCTTTGGTATTGCTTGCATTGGTGTTGCTTTGGTAGATGATGGTGTGATTTATTTATTTTTACCCAACATATGAGGAAAGTCTTCATTGTGAGTACAGGTGTGGGGTGCTGTTGGGTCAGTAGCATGTAGGATGGGTCACAGGGAAAGAATACAAGAGCCATCCCCAGGTCAGACAGCCCAAGAGATGGACAACAAAACACTCATCAGTGTTTCACCAACCTCAAGTCACCTTTTGGCAAAGGATAGCTGTCAGCATCTCCCCTTTGGCTGTATGGAAACTGAGGTGAAAAGTCTGTAACTGGACCTTCCCCACCTTGCAGTGAACCTGTGGCCACCAGATCCTCCTGTGTGTGAGCCCATGAACCCATGAGCCTGCCCTGCAGGGCTTCTCTCTCAGTGACACACAGTGCAAAACACAGCTGACTACGTGATGCTATTTCAGCCTGCCAGAATTGAGGGAAGGAAATATAGTGGCAGGTTCCTCTGCACTAGGAAACCGATCTGTTTTTGAAATGGCTTTCTCTTTGGTGGAGTGTTTCCGGCACGGCTCCTCAGCACTGGAAATGGCTTTATCCATCTACACCTTGTTTTCCAGCATGAGTTCATGGAGGTGTTGTCAGCAATTGGTTGCTGGAGTGAATATGAAGTGAAATAACTTGTTTCTTTCTCGTGCTTTCAAACCATGCCACTACCTTGGAGTGAGCACCCAGAGCTTCCTGCTGCCAGATTGGTCCCCAATGTGTCTGACAACTGAACTCAGAGATATGAGCAAGCACAGGTTGATACTTTCAATGGGTATAAATGAAAGGCTTTGTGGCACCTGCTGTCTCATATGATGTCATTCAATTAAACCTGGCCCATTTGAAGAAGCCCAGCAGCACTTTAGTGGTGTGTTTCCATAGTTTGGGTGGTGACTTCCAGTTTTTGGCCATGGCAAGGAGCCACCCTCTCAGCAAAAGAACATCTTCCACCCACTCCTTCTCCCTGCAAGCCCAGGCTGGGGACATTGGCCCCAGGGAACTGGGAGGGAGCAGCAAGCAGAAGCTCTGCAGGGCCTCCTGGCATGGTTAGTGTGTGAAGAAGTTGCCAGCTTAAGTTGTTTGGGCTCTTGTTGCAGAAACAATATTTCTGTCTGACCCCAGTTAGCAACTGATGTTTGCAAAATAAAGAAGTCAAGGCACTGGAAATACTTTCCATTCCGGCTCTTGTCTCGGCCGAAAATATTAGTATTAAAAATATTGCATCTATTATATGCAGCTAATATCTCTGCTGGCACATAAATCACCCAGGGATTTTTTCATCTCCATATCAAAAAAAAAAAAAAAAAAAAAAAAGGTTAACTGTGCTCTATTTTTGGTATTTGTTAACTGTTTTGTTTCCATTTATTCCTACTACAGTCTGTCTCCAAGGGACCATCTGTGAGAAAGAGAGTCCCTAGATTGATTCGAAAGGTGTCGGGGTCATTGACAGGCATGAAGGCGCTGAGTCTCTGCTCTTTCTCTGATAATGTCTTTATTTAGCGTGACAGCCTCCAGGGCACAAGTGGACAACAGGCCTCTTTCTTTCACTTAAACTAACATTGCTCCAGCCATTCCCAGCATTGTGCAGATGCTAGGGATCTTCCTAATTTCCTGATTAAAGCTGGGGGTTCGGGTCCCCAAGCAGCAAGGGCCAACAGCTATGTGACATCAGAGCTGCAGAAGGTGGCAGATCTGTGCCTCCCCCCAGGCAGTGTGTTCCCATCCAAACTGGCAAGTGAAAACTCATCCAAGAGAAATTAAATTTTGGGAGTGAATCAGACCCTGGCACAGCTTAGCAATTCTGTGGGAGTGCTAGGGGTAGCATGAGAGAGGAGGCAGGAGTGGGGTCAGGAGCAGAGAACTCCTCTTGTTGAAGGTGACCCTGCTTATTGCGGAGGGGGTTGGCTAAATGACCTATAAAAGGCCCCTTCCAACTCAAACCATCTATAATTCTATGAACTCTTCTTTTAACACTGGGATAGAGTTAAGTTAACATTCAGGAAACAGCTTAGGATTGTCACTGGGTTGTAATAAATCAATTTCCAGATCAATCCTGGCTCCCAAACCTCCCATTAAATGCTATAGGCTGCTGCATCTTGTTTAAAGAATTTAGTTTAATGTGTTTGATAAAGGATTTTGGCACACCTAAGTCCAAAACATCTCTGCAGTTTGGGTTGATGTTTTACTGGATCCCTGTGTCGGAAGTAATTGCTTGCCATTGACTTTGGGTCATCTCATATGTCTGGACAGCTGTCAGGAGATCCTGTAAAATCTTGCCTTAGCTCCTACAGGAAAGACATTTATTTCTTCAGTAGAAAGCACTGGTATAAATAGGATATGGAAAAAAAAAAAACCCTAGGATGTCTCCTTGCTGCAGGTCAAAGAGGCACAGGGGTCTAAAGGAAGACAGCTGAACACAAAGGCAGCAGGTGGGGGCTCATTGTACTATTTAGGATGTGTCTTGGGGGACAGGACCACAGAGAAATGGTGGTGGGCTGTGTCTGTGCATCTTGGCATGGGTTTAAAGTTTATATCTCTTGGAGGATTATCAGATCTCGGGTTAACTGATCAGCCTCGGTGTATTTTTAAAGGAGGCAGCCTGGAGTCTGAAGTATAAACTCTTTTATTGCAAAGTAGTAAAAGATGATTCCATATTCATTCAAGCCACATTCTTACCAGTAGTCCAGGATCCATTTGTGTTTGGGAAACATTGTGTACTGTGGTCATGTCTTAATTTAAACTGTTTTGTCTAAACTGGACTCAATTCCTTGTCACTGTGTTTTCCAATGGTTTTTATGTAATTTTTGCAATCTTGTTTACAGTACACTGAGAATCCAACAACGTAATTCCAAGTAATGTAGCTTGCGGAGAGAACCATTTCCAAGCAATTTCCACATGAAATCACAGCAGTGATTTCTACACCAGTCCGGGCACTCAGCTGTGAAGTCCAGGAGTTGCCTTCCTAGCTGGTTGCCCACTCTGTACAACAAGGGCCTCTGTCTCGACATCCCTCATGATTTGTGGGAGATCCAGCAAAGCATTAAAAGGGCTGTTTCAGAGCTATCTCACATGCCATCTGTATTTGGGATATCTTTCCCAAGCTGGTGTTGCAAAACAGCTCCTTAAATTCCTCCTGAAGATTCATTTCCATGAAGCTTAGAAGAAAATAGCTGACTCAGGCAGCCTGTGCGGCCAGGCATTGCAGAGTGTGAGGGCTGTCCCTGGGCCTCAGCAGTAGTGAGGTTTGGTTTTTGGTGCTTTTGGGTCTGTCCCCAAGAGTGTTGTCCCATGTCCCCTCAGCCCAGCAGTGCTGCCTCTGCTCCTGCAGCAGAGGAGCTGGCTGGTGGTCCTGTGAGTGGGATGGGATAAGTTCATCATTCATCTATTTGCTTGTGAGTCAGTGGGAATTTCAGGTGTAAAGACACAGGGTCACACTAATACAATAGTTCGGGTTCAAAGGGGCCTTTAAAGATCATCCAGTCCCATCATCTGCCATAGTTAGGGACATCTTCCACTAGACCACAGTTGCTCAGAGCCCTGCCCAGCCTGGCCTTGAATATTTCTAGGGGTATTGCATCCACCACCTTTCTGAGCAATCTGTGCTGATGTTTTATAGCCATTATGGTGAAAATCAGTGCTACCATGTTGGTTTATAGCGAGTCTAATTATGCTCTAGAGGACCAAACAAAATCATCTCTAGCAGTGTCCAGGCCCAAAGGAAGGGTTTTCTCCTCAGGACCAAGGTGGTGACAAAGAACATTGTGCCCATGCTCATGTGAGGCAACTCACATGAGGGTTTAATAATGCATTTCCCAGCAGCCAGAGACTCTGAGCCTCATCACAAACATCTCTCCCCTCACAGCATTGTTTTGGTTGGCTGTGCTTGTCTTCTGGCGTTCATTGTATGTTTGTAAAGATGCATACATGTAAGACTTAAAGCATGCACTTCATCTCAGCTGTTCAAAGATGGTTTTAAATCTTGATCACCACCATTCTGACAGGTGGACTTTATATAGTTCCAACATACCGTGTCTGTCCAGATGACGTGGGCTCAGTCTAGCAGTTGGGGTGGTCTCTACCCCTGGTGACAGAAAGGCATGAAAGAAGTGTGAATAATTTCATTTTTGTTTTCAGGAGCGAACATGACATCTTGTTCCCTTCTCATCTGAGAAAAATGCAAACAAAAATGAAACTAGAGCCAAGTGAAACCAGTTTGAGAGAGAAAGCCAAAGGGAAAACACAACACAAATCGTGTGTTCTTCATCCTTGGAGCTGGTGGTTATTGCTTTCTGTGGGGTTTGGAGGTTTTTTATTAAATTGTGTGGAACTGTCAAGCTTATTTGAGTGTTCGCCATTCTCAGCCGTAACAAGGATATAAAATGGTTGGGGCTGGGCTGTGATGCTCCCTGCATCAAAGCAATACTGAGTTATTATTATCCATGCACATGAAACATCAGAGTGCCTTTGATAGAGGTAGGCTTGCAGAAGAGTACTTCTGGGGGAAGTCAGACTTCTAGAATAGAAATTCAGACCTTTTTCCTCATTATATCAATAACAATATTCCCCAAACCTCTTGGGACCAGTTTTAGACGCTATAAAATTCCACCAGGTCCTAAATGGGATCCTTCAGACCCTTCAGTTTGAACCACAATATCTCTTAAATGCTCAAAGCCAGTGATGATGGGTGTTTCTGACCACAGCAGTACTTCCATGCCCAAACCTCTCCAGCAGTGCCTGCTTCGGGACACCAGTCCAGTTGTTTGTGGTCTGGCTGGAATATGCCTAGTTCAGAAGCACTGGGTCTGGAGACATGAGTTTGTTCAGGGGATGTTTCAGAGGATTTTGCTTCTTTCTCCCCTTTCCCTCTTCAGGCTGAGTTTCCTAGGCAGCTAGTTAGTACAGCCAGGAATAACCCACATGTTAAGCATTTTACTCTTTCGGTGGTGACTCTAAGAGAGGTCCTTCTTAATTTCCTTCCCTCAATGGAAAATTGTGTTGAGATTTTCAGAAAGAAAGTGAGAGAGGTGGCCTGACATCCCACAGAGTGAGCCCCACCAATGCTCCATTTGCAGGAAGAGCTGCTGAGTTCCTTGATTTGTTCCACCAGCCTTGAGGGGTGTCAAGGATAAGAGGGATCTGGGGTGATCATGGGAGTGGAAAGTCCCACATAGTCCATTCCTGCAGCAGACCCTGGAAGTGTTCCAGGCCAAGCTGGACAGAGGTTGGAGTACCCTGATATAGCAGAAGGTGTGCCAGCCCGTGGCAGGGAGGTGGAACTGCATGATCTTTAAGGTCCCTTCCAAACCAAACCATTCTATGACTCTTAATCCATCCCTTGCAACAATAGTTCCTAATTAGTTGCAGGCAGGTTAACAGCAAAGCTGATCATGAGATACTTCCAAGACTTAGCACTACATTCCTGATCCTCACACAGAGATGAAACCCTGCCTGAGCAGACGAAAGGGTGCAGAGAAACTTAAGTCTGTCAAGTGCAGTGAGGAATGTGTTCATTCAAGCACCAGAAGGATGCAAGGGATGGATGTTGGACCTTGGCACCACTCTTGAGTCTTAAGCTCTAGCCTGAGTGTCTGCAAGTCCATATTAGTTGTTAATTACTGGGTGGCCCTGGCTATGCCCACCAGGTATTCTGCTCTGCACAAAAGCAGGACTAAATCAGAATTTCTGCTCTGCAAGGAGCTTATGGTGTCCAGGGGGGATTGTGCCATGGGGAAGTTGGCTGAGACTGAGGGCAAGTATCCAGGCAGGTTCTCCAAAGGCAGAAGCCAGCATGTGCAGAGACCTGGTCCCTCAGTCCCAGGATGGGATTTCAGATTTGTTTGGCCATACATGGTGCTCTGCATCATGGGATAAGTGTCTTAAGTGCTTCTAGAAATAGAGTCTCAGAATTGTTTAGGTGGGAAAATACCTCTTAGAGTCCAGCCATTCCCCCAGCACTGTCCAGGCCACCACTGACCCATGTCCCCAGATGCCACATCCACACAGCTTTTAAATCTCTCCAGGGATGGGGAATCCACCACTGCCCTGGGCAGCTGTGCCAGGGTGTGACTTCTCTTTCAATTAAGCAATTTTCCCAATATCCAATCTAAACCTCACCTAGCACAGCTTGAGGCCATTTCCTCTTGCCCTGTCCCTTGTTCCCTGAAAAAAAGAGCCTGACACCCACTTGGGTGCATCCTCCTGTCAGAGACAGAATGTCGCTCCTGAGCCTCTTTTTCTGCAGGCTGAGCCACCTGAGCTCCCTCAGCTGCCCCTTATGGAACCAGCACTCTAATGTAACTCCTCACCTCTCAGTGTTTGTAGGAATTGCTCGTCCAGTTCTCTATGCAGCCAGGAGGAAAATTCAGCCGCATTGTCCTCCAGCTCCCCATGTGCCAAACAAGTGTTGGGGGCTCTCAAAAGATTCATCTCACTCCTGGGGATATGGACAAGGCTGACAGGACAGAGCAACTGTGTTTCAGACCACGGCTGTCCACGTGTCTAGAGTTATTTTTCCCAGACTTGTGCCTCCCTGCTCCTTTTCTTGGGAGCAAGCGATGTAGTAAAAACTTGCAGGAATCTTGTATTTCTGAGCACATAGGCTGATAATCACCAGAAGACAACTGAAGCCTTAGATTTGTTTGTGTAGGCTTCTCCGACAGAACAGGCATTTGTCAGACTTAAATTCTGTTGAAAGGTATCTCATTTAGTTAATTAAATTAAAAAATGAGTGGAGAAACAATAGCAGAAGTAATACCATCCTATTTCCAGCTTGGCAGCCTTGACTGTCTCCCCTTAGTTTTTAGTACTTTTGCAATTTCTTTGTGACTCTCATCTCTTTAGTTTCCATTTTGTCTGATGGCCAAATCCCACTGAAGTCAGGGGGAGTTTTGAACTGAGTTGGAATTTGGCCTTTGAAGTGAAAATAGTTATTTAATGTTAAATGGAGTCAAGAGATAAGAAACCATTATACTGTCCAGATGCTTTTTCTTGTAGCTGAATTATGGTTCCCTGCAAGGCACTGCATCCTTACGGCTAAGGAGGAGCAGAGGGGGACAGAGGAAGGATTTCCCAGGAACTGCAACGTTTTTCTGGGGTGAATTCTTGCTTTACTTGGAGGTGTTGCTGTGTGATTCAAACTTCAGCTCCTTCCCTTCAGCATCTCAAACCTAAAAGCCTGGGTTGGGAGGTGCATTTGGGTGCTTCCCTGGCCTGGTTCCCTGGGTTTGGCACATCACCTCAAGGCACCATCTTGGGACATCACCTTAAGCTGCCAACTGAGCACCTACAGTGCTGCCCTTGAACAAGCACAAGGTTGCTTCCAACCACCCACAGTGTGAGTGTGGCAGGATACCCAAGTCCCCATTTTGTCTTTTCCTGTGGCTCTCTGTGTCCCCAGCACTTTGGTCACACCTGAGAGCAAGGATGGGTCATCCCAACCTCCCAGGCTTTGAGATGCTGTGAAGGCAAGAAAGTTTTAAGATCCCAGCCCCATTCTCCCTGCTTTGGCTCTTCATCCCTGCAGATCCTGTTTCGTCTTGGCTTTTCTTCTTCGCTGGGGTGTTGGGAAGATAAAAGCACACAATGAGTCTTTGCCTGAATGCTGGATGATTGTCTAGACCCCTGACTGCTGCCAAGTCACAGACATTGCTCCTTGTTTGCCGTTCTCCTTCCTTTGCCTTTTATTTCTTGCAATTTTTTTCCCAAAACTTTTTTAATTCTGTTATTTTCCACCCTTTGGCCTGAGCTTTGCTCTGTGTTTGCTCTGCCCCTTGCCATGGGGATATCACCTTTTAGCTGTCCTGTGGAGGGGCAGGGCTGTCTGTTCTCCCCATTCCTATTGCAACAGCCCCAAAATGAACAATCTTGCACATTCCACAGTAGCTTAACTAGTTTGGTTTTTTGTAAATCTTAAGCCTTTTTTTCATTCATAGCCCTTAAACATTAAGGACATAATATCATCATGTCTTTAGGAAAAAACTGTCCCTGCATGCATATCTGGCAGGAATTTATGGCCAAGTTTGGTTCCTAGCTCATTTCCAGGCATATTCCCTTGCTTCTGAAATTATATCCGTGTCTTTGTGCAACTTCTGTAATTTCTGTGCAGTATTTACAAATTAAATAAAGTAGCAGGCTGTCTGGCTTATAAGCTGAGACTTGAAGTGCAACCAAACAGTTAAAACTCAAATGTCTGAGAGAAGAGCAAAACCACAGAAGCAAAACTCTTGTACACTTGGGCCTGTGAGGGCTTATTATAAGATAAGGTTTTTAACTAACTTTTATTTTGACATTCTGCTTTTAATAAGCATTGCTCTTTACAAAGCGGTTTATGTGATTGCATTACTGAGAGGAAACAAAGAAATGCCAGGAAAACTTGATGTGGAGAATCTGTACTCATAAAATACTTGTAGGCTCCAGCAAACAGGAAAGCTTTTCCCATCTCTTTTTTTCTTCTTTTTTTCTGTTTTTTTCCCCTTTTTTTTTGTAATTCACTGCCATTCAGTTTGCAAGGAATTAAAAAAAAAATTAAATTTTAAAAAATTTAAAGAAAGAAGTAGAAACAAAACCAAAAATCACACACTTAATATCTCAGAAAACTGGATCTGGTGGTCTGGGAGTAAACAAAAATCCCTTCCAGTGCCATGAACAAGCCTCTTCATCCCACGTTTGTTAAACACAAGACCTCACTCTTTATGGTTAAAAGCCAGTTGGCCTAAGAAAATAGGTTTTGACTCCTGGGGATGCCAAGGAATACAGATTCCGTGGGCAGATGGCTTTGGCAGGCAGGGTTGGAGACTGCTGACCATTGAAATGTATTTGTGAATGGCTGCTTCCTTCATCCGAGTGCCCTTAGCTGAGCAGTGCCAGTGATGAAAATAAAACTAATTGCAGTGGGATGGGTTTAAAGTAAACGCTGCTATTTATCCAGATTGGGGGTGGGGGTTGGGATAAGGGGTGAGGCTGAGCAGGGGTTTTATCATGACTACAAAGCCAGTACAGAGGCAAACCACTGTGGTCGCCACAGCACTCAAAGTTATTGTTTTTGGGGCTGGTACTGGGGAGGTGTCCCGTGTTACCCTCAAGCACTGCTCCCAGCAGCCTTGTAGAGATCTGGGTATTGAAACACCCCACAGGCTCTCAGAGCCAAGACCAATATCAACAAGGCAGAGGCAGGGGATGCCAGCATGCTTAGGGTAACCCTGGTGAAGACCCAGCCCTGGCGAAGGCAGCCAGTGGCAGGACCATCTCCATCTTAGGTGTGTCCTGGATGATGGCATTCCAGTTCTGCCTTCTCCGCTGGGGACAGCCACACTGCAGCCTGTTTGGAAATCTGAGATGCCTGATGCTGCCAAAGCATTTCTTCCACGCAACTCCTGAGTTTTTTGGGGGGATTTATCATCTCGGCTACTGGTGATGGCCAGCACTCAGGGTCTTGCTCAGTCTTTCTGAGATGTTGTAGTCTCTCAAGTAATCCCTTTGGGGGCAATTCCTCCTCTTTGTGGCTGTTGGATATCCATGTTAGCCATTTGGAGCTTTGTACACAGGCCTCTCTCTGGAGGTTGTGGCCCTGGATGCCATGCCCTCCATGCTGCCAGAGCCATGTATGGTCCTCTTTTAATCCATGCCTGTGTCCTGTCCTGGTGTAGCAGTGCTGAATTCAGGATATGTATGTGTAAAATAAGGCCAAACAAAACCCGTTGGTGTGAGCAGGTTACCTGTTTACTTAGTATCTTGCTTTTTAGTTACTGTTTTTCCACTTAGAAATTCCTGATACACTTAAAATAGCTCACTGCAAACCCATGCAACAGTGGGTCATGTTGGTATGCCAGAGGAGGAAGTGATGCTGTTGGCCAGGTGTATCAGGAGCCTAAAGGCTCTGAAGCCTTCAGAAAAGAAGTATCTCCTGGTATATTTTGCCTACCTGACTTCCTGCTGCTGTTTTTCCTGGTTAGTGTGGAAGTAAGACAGAAAGGTGGGAGAATTTAGCACAAAAACCTGGGAAAATTTTTCCTGGGAACCAAAGTCGGGTTGCCCAACTTCACAAAAACTTCCAGCTGAAATATGACTGTCACTGATATAAATTTAGAGGCATGAGTTGTTAGATGACAAGAAATTGCCTCCCCTTTTGTGGTCCCCTGACAAGGGCCAAGCTGTTTGGTAGAACAGGTGTGTTGGCCCAATGGACCCACGAAGGAATGGGTGAACTTCCTTTGACTTCCTTCCACTTTTTGTTTTTTTTTTAATTCCCTGTCATTCAGTTTGCAAAACAAACAAACAAAAAACCAACCAAACAAACAAAAATACCACAAAGCCAAAAAACGTACTTGTTTTCCAACTAACAGGAGTTAAAACCAATTTTCTGTGACCAGCTGGCTTTTCAATGACTTTCTTTGACTTTCCAGGCGACAGCAGAGGCTTCCCAGTGGGAACAAGTCTCAGCAGCACGCAGATCATCAGCAGGGTGGCACCAAGCATAACAGGGACCACCAGAAACTCTACCAAGGTGGCCAGGCCCCTCACTCCTCGGGCAGGACAGGCCACCACGGCTACAGCCAGAACCGGAGATGGCACCACAACCAGAAGCACTCACCCAACGACAAAGAAACGCACAGAAACGCCAAAGAGACTGAGAATTTGAAAATCGAGGACAGCTCCGTGTGCACGGTGCACGTCCCCGCGGAGGCGCCGCGAGGCCCCGAGGCCGTGGAGAAACAAACCCAGCAGTGCATCCCTGAGCCGGAGACCAAGCGGAGAGACAGCGCCCACGAGCGCCTTGGGGACAGGCCCAAGATCAACCTGCTTCAGTCTTCTAAGGACAGGCTGAGGAGGAGACTAAAAGAAAAGGTATTATCTCTTGAGTTTCTCTTTTTCTGAGAGTCTGGCCCTTGGCCATTCTCCATACAAAGAGTGGGGTGGGCTCAAGGGACATTTCCATCAATGCTCCCAGCTTAGCTTAATCTCCCAGTGTCAGCTCTTCTCCTGAGGTGTCTTTGTGCTTCTTCAGGAGCCTTTCATTGAAAGAATTGAGGCTCTGAGCTTGACTTCGTGGTTGAGGTTGCTACCAGCTTGAGTTCACCAAAATGGGAACTCTCCCCTTTTCCATGGGGGAAGGCTGGTGCACACTTTAATTCCCTCCTGGTCTGAAGAGCTCAGTCATTTTGCAAAAAAGCATCTGAAAAAGGCAATTTTTCTTTGCAACTACAGAGCTAAATCCCAAACTCTGCCTCTTGAGTGCTGAATACTTAGTTGGACTCCGCTGCTTTAAAGCTGATATCCATTTATCTCAGCAATGAATTGAAATGCCCTTATCTCCCCCCTTCCTTCCAACAACGCAACAATAACAAAAGTATTGCATGCAAGTGACGGAGGAGAAATCCTTTTTGGAAACAATATTCAGCCGCAGATTTCTGAGGAATTTGGAGATGGTATCTCCATTTGCCCCCTGTGAAACTCAGATTCTTTCTCTTGAGATTCTTTGTCAGACTGTAAAAAGCATCCATGGGTTTATCTCTAATGAGATTTCCAAAATACAGAGCAAAAATAACCTGAACATATACAATTCCATGGGAGTGCATGTTGGAAATGTATACCTTTGAATGCATGAGCATTTACTATTTCTGTATGTGGCAGGAGGGGGAGTAAGAGATTTTGTTAGTTATTTTTATGTTCTTTAATGCATTGGGAGTATAGTGGAGACTCTTAGAGTATTCATTTTAATACTCTTCTCAGAAATTTAGAGTCTTGTAAGAAAAAATCTCATCAGCACCCACTCTTGGGTGAGTGTTGTCAACACAACCAGCCTCCTGATGGGAGGTTTGGACAAATCCCTGGGGGATTGGATTTGTCCAAAAAATTGCTACAGGTTTGTATTGTATAAGATTGAGCTGGAGGGGTAGCAATCCAGAGCCAGCAGGATGCATGCCTGACACTGGGGAAAAAGGAGTAAATGCATAATAAAATGTTGAAAAGAAGCAATAATTTCTGTGGTAATGATGGGAAGTAAAAAGTGTAACAGTCAAGAGATAGAAAAGACGAGATTCTTTTGAATGCTGAGATCATGTGACTTCTTTGATCTCTATTTACATCATTAAGTATGTATAAAAATATATTTGTATTTAGATATATATACTCTGCATTTATATATTTTATATTTAAATATATATTAAAAAATATTTTTGTGAGATTGTTGTCTGGAGATTTTGCAAACATCAGTGCACTTTCTAAAGAGAAGCAAAAAAATGTCCTGTTATCATGATGTCACAGACACCAGAAACTGGTCCAAGATGCCAAAGGCATTCACAGGTGATCAGACTTTGGCATCCTGGCTCAGGACCCTCCAGCATATCTTCTCCCTGAGCTGAGGGATTGGACTTTGGGATTCAGTGGTGTGGGAAGTGGAGAAAGGGAACATTTCTGGGGCAGGATGCATGCGCTTGTGCTTTCCAATGCTGAGATTATACCATTGTGCCACTAAAAGATGCTTTGTCTTTTCTCTTTCTGTTTATGTCCTCCCAATCCCCTTCCCCCTTTGCTGTTTCTGCAAGGACATGGGCTGATATATCTGTTTTTTCCTTGTGTAACAGACGCCTTGTCTTTCCCTTTTCACGGACCAGGACGAAGTCACGGTGGAAACCACCGACCCTGAAAAGAATAAAATGGACAAATTAATTGAAATTCTCAACAGCATGAGGAACAACAGCAGTGACGTTGACTCCAAGCTCACCACCTTCATGGAGGAGGCCCAGAACTCCACTAACTCTGAGGAGATGCTGGGGGAGATAGTCAAGACCATCTACCAGAAAGCGGTGACAGACCGCAGCTTTGCTTCCACAGCAGCCAAGCTCTGTGACAAAATGGCCCTCTTCATGGTGGAAGGAACCAAATTCCGGAGTCTGCTCCTCAACATGTTGCAGGTAATGAGATAGAGTGAGTTGTTCAGGTGCCTGTAGCACTATCTCAATTGGTCTTGCCATTTATTTGAAGCTGAGCTGTTCCCAAATTCCTTTTGAACCCAATTGATGAGTTCATATTGCACCTGTTGTGTTATGTCTGTGCATATCTTTAATAGTTACAATAGATGATGTGACACTGAGGGCAGTATTGAGATACTCTTCATTCTCGTTTCATGAACTCTGCATGGAACTGTGGCATCTCTCACCAGGACATGTCTGAGTAACGAGTCAGTTGCTTGAGGCAGCATCCCCATGGCATGAAAAGAAATGAGCTGGAGGGCCTCTCAGTGTAGGCTGTTAGAGTGGAGGGTCCATCTCAGCACCAGTGGCACCAAGTCTCTGATGGTCTTAGACACCAGGGTGGTCCCTGAGGGGGCTATTCGCTGCATCACCAGGCTGGAAGCTTGATTCTGGATTCTGCTTGCAAACAAAACTGAAATAATTGTGTATTTTCTCACTATTCTTGGTGACTTGTTTATTGGTATGTGGAGAACTGGTTGGTTGTTCTGCTCCAAAGCCATCAGTGACAGCAAAGTTGCAGAGGGGAGGAAAAAGCAGCGGCTCTGATAACTGGTCCATGAGGTTAATGGTTGGACTTGGTGGTCTTGGAGATCTTTTCCAGCCTGGATGATTCTGTAATAATGTTGGATGACAAGAAGAAAGGCCTGTCCTCAGCTGCCCATGGTCTGCTGAGAGAAGTGTGTTTTACTGCAGTGGCAACATCAGAGAGGGGGGTTGTTTTCTGGGAAGGTGTCACATGGACATCCAGTTTTCTTCCTCCGGAGACAAACTTGAAACCATGAATTTCCATCCTTAATTTAATGTGCATTTCCATGTTCCCTCACACACACGTCTCATCTGTGCGACATGCAGGGCTCATGTTTCATTTCTCTGCTCTCCACCCAAGTCTGTTGCTCAGCACCACTCCAGTTTTTGACTCATCTTCTTGCTGCTCTCGTTGGAGATGCTCTCTTGGATGCTGTGGCTGGCTGCCTGTAGCTTTCGTTGGCTTTGGGGCAACACAGCAAGCAGGGAAATAAGGAATAAAATAAAATAGTGAAGATCAGTATCAGATAATTCTGCACAGTGACTGGTCCAGCTTTGCTTCTCTTGTTGCTCTGCGTGCCTGTCAAATGCAACATCTCTCCCCATGCCCACTCCTCCTTGCAAAGCCCTTGGCCAGCGTACACATCTGTCCATTACCTGAGCCAGGTGGTGATTTTTCCAGATGAGTATTTCCAAAGGGATTATCAATCAGAATGAGGGAAATTGCAGTCAGACTCAGGCTCAGAATTAGCAGCAAGGGGCTGGAAGGAGATCTAAACCTGCTGTGCATCCCATTCTTCCCATACGGGTCACTCTTGCATCTTTCCCTGTTAGGCTGAGCAAACTAAGAAATCCAGAATAAAGCTCAGGAATGATGGCCAGGGAGCAGCAGGGTGTTAGCCCACAATTGATGCTGATGGCAGTCCTGGGTTAGGGAGGACTCTTCCAGTTTGCTTTATTCTCTAGCCTCAGCAATTGCACACATGCGAACAGACCCAGTAAACTGATTTATACTGCAGCATCCTCTGCAAACTGAGTGGCTTCCCATTCAGCTCTTCACAGCATGAATGTAGGATAAATAATGTATCTCCTGTCTCCAGAGAGACTCAAAGTGCTTCCCAGGAACATGTAGCCAGTTACAGTGTGATGGGAGCATTGTGGAGAGCTGGGGAGGAGTAAAGTGCAAAGAGGGAGTGGGGTGTGCGGGTGACTGAGTTTATGTGCTGAGGCACAGAGAAATATGCAAAAGGGATTTGTTCAGCCCCAAACTGCACATCTTTTATAAATGTCTTGATGAGGCAAAAGGGGACTACAGGTCAAAAGCAAAGTGCTGTGCTGTGTGAAATTAAATAATTTAACATTTCCTTTCTGATAGTAAAGGATTTTGACTTTCTCCAAATACTGTTTCGTTTTCCAAAGGAAACAATCATATGCACTCCTACTGATTCATAACTACTTTGGTCAAGCCCTAAAGCAGGAATATTTTGGAGTATTCAGGTCTGATAGCCCTGGCTGGAGACAGAGTCAGGTATGAAGCACATAAGAGTCATTGTAGCTGCCTATCCATACGTATATGCATGTACACACACACACATATATATCCATATATATCCATAAGTTACAATCATATTTTTATATGATTGATGATAGGACATGACCCAGCTACGGTCATGGCCCTTCCACCATCAGATATTTTCCATCAGCCATTTTTAGATAGTTTACCATTAATTAAAAAAGAAAAATAAACCTTTAATAAAATGCTTGCTGCAGAGCAGGATTTGTGTCTCTCTAGCACCTTTCAGACTAATCTGATCCCCGGACGTAAGGAGCTCGGCTTGCTGGGCACCGGCGAGCTGGGGAATTACTGTGCCCGGGGTGTGATAAATCGGGATCAGTGTGATCCCTCCCTGTGCTGCTGGCGCCTGGGGCTGCACCACTCGCCCCCCCATCTGCTCCCGGCAGATGCTCCTGTTTTGTAGGGGTTTGTTTGTCCCTTTCCCTCAGGACTGCGATGGCAACAGCTCACCCCCACCAGAGGACCTCAGGAATTGGTGCATGAAGCTGTTGAGGTGCCCTGCCAGCATGGTCATACCTATAGACAGCATCTCTGTACCTGTAGACAGCATCCCTTTACCCTGCTGGACCTTAAAACAAGTAGCAAGGGGCTTTTTTTGCTGCAAAACAGGTACTAAACTGCCTTTTTTACCTGGTTCCTCTTCTATTTTCAGCTGTTGACAAGGTACTCATGCCCAAGGGTTGCACATGTTCACGGCTGATCTCAGGGCACTTGTTTTGATCCCAAAAGAGATGCCAGTGCTGCAGCATGGGAGTGTTGTCACATCATCCCCCTGCCTGCCAACAGCTCCTCTGAACAGCTTCCCTACAGCTAACATGGTCCTCTTCATCCTCTAAGGCAATCCATCAGGAAAACTCTGATTTGAATTTATCCTTCACTCCATGTTTTGGTCCAGCTAAGTCTTGAATTTAGGTGCTGCCAACCTCTCAGGAAAAGAGATGTGGAAAGGGGAGCCATGGGGTGGACAGCTGGTAGAGCTGCCATGTGGGAGCTTGACACTGGGGGGATCATTTGGAATCTGAGTTGTCCAGCCCTGG
This sequence comes from Certhia americana, assembly GCA_018697195.1. Lineage (NCBI taxonomy): Eukaryota > Metazoa > Chordata > Aves > Passeriformes > Certhiidae > Certhia > Certhia americana. The sequence continues at coordinate 716,091 of CM031878.1, read as the reverse complement.
CACAGGCTGCCCAAGCAAGTGATGGAGGTATTGTTCCAGGAGGGATTTAAAAGCTGTATGGATGTGCCACCTTGGGACATGGGTCAGTGGGGGCTGAGGGAATGGTTGGACTTAATGATCTTTCCAGCCTAAAAAATCTGTGGTTCTGTGATTTGATTTTCTCCTCTTTGGGCATGGTTTAGTCTATTGGTAGCAAGAGCAATTTTGAGCTGTGTGACCCCTTGGATGAACCTGGGTGAGTTGGGCCCAGGGAGCTTGGATGTCTGGGAATGGATTGTAGAAATCTTAGTGGACACATACACAAGTTCTTCGTGCCTCCAGAAATACCTTCTTAATTAATACATTGAAAGTAATTCTCCTTTGAGAGGTTTTTGCTTGTCATAGTTTCACTCACTGGCATGCCTGGTGAGTTTTTTTTTTTCTTTTTTTTTTTCTTTTCCAGTGGGGGGTGTGTTAAGCAATGTGCCACAAACCCTTCACATGTAACATAAGTTGGAGTACTCCTCTGCTGGAACAACCGTGCTCTTTATAGCAGAGCTGTGTCTGCATCTGAGCTATGCAGAGCCAAGTGTATTATTAGAGTGGACATCACTGGGGCTGTAATTGTACACTGCTCCCCTTGGCAACCACCGCCAACAGCACATCAAACAGAAGGCTGATACCTTCTTTTAATAATAATAAGCCCCCTCCCCCTTGAAATCACGCAATGAACATCCTGACACAGAGCAGCACAGCCCACTGGCCTGCTGCCAGATCCAGTGCCTGGTACATCCCTGCACATGGACCTGCCTTGGTGCCAGAGGAGAAGGGCTGGTTCTGCTGGATGCCCTGTGGCTTGCCCTGCTTTGTGCCCTGTTGGATGCCCTGTGGCATTCCCTAATGTATATCCTGTTTCACACCCTAATGCATACCCTAAGGCACACTGCATTCGATAGGTCATAGGATACTCTGTGGCATACCCTGTTGCACATCCTAATGCATCCCAAAATTTATACTATAATGCAAACTCAGTGCTGTACCCTAGTGCATATCCTGTTGGATACCCTGTGGCATTCCCTGGTGAATATCTTGTGGTAGAGCCTAATGCACTTCCCATGGCATATCCTATGGTACATCCTAATGCACACCCTGTTACATACCCTAATGCACTTCCCATGGTATAGCCTAGGGTACGTCCTAATGCACACCCTACTAAATATCATGATGCATTCCCTGTGGCATACCCTATGGTATACCCTAGTGCATACCCTATAGTATATGCTAAAGCATATTCCCTACGGTATATCCTAATGCATTCCCTAGCACACATCCTGTTGCACACCCTAGTGCCTACCCTGTTGCCCACCCAAATGCTTACCTTATGGTTTACCTTATTGTATATCCTGTTGGATATCCTGTAGCATTTCCTGATGAATACCGTATGGTATATCCTAATGCATTCTCTGTGGCAGACCCTAATAAATACCCTGTTGCACACCATAATGCCTCCCCTGCTGCACACCGAAATGCATAGCCTGTGGCTTGCCTTATTGCACTCCTGTTGCACACACTGTTGCACATCCTGATACATTGCCAATGCCAAACCCAGTTGCAGACCCACACAAGGTTTCTTTATCATCTTACTGCAACCTCTTGATGCCCCAAAAATGGCCCTTCCTTGGTTCCATGCTGTGCTTGGGTCTGGATGTAGAAGCTTCATAGAAATACAGAACATCCTGAGCCAGAAGGGACCCACGAGGATCGTGGACTCCAACCCTTGACCCTGCACAGGCACCTCACTGACTGTTGAGAATATTGTTCAAACATTCCTGGAGCTCTGGCAGCCTCAGGGCCGTGCCCATTCCCAGGGGAGTCTGATCAGTGCCCCATCACCCTCTGGGGGAAGAGACTTTTCCTGATAAACAACCTAACCCTCCCTGGCGTAGCTCCAGCCATTCCCTGTGTCCTGTCTCTGGTCACACAGAGGAGAGATCAGTGCCTTCTCTGCACATTACAAGGAAGTTGTAACTACTAGTGAGTCTCCCTTCAGTCTCTTCTCCAGTCTGATCAAACCAAGTGCCCTCAGCCCCTCCTTGTATGTCTTCCCCTCCAGATCCTTCCCTCTAGACCCTTGAGATGAATAGTGTGGGTTTTGGCAGAGGTTTCACTTCAGTCTCAGTGACCTTGGTTGGGTTTGAGATGTTTGGTGTGACTATTTATAGAGGGGTTCAACCAGGAAGGTGGCCAAAAATCCATTGCTGTCATCCCAGGTGAGGGATGGAACAGGAGGATTTAGGTTAGCAAATTTCTTGGGATGCAGACATTGTGGCATGAGGTACTGGAGAATTGTGGGTGCAGTGTGAAGTGTTTGCCAGGCTGAGCATGAGGATTTGGGAGGAATGAGCTGAAGTTCTTCCTGTCCTGTAGCCTTTTTATTCTGAGCAAACAACATCCCAGTGATAGCAATTCTTTCAGCATTGCAGGGCTCAAAGCTGTAATGATAGACACTGAGTGGATACTGTGGGAACTGGGATGTGGAAGTTGGTTGGACTTGGTGATCTTGGAAGTCCTTCCCAACCCTAATGGTTCTATGATGTTCTGTGTTATTCTAAGTAATACATTAATGGTTAATGTTGGAAGGCAGATTTTTTTATTCCCTTCTCAACATGATAATTGGTGTGGAATGCTTCATGGCTTGTCAGAAGGGGAGGCAGGAGGCTGGAGAGTATCTGACCTGTACACCATGTCTTGCACTGACTGCAAAAACCCATCAGTCCTCTTTCTGTGGCTGTTTTTAATATAATTTAATTACAGATGGTCCAATCTGTGCACATAAAACAGAGTGGTATCACTTGTCTCTGAAAGGGCATTGCCCAGCAGATATCAGAGAGGTTGCTTCACTGAGAGGTGGGGGAAAAAAAGGTCCCAATGCCCCTGGAGCAGATCCTAAAGCCATACAAATTTGTGCTTATGTGCCACAGCAGTGATCTCAGCTCCACAGAGCACTATTACATCCATTTCTAAGAACTGTGCAGGAGTAAACATTGCAGCCTTTGCCTTCTCCTCCAGAGGAGTTTGATGAGCTCTTCCTGCAGTGAGGTGGGGAATGGGGAAAGCCTCCTTGGCTTGAGCTGCTCTCCATGGCTTCTGTGCACATGAGGAACATCTTGGTGGTGAACCTCAGAATGGATGCCAGCTCCTCAGGAGTCCAACACAAGCACAGAAATAGCAAATGATGCTGCCCTTGTGTAGACACCTTCAATTAGGGATTTGCAGAAGCCTGTAAGCTTGGAAACCTTTCTTCTCTTACATTTCTGTTATTGATAAACATCAAACCACCCTGCTTTTATAAATCACTGTGGGACTCCCCCAGCAAAAGCTTTGTGTAGCTTTGAAGAGATTTATTTTCTATACGCCCAGGCAATTCAAAGGCAGTTCTAAATTCATGCACACTCATATATCTATGTAGTGCTTGAAGGGGCATGGAGAATGCAGCCCCGTGGGTGGCTCTGAGGAGCATCCCCAGCTGCTGCATCCTCCTGCTCTCAAGCATGGAGAAAAATAGTGGAAAGGAGACACATTCCCTATTTTTTGCCCACACTTGTGTCTCTGAAGACATTCCCCAATTTTTTCACAGTGTATTTATTATTTTATTTTTATTGTTAGTTTCCGTACCATTTTTATCACTTGATTCTTGTATTCAATTACTTCTTATTTTGCTGATACGTTAATATATATGCTTATTGCATGTGTGTTAATTATTAATATAATATTTTTATATATAATATAATATTTATATATATATGCTAATGGATATATTGGCATTATATAACTAACAGTGTTAGTAGGTTATTTTTTAGGGGTTTTTTTTAATTCTTTTGTTGGGGGGTGGGGTGGGGTGTTCCCCTTCTTCTGCATAGTCATCCGGGGCCAAACACACACCGTGCAAGTGTCGGCAGCAGGCAGGAGAGGGAGCCCGGGGAGCGGGCTGGCAGCCTGCCTGCGCCGGCAGGTGAAGGGCAGGGCCGGGCAGTAATTCGAGCTGTCCCTGCTTTTACACCGAGCCCGGCCAAGCCGTGTCTGCCCGCCCGTAGTAACAGCGCTGGGCTTGGCCACCAGAGGCTCCAGGAGCCGCTGGCACACGGGTGGTGTGCGGGGCTGGGAGTTACTGGAGAGCCCTGGATTAAATGTCCGGCTGCGTGCTTTGAACTTGCCACTTCTCCCAAGCGGAACGGTGGCTGTAGGGATCACCCGGCTCCTCTGCGGCCTTTCCATGGCAAGGGAACGTGGTGGGGGGACAGGGAGCAGCTCCCTGGAGGGTAGTGGTGAGGTGAGGGAGGGCTTGATGGACCCCAAGGTGTCAGGTTTTAGCGGAGTGCGAAAAGAATGGGAGTTCTGCACTGATTGGAAGGAGAGGATGGGGACAGGAGCTGTGCCACACAAGCACTAGGAGCTGGGAATAGTTGAGCCAGACCCTAGATTAAATAAGCAGTGGGTTTGCACTGTACATCAGTCCAGTCCAAGCCCAGGGAGGGTTTTGGAGGTCATGGTGAGTTGCAGCTGGAGGTGACCCCAGGGCCCCTGATGTAGCAATGGGCATCACAGAGGATGACAAGGGGACTGTCCCCACTGCTGTGCAGGTCCCTGGGGTCCAGAGTCTGCCCAATGCAGCCACACTTATGGCTCTTCAGAGGAAAGGGGTTTCATTTAGACTAGCAGTGCATCGTGCAGTTGAGAGTTTGATGGGGAGCAGGACTAATTTTCTAAAAAAAAATCATCCCCTCCAGTTTAAAGATTGGCATATTTGATTTTAATTCAATGTGCTGGTAAGGTTTTATACCTTATACTATGCAATGCTCAGATGTGGTGCAAAAATAGCCATCACCTTTAGTCCATAAATTTATGTGTGATTTCTCCTGGCTTCTTTTCACCTTGGAGGGGCCAAGATCTCAAAGCCATGGTGGGGACCAGCCCGTGCTCCAGCACATGATGGGACCACAGGGATGGTACTTAGTGTCTCATTGTCTCTCTCCAGGTAGTGGATGCCCTGGGCATCTCCCAGTGATGGTGGGGCCCAGCAGAGGCTCCATCCTCTTGCTTGTGCGCGTTGGTGGTGAAGAGTGTCAGGAGCAGCCCTGGCTGAACTGCTGCTGCCTGCTAAAAGCACAGCTGAGTTCAGAGCAGGGAGTTTGGGTGGTGGGACCCGTGCACACCCTGTGCATGAGCTGAAGCCTGGAGCAGAGGCTGTTCTGGGCTCTAGGTGGAGACTGCAGACTGCTCAGCCTGCCTACATCCTGTCTGCAGCCCTGGGACAGAGCCAGGCAGCAGTTTCCTGCTGGGGTGGGCTCCTGGCTGCCCCCTGCCATTGCTGGTGGGTGAGGATGCTGGGGGTCCTGGTAGAAAAAGTGGAAATAAAATAAAGCCTCAAAATCCATTTATCCATTGATGAGAGGTGAGGAAAGGTAGGGAGACACTTGAATGTTGAGACCTCTCCAGATAAGGCTGAACTGGCATCAGCTCCTACTCTCTTATTTGCTCCCGAAAGACTAAAACCCACGGGATGTGGGAGTATGTTCCTGGCAGCCCAGGGGCTCAGCTAGCCCAAGGAACCCTCCTTACAGACCATCTGCTCCTGCCTACTCCAGCCCAAATCCAGCTCAGGCTGTTGCAGCCACTCCATGCTCAGGGTTTGGGGATGCTGTGGGGTTGGACAGTCCCTGCTCCCCATACCTGCTGTGCCCAGCTCTGTTCTTAGTTGACTCCCTTCATCTCACCTGGGGACAGGAGTTTTAAAGGCTCATTGAGACCCTGTTCTAATGACCTTCACCTTGCCTTGGACTCATCCCACAAACCCCACAACCCCTGGTCATTTTGTCAAAGGATGAAGCATCCTGCTGACACAGCACGCTGGAGAAGCAGGTGCTAGGGACATCACCTCCTCTGCCAAAGCAGGGGCAGATGAATGTGCCAGCATCAGCCCAAAGATGGGATTTGGATAGAAGGATGTTGGAGAGGGAAACACCTCCTGTTCTTCTCCCTGGGAAAGGGGGAAAATGAGATAATGTGCTTTGCCCATCCCTGGATTTCCTTGGACATAGGCCCATAGCATGCAGAGGATGCTCTTGTGCTCACCAGCCGGAAATCTCTTGTTTTAAGGTTTTCTAGCTGAGTCACACGTTTCTGTACCAGATTCAGTTTCCAGCCAAGTGAGCCTGACTGCTGTGGTGGCACCTAGAGGGATGGTCCTGTGGGACCTGCAGCTTGAGCACCCTCAGCGTCCCTCAGGCATGCTTAGGTTCAGGGTTTTGTCATTGCTGGGTATTTTGGTGTGTAGCTCTCTGTCAGAATCTGAATTTGGAGAATGAATGCATCTAACAAAATCCACATCCCCTTTGCCTTCCCTGTGGTGTTCATTTTGCACAGCCTCATCTTCTCCTGCAGCGCACGTTTAAACAAGAAAATGCAGAATGATGGTGGGAAGTGGCTTTAGCAGGTCCTGGGAGCAGAAGAGCCAGAGGATACTTGAGGGGTGAGGAATGAGGCTTGAGAATTATTTCAGGTCCCTGTCCTACATCTTGCCAGGCCTCATATTGATGGAAAACACAGCATCCAAATCTTGGGGACAGCAGCAAACAATGCTTGTCTGGAAAATGCTGCCCTACCTTGATATATCCTCTGGTCTCATCAGTTGTCATCCATGGAGTGTCCCGCTCCTGCTCCTCCCCTCACTAAGCATCCCAAAACAGTGCTTCCTTTTCCCCTCCCAGTGATAAATTCGTCCACTTTTCTTGCTTCCTTTTTTTTATAATTACTGTTGCTCTAAATATTACAGTTTTTATTTAACAGAAGAAAAAGCATCTCTGGCAGTGCTGGGAATCCAAACTCAGTGTTAAAGCCAGGCTGGACAGGGTTTGGAGCAACCTGGGATAGTGAAAGGTATCCCTTCCCATGGCAAGGAGGTTGAAACAGGGTGGTCTTTAAGGTCCCTTCCAAACCAAACTATTCTGTGATAACACTTCCAGTCCAGGAGCAGCAGGAACTGAAAGTGAGGACAGCAAAAGGAGATCGTTTCAGGCTGGAAAAACAAAATCTTTCAATTTCTGCTTTGTTCATAACAGTAAGGTGTGTTTCCTTCCATCTCTAGTGTTCCAGCCCATGCCATCCAGTGGTCTTACACAGTGATGCTCAGTCTGCCAATATGTGGCAAAATATATCATGGTTATCATGGACATCCCTTTAGAGATCCAAAGGATGGAGGAATTGAGGGCTTTTGCAGGTTGATGTTGTTTCCTGCATCACCTTTCTGTAATCTTAGCTTTCCCAGCATGCACAGGCAGCTTTGGAGGTATTGTAAGGTGCTCCATACCCTTCAGGGAATGAGTGAAAAATATTAATGCATCTTTCACATCCATTAAAAAAAACCTAGAAACCAGCCAAATACAACATTTCTTACAGCAAAAGCACCCTGGCTACATAGAATTTGTAAATATTAGCCTCTGAGAAAGATTTTCTGAGCTCCTTTGTGTAAATAACATTTTTTTAGCAGACTGGCACTTCACCTCCAGGTCTCAATTTTCAAGTGGTCGCTTATCTTCCCATCTCAGAGCTGCATTTCCAGCAGGGAGATCCAGCACTGGTAGATGATGCCCTCGGGGTGCCTGCTGGTGGGAGAGATGTGGTGAAAAAGCAGACAGAGGAGATAAGAAGGGTGACAGCCCCTTTGCTCCCCAGCGTGTTTGCTCAGAAATGCTGAGTGCTGGGCCAGAGCCACCACCTCCCTGCAGACTAAACAGTTGCAGTGTTTTCTCTCCCATGACCAAAAGAATTTAGTAAAGGGTCCTGGTATGAAACTTTACACGAACTCTGGGTGCCACGAATATCTCTGGCTAGGAGTCTGTTAACTCCTCCGGTTCCTTGATCATCCACGCAGTTCAGCCCCAGGGGAGATGAAAGGCAGACCCATCCCACGATGGACCTGGCCAGCTGCCTGCAGCAACCCCCCTGTTCTCCCACCCACCAAGTCTTTGTGTGTCCATCTTTCTGGGGCTTTTGGGGATATTTTTTTTTTCTTTCTTTTAAAGGAAAGAGCCAAGAACTCCGGCCATAATGGAGCTCTGGAGTCCTCCAGTTCAGGAAAGGCTATCTGGATCTGTTAGAGTGGGTCCAGGGGAGGATTCTCCAACGGCTGGAGCCCCTGTGCTCTGGAGCCAGCCTGGCAGAGCTGGGGGTGCTCCCCTGCACAAGAGAAGGCTGCAGGGAGAGCTGCCAGCCCCTGGCAGGGCCTAAAGGGGCTCCAGGAGAGCTGCACAGGCACTGGGGACAAGGGCTGCAGGGACAGCAGCCAGGGAATGGCTTGCCAGTGCCAGAGGGCAGGCACAGCTGGGCTATTGGGCAGGAATTGCTGTCTGGGAGGGTGGGCAGGCCCTGGCACAGGGCTGTGGCTGCCTCTGGATCCCTGGAAATGCCCAAGTCTGGGCAGGCTGGACAGGGCTTGGAGCATCCTGGGATAGTGGAAGGTGACAGGTGGGTTGGAACTAGATAACCTTTAGAAGTCCTTTTCTTATCCAACCCTCATGCCCCCTGGACCTGTTTGGAGCCACCTGTGTGCACTGATGTCCATCCAAAGGTTGTCCACTTCCCTGTGCTACCCAGGGGACTTCCACTGCAGGGAGTGGTTTTGGGGATGGGAGAAGCCCCCAAGACTTCATTCATGCTTTGGTCCTGGCTTGCAGAGAAGCAGAGGCCAAACCTCAGTGTCTATCCCTGCTCAGCAGATGGGTGGTCCCAGTCCCACTTCATGGTGAACATCACCAAGAGGGCACTTCCTAGGAGGTTCTTAGTATCCCACAGGAGAACATCCTGCTGCCAGCTACTGGGCATTCAGGAAAATCCTTTCGTGGACTGAACTGATGTGAGCCAGGAGTGCCTGTGCAGTAAAGCTTCTGATGTCAAACAGGATTAGCTGCCTGCCTTTCCCTGCCCAGTTTCATTCATTCACAGGCAAGCTGGCCTTTCAATGGACACAGCTTCATTTCCAGTGCAAGTGGAATTCCTCCAGCCCTGATGCCTGAACAAAGGAGCACCTTCCTCCACAGTCTGTTTTCCTCATCTTATATCCCTCTTTCCAAATCTGGCTGTCCCTATAGATCCCTCGTCACCTCCACCTTATAAAGAGGACTAATTGCATATGCAGAATTTAAAATAAGAATGCATCCTGCTGGCAAAATCCAGCTGGTCCCTGCTGCTACATCCCTGGGCTGTAAGGCTGTGCATCTCCAGACATGGCATTTTCAAGCAGGATCCATCTAGCAGCCAAAATTGGGGTGCCAGTCATCACCTCAGCCTGGTATTGGGAGGGGGATGAGTATTTTCTCAGGCACAGAAATGGCCTCTGAGCAGATTTAAGGATGGTGCTGGGGCTCAGCATATTGTGCAGAAGGGTTTGCAAACTGCCCACCAAACAATCCCAACCCATGTGAAGTAGGCTGAAAATAGGATTTTGTGAGATTTCTTGAAACCATTATGCTTTCACACTGAGCTTGTGCTAGGGGAAATGCGAACCATGGGATGGGAGATTTATACTAATATGTTTTTCCATGAAGTGGGGTTATCAGCCCTGCTGTGTGGATGCTGGGATGAGCAGGGATTCACTGTGCTTGATCCTCTCTCTTCCTATGACCTCCAGATAGCAAGGAGGGGATTGCTGGCCTTGGGGGTGGGATGCTCTAGAGGATATGGATTCTCTCCATTTCAGGGGGAGCACTTTCAGTGTCTCCAAAATTCCCAAGGTTTCCTGTGCGCACTCACAAATGCCAAGGGCACGTCGCTAACTCAAGATTCCCACAGTATTTGGACAGGTAGGAATAAAATTAATATAACAAGGAACTCCTGCTCTGCTGCAGAAGAGCAGGACTGCGAGGGGGAGCTGCTTCCTCTGGGCATTACAGGAGGTGTCTGCAGGGCTGATGGCAACCCAGCAAGGAAATGAATCTGTGTTTCTTTGTGGTCCCCTGTCTCCCTTCCAGTCCCTCTCTGTGGGACTGAGAGGTTGGGTTGTGATTCTCAGGCAGGTGATTAGTTCCCTGTGTCTGTGTGTCCTGCAGATGGCAGGTCTGTCCCTCGCTCACTGCAAGGCTGGTAATGATGTTTTGCTGTGTCTGAGCTCGTGGGAAAACAGGTCTTTAAGGTGATGATAAACTGCTGTTACCCAGCTGGGCTGACACCCTGGCGCGTGTTTGGGAACCCAGAAAGGTGTGAGATAGCAAGGACAGCAATAAAAATTAAGTGACGGGAAAGACAACTCTGTCACCTGGGTAGTGCTGGAGGAGGCGCTGGCAAACATCCAGGACAAAATGGTGACTGCTGTTGGTTGTGTGCTACTGAATTCACCTTCCTGGTCCCCTCAGAGCTTCCACCCAGGCAGCGCTCTGAGATGTCTAGCAACTGCGAGGTTAGCAGCAAAACTTTGGTTTGCACATCCATCATTATGCTCCCACCAGGGTGATTTCAACCTCAGCTAAATTAATAATTAACTTCCTGCCCCTCTGTAGCCCCTCAAGGACCTCACAGACATCACTGGCTGAAGCCATGAGACACCCACACTGGATGGGTAATTGCTGCTGATCCCAGATTTGGAGCCAGATGGAGAGGTCAGGGTGAGACCAAGGGGCAGGAGGTTCAAGTGACCACTCACCTGGTCACCTCCAGGTGTTTGTAGACATGAGAAGTATCCACAACTACTCTTGGCTGTGGTCATCAGCTGCCTCAGTTACCCAAACTTGGGAATCTAAAATTATGTCTCTTGTCCTGGGAGTTTGCCTAGTCTCTGCTTTAGAAGAACCAGTTTTCTGACCTTATTTTCCTCTTCATGCCCAAATCCTTCTGAGAGGAATAGGCACTGTGTTTCTGCCTGATGGCTGCAGAACCTTTGCTGAGTTGTTCTTGCTGAACTGGAAGAATTCCATATCCGTGGAATTGTTCAAGGCAGATTGGATGGGGCTTGGAGCGACCTGATCTAGTGGAAGGTATCCCTGCCCATGACAGGGGATTTTAAAGAGAGGAGGTATAAGGCCCCTTCCAACCCAATCCTGTGATTCTGTGAACTGGTCATTGGTCATCATTTCACAGTGATGTGAAATGCAAGCTACAAATCACCCCGTGGTCGGATGATTTGTGGTAGGTGTCTGTGGGGTGATGGTCACAGTCCTAGTAGACCTTCACCATGTGGTGCATTTCAGAGCCTTCTGTGATTAAAGCCATTCACAGAGCTGTGGCCATTATGAAGTCCATGCTGAAGGTCACTGGTAGGATTTCCTGCTTTTCTCAAATGGCCAAAACATCCTGAGAAGACGTTCAAATGGTGCATATTCAAATAGTGCAGATCCAGTCTGGAGGAAGCAATGTGATGAAAGCCTGTGGGAGTGAAATGCATCATGGCTGGGTGAAGCCAGGACCTCTGCGAGGCTGGGCACAAGGTGTCATCTGCAATTTAAAAGCTTTATCTGCTTTAAATGTCAATAGCTCCTTTGTTGGAGTAATAATAATTGCCATGATTCGCATGTCTCAGTCACACACCCCAGAGCTCTTCGCAGAGGAAGATGAGCAAATCATTCCCGTTTGTTGCCAGATGGGAAATCAGGGTACAGAGGTGATTGTAGCCCACACAGGGCTGGAAATAAACCTCAGTCTCTTGTGCTGCTGTTCTCCAGGTTCTGCATGGAAGCTGTAGGCTCAAAGCAGGTTTTCTGTTGTCACCTCACTCAACTCTGTCTTGTCTCCATGCTGGCAGTAGTGTGGGCAGGGATGGTGTGAAGGGATCTCAGTGAGGTTCTGTGCTTGGGTGCAGGCAGAGAGGCCAGGAGTGGGCGGCTGGAGGAAGAGCAGAGCCCGTGGAAGAGCTGATGGTCCCATTTCATGTCCCACAACCTCCAGCAGAGGAGTTTCTGTAGTGATGTCCATGAAGGGAGACTTTCCCAATGAAGCTGTGGGTGGTACAGAGGAGCTCAGTGAGACCCCAGAAATCCATGTGCAGAGGTGTTTGGTCACTCCCTGGTGTTGTCACAGGATTCTCCAGTACTTCCTGAGCTCCTTCCAAATGCCAGTGCTCCAAACCACTCATCTCACTGGTTTATACTCCTCAGGAGGCAAAGCTGCACTCCAAAACCTCCTCCAAGCCAGGACCTAAATATACATAGTATTTGAATTCTAAGCAGGGAATAATGCAGTGATGTTAATTGGGCAAAATGTAATTTATGGAGCCCTTTCTAGGAAGGTCTGGGAAGGGAGCAGGCAGAGGCTGTGCTTCTTCAGGACAACAATAAGGAACAGAGGCTGTCCAACCTCTACCCACCCGTTCCCTCCTCCAACCTATTGGATTTGTGTCAGCCCTTTCCTAAATGGCTCTTTAGCCATTTAGGGCTCCAGTATTTTGCAGAACATTGCCAGTAAGATCAACTATTTAGCACAGCCTATCTCAGCTTTTTATATAGCTCTTAGCATGGATATCTAAACATCATATATTTCTTCTTGTGCAGTATTTCTGACTCAGTATTTCCTGCCTCCTTGACAATAACTGAGTAAACAGCAGAGCTGCCAGAGGAAGAACCCTGTGTTTACAGAGCAACAAGCCCAAATGTGTCTTTTTTTTTCTCCCATCAGAAGGTGGCGATGCTTAAATTAACCCTCATTTTTATCCCTTGCTAAACTTTTGCCCTCGAACTTATTGCTACCAGAGTCAGCCATGGGTTGGTGGGCCCAGATCTGGGGAAAAGTTATTTGGAACATGTCTTAAAAAAAGTGTGGCAAACTCCCAAGGGAAGAATTTTCAGCTGCAGCTGTCTGAGCTGGAGTGAGGGCTTAGATCTGATGGCAAAATGCTGCTTCTCATCCCACCTGACTCTGCTGCCCACCAAAAATATTAGTGGATGGATTTGCCTCCTCTCCCACAGAGTGGCCATTCCTCTTGGCTCTTCTAGCTTGGTCCTAGTCTTGGAAAGGTCTTGTGTCCACTGCCACAGTCCAGTGTAGCTGAACTGCACCTACACTGGGATGAGGAGTGGGCTTTCACATGGCTGCAAGAGTGGACACCCCCAGGAAAAAGGCATTTTGAATTTCCACTGTTGTAAGCCAAGCTTACAGAGGATCCAACAGGGAATGTCAGAGGTTTTGCTGAGCCCTGGACCATCTCAGTGATGTGTGTGAGCACAGGCCACCCTGACCTACCCATGGTGAGGCCCAACATGATGAACGTGCTTAGCTTTCAGATTTATGTCCCAAACTTGTCCTGTATGAGAGCTCTTTAGAGGCCCCCTTGGCATCCCCCCATTTGCCACATGGTTTCTCAATGAATTCTTCTCCCAAACCAGGCAGAGAAGGAACACCAACCCTACCTGGTATAAATACATTTTATTTTAAACTATAGGCACTGAGGGAAGGTCATCCAGTAAACACACCCAGATTATCTACAGGCCAGAGCACCCCCAAATTAGTAATACAATTTGTGTTTAAAAATACAGCCAAACTGATGAAAGATAATTTGCTTACTGCCCTGACATCACCACCTAAGCATAGGGCAAGCCAATCCACAGGTTATTTTTATATAACTAACTCTGTGAGGCATTTCCAGAGCAAATAAAGTTCAGTGGGCAGGGCAGTGACCTGGCTGTCTGGTTCCAGAGCTTTTCAGCCCCCTCAAGGCTCGTCATCAGTGTGTGGAGGTCTGTGGGTCAGGGCAGGGCTCCATCGGATGTGCCCCAGGCACACAGAACGTGGGGTTTGTTCTCTGCCGGCCAGTTCCTCACCTCTCCCACATGCTGGCTCTGGCTCATCCTTTTGTGTTGCACAGCCTTTGGAGCTGCTCTCAATGTTCTCAAGAGGGTCACAGGGCCTGCTGTGGGCATGGCTGACCTGCAGTAGGTGAGTCACACTTGTAACTGCATTAATCAGACAGCCCAGCTGAGCCTCGGTGACAGGCTCTCCTCAAACACCCCAAGGCAGATGGGACACCTCTGCATGGGTGGTACTAAGTGCACACCAAGGTACAGGTCAAACCTGCAGTCTGAAAGCCAAATTTAAGGGCAGAGCTCCCTGGACCACCCTCCTGGTGCATGCTGACACACTGGAGTAGCACCACCCTGCGGCAGGTGGGTTTCTGAGGATGCTTCAGGATACTCCTGGCACTGCAAGTCCAGCTGCCATGGAGAGTCCTGCCAAGCCCAACTCTGGCCTGTAGGCAAACATAGCCTCCCACTCCCACTGGCAAGATGCTCTTCTTACTTTGTCGTAGGAATCAGTATCACTGCCCTCTTTTGCAGAATGTGTGCAAATGATCTCCTTTTGCAAAGTTTGGCCCAATCTGGGTCTGTAAATGGAGCAAAATTATTTCCACTGCAGCATCACATTCTGGGTGGAAATGTTCGTGGTACCTTCTGCATCCATCTCACATTCCATCCCCCTCTCCTGTCCTTCATGGGAGTCCCTCAAAGTCTGCACAAGCTTTTCTGTGACTAGGGGAGGGAGGACCACGGATCCCTTTCTTTTGCAATGATCTTGTTCAGCTGCAAAGGTGGGACATTGATTTCTCTGCATCACCCACCAGGTTCCACAGGATGAAAAAAAGAGGGTGATGTGTGCTGGACTCCTCTCCTGCCTAGCTCCCATCCCAGGACTGATGGGTTTGGTTTGGTTTGGTTTCTGGTTGATTTATGGAATTTCCAGGGGGTTGGTGAGTTTGATGGTTTGGGGTTTTTTACATAAAATACCTTCTTTAAAAGAAAACATTGTAGAGAGTTTTCTTTCTTGCAAGGGTGAAGAGCAGGGCATGTTTGAAGCAGAAGCAGGAAGGAGCAGAGCTCCTAGAGTGGTTTTTATTCTTTCCCAGTAATCTGGGACTGCAGAGCCCATGCAGTTATCCCAAGCTGCTAGGAATTTCACAGTATGCCCCAGGGATCCCAAAATACAGCACAGCTCCCCAGGTACGTGAGTGTGAAGCTTCCAGTCCCAGGCAGGACAGGAGGTGCTGGAGGGCATCCAGGCTTGGAGAGGCAGGATGGGCTGGGGGCTAGAGCTGGCTGGGATGCTGCATGAGATGCAGGAGACAGTGCCAGGAGATGGAGAGGAGTCAAGGAAAAGCTCCAGTGTTCACAGGAAACTTTCTATGCACTGTATGGATGGATGAGGCAGATGAGGGGCATGGGATGCTCTTTCCTGGGTTTTTAATTTCTCATTAATCAGGGTATCATGTCTCTTTGACTTTTTTTTGCATTAAAATTCAATTGAAAACTCCAGAACAACTAATTGGGTAACCTTGGGGTGATAACCTGAGCTGGCAAATAACTCCTCCCTCATTGCCCAGGGACGGGATGGTTAATGAAAGGATGAACTCTGCAAACTCCCCTGGAGAGTCTGGGAAGACCCAACAGGATTTGGCTGCAGGTTGACTTCGATGTCGCAGACACAGTTGGGCAACTGACTTATGGAAATGGGTGTAGAGAGGAATTAGTCATCACTGTTTGGTTAATAAGTGCCTCAGCTATTTTACAAGTCTTTTTTCCTGCATATGCAAATACATATTTTATTTTTCCATTTGTAATGAAACATAAATAGCTCCTGCGTTGGATCTTCTGTGCATCAGTTGTGTCATGAAAATAATCATCATGCTTTTGCCTGGCTTTCTTTAGCAGCTTCTTCACTTAGCTTTGTTCTAAAAGAAAGATCTGTGTCTTGTCCAGGGCAAGAGAGCAAACTTTGGTGTGGTGGCTTTTATATCTCCCCAGCTTTACAGAGAGCAGCTGCAGGTCAGAGTATTTACAGTAGCGAAGCCCTTTGTCTCAGGCTGCTGTAGGAATAAACTGAGATGAAAAAGATAGAAGGTAATTTATTTAGTTGCTGGACTTCAAAGGTTGTGCAACCTGCACTGGGAGCACACCGTGTGGAGAATGAACTTGTCCTCTTCTTCAGTATTCCCCTGCGTAGTGTCTACTAAATTTTAGTACCAAGGAAAGGTCACTATGGAGACAGACAAGCAGGGTCGCCTGAGATGTCATGCAAGAACCTCTGCAGCATCTCTTAGAGCCCAGGGAAACCTTCTTGACTGAGCATCATGCACTCCCTTGTGCCATCCTCTAGAAGGGTTTTTATTTGCTTTTCTGTGTTGCCTTCTGCTATTTGCCATGTGTTTCCACCACATAAATCCCTTTTCATACTCTGCCTTTGGACAAACTTCTTCATTCTCCCCAGATGGAGGTCTGATGGAGAGGCAGCTATCTCCCTGTGTGCTTCCTTCTGATGCTGATCCATAAATCACGTCACTGAGATAATCCTTAGTCATAGCAACCATCAGCTCAGGCGCAGGGTGACCTTTTAATGCCAAGCCCAGGCTGCCCTGATCTTCTGGTCAGGCAGGGAGCCAGTCTCTGCCATTATTTTGTGAGACGCCAGAGAGCAGCCAGACCATTAGGATGCTCCAGGCCAGACACTGGGTCTGCTGAGGATACTGGAATGAATGGGCTGGGCAGGTCAACCTGGACCACCAAGCCCAGCATGGCCACCAGCATTTCCCCTGCATTTTTTTAACCTCTCTTGCTGTTTTTATTGAATCCTGGTGGTGCTGGCTTCTTCCCTCCTCACCAAAAAAATCAAGCCATGCAAACCCGACACAGTGGTGCATATGGAAAAGTGACCCCGTGTCTCTTGGGGGGACACAGTAGGGCGCAGAGGACAGAGACTATCTCTGGTGCAAGCTTTGGCAGTTACTGCAGGAGTTAGTGGTATTTCTGCAGTACCTGCTTTCTGGTGGCTTTGCTCTGTTGAAATTGCAGCCGCTCTGCACGCGTTGAGTAATCTCCCCACTGTTACTAAACAGTCAGTCTGTCTGTCTGTCCTCCCCCCACCCCGAGTTTCAATTTCCTCCTAATTCCCTCTCTAGACAGCCGTTGCCTCTGCTGTGGTGGTGCGGTGTTGCTGATGCAGACTCTTGTCTCTGTGCCTCTTGCAGAAGGATTTCTCCATGCGGGAGGAGCTGCAGCAGCGGGACGTGGAGCGCTGGCTGGGGTTCATCACCTTCCTCTGTGAGGTCTTCGGCACCATGAGGAGCAGCACTGGGGAGCCCTTCCGAGTCCTCGTCTGCCCCATCTATACCTGCCTCAGGGAGGTAAATGCCTTCCCACTTTGTCTTTCCCCACCAGTGGGACAAGCTGTGAAGATGCCATGTGGAGATGCCCATGGTCCATGAACCATGGAAAGGTTGTGGCTACCCCATCCCTGGCAGTGCCCAAGGTCAGGCTGGATGGGGCTTGGAGCAGCCTGGGATAGTGGAAGGCATCCCTGCCCACAGTAGAGTGTAAGAACTAGATAAAGGATCTTTAAGGCTCTTCCAACCCTGACCATTCTGGGATTCCATCTTTGGTTTATAATTCCTAGAGGTTTGCTCTGCCAACACTTCAAAAGTTCCTACATCTGCAGGCACGCTTGGTTCTTCCTGCATATTGTCTTTCTGCTTGTTAAAGCACAATAATTAAAGCACACACTCCCTTTGTCCAGGGGTTAGAAAGGACCAACAGTTGGAATGGCAAACCAAGCACTGGAGTTTACAAATCCCAGTGTTGTGAAAATCCCCACCTAAGCAGCTTAAACAGTTTCTTAAAGCAGGTGAAGCCACCTGAATAGATGATACAGACTGAGGGGAGGAAGGAGGGAGAGAGAGGAAGTCCCTAATGTCCTTAGACCCAACCTAGTGCAGCAGAAACCCAGCCCTGTCACCAGAGCTGGGGATTTTTCAGAACCTGATTGCCTGATGAGCTCATTGTCCAGCTCCCCATGGCTCAGAGTGGTGGCAGAAACCTCAGTAAGCACACACAAAAAATACAACTCAAGTGTTAATGTCCCATAGAGGAGGAAAGGGCTTCCCTCCATCCTGTTTTAAAGATGGTTTTGTCTCCTGCTGGTGCCTGTAGAAGACTTTCTCAGAAAAGCCCGCCTCGTTGCCCAGGGTTGGAGCTGTGAATCTCAAATTGTCAGTGGTGCTTCTGTCAGTCCATAAATAACTCACTGTAAAATAAGTTCTCTGCTAGACCTCAGGCAAGGGAAGGATAAAGAAAGTACTGGTGATGACTTTTTTTGCATGTATGGGAAGTTTCCTCCGAATGCAAACACACCATAAACATTTTGTCTGGGTGGTAGTGCTGTGGGCAGAGCTCACAGATGGTGACTGGAGCAGTGAGGAGTGCAGGCCTTATGATATGAGGCAGACATATCCAGAGGAGGAGATAGATGGGAGAGGGATGCTAAGAATAGCCGAACTTCCCCAAAATCTCTGCCCACAGAGGTATGTGTCACCTTCTGGGGAAGATCTTGACGTCTAGCAAGGCCCCCGTGCCCATCCGCTTCCCATCATAATCGTGACACAACACAGCCCAGAGTTCTTCCCTGCCCACTCCTGTCTGCCCTCGCCATGCTGTCACTGTCCCTCTTGTCACCTTTCTGCTCTGTGGGGACATGGTGGTGAGCTAGAGGTGTGCAGAAGGACGTGAATTTCATATATCAAGGATATTTTTTGCTACAGGGCAGCTCCATAAAAAGATTCACTAATTATATCAAGATGTCATGCGTAAATTTGCTCTTAAAAATACATCTCTGTTCCTTAGCAGGACAGGTCTGTCCCTGTGGTGTTGTTTGTCACAGATGACTTTACTGGATGGTCTTTAATAGCGAGATGATCTTTAGGTCCCTTCCAGCCCAAGCTAGTCTGTGATTCTAGGAAGATTCTTAGCTTAGCTGACATGGGTGAGCCTGGCTCTTGTGTCTCCCCTGCCCAAAAATGCTTGTTCTGTGCTTGCTCCCTCCACAGTGCTTTGACCTTGATTCGTGCCATCCCTCTTCCATGGCCCTGGAATGAGTTTTCATTCTGCCACCTTTTTTTTGTCATTGCTAGCTAATCCTGCTGCACAGGGCCAGCCCAGGGGAAAGGGCCACCTATTTATCAGCAGTGCCAGGCTCTGAGATGGTTGCCAGGGCCAAAGACAGGCTGCAGGCACAGCTGAGGAGGTAGTGCTGTTCCAGCAGCTCCCCAGAGAGGACAGGGACATCTGCACAGACTAGCCTTGCTGGGTGCTCTGTGAGAGTGTGAAAAATCCCTGACTATGTAGAGTGCTCATCCCTTGGTGTTCCCCGTGAACCACATGGACTGGTGTCCCAGCAGAGGAGGGGGTGCCTTTAAAGTTTGGGACTCCCACATGCCTCAGGACAGGTTCACAAGGGGTAGTAGCACTCACCATGGGTTTTTTCCCCTTCTGCTGTTCAGAACATACATCCCTATGTAGAGTCTCAGCCCCTTACCCCAAACTCCTTTCATATTGAGTATTCCCCAGCAATCTCCCTCTGTGCTGCCTGCAGTCCTGCACAGCTCCTTCTGCCTCCATCCACCCAGCCTTAGACCATAAATCATTAGCAGAGGCAAGATAATATCTTTCCTCTGCCTGTCCTTTCAGCTTGCTGGCTTTTTAGTTTCTATTTATTTTTTTTTCCTTTTTCCCTTTTCCTTTATCGCTCTGGCAGACTCAGCCAAAGGTCAGCGAGGCAGTGAGCAAGAGGAAGGGGAAAATTGCCTGATGACTGAGGCAGGAATGTCTCTTCCCTTCTCCCTGCAAAGCTTCCTCTCTCCAGCTCCTTTCCCCCAGATAAAAGCTTATTCACACCATCATTAGCTGGGTGGGAAGGAGTGAGGGTGGCCATGAGGACATCAGAGCTGGGGACATGGCTGGGACATTGAGTGGCAATGCCAGCGCTATTTATCGATCGGTGTGGATGGGTTGGTTTTGTGGGCTGGGGACAAAAAAAAAACAAAAAACAAGTTCATTTCAGGTGAGGCTGGAGTGAGAAATGCTGGGGTTTGCTGGCTGATCGACCCAGCGCCCATTGCTGCCCTCAGGGAAGCAGGCAGGCTCTGTTTAAGGCAGTGGGTGTTTAACCATGGCAAAGGAAATTTGGGCCAGATCTGCCACCTCAACCAGGCAGCCTTTTGGGAGCCAAAAATGTGGCTGTGCTCCTTGGCTTAAGCACAGTCCATACCAAATCCCCATCCCAGGGTGCTCTGCTACATCCTACTCCATCACTTGAGCTTGAAATGAGGGGAGAAGGAAGGGTCTGCTAACACATCCGACACTAGTGATGGTATCTCCCTGGATCAGAGTCCCCGCCAAACAAAAAAGTTGAATTTTCGTAACTGTTTTGAGGGTTTTGGGGTGAGGTTTGTGCAGGCTGAGAGTGTGTCCTCACAGCAAGATCTGGTGAGGTCAGTGTTGGGATTTTAGGCAAAGAGAGGGTTTGCCAAGGGAAGTAAAAGGTGGGTCCAGCTCTCAGTTAAAATGGTTTAATGGAGCACAGTGCGTTTGGATGGTGATTTCGACCAAAATATGTTTTGCTACTTGCAAATTTTTAGTTGGAGAAGGGCAATGGATAACCAAGGTTGGCCCAAATATCAGACCTGGGGACAACTGGGGAAAGGACGAGAACCTTCTGCAGATGGGAACAAGAGGACTATTGCAGTCCTTAGATCTGGGAAGCCTGGGAAAAAAATAACAAAGCAGAGATGTTAAATAGAAATAAAAGCGCTTTCCTCCTATTCTTCCCTCAGAGCTTCGGGGAACTGAGGGTGAGCTGGAAGAGGGCATTGTTCCTGGGATAAAGGCTTTCCCCAGGGATGGTTATGCTGCAGCCAGAGCACTGTGCATTTGGCCCTTGCCTGTTTCAAGACCTGGCT
This sequence comes from Certhia americana, assembly GCA_018697195.1. Classification (NCBI taxonomy): domain Eukaryota; kingdom Metazoa; phylum Chordata; class Aves; order Passeriformes; family Certhiidae; genus Certhia; species Certhia americana. The sequence goes on along the minus strand of CM031878.1, from coordinate 695,357 downwards.
GTTCTCACTTGGGACCCATGATGGCATCTTGCAGGGCCACATTCTTCCATGAGCCTTTTATTCTGGTGAAAACACTTTTAGCAATATTTGGAAGTCGTCCTGTCTCCTGTGCATGGTGGTCTTAAGCAAGAGTGATGTCCCACTCTCTCCTTCCAGTCCTATAAGCCCTCTTGACTCTGGTCTCACTTTATTTCACAAGACCACTATGAATTTGTCCCTGAACATCTCCTTCTAGGATGGTGGGAAGTGAACATGCTGACATCTTTCCTGGCCCAAAGCCACTGTCCCATGTCCAAACACCAAGGACCACGCTGAGCCGTGCTCCAACAATGCTTGATATTGCATGTCCCACAAAACCAACTAAAACCAGGAAAAGAACCAAGGGACTTTGGTTCTTGCAGCCTGGCCATATTTATTCTTTTCTGTGGCCCTTGGCAGAGTCAGCAAAATGAAGAAAATGGGTGGTTAAGGCGAGGGAGCAGCGAACGTCAGTTTGCATCAGAGCCCTGTGCGTAGTGCAAGAAGTGCCCCGTGGCTACTGAAGATGTAGAGAGAATAAATAATATTATTTGCCATCTATTGTTCACTGATTGTCACCACTTTGCCTTCCCTAGCTCTCCCCTAAGCACAGTTGGAGCTGGCTGTCCCTCATCCAGCTCTGTGCTCCCATGTCTGTGTGTGAGGCAGCAGGGTGGCCAAGGGCCACCCCAGCTCGATACCCTCCCAGTTTCATCCCCTGGTACTGCTGGGGAGGGGGAACAGGATCCTGAGGGGCCCAGCCCAGTTTTAGGTGACAGCTGAGGTCAGCAGGGAATGAGGGATCACAGCCAGTGTGGCTGTTGCCGAGTGCTCTTGGGAGGTTTGCCTTCTCTGGTGTCTGTCTCAGCGGATGTTGTTGGAACACCAGCCCAGGAGGTGCCTCTGGGATTGGGAGCTGCCACCTCCCTGCTAGCCCCCTGCCAGGAGCAGCCACTTCCAGCCCAGGTGGCTGGTGCCAAGTGCTGCTTTGGATGCATTTGTTTGTTCTTACAATGCCATTTAGGAGCCAGGTAACCTGAGCAGTTGCCTATAGCAGCAAAGCAGGGAGGTGGAAAAACTGGCTCGAGGGACTCAGGCTCAGGGTGATGCCATGTGGAAATAATACCACTGTGGTCCCTCGAGGCTCCTCACCAGCTGGTGTCCCACACAGGCAGACAACACAGGGAGGGCTCTGCACCCTCTCACACCCCATAATAACTCTATCCCATCCCTTACCCATGTCGCTGTGCTCTTCTCCTGCACAGGGCTGATCTTTCCTTGAAAGTTTTAAGTTTCCTCTTGATATTTTGCTTCACCCCACTGGGGTCCTTCTCATTCGCAGTTCTTCAATACTTCAGTACATCTCAAGCTTGCTGTCAACTTCCTAACTTCATGAGATTGCACTCTTCACCTCCTCCAGGTCACAGATAAGGATACTAAATAGGGCAGATCCTGGGATAACAACTTGGTACTTGTTATCCCTGGCCTTCAGGCAGAATGGGGTTGGAACCCAATGGCTACAACCCTCTGAGCCCAACGATCCAACCGATATTTTTACATGTCTGGTTGTCCTGGCTTGGATATGAAGGGACAGGATATCAGGAGTGGCAGGGCGCTGCCTTGGCACCATCCCACTCTGAGCCTCGGACAGGGCTGTTGGCGCAGGTTCAGAGCAAACCCCAGGAAGCAGTCATCGTAGAAAGTCTCATTAAACTGCACAACTCATTCGTGCAGGAGGCAGCAGGACCAATTCACAGAGATCTCTCCAGCTTGAGGGGGTTACTGCTTCTGAGGCTGGGTGTGTTCCCTGGGGGTATCCCCTTAAGAGGGATGTGGTCATTGGCCTGACCCAAGACAGATGATTTTAGGTCTCAATACCAACCCTGGGGACCAAGGGCAGCTCCCAGGCACTGTGAATCAGCAGGGATCAGACCCAGCAGGCTGGCAGCAGGCAGGACAGTTGCTTCTCTGCAGGAGTTGTCTCCTACCTCCAGTCTGGTTGGCAGAGACAGTCCCATTTCAGCATCGTTTAAAATCTTGGCACGCTCCCATCACTTCTCTGCCTTGGTACACGCTGCTAACTGAAAGCCTCGGGGTGGTGGTGCAGGGAGGATAAATACTCCCTGTCTAATTGCCTTCCCCCCACGTCTGAGTCTGCGGTGCAGTGTGTAGACGGGTATCCACTCCCCTCCCTTCTCTTAGTGCCTGTTATCTCCTGGGGCCATGCTGCGTAATTTAGCAAAATATTCTAACACGGTAATTAACGTCTGAACTTCAAGAGGGCACTGCCTTTTCACTGTCTCCTTCAGAGGAAGAAAAAGGAAAACCTTCCCGGCTGCAGTCGGATGAGCGAGGAGGGTGGTGCTCTTTGGAAAAGAAAATTGTATCTTTTAACGTGGGTTGTGTTGGGTTTTGTTAATCACTCTCACTTTTTAAAAAGCATCAGCCTTTTGAGCTGAAAGAAGGGTCTTTGACAGTATAATGAGATGCTAGGATTTTTAATACTACTCTACGAGTTAAAGAATGAAACAGAATTTTTGCTTTATCAGATGAGCAAAGGCATTTAGGGGGTTGGATCTTGACCCCTCCCCACACTTCCATTCAGGAAGCTCTATGAGGCCAGAACAAAGAAGGTATGTCTTTTATGAAGAAGGGAACTTATATCCTTCTGGTCCCCCTTATCTGGTTCTGCAAAAAATCAAAGACTTGGTATCCAGTCCAGTGGGACTAACTGGGAAGTGTTTTGTCTCAGGAAAGGATGGAGGAGGAATGAGGGCTGTGGGCATGAGAGGAAAGGGATTTCAGAGAAGTAGTGAAAAAGAGGGACTGGGGATCAGGGACATGGGGATGAAGGAGAAATGAGGAGAACAAGTGGGGAGTTGTCTTGGGAATCCAGGAGATGTGGATTGAAAACATGGAAGATCTGGGAGGAAGGTCTGGGATTTGGAGCAGGTGGGACGTGTGTATATAAAGGGGTTTATGGACTTCCAGAGAGAGCCATGTCAGGAGCCAGAGT